>CM029612.1:5027896-6227896 GCA_017311315.1 Dendrocalamus latiflorus | reverse complement strand
CTCCCAACCTATCTGGATATGATACGTTCTCTGAATCTGGATTATCAGTCCTTGGCAACTGCCGACTCTGTGGAACATTTACTCTTTGTTGAGACCTATTATTATCAAAATCATACCCTGGTGTCTTCCTGGGAAATCCTTCCTGATTTATATTACCTCCAATACCAAATTCTTGAGGTGATGGTTTCCCCTGATCATGAAAAGTGGATTGAGTGGCCTTCCTGTTATTCATACTGGGGTAGGAGTTATCTACATTTGTTAAGTTAGCATCAAGCGACTTGGAAGAACTATTTCTCTCAAATTGCTTCCTTGTCCTCCCAATGTCATTTTCCAAAGAAGCCTCACGAAATTCACCCAACTCAAGATCTGAAAGCTCTCTCTGGAGCACCTTTTCCCCATGAGGTGATCTCTCAGCATTATATCTTTGGAAATTTGATGGCTCGCCATTACTTTCATTGCATTCAGGAAAAGACATGACCTCATCATGGTTAAGATTTCCTCTGGCACTTTTGGTTAAATTCATGGAATTTACACCAATATTAGCATCCTTAGAATGCTTGTGCATTTTCTCATCAACAAAAGGTTTCCCGTGTCTACCCCTTTTTCTTGTGGCAGAATCATCAGAGTCATCAAAATTGGCAGGGTGGCCTTCAGCATGTACATAACCTCTTCCAAAGTTACCGTCCATACTATTCAGAGGTTTCTGTATCTTATCTGACTTTTTCTTAGAACTTGATTTCTCAATCTTTTCTTGTGTTCTCTCAGAGTGCATTGTTGTGATAGGAACATTTGGGCTCTGATTTACCTTTTGTAAATTTCCAGAACCCAAAGGTCTTCCTTTCATAGCAGGGCTACTATCTTGTGCATGCAGATCGATATGTGCGTCCCAGCCAACATTTCCTGTCTCCTTGCTCAACCTCTCATTGGTATGTTTGTCAGGAGGTAAGTTTTGTCTGTGCTCTGAGAAATAACCTGTAGCTCCTGAATATGCCATGTCAACCTTGGCCCTTTTGGCATTTTCTGGCTTTGCAGTATAGTTCTCATTACCAGGGCACCTTTTCAACTTGGGTTTGGCATCTTTCTCAGTGATCCTTGTCGGGCCATGGTTTGATCCATCGTTTGATGTTGATTTTCTTCTGCTACCATGCTGCTTCGGGAATTGACTGGCTTCTTCCTTGGGTAAGTTTCGACTACTCGGTGCTAAGGAGTCATCAAAAAGGTTGTCCTGATAAGACATTTCGTTTGCAGGATACTTGCCATCAACTATACTAGGATCTATTCTGGTACTCGCCATGTTTTTGCTTCCTGCGATTTCTGATGGCTTATCTAAGTTGCTTGCACCAAAGCTCTCAATTGCTGCAGCTGTACATGCTGCCTCATCATTGTCAGTATTAAAATTATTCAGATCGATGTGTGGTGATGTAATCTTATACTCCAGATTTGTTTCAATGTCAACTTGCTCATCATCGCCATCCAGTGTTGGCAAATCTCTTGGCAAGGAAGACAACTTCAATTCATCTGTTATTTTTCTTTGTGCTGTATCTGTTTTGTCATTATCACTTGTGATATCCACAAATGCATCAGATTCTTCCTTGCTGCTCGATGAAGCATCACTATCACTATCGCTGCTGCTCCCACTGCTACTTGCCGCACTTCTGCTTTGACTCCCACTATCACTTCCACTGCCACTGTCACTATCACTTCCACTGTCACTAGACGCGCCTACTTTACCATCACTGTCATTATTGACCTTTTTGTCTCCTGCAGCAGAAACTGGGGAACCCATAATGTCAATCTTCTCAAATATATCAAGATCATCTATCTTTAAGCTTGTAGCATCTTCCTCAATGTTATCATCAATAACCCTGTTAGATATATCCATAGATGGCTGTTGAGTGCTTGTGGGAGAGAGTAGCAAACATGCAGAAAAACAATTGCATACGAAACTACAGAAGGAACTTCATGAAAACAATGCCGCTGTGTGACAAGAAAACAAGGGATTGAACTTGTAGGAGAAAAATATTGTACGGTTGTACCTTCCACTGCCAGATGCATGCCTTCTAGAGCTTTCCACCTCCAATCCAGGTTTGAGCAAATACCTCCCTGGTGCTTGGAAATTTGCAATCTGGAAGAATATTCATATGTCAAGTGTGTATCACAATATATTGCTAATGTTTCCATATTGAAAAAAAGAGGTGGTGCATAATGTTTGTTACTCACATTCTTGATGATACTCTCTATTTTCTTTGATGCATTTGGAATTGCATCTGCAACAGCTTTCTCCAAGGCCTGCATATGTTTCAGAACATGTCATGAACAGAACATCAGACAATTGCTTGTGAAGTAAACCTAAGTGATTTAGGTAAATAAACAAATTACAAAAACAAAGGCATCTATGATCATAAACCAAAGTATCTGTAGTATATGATCAAGCCAACTATGGATATTACAACAATTATGTACAAAACTGAAATCATGAAGCATAAAGTTCAAAAGGTAAAGAACAGTCATCAGACCACAAGATCAACCATGAATTAAAATGCCAATTATGCAAGCAGCAATATACTAAAGGAACAATACAAAAACTTATTTTGTCATAGCGCAAACTATTACGAAACAACTGTCACCCATATAAGTTCCTACACCTGTAATTTGTTCTTGCCTTTTAGGGGGTGTTCGTATTGGTTTATGCTTCTGGCTTCTGATTAGAGAAGTTAGAAGCCAATATGAATACCTGGCTTCTCAAAGCGGCTTCTCCACCCCTCTCGCTCCCGTCTTGCTCCGAGGATAAGTCAGGGGGTCACGGGCGCATCACGCACTCCACTCCTCTCGCTCCCGTCTCACGCCCACATCTCTCCCTCACTTTTCCCACCACTTGCCCCATCCTAAATACCACTTTTTTCAGTCACTACTATTTATTTCCAGCCAAAAACCATCAGTCACAGCCAATACGAATACCCCCTTGCAAAGGAGTACAAGAAAAATATTTATACATTAGCTATTTAGCATGAAAGCATTTTGTCCAAATAATGTTTTCCCACTACTCAGGAATATACTCCCTGTTAGTTCATCTTAGAAGTTTCAGGTTCCTTTTACATTTGCACATGCTACATGAGAGAGAGAGAGAGAGTACCTTTAAGTTCATCCCTTTAGGATTTTTTGAGAGTATAGATATCAAGACGCTTCGCAGTTCTGTTGTATCATCAACACTTGCAGAAACAGCACTTGCCCGGCGATTTATTCCTTGAGACAACCTATTTGGTGTTGCTTTCTCAACTTTACTATTTTCCTCTTTCTTCAAATCAGAAGGCATTATGACTTCGTTATTTGCATCTGATCCAACAGGAAATGAAGGAATGCTTGGTCCAGGTTGTTCAGGAGAAGGTGCAGGTGAAGTTGAGAAATTTCCTTTGGGGATATTGTTAGACAGCTTCACTTTGGAAACTGATTTGGTTGGCGCAATAACAGCAGCTGGCGTAGGCCCATAAAAACATATGGAGTTAATTGTGTGCTAATGCAGGGTTTTCTTAGTGGTGAGACATGTATATACATAAAAAGAAATAAAGTAATATAAAAAGAAAAGATCGAACAGGATTAAAACCTGGATTCTTCTTGTACAATTCCTTCTTCAGCTTCCAGTTCATCCTCCGCATATTACCTGGAAGAGATAACAGCACTAAATTATACAGTCTAACATACTTAAACCATTATACAGTATCTAACAAACTTTAGCCAGAGATCAAATTCAAAACTAGTATTACTATTGCACACAGAAAAACTGAGTACATTTACACACTTATTATCCAATGCAAGTAATTAAATCATATACGGATTTGAGGAAAACAATTACACAGAATCACATCCACACATTTCTACTATGAATGCAAAATCCAGGTAGATATAATGAACTCATAATTCATCATGAAAAAGAAACATGACAACATAGTACAAACCTTCTACAGCTGCTGCAGCCATTGACTTGGCCTGACTCTTGACAGATGGATTCGCAGGGTCCAGCACAATTGATCTATAGCAGACAATTTGACAAGGACGCATAAGTAAAATATTAAAATAAATCTACAATATCATAAAACAGCAAATTTAAGAAAAATATATGCATCAGGATGACAACTAATCAATGGAAACCAAGAGAATTATGGAACAGGGAAAGCAGACAAACTTTCGAGATTTTGAGAGACGTTCAGCCTCCTCTGAGCGCATTTTCACAAGGTTCTTTGCTGATTCATCCAAAATACGTTGCACATTCACCTTGCGCCAAGCAGAGCCACATTCCAGAAGCAATCCATTTCCATCCTCTCCACTCTGACGTTCTTCATAAATATCACATAATTCACCACGTTCGGATGCCCATGTAAATTTGAATTCTTTACCACCAACATCTATTACCTGGTGCAAGAAAAGAGCTTTCAGTACTCAATACAACCAGTTATATGTACAAGAGTATTTGTCATGTTGAACATATTTTGCTTGATATAGAAATTTTAGTTATTTTAGTTGGACTGACCTAGTAGAGTAACTAGAAAAACATACCACTTCCAAACATTTTAAACATTCGTCACAACAGGGTTCGAAAACTGCTGGGAACCAGAGAGTCCCCACCGATTTCCAGAAATCCCGACTGTTTCTGCTAATCGGAGGGGGGGTGGGGGGCTATTTCTTCAAAACCGAGATTCCAAACCCTGCTCCACAGCACTAAGCTAATTAGGATGCACCATTTACAACACTATAGTAGATAGATAGTGCTCCAGTGCACAAGGGCCATGGCACTGATGTTACTGAGACAACAGAAAACAACATCAATGCACACTTGGATGCCATCATCAATACGAGCCCTACTTTTCCCTTCATATGTACATAAATCACGTTATGCTGTGCAGAATTAGTTAACCAATTATTGATCTTCCAGCAACCTTCAAAGCCTAAAATGATCTAAGTACTTTGAAACTAAAAAAAGTTGGCTCCGTACATGATAAAGTGGGGACACTACAAAGTTATAACCAGTAAGCTTATCACTTGGCATTGGCAAAACATGCATATTACAGTAGATAACAACAGAAAACTGTGGTGTTTAAGCAACATGTTATTGAAACAGCTTTTACAAACAAAACAAAATAGTAGAACTAGGATCCATAAACATCACCAACCAGACATAGAAGTAGGGGTTCACATCGCTAGACTGACATGTCATGTACTCATGTAAGCTAGAAAGATAAAAATCCAAACGGTCTTAAGACAACCCAACACACCAGCTACCTGTTATTTCCCTTTTCTTTAAAACCAGCTCGCATTGTGCATAAATAATTTTAAGATTTGTGCAGTTCACCAGAAAACTAGTTCACATTTTGGATTTCGTGTGTCCTGTTTGACATTATTGAACCCTAGTGGAACTCGGTACCCATCACTTGTGTGATTCTTTAGCAAAAATCAAGTGGATGATTTTTAAGAAGAAATACATATCTCTCCTCATTAGTCCGAAACATCACTGAGTTACAATAAAAAAGGCTCCAAATAAAAGACCCAAATGAGAAATGCATGAGCATGTTATGCACTAACAACTACGAAAGTGGTGTTAAACTAAATCATGCAAAAAGCCATCAAGAACTTGGAACATAAGTGCTAAAATGTAAAGTGTGATCTTATTGAGCTGAATTAAGTTTCGATTATCATTGAGGAAAACTTTGACCAATCCTAAACAGCATAACAATCTAAATTCATCCTAACCTAACAACAAAGAATTAAATTACCAATGCAAGAACTATTTGCACCACCAAAAATAATAAAATTACATGTAGATATCACGAAGCCAAAGTGAAATTTCAACAACTTCAAATCAAATTGTATGCCGCATACTATCCAATAGAATCATCAAAGAAACAATGCACTTGCTCCCATTCTACCTAAAGGATAAAGCAAATCAAATTAGGAAGGACAACAGATGCATGTAAAAAGTTAAGGATTCATGCACGAAATCACCAAATCCATCCCCAACCAAACAACAGAAGCTTCCAATGTGGATGTAATAGATCATTGTGCTCCAACATATCAAACTAATGCGAACTACACAACAAGAGAGACATCAATGAACGAATAGTCACGACGCCCTAACAAAACCAAACTACAGCACGAGCTGTCACTCAACAATAAGCAGGAAGCATTTGAACAAATCCTAAGCCAAATTCGCTACTGAAAGGACAAAACAAGCAATGGAAGAGATCACTGTCCTCTAAGAACGAAAGTACCAAGGCTACCGTACTACAAGAAGTGATAATTGGCAATCCTAACGTGACTTAGGCTAATATATCATTATGTCCTAACAATTCAAACTTATATTGTACGTACCACGCAGTAAATTTGAATGCAAATTACACAATGAAGTAACCCAAACTCAGGAACAGCATCACAGAAAAACCAGAAACCGATGCTTCCACGGCTTCCGAGCAAATTAATCTCGAGTTAGGCTATGCCATAATGGGCAAAATATCGAAATTGGTTAGGTTATAACTTGGGACTCAAGGGAACAGACCTAAACGACGGAGGAAAAGAGAGAGCTCACGTTCTCCGAGGAGTTGTACATGTTGGAGTTGAACTTGATGCAGGCGCCGCCACCGGCCTCCTCCACCCGCCGGATCTCGTCAACGAGGTCGGGGGTCAGCCTTATGATTGCCGCGAAGGCAGGCGGTCCGCTGGACTCCAGGCGGAACGCCTCGTCGAGCCCCGCCGCCGCCGCCGCTGCGGCTGCGGCGCCGCGACCCCGGGGAGGCGCAGCCATGCCGCCCAGGGGCGGACCCAAAGCATAATTAGTGGGGGCCTTGGCCCCCAGTCAATTTCGTTAATCACGTATACCCCCTGGATTTAATCCATATGGGCCCCCAGTCCACAACTCATCAGGCCCCCAGTGGCCCAGTGCGGCAGCCAGCAGGCCGACAGGCCGGCAGTGCCTTCTCGGCTACGCGTAGCGCTGTGCTGATATGCATGCCCCCACTCAATTTTAGTCCTAGGTCCGCCCCTGATGCCGCCGATGGAGGAGGCGGCGCCCCGGCCGCGACCGTGGGGGGCCGGCGGGCGCTTCGCGGCGCCGCCGCCGCGCCCGCCGCCACGGCCGCTGAGCTTGTACATCGCCCGAGGCGAGCGGCGGCGCCGGGCGGGAGGGTTGGTCGTATTTTTTTTTTTTTTTGATCCCGGGTTGGTCGTATTGGGGCTCGCTGGGGCAGAGTAGCGAGGACGCCGTCTCTCTTTATTTTTTTCCCCCTTTTTGGTTTGGTTTTTTGTTTTGTATTTGTTCGTTTGGGTGGGTTTTCCTTTTTCCTTTTCGTTTCTAAGTTACAAGTTGTAAACCATCTCTTACCGTAAACCTGTGGATTGTCTTATAAGAAATTCAATCCACTGTGAGAGCATTGCATAGAAAAAGTGGTGCGAAATTAAGTGTAGTACTCTTTCTATTCTTTTTCTATTCGATTTGATTATCAATAAATCTAAATTATCTAGATAAATTATAAAAAATGATATCATTAGATTTATCTATAAAAATATTTATATAATATTATAATTTTATTAATATATTTTAATATAAAATTATAAAATGTAGCGATCAAAATTATATTTCGAAGATCATGAAAAATAAAAAACGCAACCGATGGACTAACACGTAGAGATTGCTTTATAAAACTTTAATGCACGTGAAGGAGCAGTGTAGGGATATATAAAATCAGGTGCGGATCCTTTCTTGCCCTAAGCGCGTAGATTGCCTCTTGAGAAGTTTAATCCACATGGATGAAGTGTTTTACACCTTAGATATCCACATAAAAAAACTAGTGCACGTATATAGGATATAGATTTCCCACAACCTAAGGCAACCACACTCAAGTCCAATTACATCGGTTGAGACTCAAGAAACGTCCCATAAATTCTGACATGCGGAACATGCTACATACTGCCTACCTTCCAAAGTTCAAGAACATACGTGAGATTGTTTGGGGGAAAAGAGAGAAGGCTTAGGACATGTATTTTTTATACCTTTTGGTCTAATTTGTCTTTTGTTATGTCTTATACATAATTGTATTTGTCCCTACAAAATTATGTGCGTGCAGACCTTGGCCCTGATCAATATGGCTTCAGCTACTGGCTTCAGCTTATTTTTACACTATTCATAAATTTCGTCTTTTTCTGAATTTTTGGCTTTTTTTTAGTTTTTTTACCGGTTCTTTTTTTCCTCGTATTTGTTTACATTATACGTGATGGGCTAATATGTTTTTTCTATTTTTAAATTTTTTTTAAATTTAATTATGGTAAATAAGCCTCTGTCAGCTACAGTGCTTTTTTCAGTCAACTACAATGTTTTCAGCCATAAGCCATGAGGCTTTCAGCCGAACCGATCACCACCCTTAGCGTGCCTTCGAGAGGCTTAGCGTGCCTTCGAGAGGAGTAAGAATTTTTTGGGACCTCCCTAATGTCCCAAGTCCCAACCAAAATCGGAGCGGTCGCCCGTAGTAGTAGAAGTACTTTTTCATACCGTATGATCTTGTTATACCATACTAGTATTACAGAACAAATCCAGAATTCGAGGTTCCCCAGGATTTATAACATGCCTAGTGTAAGTGTTGGTTTGAGCACTAACCATGGCATTTGAACACAGCGTGCTGAGATCAAATTAGGAGGTACTGCATGTGTTTACGATCTTTGGTATTTTTCACATCATGTACTTGAGTACTTCTTAAATTAGTGCAAGTTAATAAAGCAATATTACTTCTTCAACAGTTCGACCAGTAAAAATCACTGGCCTGTTTACCGCATCTTTATTCTCATGTGATCGTTTTCACCAACCATCCAGCGGCCAAAGGCAAGAGAGTTCTCGTTTTTCATCTTTGATGATTATTTGGGCTTTTTTTTGTGGCTTATAGCTGAAAAGCACTATAACTGGCTAAAAAAACACTGTAGCTGACAGAGGCTTATTTAGCATAATTAAATTTAAAAAAATTAAAAATATGTTAGCCCATTACGTATAATACAAACACATACAGAAAAAACCGGCAAAAAACTCAACAAAAAGCCAAAAGTTTAGAAAAAGACGAAATTTATGAATAATAAAAAATAAGCCAGAAGCTGAAGCACAAATGACCCACATAAGCTCCCATACATGCTAAGAACATAGGTGGACTACAGTAATTTAGGAAGCGTGCAATCTTTGCCGTCATGCGTCCAAAGCCAACCCTCCCAACCTTTACTACGCGATAGCTGCATATGCTGTTTTCAGCAGAAAAGGACCAAGCAGCCAGGTGAGGTGAGTCTTATCCACGTACCCACCGTTCGTGCGCGTCCTAGCTAGCATCCACATCACCCAGACCCAGCTGCCACGTCTGATTCAAGAAACATTGGCATATTAATTGGGTGACTTCTTTTAGACTATATCTTATGCTTTAAAATTGTAAATTCTGGTTGTTCAGGAGAGAGAGTACAAAGAAAGAAATATTTACGTACGATTTCGACTTGTAAACTCTACCTTAAAAAGACACCATATTTAAAAGCTATTTACTGTAGAAAGACAAGATATAAATCTAAAAGAACCACCTAATATTCTTACTTAGGGCTCGTATCAGATCCACTCCTAAAAGCAGTTGTAAGAACAGTGTTTTGCGATCAAGACAGAAGTTCCTCGCTCTCTCGACAGTCAAGACCGTTGTTGATGCAATGATGCTTGAGAGTCTCTGCTCAGTAAAAGGCCATTGTTGATAGCCATGTAAAGCTACCTAGAATACATCAACAACAGTGGTAGCCATTTGCCAAACTATGGCCTAGTAGTAGCTGACAAGGAAGCAGGCAAGAGCCAGACAGTAGTGCCGCTAGTGCATATCTGGATATGCCACAAGCGAGAAAAAAAAGTTTATGGGTTATTTTTTTTAGACTATGGCTTTGGCTGAAAATTTTGAATTCTTTCTATTTGCGAGAGAAAGTACGGATAGAAACACTCACGTACGATTTTGGCTAATATAATTGAAGTCGGTACAATATCTACTACAATCGATTTATAAATCCTATCTTAAAAAGACACTTGTTTGAAAGCTAGTTATTGTAAATAAGCTAAAAGTTAGAAGCCCAAAAGAACAACCCCCATATTCATTTTTCTTCTTCCTAGAGAAGGTGGTCATTGGTTTCACTATTCATGATTAGCCAGAGCCCTGTAGTAGCATTATTACATAGATCTTGTTCTTTTTTAGGTTTTGATTTATGATTTCTTCTAAACAAACTAATAGGATGACCTTTCATCGTTATTTCGAAACAGTTTTTTGGAACATCATTTTGATACGGTTTAGTCACAATGGAAACACACACATAATGGTTAAATCATCGTAAAGATCAGCAGCGACCAGATGGGATGGGTAATATTCTGCTCGAGTTCAACCACACGGGGAAGGACGCAACAAGTTTCGCTCAGAAAAAAGTCGAAACATTAGGGCAGAAATAGGAAAAAAGGTCATTGAGTTCATTATGAACTCACAACACTAACTTATAACTTTTATAAAGTTAAGAGATGGTCTAAGCTGAAAAATGTCGTCGCTTGAACCCGGCAAATACTCCGCCCCTCAATTTAGCATGCCAGTGACAATTGACAAGACCCGTACCGAGGAGATCTAAAGCGCTTTCTTGTACTTCCTGGCCGTACAGGGAGGTGCCAAATCGCATGAACACAACCAACTCGTTCTCGTTCTAGCCACGGTCCTCATGGAAGGGGTGTTTGCAAGACATGATTCTGTTACTGCCTTACTGGCCACTTAGGTTGTGTTTGGTTTAGAGACAAGGTGGGATGGGATGGTCATGTCCCTGATTTTGAGATGGGATGATTCTATTTTTTGTTTGGTTAGGGGGATAGAGTCATCCCTGTTTTTTGTTTGGTTGGAAGGATAAAGTGGGATGGAATGGTCCCATCCTTTGTTTGGATAGAAGGATGAAGGTGGGACATGTGTGACATTTGAGTTTTTTTTTAAAAAAAATTGAAGGCTATTGTTGATATATTTGTACACATAAGCCTTTGAGTTTTTTTTAAAAAATTTAAACAAAATAGTACTTAAAAAAACAAAGAGGTGGAATGACTCTATCCCACGTGGGATGACTCTGTCCCATGAAAAAAAAAGAATTGCCTGATCCCGGATCTACAAGGAATATTCCTAGTGGGATGTCCTTGACTCTGCTTGTCTCAGAAACAAACACCACTCCAAGGTGAGATATCCTACCTGGGACGTCCCTGTCCCTCGAACCAAACACTACCTTAGACGTTGGCCAATACCGCCATACGTGTGTTCTGAGCAGCACACTCGATAGCATATTCTGTTCTCTTAACACCGGCAGTGTAGTCGTGGATCTTCAATTTGACCGCCGCCCCCTCCACGCGAAACACCTCGATTGGTAGGGCGGCACGACGATGCAAAAAAACAAAATTGCAATGGAATAACAGAAACAAGCTAAACAGAAAGCCATGAAGTCAAGAGCAACATGGTGCATCATGTATCTCAGTTGCACAGTACATCACAGGTGGAGTATTCGTCTCTAGGACAGCTATAGTGGCAAACAAACACGCACAGATTATGATAAATGCCTCGTTTTGAAGGATTGGCATTAGACAGGCAAAATTGCGGGGTTTATTGAGTTCCTAGTTGCCTCTCCTACCCCGGCCATGGCCACCACGCCCGCCACCTCGGCCACCACCTCGTCCTCGTCCTCCTCTACCCCCACCACCCTTATAGTAGCCGCCAGCCTTCTTGCCATTCGAAGATTTATTGCCAATCTTCATTTCCTCAGGGAGCGGAAGTATGCTGTCAACGCACTTGCGGAAGCTGAAATCATCGGCAGATCCGTCAACTCTACAAACAAAGAAACAACGGCTTTGCCACACAGGGTGATTGCGAATCTCAAACGCTTCAATGCCCAGTCCAATCTTCTTATTGGGCTCAGCATGGCCTTTCTTCAGCAAGTCCTCCAACACCATATGCTCATACTGCAACAGGCAAATATGGATGAAGAATCAACGGTATGTGTTTTTGTAACTCATATGTTAGTCAGACACTTGAATTTTCAATGCAATCAAATCATAAATGCAGTCTTGCTGAATTTCGGATTAAATTCTACAAATGCAAACAATGCAAATACCCTGCCATCACTGACTCACCGTAAATTCTAACAAAAGAAGTTCCAAATGTAGTAAGTACAATAAAAACCACAACTCTGATATGAATTATAATATAATCAAAAACAAATATGGGACAATTATAAGTTTCTAACTCACATGCCATAAAGATTGTGTCAACACAACAAAAGACAAGTCTAATTTAGTTTATCTATCACATCATATCCTACCTATAAGAGTAACTAACGAAGTCCCAGGTACTGGAGATTTCTTCAAGGCTAGCAATGTCTGACAGAAAAAAAAAGAGGGATCTCTATTCCCTCTCCAGTGCTGCATAGTCACTAGAAACTTGAAGGAATAAATTAACAATGTTGCTACACATTCTGTCAATAACTCAATATTAACAGCAAACTCTTCTTGCCAAAGCACCACAAAACCACTAGGAGGAATCCTACTAATCAAATCCAATCTATATAACACTTCAAGCCAAACCAAACAGGCTCAATGTCTCAACTGGAGTTCATTGTGATTATGGTAGCAACATTAACCACGAACGAAGATAAATTATTTACATATAGTTGGCACAGAACACCATAAAAATTTGACACATTCGTGGTACACTAAAAACAACTGCAGAACCACCCCAGTTCATCGAACATCACATGGCAAAACTCATACGGAGCCAAAATAAATCAAGACAAAGCAGCTGGAAGCCCTTATTAGACCACGTACTCCATTTTTGCAATAAGAAATTATCATAAGAAACCAAAGCAAAGCTAAGTAAAGGAGCAATATTGCTTGGCCACTAAATCACTGAAACTAATTAAATCAAACCAGCATGCTGTGACAGGCCTAGCAAGAGTAAAACTTCAGCAGACCAAACTGGATTAGAAGTGTGCAAAGGAAAATCCCTAAAACTGCAATCTCTCCGAGCAAGCGCAATAACATCTATGACCATAATAGATCAAACCAACGAAGCTGGAAGGCCTAAGCAGGCCATAAGATTAGTTTACAACCTTTTTGTGCAAACTTGGTTTAGTTACAAGGCTAACACTCGATTTATCAAATCGAACTAGTTAGATACTAGGAGCAAATCGATATAAAACAGCAACCTTGCCTAATTATCCAGGCACCACGAACTCACTGAAGCTAATGGAATCATCCTACAAGCTTGTAACCGCCGTAGCATGACTAAAATTCTAGCAAACCAAATTAGACTACGAGACGCATCGCAAATCACCATAAAGGAACAACATTTTTGTAACCGTAACAGCGCGAGACCGCAATAGATAATCAAATCCTAACCCTCACCTTATTGATCTCAAGGTGCGGCGCCCACGAGTGGAGCAGGGCGAAGAAATAGTCGAACATCTCGACGGCCGAGGCGAACTCCTTCGGCCCCAACTTCACCGGCTTCCCCTCCGGCTCCTCCTTCGCCCCCTCTTCCTCCCCCTCCCCATCATCCTTCGCCTCTCCCCCCACCTTCTGTTTCTTAGCCGCCGCCTGGCCGGCAGCACCGACGGCGGAGTCGTCCCCCTCCTCCCGCTCCCTCTTCAGACTAGGGTTCTCCGCAGCCGCCTCCGACGCCTCAGTTTCCATCGCTGTGGCTGCGGCGGCCGCTGCCTCGGGTTCAGCCATGGGCGGAGAAGCGCGTGGAAGGGTAGCCGGAGCTCCAAGCCTCGGAGAGGTGGAGGCTGATGGCCTGCTGCGCTGCTTCGTAGTAGGGTTTGGGGGTTTCCACGGGGAACGAGGGGGTTAAGAATAGCTTGCGGCGTGCTCAGGTGGGCCTGGAGAGAGAGCCCAGGTGGCCCAACAGCCAAGCGGGAAGGAATCGGGTTCGGGTGCGTAAGGGAGTCCAGTAGTCCACCAAGGCAGGAACGAGCTGAGTCACTCTAACTTTTTTTTTCAGATTTAATTTTAAAGTATGTTTTTTCAAAAATAGCTCTCTTCGTGGATTTATCATACGTAAAAGAATTACTGAGTAGGTGTCTACCATACACCCACCGTAAGTAAACAGAGAAGACTAGTTTTTTTTAAAAAACAGACATTTAGAGACCAAATTTAAAAACAATGGTTAGAGTAATGTTGATGACGGGGCTAGGTGCGGCTTAATTAAAGGGAAGGAGGAAGAACAAAAGAGGACGCTCGGTTGTGGCATGACATCTGAGTGGTGTGGCTTGTAGTGGCTCTAGCGCACGGATGGGGCTATCTCGTGGCGAGCAATGCTCAAGGGCGGTGCTATAGGTCTTCAATGCTGCTTCGCGAGCATATCCTGGTGATACAGAGAGAATGAGCGAGAGAGCTCGGGCGAGAAAGAGAGACAGGAGAGAAGAACAGTAACTGGGGGCTGACAGGTGCGATTGTGGGGCCTGGTCATCAGCGACACACAAGAAAGAGAGAGCAGCTTGGCTGGCACGCAGTGGGCTACGGGCATGGGCATGGGCCACGTTGACACGTGGTGGAAGGAAGGGAAAGTGAGAGTGGTCCACTAGTCTTGGGCCGTAGCAGGGAAATGGGTCAGATCGACAGAAGGCTTTCGACCTGAAGGCTGAGGGGGGATTTTAAGGTTTAAATTTTAGTTTTGGTTTTTGAATTGAGTTTGAATTTATAAAATGAATTCCAAGAGGTATCTGTAGACAAAATTTTTAGGAAAATTTTCTCAACATCCAATTGACTTTAGATTTTTTGAATTCACATTTTTGGGCTAAGAAAATTATTTTAAAAATCTTAAACTCTAACAAGGTTTTAAGAACTTTTAAAAATGATCCAAAGTTTTTAGAAAATCATGGAAAACCATGCATGTTTATTTTTGAAACAAAATGGGGCTGTTACAAAACCTACCCCCTTAAAAGGAATCTCATCCCCGAGATTCAGGTTGAACAATAAAGTGGTAGGGGAATTTTGTCTTTAGGGTTTCTTCGAGCTCCCAAGTAGCTTCTCTTTCAGTGTGGTTGCTCCATAAAACCTTGCATAAATGAATCACTCTCTCCTCATCTGACATTTTGCCACGTCAAGAATCCGTACGGGGTACTCCTTATAAGTGAGGTCTGTATCGAGGTTGATGGTCTCTAGTGGGGTTAACTCTTCTGAGTCTCGAAGACACTTTTTCAGTTGAGACACATGGAATACGTTATGGATGTTGGTCATCTCTGGTGATAGTTCCATCTGATAAGTGATTTATGCTCGCTTAGCAGTGATATGAAAAGGTCCAATGTATCGTGGTTCCATCTTTCGATGAGTCTTGAATAGCTTCATGCTTTTCAGAGGCGAAACCCTGAGGTAAATGAAATCTCCAATTTCGAAACTTAAATCCTATTGGTGATGGTATGCGTAGCTATTTTGCCTAGACTGGGCTGCCTTAAGGTTCTCTTAGACTAGTCGAACTTTTCCTTCTGCCTCCTTCAATATGGTTGGTCCAATTATAGATCGCTCTCTTGACTCTGATCATAGGAGGAGTCTACATTTTTGGCCATAGAGTGCCTCAAATGGTGACATCTACAAATTGGTTTGGTAGCTATTGTTATAGAAAAATTTTGCATAGGGCAAACTATTTTCTCAATTGGTGCTGAATGTGAGCACACAAGCGCGTAGAATATCCTTAAGAATCATATTAATCCATTCTGTATATCCATCTGTTTGAGGATTGAATAAATCCTTAAATATGGCTTTAATATTTAAATTAATGCCAAAAGACCCCTGTGGTCATAAACGTTTAGAGGTTGTTCCTCGAGTACCCTGGTCGAAGATTCACTGTGTGATTTACGCAACTAGATATCTACCCAGAGAATCTGTTAACTGGTACCTGGGCCCACATCTAGGAGATTCTTCTTGTGCGATGGATAGAATATGTGCCTTATCCACCTGTAATAGCACGACCCTTCGATTCTGAGTCTCTGACAAATAGTAGCCATGCAGTTATTCCCCACATTCATCTCCCACTGACAATAACCGATGATCAGGTGTCCTCTCTCTGACAACAACTACCTCCCCAATCAGACAACAACTATCTCCCCAAGCAGATAATTGGCATCCCTTTAACAGTATTTAAGGGTAGACAGGAGAGAAGAGAATCAGATAATTCGACAATTAGTCATGGGTAAGAGAGTCAAGTAGTTTAGGCGAGTCTTAGTCTTTCGATCAGTATGAAGAACATAGGGGCTAGGGCTAGTTTCATATCTTTGTAAAGGCATCCTGTAACCAGTTCATAGTGATAAAGAGCATCCCCATTCTCTTCCAACGAATTTAGTCATCTTTCTCATATTATTTTGTAAGATCAGTGACTCAATCATTGACAAGGATGATATGCAGTGCTGAAAGGTAGGTAAGTTTCTAGTGCTTCATGAAGACTGGCCCAAAATCATGAAGTGAAATGGGTTTCTCGATTTGACACGATTCTCTTTGGGACTCCATATAGACAAACTATGTGAAGCAATTATTCTCGAGAACTTGCGCTTGTTCTTAACTATAAGAGCCTTATCCACTAAATGCAAGAAATCTGCAAAGTTATGAGAGGATAGTTGTAATGCTATCCCTTCACGTAGGCCTTCTAGGAATCTTCCTTGCTTTTCTTCACCATCCTTTATGTCCGAGGAGGCATAGCGGGATAGTTGATTGAATTTTACAAGATATTCGTGTACTGATATGTTTCCTTGCTTAAGCTCCTTCTTTTTCAACCTCATTAGTCCAGCAAGGATGAAGAAGTCATGGAAAGTAGCTTTGAATTCATCCCAGGTGATGTTGTAACCTTCCTTCTAGGCTTCCTTGAATTATCCCACCAATCTTCAGCGGGTCCTTCTAGTTGATGGCTTGTGAAGAGTACCTTTGCATGGGCTATGCATTGTGCAATCTCTAGCTTCTTCTTGATAGTGTGGATCCAATCATCTATGTCTAGGAGTTCCTTGGGGCCAAAAAAGTGGAAGGTTTGGTTCTCATAAACTCTCCTAATAAACTCTCCTAACTTAGATGTTCCTACTAATGCTGCTATGTTTTGTGTGAGAACTTGTAATAGCTGGGTCTAGCGGGCCATGACATCAACCATGGTGGAGTTCTCTGGTGGTGGTGGCACGATCTAGTTGTGGCGGCCTTCTGCCATTTGTTGACGGCATAGAAGTAGATGAGAATAGAAGTTACAAGAAGACATAGTAGCTACAGGGGATTCTAGTGACAAAAGAGCACAAAGAATTCAACATTCAATGAAGGAGACACACAATTGCATAACATAAGTCTTATGTGACTGGCATGCATAGTGCACTTAGGTTGCATGTAGTTCATGTGGTAGATAAATTATTACAAACATCATTACAACGGATCTAGAGTTCATGCGAAATAAAGATAATATCTCACTATCCAAAATGCATCAATGTGAGTACGAACAACCTATCCCACAGGTCAGGTCATGTTTAGGAAGCTGTGGTCCTACTCATCAAGGAATCCTCCAAAACACTGTTGGCGCAGCTCCAGAGTGTACGTGGGCGGGTGCGATGACGCTGGTGCAAACTAGTTGTGGTGGTGCAGCACTAAAGGCGGCACGTCCTGCTCTACTGCTGCCTGGGGCTCCTCCTGGGGCAGGGCTGGTTCCTCTTGATTGGGCTCTGTCTAAGGCATCGACAATTCTGTCGGAAACCATTTGCCACATCTCACATAGACAGCGGAGTTCTAAGAGCGTGGTCTTTGTGGTCCTTACTTGGCAAGTGTAAAGCGAGCCAAGTGGATGATGGTAGCATTCCTCTCATCAGAAGCATCCTAGGACTGGGTTGGCTAATCCACTATGGCATAGGGGTGGAAGTGGAAGATAGTTTCCTTGAGCTCGGCACGGTGGGTGCTACATAACGGGCTGACAGGCCAAATGGGATTGTTCATAACAAAGCAGCGGAATAATAAATAAACCAAAAAAGGCCTCCATGATCTATCACAGGCAATCAACTGGGGCTAAACCTAGTCTTGGCCTTCATCTTCCATATCATAGCTAGAGGCATAGGCCTATCCATACACCAGGCCATCACTTCTGTCATCTAAAACCACATATTAAGCAACAATGAGTAGAAAAGTACTCAGCAAGTCGCTATAGCATAATGCAAGTGTATATTTGTATATCTACATAAAAGCCTTGTCCAAGTGAAGGTCTTATGTCTCGTTTAGCATAAAACCAATTTGTCGAACATACTAATTTAGTTAATTTCAAAACCAATATCCATTTTTTAGTCAAGTTCATCATGAGAGCGAAATCCCTCCTCTTTCATTTCCATTCAAATTAAGTTATCACAGCCATTTCTAAAAAACCATTAATTTATGAAAACTACACAAAGTGTAACATTTCTATACTTTTGCCTATGTTTAGGGGCACAACTATTCAAATAGATTTTTAACACTTTGCAGAGGTTGTATAGTTTTACCCACAAGATATGATTAACTCATAATGTCGATCACTACATGCTTTCGTAGGTGTGCAACTAAGAAAATTATAACAATACTTTTACAATGCTTAGCTTTGATGCTTACTCCTACTCCAGGGTGATCATTAACACTAGCAACAGTGATCATTTTCATCCTGAGTTACGCCTCACCCCTAGAGCATTTCCTTCCTGGGCTACATTTTTAATGAGGGACTAAGTTGTTAGGGAGTCTATGGGCCTTCACGTTTACCAAATCCACAAGAGCAGTGACCATTACCAGTCATTCCCATCAAGCACAATAGAAATCTAGAAATCCATAGACCAATATTTGCATAGGATTCACATCGGTGCTAAGCAAATTAGTGGGCTAGGTCCATCCTATAACTAAACTTGTAGTTGCACGATTTGTGTGTAGAAAAGAGAAGCACAAGAATTTGGTCCTTAAACAACTCAGGCGAGACCAACCATAAATCTAGAGCTCGTGTAATCCCTACATAGCTATTCAAGAAATGACATGTGTAATCCCTACACGGCCAATCCAAATATGACATGTGCAATCCCTGCACGACCAATCTAATATGTGTAACTCCTGCACATGTGTCCATCCAACCACTTGCCCAAGTCTTCACGATTTGGGAAAACATTTCCTATTTCTACTGGTAACCCATGTTACCATCCCATTATCATATTTTCAATTCCAGTTAGCAATATTTGTGTTATATTTCATTTCATCACTAAGGCATTATAAGCATAACCACAATCTAGTAAAGTTATCCAATGGTGGAGTTATTACCATTGTAAGTATCCTAGGATGACATGGCGAGAGAATATCAATAGTTAAGGAATGGGAATATTAGGTATCAAGTGCATAGTATAACTAAGCAAGCAATATTTGACATAGTATTTTATGTAAATAAATATATTCAGCATGCACTTGCATTTAAAAGCAAAATATTTGTAGTTGAAAACTAGGTTCAACATAATCAATTATAAGGACTTGCCTTATTCAAATGTGGTAAGGGTGGGATCTTGTTCGCTAGTGACGGGGCGTCTGAAGCGTCGAAGTCTATACATGCGAAATCATCCACATTCAATCTAACATTCAAATAAAATCCAAATAAACTCAAAATATTATGATTTTGGTGCTGTTGGAAAGGTTTTGAATTTAGAAACAAAAAAATAGGATTTGGAATTAAAATAAGAAAGTTATGGCATTTCCAATTTTGACCCAAGGGGAAATAGGGAAAAGATGAAAAGTCTAATAGGTGGGCTCGGCCAAATTTCTGAATTTCTTTTCTTATTTATATTTAGATGTGAAATCCTATGGGAGGCTGACACCTGGGCCCGAGAGGCTATAGGATCGAGGAGAATTTTTTGTACGGATAATCCATTTTTTATTCGAAATTACATAAATATACCCGCGGGAAATTTTTTTGCAAAAATAGGCTCCAGTCGCCTAATAGTTGGGCGACTAGAGACTTTCGCCCAACCAGACCGCGACACAATATATCTCGCTGCACGGTAGAGCGACTACATTAAGTCGCTCTTCCGTTCGGCGACTTAACGGTAGTTGCTATCCCGTTAAGCGACTAGCATGCAGTCGCCATCCCGTTAGGCGACTGCATGTAGCCCCCGTGATTGTTTTAAATTTTGTGAATTTTGTAACGTTGAACCGGTAAAAAATACGGTGAAGTTGTAATAAAAGTTTATGTTCATTGTATATTGTAGGTATGTAAAAAGTTTTTAATTTTTTTATGAAAGATTTAGTAGAAAACGATCGATACATACACTGTTAAGTGAGATAGTTTATGTGCGGAGAGAGATGATAGACTATGTAAATTTAAATAAACCTCATAATATAACTGAGAGTAACATGCCGCATGTTTTTTCATTACATGCATAACATATATAGCATCTGCAACACGCCTCACTGGTCACCCTGGTGTGCCCCGTCACCGCGCCCGCGTCCTCCCATACGGCCTCGCTTGGCCCTCCTCCGGTGCAACGGGTTAGGACGATCCGAAAAAGTAAAACGAGCAGGAGGGTGTCTATCCCGCCCCTGCGGTGGTGGAGTCAGCTGCACCTCTGGCTGTGTGCCCTCCGGTGCACCGGGGAGGGCACTGCCAGAAAGAACCTCCGGTGCTGCGTCAGAGAACTGCCCGGACCACTCCGCGAAAAACTGGTCCACATCGTCCGGGCCTGGGGAGACGCCGTGCTGCTGGTAAGTACCTGCAATATTAATATCGTTAGTTCGTTGCATGTTGTCTTCGGATAAACACGATATAAGACCCTCTGCGTACCCGTAGCTGGCGCCATCGAGGTGGGAAAGACAGGGGTGTGCGTAGGAGGCGTGAAGTGAACCGGTGTAGGAGGCCCTGCCCAGGCTGAACCCCCTGGCTGCTCCGGGTGAGGCGGTGGAGGACGTGTCCATGTCGGTGCACCAGAGTAGTGCCACGCTGGTCGGGGTGGCACTGGTGGACGAGCAGGCGGAGCGGTGGGCGTGGAGACCGCCGGTAGCCTCGTGCAGGACAGTAGGCTAACAATACGTCTACACCCATCGTGCATCCGACGCGCAAAGCTGACGCCCTCGTCATGGGTCAGCTGCCCACCACTGGTGAGCCTCTCAAGTACTGTGCCGGAGTCAGCACATAGGACAGAACCGACGTCAGCCTGAACACAAAGACATGAAATGAAATGGTCGATTATCGAAACGACATTACCATTCGGGAATCTTTGAAATGACATTTAACGTACCGCGAGGTGAGCGTCGCGCGCGAAGTGCGCGGGGTACGTGTCCGTCGGAGCGGCGACGTGTGTGGCAGACGGGTCTACCACATATACGAGCCTGGTACGGGTCTGTGGCTGGTACCAGCGAAGGTACGGGCGGTCCTCCTCCACGCGGTCGTCGAGCGCACCCTCCCACTGCTCGACCCAGGGATGCATCTTCAACGACCAGTCCGTCCCTCTTTTCACTCCCTTCGCGCTGTGACTGCGTATAGAACCATTACGTAATGTGAGATACTTGCGAACGCAGTAGTAAGTATGTACATATTTACCACAAACGATCACTCACCCGTGCACGTGCCGCGGAAGCGATGGTCCGACTGGTACAGGACAAGAGGGAGTAGCCCAGCATCCCGCAGCCTGCAAACAAAGTGAAGGTCAGCACGGAACGAACTTACGGTCGCACTAAACGCTGTAGTAGTGCAAACCTGGCGGTCCAACGAGGGTCGAGTCCCCAGGCCACGCGAGGTGTGCGTGTCCGGACCACTCCCAGCTGAGGCGGGTCGTCCGTGCTCCCCGGTGGCGGGACTAGACGGGAAGCGCGATGAGAGCGGTCCACGTGCTCGTCCAACAGCGCGAACCGCCACTCCGAGTCACGTCCAGCACGAGCCATACCTGGAAAATTTGTACAATAATTTCAACATTCAATGTTCTACATCTAAATTTCAACACTACATTTTCTATATCTAAATTTGTACAATAATTTCAACATTACATTTTCTACATGTAAATTTCAACACTAAATTTTCTACATCTAAATTTGTACAATAATTGCAAAATTAAATTTTGTACATGTACATTTAAATACTATTTTTTGTACAATAATGCATTATAAATGGTATACAAAATTTAGTTTATACATTTTGTAAACTAAATTTCTAAACTATATTTACTAAACAAAATTTGAAAATTAAATTTGTAAACTAAATTTCTAAACTACATTTTCTAAACTATATTTCTAAACTAATTTTCTAGACTACATTTTCTAAACTAATTTTCTAAACTATATTTCTAAACTAATTTTCTATACTACATTTTGTAAACTAATTTTCTAGACTATATTTTCTAAACTAATTTTCTAGACTATATTTTCTTAACTATTTTTTCTACACTAACAAAAAAATATAACACAAAAACTTACCTGAAAAACGCGCACTCCTTCTCCTCCTCCCCCTTCTCTTCTCCTCTCCCTCTCCCCCTTTCCCCTCTCTTCTCTGCGCTGGCCGAACGGAAGAACAGTCCGGCGCTGTGTCGTCGCTATCCACCTTCAGTCGCCCAACCGTTGGGCGACTGAATCACAGTCGACGAACTGTTTGGCGACTACATTGAAGGCGCCCAACGGTTGGGCGACTGCAATTAATCGCCCAACCGTTCGTAGACTCTCCAGCTGTCGCAGTCTGGTTGGGCGAAAGTCTCCAGTCGCCCAACCATTAGGCGACTGGAGCCTATTTTTGCAAAAACTTTTCCCGCGGGTATATTTATGTAATTTCGAATAAAAAATGGATTACCCGTACAAAAAGATCGAGGAGGCTGACTTGAGGGGGTGAATAGGCGGTTTTAAAATCCGTTGGCAAAACCAAGTTTATATGGGGAAGAGTAAATCAAATTAGTTTTGCACAATTAAGGCTTAAATCAACTAGTCTTACTAAGTGCACAAATAACCTAAGTCTATGTCAAGGTTTGCAATACTAGGGTGACAAACAATCAATTTAATTATATGAATATAAAATACTTGAATATAAATTGAGTACAAGAATGCAAACCACAATGATACGATTTATTTTTACCGTGGAGTTCAGAGATTTGCCGATCTCCACTAATCTACATTGAGATAAACCCAAACAAATTGGATCGACTCTACGAATTAAGCCAAACACCTCAATTCCACTAGTGGTAGCTCTTTCCCACTTTGGGTAGGTGAGCTCCAACCTTCACAACACGTCAGACCTTCTCACAAGTTTATTTGAGAAGATCACTGAGCATGACACCTCCAACGCCATCTAGGAGTCGACAATATCTAAGAACAACAAGTCAAGCCCCTTGCTTGACTCTCAACATGTGCAACGAATGCACAAGTTCAAGTAGATATGAAATCTACCTCTAGATGCAACAAATGCAACTAGAGACCTTTATCCTCACTCACGAGGTATAACACATGCATAATTAAGAGAAAAAACTCACACTAGCTCAAGATAATAAAATATTGTACCAAAGAAGGTCTCCCAACTAGTCAATGGGGTATTTACAGCCCACACTACAAAAACTACTCGTTGGAAGCAAAAAAAAACCAGGAAAATCGGTAGTACCATAGGCATGGGGCTGGTACTACCACTTTCCATTGTAAAGGCTATAAAACTAGACGTTATTTAGCACTTGCAGTACTACCACACTCACAAGGGGTGGTACTACCGAAGTGCGGTAGTACCATCAGCGAAATTGGTACTACTGATTCAGTTTTCAGCACAGATGATACTTCAGAAAAACGGTTATAACTTTTAACTACGATGTCAGAATTGAGTGATTTTGCACTATGTGGAAAGCTTATTTAGAAGGCTACACAACCCATCTATTTTCATGATCTCAAACATATTAGATCAATGAAGAAATCACAATAAATCCAAAGAGTCTCTACCATAGTATAAGTCCAAGGAAAATAGCAACAAACAATCTTAGATCATGCTAAGAGATAATGTATAACCTCCAATAATTTGCAAAATACATTTGCAAACTTAAATAATACCACAAGGAGTAGGTACATGGACTTAAACTATTTGCAAAACACGTTTGTAAAGTATAGTCACATGTTGCAAGGATTAAATGCAAGATCCACAACTATTTTTAAAACACATTCGTAAATAATAGCATCATGCCATAGAGAGCTAGAACAAGTGGGATGTAACATCCCCACTGTTTATTTTAATTTCTGAGTTAAAAAACTAAATTAAAATAATTTAGTTTAAAATAAAAAATAAAAATAAGTGTTTTGATTGCCCAAGTTTTAATTTTGCTTTGCCCTGATTTTCTGCTTTAAAAAGGCTGGATTTGAAAAGTAATTTAAGTGAAAAGCTAAAAATATTATTAAATAAAAAGATATCTTAATTTTATATAAAATCCGATTTCAAATTAATTATTTGAATTTATTTGGCTTTTATCTGGGTTTTTTGTGTTTTTCTAGAGTTTAAAATCTATTTTTAAATTAAAAAGTATTTTAAGTATAAAATATAATACCAAATTAAGTTTGAAATATTTTATCTAAGTGCAAAACATCTCTAAGAATTTCTGTGATTTTTTCTGGAATTATTGGTATTTATTTGGCATTTTTCTGAGCCTTTTTTATTTTTGGGCATTTCTAGAAAATCGAAATCAAAAAATAAAAATTTAAAATCTCCCGCTGTCTCTCCAGGCGAGGCGTGGACGGTTTGGATCTATCCATGTCGCCGCCACCCCAGCTCAGTGCTCCTGCCCCGCCTTCCCCTCGGACCGACACGTGGACGGCTTGGATTGAGCCAAGTCTCGCGCCGACCCATCTCGCCGTCCGTCCTTCTCCCGTGCCAGACCGCCGGACCCCTCCTCTCAGTCGCATGGCACAATCTTGCCCGCTCTCTTCTCTCTCTGTGTGTGCCGTGGGCCCTACTTGTCAGACCCTTCTTCCCTATCACGCCACCCGCCTCCTCTTTCCTTTTTCCAGCAGCCATCCGAATCCCTACTGTTCTTCCTTTCCTTCCCCAATGAAATCCCCTAACCCTGCACTCTCCTTCCTTCTTCCCTTCCTCCTTCCTTTTTCCCCTCCGCCCAAATCCCCGCCGCCATGATTTTCGGCGAGCAATCCTCACTGATTGCCCCCTCTCCGGCCCTATTTAAACCCCATCTTGGCTCCGCCCCTCTCCCCCTTCCAATCCCTCTCTCCCGTACCGAAGCCCTCTCTCGCTGCTCACACCCCGCCTAGAGCTCAGGTCGGCTCTCCGGCGAGAAATCGCCAACGAAGGAGGACTCCTCGAGCCCTGACATCGGCACCGTCACCTTCCTCATCACTGTGCGCACCTCCTCCGCCCCTCCACCGAGCAAGGCCACTGCCGAAGAGCCCTCGCCACCAACACCCGAGCACCGCTGCCGCCAAACCTCACTGTGCGGCCGTTATTGCTGGTCGCCAAGCATTGCTGTAAGTGAGAAAACGCTCCCTGCGCCTTCCTTTCCATTTTGCACACCTCAGTCGCCGCTGCCCGCCGCCGGAATGCCGGCAAGCCGTCGCCCCAGTGTGCCCTACCAGCGGATGTGGCTGCCACCTTGTGCCACATGGCGTGCCACCTAGTGGCTTGTTTGCCTGGTCAGCGCCAGGCCAGCACTCAGGAGTTGCATCGGCATTTTGGCACATGTGGCAGCCACGTGTCCTGCCACATTAGAGCTTGAGCCCACGTGTACTGACACATCAGCACCCGAGACCTCCCAAGCCATGTGGATGCCACGTCAGTGACCCATGGACGCCACATCAGCAAAATCAACCCAGTCAGTCGCCATGTCAGCATCTTGTCATCCTCCCTACCACCTTAGCCTTCCCTTTGGTCCATGGACTCGGTCCACATGAGCCGGGCCCACTGGTCAGTCTCATCAAGCTAGGGCTAACGTCATGCTGACGTCATAAATCTGATTTTGCAGTAGAAAAATAATTTAGCCAAAAAATAAAATCCCAGGGCTAACGTCATAAATCCCTTTTTCAATAGAAAAATAATTCTAAAAATTCTAGTTTATTCTTTTTCTCTGGTTTTAAACTTCTGAGAGCCCGTTCTGCTTCGTCCTAACTTCGATTGAGCCCATTCAAATTTCTAAATTCATCAAAAATTCTAATATATCCATTTATACTCTCCTTTTTATTATTTGGAGTTTATTTGAATTTATTTTGTTTTTTATTTGAGTTTTCTTGGGTATTTTCACGTGTAGACTGCGATGATTCGGAAGAATTTTTCGACGACGATTTGCACCCAACTGAAGAGCAAGGCAAGTCACACACCTTGATTATGTTGATCCTAGTTTGCAAATAAAATTAGCTTGTTTTAAATTATTCTACATGCATATTTTTATTCAACGTATTTCAATTCAGTTTTAAATTTGGTTAATGCCTATTTGTTATCACCTCTATTGATATTGAATTTCGCCGATACCTTATCACCCTAGAATAAAACTCTAGTTAGTACACTAGTATGGACTAGATAATTTTATGTCAAATGCTTAGACCTGCTCAGACATAATATTTATTTTGGGAAACCTTTTCACATAAAATGATGAGCTTTTCAAATGTATTCTTGATTTCGGTGAGTCAAGAAGGATTATGAAATATTTTGAAATAAAATATAAAAATTGGTTTAGACTTAGACTAATGGTTAGGTGGTGGGTGCAGGCATACATTGTAATTCGGTGACACTGTTGATTGTCGGACACAGGGGGTATGTGGTTGAGCCTAAGTCAAATTAAGGACCTGTCTGTGAGCTACTGTTGCAAAGCCCTATCGTACTACCACAAGGCTAGTATGGGATAGTCCTGACTAACTAATTTGTGGGTCCCAACCTGAGTCATGTCGTAGGTTAAAAGTGAGCGCGGCGTAGGCCATGAGGAGTCTCACTCGGCTCAAGAGTGTGTCCCGGTCTGGTGGATTCCTTACTTAGGTGAAACCTTAGTGTTGACTTGGCTAGGTTGAAAGCTTTGCATTGTAAAGACCTTGTCATGATCTCTCCGCCGCATACCTAAGGAAGTATGTTAATCGCGTGATAATATGAGATAATCATGTCTTATGGGTAAAACTGTACAACCTCTGCAGAGTGTATAATCTATTCTGGATAGTCGTGTCCATAGTCATGGGCATGCTGGGTAAAGTTTTTCATGAATTAGACTTTGTTTTCCAAAATGGTTTATGAAAAGCTTATAGATGGATGGAATCCATGGGAGATTTAAAGCTTGTGGATGGAATCCATGAGAAATTGAAAGCATATAGATGGATGAAATCCATATGAGATCTTTCAGGAAAGATGGTCCGGGTGGGGATGCCCGTGGTTAGGTTAGTGTGGGGGGTGGATCTGCACTAACGGTATTAATTTCATTTACAATTACTGTTTTTACTTACTGTATTGAATTCAGCGATTTCAATCTATTTATTGTATTTCTTTAAATGTTGTTTATGCTTAAATAACCCTATATGCCTTTCTTTGTTGTCTTTATCATTATGTTGCATTTTCTACGTGTGATTTGCGGAGTACAAGTTTGTACTCACCTCGCTGTCTCCACACAAAGGAAGACGACTTCGACTACGGTGAAGACCTGGACGAGTAGGCTGCGTCTTACTGTCGTTTGCCTGTGGGCAGGCTTAGTGGGCTTCTTCCGCTTCGGTTTTTTCTTTCGCTGCTTTGGCAATCATGCCCACATTTAGTTAATAAATGTCATTACGGTTGATATTGATCTTTGTTGTCCACTGTGAAAAACACTAGTGAAGACTAGTGCGATTTACACAGAGGATTTAGGAGTTGTTGCTCCGAGGTCCGATATGGAATTGAGCTATCAACACATGATGAGACTGAAGCTACTAGACAAGATCCTTCTTAATATTATGTCAATCCTATATTAGTAATCTAGTCTTTCCCCTAAACACCAAAGTTCGGTAAAAGATTAGGAAGACATCCTTAGCCCTATCTAGTTATACTTTTGTCTTGAGCATCTTTTTGAAGTTTGATAATACACATCTTTACTCGAAGTTCCGATCATTGTCTTAATATACATCAACACAAGATGCATCCTTCAAGTCCCCTCCATCAACACATGATGGGTCTTCTCTTGACTTAATGATCAACTTATGATTGTTTTCTTTTGGGGATCTTGATCAACTCATGATCATCCCTTTTTCGGGATCTTGATATGCATCAAAATATGATGCATCTTCTTCTTGATGACCTTCAACTCATGAAGCCATCATAAGTCTTCATCATCATGAAATATAACATATTTATTTGACTCATGGAAAATGTTAGTTCTACAATGTGATTGTCGTTAAATGCCAAAATATACCATTACCTCATAATGGCGGGTCTGGATTATTCAATGTTTTTCCTTTTTGGTAATTGATGACAACTATCACAATTGCAAATAATTGAATATAAAGCTATTTGAATTCAAAGTGCGGTACTACAGCCCTCACAGGGCCTGGTACTACCGATATGCAGTAGTATCATTTCAGAAGAGCAGTATACCATTTTCCCAGGAAGCAAAAGTGCTCCAAAATACACCTCTCTAAAAATAACATATCGCCATGTAATTTTTGGTCATAGCGGGGGCTTCTTGTAAAAGCCAAACTCTCCCGTCTTCTTGTAACCAAACAAATTAAACAATTCCGGTATCGTGACTAATAAACTATACGCACCTGATAATCTTTGGGGCGTACACGATTCCTCTATCACACTCAGCACAGCCATGGCCCTGCCTTTCCCTATACCTCCAAACTTTGTTCACGGGCACCTTGTTCTTTATGGCGATGCAGACAGAACTCGCCACCTTTCACCTTTCACTGTTTATCTTACCCTGGAGTACTACTGGGACAACCCTTTGGATCGTTCTAATGCACAGCTAATAATGAAGAGATCAGATCCAATCCCAAAACGTTTTGTGAATCGATCGACAAGAATTCTGTTGTCCCGTGCAATGGCTCATGGATTGTTCGGTGAACGAAAATGCGTCTGAAAAGGATCCAGTTATCCAAATGTACAGCGCATCTTTCTTGGCAACATGCAATGCAATCCCGTGGAAACAGAACCCACAGGTTTGATTCTTTGATTCTGTGTAGAAGCAAATTGCTAAATACTCTATCCATTCTACCTGATTTTAACTATTACTTTTTATAATATTACATTAAGACGTACTAATAAAATTATAATATTATAAAAGCCTTTTTAGTGATAAATACAATAATTTAATTTTTGTATAACTAATCTAGATAATTTTAATTTATTGATAATTAAAATTTAAAAAATTTGATGACACGAAGGCATCACAGAAAAAAGAACAGTTTAAAGGAACATTTTTTTGGGCGGAGGGAAAAGGGAGCAACTGGTGATGGGGTCGAGAGCGAAGGGGAATATTCTGATAAGAACACTTTAATTCAATACGATCTTAGTTTGGCTATATATGATCTTTACGTACCCGTGCATTACAACGAAATTTATTGAATGTATAGAGAATCTTACTATAAAAGAGAGTTACTTTGATCGGTTGGAAAGTAAAGAATGGTAAGAAGTTGAGAAAATAGAGTGGTTGAAGGAGAATAGACTTACAACCATCAACTCGTTCTTTTATAATAGTAAAGATAAGTCATGGCATGTTATGTTACTGTCTTAAAGAAGAGTTCCGCCTGTTTCCGTGTCTCCATGACGGGTAAATACTCAAATATACGTCACTGCGTTTGTGTATCAAGTTATCAACCATCAAGCAGAGAAAAACTCTAATAAAACCCGACTGGCCCACTCAGCGACTCTGGATACTCAAATACATGACTGCGTTTGTGAACCAAGTTATCAACCATCAAGCAGAAAAAACTCTAAATAAACCTGACTGGCCCACTCTGCAGGCAGACGTAAAATGTAATGATGCTCATATACTAAGTCGTAATAACTATACATGCAATCTCAGTTTGATTTTTGACAAGCCCTACAAGTACGCTGCATCAAAAACAGCGCCAAGATGACAGACACACGGTACTGTAGAGCGAGAAAGAAATGGAATACAGCCAAGCTCCCACGAATCATTCGTCGAAGACAGACGATCTCAGCGAAGCGAGGTCATGCCGGCAAGATGGAGCAACGCCTGCTTGTGGTAGGTAGTGCGGAGCTTCTTGTACTTCTGCACAAAGGTCGGCAGGTCGATGTCCTTCTCCAGGAACTTCTGATGCAGCTCCTCAGATTCCTTATCCAGCTTTGCGATTGACTCTGAGCAAGCACCAAGGTAACGTATGTGCATGTCAGTGATGGGTTTGTGCGAGAAATAGCAATACGTTATTAAACTTCAATTAGTGTTTCAGAAGCAACTAAACAAGGTTTCTGGAACTGGCACTACCACATGAACCAATGGGTGGCAAGAACCAGCTCCCAGCTGATCACTGGCTGATACATGAGGGCGGTGCATTCATAGCAAACATTCAGATGTTGATGCACGCAAAGCAAACATGTGCATGTGTGTGGTGTATTAATGGACATCATATTCAAGTACATATCACAAGGTAAGCAATCTCAAATGAAAGTATTCGGCTGACAGGACTCGCAGACGCAACTGTTCAGAGCGCTTACTTTGGAGCTTGTCGAGCAGTGCAGCGGGAGAATAGGACTTCATAATCTCGTCCTTTTGCCTTTCCAAACCAGCCAACCTGTCTTGAGCAGCAGCTAGTTCTGTAGTTCTTATTATAGTGCACTGTACAAATCATAAATGCAATTAGAATGCAAGGGAAAAAATTATGAAGTCCAGATAACATTAAAAAAACTTGCACAAAGCATCACCTCGCAAGAATTTTGCAAAGTTTTCATCACTGTTTTAGTGTTTTAATTGAATTTAAATTCTTCATAATGACTGGTTCAAATAATGAATAGCTTAACTACAGTAGTCACTGAGATGGAGGTGACAGTACTGAACCTGATTCCTGAGCTCCAAGATCCTTTGCTCCTTTTCCAAATTTTCCCCTGCAATTCACCATATACCCAATAATGTCATTTATAAACAATAACAAGTTGTTTATATTTTCTTCATAGTTGAGCCAATCCAAATATAATATTGATTTGGAAACACTGATAAGTCGATTTATATTAATAGAATGAGTAACTCACTTGCAAGTTGCAATGTCTCCTTTCTAAGTTCATCGCGTAACTGAGCATTAACAAAGAGCCACAGGTGAGAAAATCGACAAGAGGACACCACAAGAATTTTCTATGTGGGATATATCCTGCCAAGATCTAGCATTCAGATAACTCTTCTATTTTAAATTAACATTGAATAATCACCAACACAAATTCCTAAACACAGGAGATGTGCCACAGGCCACAGCCTCACAGATGAGGGGACATAAAAGGAGAAAAGGAGAAAATTATATAGAACATATAGTTAGCAACAGGGGTTCACTCCGACCTTCCAAAGCCCCAAGCAGACAGTTATTAACATCTGAACTATTTAACAACAGAGCCCAATCAATTTGTCCTATTTATAAGGTAGAAGCAACAAAGCTCACATTACCATCTGCAGTACGTAAGCTTCCAATAATTTTGTGCACTAGGAGATGCAGATAAAACTTTAAGAAAAATATCTGGCATAAAAGAAAACCAATTTCAACTGATGTGCAGCAGTTTGCCAGTCTGACATCTTCAACTAACGGGGAAAATTCAGAAGTATTATCAATAACTAGATTGACTTACTAAAAGTCTAAAATGTATATCTATATATGCTCAAACTAATACAAAAAAGGGCAGCCATTCTTAGCAACCCCACTTATAATTAGAAGTTCAGAACCTTTCAAAGGAATATATCATTACAAATGGTGGCTATCATGTAGGAAAATAGTTCAACATTACTGCAGTAAAGTCAGCAACACAAATATCAAACAATGGTACATGCAGCAACAAAGCTTACATTGTTCTGGGTTTTAACTTGATCAAGTGAATTGAAAAAAGCATTATATGCCTTTTTGTCTTTCAAGAGACTCTGCAGCTCATCAACGCTGCACCAAAACAAAAGGCAAAAAAATTAGTAACAGCATGATACAACATGGTTCTGTTCTGTATTCCAAACAAGTATGTGCAACCATGTATTAAGGAATACTATGCAAAACATTTGGAAATTAGAAACACAACAGAACCATGCATAAGCACCCCTTCCAAAATTCTCTAACATTTATCTACTTCCCCTCAAACTTACACCAATTGCCATGCCTTTTGTAGATTGTTTTCTACACATAAGTAATTCATCTATATTCTATATTGTCCCTCTAAAATCATTCTACTCAATCCCTCTACTTGGCTCTGGTCATCTGGCTTGCCTAAAAACACTAGTAGACCGCATTTAAGAATTTTCTATTCTACATGGGTCCATTTGATCTCTGTAATGCCAATCTATGGTATCATTATTGTAGTGTGATACAAACTACTATCAGAATTTAAATGCTTTGAAAAGAACAATTCTCTAAACAGCATTAGTTAGCCAATTCTGAAGTCACTCAGTTCGACAATAAACATTGAAAATACATGTCGTATCTGTTAGATATGTATTTCATACCTGTGTATTTACCCCATTGTATAAGGGGTTTCTTGCATATATGCCACCTGTACATGTATATATATATATATATATATATATATATATATATATATATATATATATATATATATATATATATATTGGCCCTTTGGCCACATGAGGAATACAAGCTGTTATTCCAACATGGTATCAGAGCTAAGGATTCGTTATACCTAGGTTTCGTTAAACCTAGGGTTTTTGCCTGGCTTGCTGCTTGTTTCCACCGCTCGTCGCCGTCGACTGTCACGTACCCGGTCATCTCTCTGTTATCGTCGCCGTACTATTCGCCAGATCCGGCCAGATCGTGCGTCGGCCGGCCTTCACCAAATCGATCTCCTTTCGGCCGCTCGAAGACCGTCGCCCGAGGACGCTGTCATCGGTTTCGCCGTCGCTGCTGACCGTCGCCGCCGACCCCGCAGTCGCCGCCGACTCCGCCGTTGGCACCGTCTCCACCGTCGCCCGTCGCCGCTGACGCCGCCTCCACTGTCGCCGCCGACGCCGCCTCCACCGTCGCCGCAGTCGCCGCTGATTCCGCCGCAGCTGCCGACTTCGCCATCGCCGCTGACGTCGCCTCCACGGCCTTCGCCCCGCTGGCTTCCGCACCGCCCCGCCGGCCTCGGTCCCGCCGGCCGCTGACCCGCCGTCGCCAAGCCTCTGTGCTCGGCTATTGGTGACCGGCCGGCCTGTGTGCTCTCGGTCGGTTTATAAACCGACCGACCGAATCACAAAAAAAAAATCAAAAAAAAAGAAAAGAAAAAGAAAAAGATGTCTTCTTTTGCAGGCACCGTTTCTGTTCCTCGTTGCCCGGTGATCTTCGATGGTCTCAATTATCGGGATTGGTTTCAGCACATGCGCATCCACATGCGTGGTCAGCGCCTTTGGGAGTTTCTTACGGGCGAGTTGCCTTACCCGTCTCGTCCTACTCCACCTGTTGAGCCTGTCCTCCCGAAAGATGCTTCCGAAGATGCTCGTACAAAGGCTTCTGAGACTTTTGAGGATGCCATGGAGACTTTTCAGACTCAGTATGCCGCTTACAAGACATGGATTGATGAAGATGCTCATGCCTCTGCTATTTTGGTTGCTAGCATGGAGGTGCATCTCACTGGTGATGTTGTTGGACTGACTTCTGCACATGCGATGTGGACACATCTACGCAGCCGCTACGAGCCGTCTGGTGATTCTTTATACCTTTCTGTTGTGCGACAGGAGCAGTCGCTACAGCAGGGAGATATCATTGTGGATGAGTTCTATGCTCAGTTGTCTGCGATATGGCGTCAGATCGACTCTTTGGGGCCAGATGTTTGCCGCACTTGTCAGTGTTGTCAGCGTCAGCAGTCTCACATGGAGCTTCGCTGCATCTATGATTTTTTGACACGTCTTCGGTCTGAGTTTGAGCAGACTCGTGCTCAGTTGCTGGCTCATCATCCTCGTGTGACTTTGTTGGAGGCCCTTGCAGCTGTTCGTACTGAGGAGATTCGACTTCGTGGAGCGGGTCTGCTATCATCGTCATCACTTCCTTCGGTTTTGGTGGCTTCTCCAGCCTCTACACCCGCTGTGCCTTTGCCTCCACCAGCTGTGCATACATCAGTGACAGCTGCTGTTGGTAAGGGTCTTCACTGCACCTATTGCAACAAGGATGGACATGTGGAACAGTTTTGCTACAAGAAGAAGAAGGATCTTCGTCGTGGTGCTCGTCCTCCGAAGAGCCCTGGAGGTTCCTTCTTTCAGCAGAGTTCTAGTACTTCTGACACTCAGCAGCTTCTCACATTCCTAGGCCGCATGGTTGCTTCTGCATCGTCTGGTTCTGCTGCTCAGTCTTCCGGTGAGAGACCACCTTCTACTTCTCCTTCCTCAGGTACATCACCTTGGATTCTTGATTCTGGTGCTTCTTTTCATATGACATCTGATTCCACCTGTCTTACTTCCATTAGTCCTTTAGCTGCTCTTATCACTGTCCACACAGCAGATGGTACCTCTCTTTGCGTCACAGGACGAGGCACTCTTTCAAATTCCTCTTTTCATGTTCCTGCTGTGTCTCATGTTCCAAAACTAACCATGCAGCTCATATCTGCTGGCCAGCTCACTGATCATGGTTGTCGTGTTATTTTCGATTCTGACTCTTGTTGTGTTCAGGATCGTCGCACGGGGACTCTGGTTGGTACTGGCCCTCGCCGCCGTGACTCCCAACGGCTTTGGGAGCTTGACTGGCTTCGCCTTCCTTCCGCTGCCCCAGTCAGTCTTCTCGCGTCCACCTCTGCAGCTGCTGCAGTCTCCACCGCTTCGTTTGCTCAGTGGCATCATCACTTAGGACATCTTTGTGGTTCCCGCATGGCTTCTTTACTTCGTCGAGGTCTCTTAGGGTCTGTGTCTGGTGATGCTTCTCTACATTGTCAGGGTTGTAAGCTTGGCAAACAGCTTCAACTCCCTTATCGTTCTAGTGAGTCATTGTCTCAGCGTCCTTTTGATCTTGTTCATTCTGATGTATGGGGACCAGCTCCTTTTGTTTCGAAAGGAGGTCATAGATATTATATCATTTTTATTGATGATTTTTCTCGCCATACATGGATATACTTTATGTCATCTCGTAGTGAGGTTTTATCTATCTACAAGACCTTTGCCACCATGATTCGCACTCAGTTTGACTCTCCTATTCGTGTTTTTCGCGCTGATTCTGCTGGAGAGTACTTGTCGGGAGTCCTTCGTGGCTTTCTTGCTGAGCAGGGCACTCTCTCTCAGTTTTCTTGTCCAGGTGCTCATGCTCAGAATGGTGTGGCTGAGCGCAAGCATCGTCATCTTCTTGAGACAGCTCGTGCTCTCATGATTGCTTCTGCTGTTCCACCACATTTTTGGGCTGAGGCTGTTTCTACTGCCACTTTCTTGATCAACATTCAGCCCTCCTCTGCTCTGCAGGGTGGGATTCCAGTTGAGCGTCTCTGTGGCCAGACTCCTGATTATTCCAGACTTCGCCTCTTTGGGTGTGTGTGCTATGTTCTTCTTGCACCTCGTGAGCGCACCAAACTGACTGCTCAGTCAGTTGAGTGTGTTTTTCTGGGCTACAGTGCTGAGCACAAGGGATATCGTTGTTGGGATCCTGTTGGCCGACGGATGCGGATATCTAGGGATGTTACTTTTGATGAGTCTCGTCCTTTCTATCCTCGTCCGTCTCCTTCCTCCACTTCAGCATCCGTCGTTGAGCCGCTTTCATTTCTGACTTTTCCTTCCAGTCCTATAGTCACCACTCCACCACATCATTTGGTCTCTCCGGTACCTCCTTCTCAGTCAGCACCTACTTCATCACCGGCATCCTCTCTCAAGGCTGCTCCTGATCTTGTTCCTTCTTATCCTCTCTACTATACTCGTCGTCCGCGAGTTGAGGTTCCTTCTGATATGCCCTCTCCTTCTGACGGGTCATCTCCTTCGGCTACTCCTCGTTATAGTCTTCGTGATCGCCAGTCTATTCGGCCTCCTGAGCGTTTTGGTTTTGCTGCCGCAGTCCTTGCCGAACCGACTTCTTATCGTGATGCTGTTGTTCATCAGGAGTGGCAGCATGCGATGGCGGAGGAGATTGCTGCCCTTGAGCGTACTGGCACGTGGGATCTTGTTCCTCTTCCTGCGCGTGTTACTCCTATCACGTGCAAGTGGGTCTATAAGGTTAAGACTCGCTCTGATGGTTCTCTTGAGCGTTACAAGGCTCGTCTTGTAGCGCGTGGTTTCCAGCAGGAGTATGGCCGTGACTATGATGAGACTTTTCCTCCTGTCGCTCACATGACCACCGTTCGCACTCTTCTTGCTGTGGCCTCTGTTCGACAGTGGTCTATCTCTCAGTTGGATGTCAAGAATGCCTTTCTCAATGGCGAGTTGCGTGAGGAGGTCTACATGCAGCCACCCCCTGGGTATTCTGTTCCTGAGGGTATGGTTTGTCGTCTTCGCCGATCTCTCTATGGCCTCAAGCAAGCTCCTCATGCCTGGTTTGATCGTTTCTCCTCTGTTGTCACTGCAGCTGGTTTTTCGGCGAGTGCTCATGATCCTGCTCTTTTTATCCACACTTCATCTCGTGGTCGGACGCTTCTCCTTTTGTATGTTGATGATATGATCATTACTGGCGATAATCCTCAGTATATCACTTTTGTCAAGGAGCGGCTTCATGAGCAGTTTCTTATGTCTGATCTAGGTCCTCTTCGCTATTTTCTTGGGATTGAGGTTATTTCTACTCCTGAGGGTTTCTATCTGTCCCAAGAAAAGTATATCCAGGATCTTCTTGATCGTGCCTCTCTTACTGATCAGCGGACAGCTGAGACTCCCATGGAGCTTAATGTTCATCTTCGTCCCACGGATGGTGAGCCTCTTGCTGATCCTACTCGCTATCGTCATCTTGTTGGGAGCCTTGTTTATCTTGGTGTCACTCGTCCTGACATTTCGTACCCTGTGCATATCTTGAGTCAGTTTGTTTCAGCTCCCACTCAGCTCCACTATAGTCATCTTCTTCGTGTTCTACGATATCTTCGTGGAACTATCTCTCGTCGTCTCTTTTTCCCTCGCTCCAGCTCTTTACAGCTCCAGGCATATTCTGATGCCACCTGGGCTAGTGATCCCTCTGATCGCCGGTCTCTCTCTACTTATTGTGTTTTTCTTGGTGGTTCTCTCATTGCTTGGAAGACTAAGAAGCAGACAACAGTTTCTCGTTCGAGTGCTGAGGCTGAGTTGCGGGCTATGGCTTTGTTGACTGCGGAGGTGACTTGGCTACGGTGGTTACTTGAGGATTTTGGTGTTTCTGTTTCTGCACCGACTCCTCTTTTGTCTGACAGTACAGGTGCTATTAGCATTGCTAAAGATTCGGTGAAGCATGAGCTTACAAAGCATATTGGTGTTGATGCTTCCTACATGCGGACACAGGTGCAGGACCAGATTGTTGCTCTTCAGTATGTGTCTTCCGAGATTCAGTTGGCAGATTTCTTCACAAAGGCACAAATCAGAGCTCAACACAGTTTTCATCTCTCCAAACTTCATGTTGTTGATCCACCATAAGTTTGAGGGGGGGTGTTAGATATGTATTTCATACATGTGTATTTACTCCATTGTATAAGTGGTTTCTTGCATATATGCCATCTGTACATGTATATATATATTGGCCCTTTGGCCACATGAGGAATACAAGCTGTTATTCCAACAGTATCATGGTAAGAAAGTAACAGAACAGTTGTGATTTTGTAATCCATAACACAGATCAGGTAAGGTAAAAATACAAAGACAATTTTGTATACAAAACACTACCAACAATGACAGAAAAGAAGGCAATCACTTACCTCTTATCCTTCAAACGAGCAATTATCCCAGCAGCCTCAGCTGGAGATGGTTGGTCATGCGATGAAGATTGAGGATGATCTGAAGCTCTTTGATGTGGACTGGCACTGGAAGAGCTGGGTGTGGATGGATGCGAAGATGAAGCTACCACCGAGGGAGGGTACCAAGATTGCGTAGGGATGGCCTGGAAATTTGTATCAGGTTGCTGCTGCTGAGAGCTGCTATTAGCATGCATTCAGCATAGCCAAAGTCAGTACGTAAGAGAAGCAAAATTTTCAAAGCAGGCTTAAGACAAATCATACTAAATCGCAGTGTTGATTTGCCCCAACCATAAGGAATGACAATAGTAATTAGGCCAACTCTCTTAGGCTGACAAAATAATCTTTTGGAGCAAAAGTGAACAAATTTCTGTAGGGTTTTACGAGAAACTAAATATTAGGCACTGTACCAAGCTTGATGGCTGGCACTGACAAACAAAGTAAAATGAGCTGACAACTTATTTGCACTATTCCCCGGTACTTGGTTTTTAAGAAAAGAGGTGACTCAATCATACAAGAAAGAGTAAAAATTAGCTACATGAGGCTGAAAAATTAATGGCCAGGACTCAGAAATGAGAAGAAGCAACAACACCAAGAATGCTTTCAATGATATTAACCTACCCAAAATGAGGAAATCTCCAGCTCATTGTAGAAGAGCAACCTGAATCAAAAGAAAGAAAAGGTTATGGATGTCAATCGGTATATCAATCGGAATTGTAACTTGAAATGCTTTAGTCCTTATCATTAATGAAGATTGAAGTGAACATCTAATAGATTCTGATGGCAAACAACTTGTCAGTGGTAATGACTAATGAACAATGCCGCTGACAGTACACTAGTCAGTTGCATCATCAAAAACAATCATTCGATTAAATTTCTACCGCACTGAATTTCATTCATCATTCAGAATGCCACGCTCGAAAGCAGATATGGTCATCTGCTCTGCAGGCTGCGGCTTACACTCTCAAATTGCCTTGATGTGCTATAAAACCATAAGATAGTCCATTAACGCTCCAAACTATCTTAATACCTGGTAATATATATGGTCTAGTCGATCAGGACCTGGCGAATCGGCAGTTGGGAGAGGAAAGTTTGCAAAGAAAATCTGAGCACACAACAACTCCCACTAGTGGGAGTTGATTTCCACGATCGGCGGCTAACACTTGCCCAATTCGTGCAGAGAGCATGTAATTGGACGCAAACCTAACCAATACAACCATCTAATCTGACGGTTCCGCGGGGGATTTTTCCTGGCAGAAACTGAACGCATCCGCCACAGATCAAAGCAAAGCACGCGGAAGCGGAGGCGGATCGGATACAATCAATCCAACCGGAATAAGGATGAGGAGAGAGCATGTTACCTTGCCGGCCGCGTGCGAGGGGGTCCTGCGCGTTGGGTTGCGTTGCTTCGCGGGGGAGGAAGAGGGGTTGGGGGTCGGTGCAAGTAATCTGGGGGAGACGGGGGGAAGAGAGGAGAGACTGAGTCGGGGTGATGCGCTGCCTGGTTAGTGGTTACGAGTTAATGGGTTATGGCCGGAGTCTTAGCTACATTTTTTATTTTTTTTAGATGGCATCGGCACTGTTAGTAATGACTTTTAAAAACTGTAATGGTTTCCAATAGTATCTAGTTTTTAAATAAAGTATTTTTGTAAGATAGCATCTTTATTTTTTTTTACTTCTGACCCCTGTAATAATTTTTTTGTACAATTGACCCTTTGTCGATATATTTTACATTTGTAGCCCCCTCCCGACCGCGGAGCCACCAAAGGGTGGCACGTGGCATTTTCGCGGTGGGGAGGCGCAGACCAGCGGTCGCGGGCCGCGGCTTCTCCATTGCCCCGGCTCGCACGCGTGATCGGCTGGGCCCACCTGAGAGCTGTGATTAGGGGCCACGAAAAACGTAAGGCCCAATCTGCGATGGTGGGGCGTGGATTCACGCCTGTTTGCTGACCGGTACACCTTTTTAAAAAATATATATATATATATTTGAATTCTTTTTACATTTCTATTACTATTATAAAAGAAGGAGTTGGTGGTTGTAGGTCCATTCTTCTCCAACCACTCTATTCACTCAACTTCTCACCATTATCCATTTTCTAACTAATCAAAACAACTCTCTTCTATAGCATGATTCTCTATATAGTCAATGAGTTCTGTTGCAACGCACGGGTGCATAACTAGTTAGATATACAAAATGAGGTTAAAAAAATTATAATTTCTCAGTGGAGCCTTGTAATGCAGCTTACTTGTTTATATAATTATTTCCTAATTTGAAACATTGAGAATTTTCCTCCGTAATTTATTTATATGTACTATCTGCATACATTTGTAATATAGAAAACTAGGTCAAAATATTTTGAAAACTCCTTACGCAGTGCAGTTGCTTGTGTATTTTTCCAGGAATTTATATGTTCTGAAATTGTCTCGAAAATTGAGGGTTCACATCTTAGAAATTAGGACGTTACATTTTGAAAACTAGGGTTTCATTATTTCATGTGACTTGGAATGTGGGAGTTACATTTCACTAATTTCCTCTGGTAGCTATTTACCAAGTTTTGTGGTGTGTCTTTGGTACTCAATTATATATTCATGTAAATAAATTTGTTCATGACCACAATGAAATGTATTGCACAATGCAGTCATCCATTCACGCAGAAAAAACAAGTTACGCCGATGCAAATACATTGAAGCGGTAATAACATTCAACCGTCTACTATGATATAGACATAGATATGCATTAAACATACATAAATCATACAAAGCAATGCAGGTAATGGCGCGAATGAAAACAACACTCGCAGCACTACACCTTCAAGATAATAATGAACACAAGAAAGAAAATAGCACACAACATTAAGTTAGTCTTCCTCTCCAGTCTATCAAAACGATGCTGCATCTCCACAATTTCACTACCTCCCATGACAACTCTCTCTTGTCGAACAATGCTGGGTCTAGTGCTCATTTCATCCTCTCACACCCAGAATCGGCAACCACCTAGGCCATCCTGCAATTCGATAAGAAAAAGGTTTTATAACATCTGCTGAACGATTGGAACCAATCCGTCATAAGCATACTCACAGAGTGAAAGAGGCACTTGTAACAGTGTCGTTCAGGATTCGCGGCTGTCTTGTGAGGTCTTACATCTCACAAGCGTGTTGCACTTGGGTAAATCACCACAGGTTTCAGTGAAGAGGCACTCAGTTGACTCATCTTGATATTCAGGGGAGGGAGAAGCAAAGCAAGCTATAGAGAATAGAAAGAAATACTTTAGGAGGTGAAGCAGAACAATGCAAAGGAGTGGCTGAGGAATGGCTCCCTTTTATAGCCGGAAGTGTGAGTGCAAAATTGTCTTTTTTATCCCTAATGGAAGACAGCTAATGATCAGTACGAGTGACTGTAGATAACAGGGCAGCTTTGAACACTGACAGGAATGCTGGCACGTTTGGCCTTATCACTGCAGAAAGCTAGCTCGTTTGGTCTTGTCACTATGAAAAGCTATCTCGTTTGGTCTTGTCATTGCGGAAAACTGGCTCATTTGGCTTGTTACTGTAGAAAGCTAGCACGTTTGGTCTTGTCACTACGAAAAGCTAACACATTTAGCCTTGTCATTGCGGAAAACTGTCTCGTTTGGTCTTGTCACTATGGAAAGCTGCCTCGTTTGGTCTTGTCACTGTGCAAAGTTGCCCCGTGGGCTATAAAATGAATGCCCCGCCCCTGAAAGCTATATGTCAATACGGACGCCCCAGTTTCTAGGCCTATTCTTTTTGATTTTAGCTTACGGCTTTTGGGTGCGATTTATAGCTTTTTGGCTTTTGGGAGCCTGGCTGTGCTCAAGTTGCCTTAAGCTTTTAGCTTTTGGGCTTTTTGCACTGTTTGGCACTATTTGAGGTATTTTTTTGTAGCTACTGTAAGCTTTTTCGGCATAATTAAACTTAAAATTTTAAAAATAAAAAATAGATTCTCTCATCACGGACAATGCAAATGAATAGGGAAAAAAGGAAGGACAAAAAAACCCCAAAGAAAAGCTAAAAAGCCATGGAAAGATAAAGGGCCTGTTCTTTTTGGCTGAAACTTATGACTTTTGGCTGCGGCTTATGACTTTTGGGTTGTTCGTACGAGAGATTACAGAGTAACAAAAGTTACATGCAGTTTTTGCCGGTATAAATGAAGTCGGTACAGTATGTACTACAATTAACTAGTAGACCCTATTTTAAAAAGATACTCCGTTTAAAAGCTAATTACTGTAAAAAAGCTAAAAAAACAGATTTTAGGAGCTGAAAAGAATATAACCAAAATTAGAAAGTTAGAAGTTAAAATTAAAATCCAATTAAATAGATCTACTGCTACTATTTATCGGCCAGCCATGCCTGACCTCCTTTCAAAGCGGCCCAGGATGCCTGACCTCTCTTTCAAAGCGAAAGCAGCAGTTTAGCAGGGCCGAGTTGAGGCGACGCGCGGACCAATGGAGTCGATCGGGCGCGTAGGGTAGGGGCCGACCACTCCTGCCCTGACCACCTCGTGGCAGACACCTCGGCTTCACACCCCCATCAGTTTTGCCACAAAAAGTTACGGCTGCCTACGGTGTTGCTGCTGTCCTACTGCTGCAGTGCTAGCTCCTGCTGCTACGCGGCCTCCCTCTCCCTCTCTCCTCTCTCCATTGGTGCTTCCGTTCCATAAGTAGTAGCCCAGTTGCTTCCCTTCTAGCCCTGCTCCTTTGCGCAAAGAGGAAAAGGAGCTCGCGGCCGGACACTGCCCCCAACGCCGCCCGCAGATCTACTACACCTGTAAGCGTCTGCGCTTCCCAAATTTGCCGTCCGTGTTTCGCTAGCTCATGCTGTGCAGTTAGGGTTTTATCGACTTCTTCTTCCCTTGTAGCTAATATCCGTGCTGCTGCTGCTGCTTCTTGCAGTGGTGGTGGTGGTGGCCGGGTGGAGGAGGGATGGCGGGGAAGAGGGAGAGGATACTGATACGGAGGATCGACAACCTGGCGGCGAGGCAGGTGACGTTCTCCAAGCGGCGGAGGGGGGTGTTCAAGAAGGCGGAGGAGCTCTCCATCCTCTGCGACGCCGAGGTCGGTCTCGTCGTCTTCTCGGCCACCGGCAAGCTCTTCCAGTTCGCAAGCTCCAGGTATATATACAAATGCTACCGGTCTCTTGCCCCTCTCTTTCCGTGTCCAGGAATTAATCTGGCCTCGATCAGTTATTGGATCGAATATGTATTGTTGGGGTTCTTCCAGGTTTAGGGTTAGATTGATTCGGGTGGTGCTCGATCATCCATCGTTAGGGGTTCTTGGGGTATCTGAATGGGCTAATTGATTCGGTACTACTACTACTTTAATCCGGCGTGCTAATTAATTCCATACGTATATAAGTCGAGTTCTTGAGATCGAGGGTTCTAGTTTTCCAACTTATCCGGGTGATTCTCTTTCAGAGGTACAATAATGATGTGTTGTTTACGGATTAGATATTTGATGGTCCGGTTGTGGATTGTATTCTTTCAGGTTATTACTCTTTCAGTGTTTCCAAATAGTTAGAGCAGAGGTGTTGTAGCCTAGCCTTGATTTGGTTAGAATATATGTACAGTTCTTTTGTTCATGCTCAGCTTTTTTTTTTCTCTCTGTGTCTATGAATGCTTTGACTGTTTGACTCATTGTTTTTAAGTATAAAAGTATTACAGGTGTGCAGACAAATGCATGCTTGCTTCTTCGGTAGAGCTTCTTCATATGGACTATTAGCTAGATACCACCCCGTAGCTACAGTCCAATAAGTTTAGATTTTTTATAAAAAAAAATTCTTGAGACCAAGTTTAGATTCTGTTTTCTTCTGATAAGTACTTTTTATGCATATCTTTCCTTCCATCTGCCTTGAAACATCCATTATAGATAAATAATTTCACGTTTAATTCTTTGTTTTATGATGTTTTTTTATTTTAATTAATTCTATTACTGCTCTTCTATTAAGACGTGAAAGAGACTATACAGAGGGAGGGTTTTCTTTTGGCAGTGTAGCCAGTAAAATTAACATTCATGTACTATTCTCTGGGAGAAAATCAAAGTTGAGACTTGAATGCCTGAAGTGAGACAATTTTTCTACAAGCTGTTTGGACTTTCAGTCGCTTCTCTAACGACCTTTGTTTGTTTAATTGTTGCTGTCATTCTAGCACGTTTATTACAGTGCTTTTGACTTCACACTTACTCCAAAGTCGTCGAACATCCTACCTAGAAAATAAAACCTTGCTAGATTTACATGTACTCCGCAGCTTACCAGGCAATGCCTAGGAAATAGGAATGCTCAGATCATGACCTTCCCTGAAACTTCATTTGGAACTTAATTGGCCATATATAAGTTAGCAAAGATCTTCTGGTTCTAAGCTTATCTATATTGATTTCTCCATTAAAAAAGGGAACAAGAGGAAGCTATAGATATGCCATTTGGACATGCAAAATAATGCTGAAATACAACTTACAAAAGCAGTAGTTTAATCATGTTATGTACATGCATGATTAGCACCTTTGGTGTGGAAGAGGTTGGAAGCATGCGTTCTAATTAATTGATATATACTCATGATTCATAAGCTAAACTCAGACGCTGATTCTAGCAGCTGTACATATATGGCCTGCAAGTCATGGGAAATGAACTCTTAACTATGTTATGAATTAATCCCATGCAATATGAACACACAGAAATGCATCTAATAATCCAAACTAGCAGGCAGATATAAAACACTACCAGGTTGTCAACAGTGTGACATGTTGGAAATTAACACTATGATGCTTTCTGCAAAATTAATATGAAGAAAAATATTAGAACACATGCCAAAAAAAAGGGTATGTAACTAATCTAAACTTGGGAAGTAGAAGTACGTTGACACTAAAAGTAATAACATTGTTATGCTTGCAAAGAAAACATGCTAATCATCATCCGGCGTAACTAAGCATTATCAGTACTAATATAGTACATGGAAAGTGAAATATTTACTTTTTCCCACACAAATGCTTAGAGATTTATATATTAGTCTAGTCTTTTCATGGCAAACAGTGAATTTGTGTATCACTGACACTAGTTGCCTGTGCATGACATGATTTGTCAGGGGGGCTAGAGAAGGCTGCATATGCATTGGTAGAATGATCGGGACTCTTGGACAAAAAATGGTTAAAAAAATATTGACCAATCCAATTAAATAGGACCCTGAATAATTGCCGTACCGCTATCAGAAGAGGGAGGGGCTGTTGAAAGTACTTACATATATGCCCGTGAAAGTGTTTCCATCTTTTGTCGCATTGGGAATATATATATATATATATATATATATATATATATATATATATATATATATATATATATATATATATATATATATATATATATATATAGGAAAATTACATAAGGCATCAACATCCGATACACGTGTATGATTGATAATTTTTTTGAGTTTGGGTATGAAAATATTTTGTACCCTTGATATATTTATGGTAAGTAAGTTTTGAACTCAGTTCAAATTAGTTTGAACTACTTTTGAGTTCAATGCAACTACAGTGAGTATATACCATAAAAATAGTTCAAACTAATTAAACTGAAGTTGAATTTAAATTTTTTCGGAGTTTGACATCTCAAATATACTTTTTTATGGGTATATGAAGATACCCACATCAAACGTTGCGAATCTCGAAGCAAATCAACGGGTATTGATATTGGTGCCTAGGCACCATGGTGCATGAAACACTCGTCATATATATATATATATATATATATATATATATATATATATATATATATATATATATATATATATATATATATATATATATATATATATATATATATATATATATATATATATATATATATATATATATATATATATATATATATATATATATATATATATATATATATATATATATATATATATATATATATATATATATGACGCTGAAATGGGGCACCATGGTGTCTGGGCAACAAGCCTCCCTGCCTTTGGATTGCTTTTAGATACGTGCTAGTGCAATGGTATATAATATATTAGGCATGCTAAATCAATCATAGATGGAAAGTCTTAATCATGGATGGAAAGTCTCAATCACACTAGCATGCATCTAAAAGCAATCTAAAGACAGGGAGACTTGGTGCCCAGACACCATGGTGTCCCTGTTATTTATACTATATATATATATATATATATATATATATATATATATATATATATATATATATATATATATAATACTTTAATGAGAACTAGCACGATGGTCGGCGCACCTGTGTGGCATCCATTGGTAATCATTTACTGGCCATAATAAGGGTCCGCTAAATCAAGGGATGGATGTTTTTCTTTTTTTCTGAGAATTTCTAGCTTTTTCTCTTTTTAATTAGCAACGTAAAACTCATGTCATCTATAATAAGATAGATTTTTTGGGATTTATTTAGGAAATTTGTACAAAAATCACATTGCCAATTTTTATTTCCCTCAAATTTTAGTTAATTTGAGTTTTACTTGACATGGACTATTTTTTAATTTGCTAATTTTCATTTAATTATTATTTTGAATTTTAGTGATTTATAGATGTTACTTTAGACGTCGTACGAAGATCAAATTGCTAATTTTTTATAATTTAGATTGTACTTGACATGATATTCTTTCTTTTAATATGAGCTGTAACTTGGGTTCGCGAGATAAATGGATATATCTTTCTGGTTAATACGAGATATTCCTCGGAGTGCCTAATTAGTATAGGTTTATAAATTTTAGTATTTTTGGAATTTAGGTTTCAAATTTGTTTACAAATCACATATATAATCATCCTTTAATTTTTATTCCGAATTTGCATGTTTTTTTATCATACTTGTGGATTTCTTTTTAGCTTTAGACTGGAATTCGTATAAAAATCAATTTCTATTTTTCTTTTAATTTTTTATTCAGAACAATGTTCAAGAAGGCGCTAGGCGCTAGGCGGGCGGCGAGGTGGGGCCTAGCGCCTAGGGAGCCTAGGCGGGGCTTAGGCGGGGCCTAGGCGGCCGAATTAAAAATAAGGACAACAGGCAGAAGATAAATATATATTTGATGCTTAGATAAAAGTTAGTCAGATTTTGGACCGTCCGATGGAGATCCAACGTCCCAGATCGAGTCATCAAATCCTATAACCAATGTTCAAAAAAATTAGTCAGACTTTAGACCGTCCGATGAAGATCCAACGTCCCAGATCAAGTCATCAATCCTTATATAAATCTAACCCTAACCCTAACTCCCTTCCGCCTGCCCGCTTCGCCCGCGCCGCCAACTCTCCCCGCACATCTCTTCGCCCGCGTCGCCAGCTCTCCCTTCCCCCGCAGATCCCTTCGCCCGTGTCGCCCGCCTCCCCTCCCCCGCAGATCGCCGCCGCCTCCCCTCCCCCGCAGATCGCCGCCGCCTCTTCCGCAGATCCCACGGCCCGCCTCCCCCGTCTCTCCCCCGCAGATCGCCGCCACCTCCCCCATCTCTCCGCCCTAGCCGCCCGCCTCCCCTCGTCCCGCAGCTTCCCGCAGACTGGCCGCCGGCGCTCCTTCCCGCAGGACGACGCAGCTCCCCGCAGGCGGCAGGCTGGCGCAGCGGCGCTACTGCCCGGCTCCCCCAAGCCGGCGCTTCTCCCCAGTCCCCGTTTCTGTTTTGCTGTTTTTGTGGTCTCTGGCCGCCTCGCCGCCTCACGCCGCCTTGCCGCCTAGACGGCCGCTTCGCTGCCTAGACGGCCGCCTCGCCGCCTGGCCTCTTCCTCCCCGCCCAGCACCCCTAGGCGAGGCGCCGGGTGGCCGCCCAGCGCCTAGACGGGGCCTAGGCGGCCGCCCAGCCCGCCTTTTAGAACACTGATTCAGAATTTATTTTTTAGGGTTTACTTAGAAATTCATATAGAAATAAAATTGCTAATCTTATTTTATTTTTTATTTCGAATTTTAGTTAATTTGGATTGTACTTAACATGAACTCTTTCTTTTAATTTGCTAACTTTCATTTAATTATCATTATGAATTTTAGTTATTTATGAACGTTACTTTGGAAGTGGTATAGAAATTAAATTTCTATTTTTTATTTTTAATTTCGAATTTTCTTAATTTGGATTGTACTTGGCATGGACTATTTCTTTTAATTTGCTTATTTTTTTTAATTATTATTATGAATTTTAGTTATTTATGGATGTTATTTTGGAAGTTGTATGAAAATTATATTGCTACGTTTTATTTATTTTTAAATTTCTCTTAAATTGGAGTGTACTTGACGTGGACTTTTTCTTTTAATCTGAGCTGTTATAACTCGGATTCGCCAAATTGATGGCTAAAATTTTCTCTAATGGCTAAGTTTTTCTCAAAGTATATAATTTGTATAGATATAGATAAAATCTGTAAGTCAACTATCAAACCTAAGCCTTTCAAATTAGGACTCACCAAATTAAAGGCTAGATATTTTGCTTTTTTTAAGAATTTCAAACGTATCATATTTCTTTTTTTCTTAGTAGTTCTAAACGACTTGTCATCGACTTTTCGTATATAGTAGATTAGTTATATCAAAAGGACACTTCTAATTTAGTACTCTATACAAATTCCACTTGGGAGTTGGCCGATAAACGCATGAGAGAAATACCATTCTGTTCAAATCATGGATTCACATCCTTCATCTAGGAAACTAGCGTTGCTACTAGAGATGGCAACGGGTACTCGAAACCCGAGTACCCGATGGGTTTTACCCGATAAGGAGGCGGGTATGGAAAGATATCTTCACCCGCGGGTATGCTAATGGGCAAAAATCTCTACCCATCGGGTATGCGGGTGCGGGTGTATACTACCCGTACCCGCATACCCGCGGGTAAAATATACCCGGCCGGGTGTATATTAGATATAGCAATAGGTACATATACCTGTGGCCCGTATATATATATTCGAAACGAAGCCGATGGAAATACCCGCACTCGTATATACCTGTGCCTCGTATATACCCTTATCAATTCGGGTATGGGTTACCCGTCGGGTATAAATACCCGCGCGGGTGCGGGTATGGGTAAGTTTCTATACCCGTGTGCGGGTACGGGTATTGTAGCGGGTGCGGGTGCGGGTATCGGGTACGTGTATGGTTTGGCTATACCCGACGGGTATTTACCCGTTGCCATCTCTAGTTGCTACATAACCCAAATATCAAACAAACAAGGTTTACACTTGATATGCCCCTAGCTTGATGTACTCGTTATATTTTTAGCAGCCTATAGAACCAAACATTTAATTTTAGACAAAATAACTTGTCACATAGATGAAGCGATAACTAAGCATATATATGAATGTCTTTGCTTGTTCTCAAGACACACCTTAAAAATGCGTGTTAACGAATTACATGGTGATCTGATCCTTAAGAGTTGCATAGAATTTCAGGTAAGTTTAGCTATTTTCACATTACACCATTCGGCTGCATCTCGTCTTTACCTGTCACCTATTTATACCTTATTGACGCCCCTGTAAGTTAGCTTCAAGCAGTCCTGGACGAAGTCTTGCATATGACTCATATGGTCCATGCATGAAATATTGATGGTGAAAGAACAAGTTCGGAACAAGGAACATGTGGCTCTTTGACGCGTGGCCTTTGTTGCCAGAACAGCTCTTTCTCCCTTTTTCCGGAAAAAAGTTATATTGTAGTTCAGATCATTTATTCTGCTTTTTTTTAAGTACAAGAGGAATGGCCACACTTAGCACATATTACACTCACACCACGCATGTACACACGTGCACATGTTTTCTATATACGCTTGAAATTTATCAAATTCACCCAAGACCTTATGGATCACAGGTATCCACTAGACACATACGTGTGTAATCCTAAAATTTATTCTACTCGTTTTGATGGGCTCGAGTAGATACCATTTCTACTTGTTTGGTAGCAGCATCTTAATTGATGAAAAGGTTGGGGAGAACACCAATCTTCACACTCTGATTAATTTGTGTTTCCTACGTTGCTGAAGCATGAAGCAGACTATCGATCGGTACAACTCGCATTCCAAGACACTTCAGAAAGCAGACGAACCTTCTCAGCTGGACTTGCATGTAAGCTAAAATTACATTTGCAACAACTATGATGTTGATGCTACATATGCTTATACCCTTCTTCATTGAAAAAATTGTGGCCAATTAGTAAGTCTTTTTTGAACTGTTATATTTTGTGATCCGAATCTGGTTGGATCCGATCACTGCTGGTCTTTCTGACAGTTTAAAGAGTTCGATCAACAAGCAATGTGAACTGATAGGAGGTTATGATTATATCATCTTCGTGTCTGTGATGGACTCTATACCGACCTGTATCAGACATGGTGCTCTAAGATGCGTACGCCGATTAGAGTTAGACATGGCTACTCGAGACATCTTTCAACTATAACTCTTCGCCGTTATCTTCTAAGTCTTTGAGCGAGATGTTGTTCTTATCTTCGAGAAGATTACTGTTCCAGTTTCCGAGAGGTCTCAGTATTGTTGCCGATTAGGACTTTATTCCTTCCTTGTATAGGACTCTTGTTTCTAAGTCTATACATATGTACATCTATAGTTATACGGTTAGGATATACCGAAATTTTCCATACTTGTAACTTCTCTTTATATAGTGATTTTGCCAATTGTGCATCCGTAGTTTTTCACCTAAAGAGTTTTTCATATTAAATCTTTGTTTTGTGTTCTTGATTGTTTTTCATTGTCCTGTGCTTTGTCTTGTCAATTTCGTAATAAGTGGTATCCGATCTGTACATAAACAGTCATATAATTTATCATCACACAAAAAAGGAACAGCTATGTATGCGGCTGACATCTTTAATTTTTGTCATATGGTAGGCGGAGGACAGCACTTGTGCAAGACCAAGGGAGGAGCTTGCAGAAGCAAGCCTTAGGCTCAGGTACATGGCCTCACATTTAGCTACTCTTTTTTCAGACAAATAATCTACTCGAGATTACACTATTTCTGGAGTTGCATAAGCCTATCGATTAGTTCAATTATATGTGGTCAGTCGCGCTCTCTTCCCTGCAGGCAGATGAGAGGAGAGGAACTGCACAGGCTGAACTTCCAACAATTGCAGGAGCTAGAGAAGAGCCTCGAGTCCGGACTAGGCAGTGTGCTGAAAATTAAGGTACGTGTGATAACATGAGGCTATCTATTGGATGGTCTTGATGAGTTGCGCACCATGACCTTTTCATATTGCAGAGCCAAAAAATTCTGGACGAGATCAATGGACTAGAAAGAAAGGCAAGTGTTCTTCTCTTTATTAGAACCCTGTTTGGCCGAACTTCGGCTTCAGGTTAAGATTTCTACGCTAGAGCCAGAGCTGCCGAATCGAACTAGAGCAGCTCCGCTCTACGACTATTCTAGAGCTAGGCTGCTGGAGACCAATTATTTGAATGAAAACTTCAGATAAATTTTGAGCACTCCATATGCTACTACAAAATGTAGCTGAAAACTTTCTTCATTAGTTTTTTTCCCATTTCCTAGCATGTAAGTATGTAACAGCTTCACTATTGTTCTTGAACAGAGAATGCAACTGATAGAGGAAAATTCAAAGCTAAAGGAGCAAGTAAACCCTGCGTCTTTTTTTTTTGTGTTGTTTCCATTCCAACATGTCTTCTCCTTCTACCCCTTCCTTTGAATAACCGACGATCTAAAGCTGCAGGTGTCCCGGATGTCAAAGGTGGAGATGCAGCTCGGTGCTGATCCAGAAGTGGTATACGAGGAAGGGCAGTCGTCTGAATCCGTGACCAACACGTCGTATCCGTGCGCTCCACTCGACACCGAGTACAGCTCTGATACGTCGCTCAGGCTCGGGTGAGTTCTTGCTAGATGCACCATATCTTCAGGTGTTCCTAGTTCCTTCATCTCAAGCCAAGTCCAATCTGAAACGGGGGATTGGATCATATACCCTCCCCTTAGTTGGGAAATTCAGGATTTACCCTCCCACCTCAATGACATGTGGGGTCATCATAAGTCACTGACACGTGGATCAGGAGGGTAAATCCTGAATTTACATCTAAGGGGAAGGTATATGATCAATAAAACCATCTGAAATTAGTTATATGCGAAAAAAACTGAGGTTGGTGATGTAAAGAACATAGAAATGGGCATTCATGCTATGAGTTTTGCATATTGCAGATTATCACTCTTCAACTCGAAGTGATTGGCTGGAAATTGTTTCTTCAACACGAAGTGATTGGCAGTATTCCTGAACCGGGAAGCGATTAACGAATTGCATCAAATAAGCCATTTTAGAGTGCCAGATGATGTGTGTTCTGAAAATCACTGGCTTTTGTTATACACATAAGAGAACGGGTTCTTGGGTGTTACCTGCAGCCTGCTACTAGGTTCTTGGGTGTTAACCTGCAGCCTGCTATTATTCCTATCCATGTTCTGTCCCCAGTTCATCTGTTGTTAAGTTCCAGTGGCCCTTGGTGATCCATCAGAATTCAGAATTATTGCCCCTGCAAGTAACCTTTTTAGTACTACTGATTTCTAGTTTTCAACACCTGTTATAATGGTCTTCACGAGGCTAGTGGCAATAAATAAAACAGGGGTATAACAGTGAATTTGCAAGAAAAATGACCTTCAAGTTAAATTAGAGATATTACCAAGAGAGGGTATTGTTGGAATTCACAGGCGAGGCATCTCCTTTAAACTTTTCTGCTAATCTGCACGTGTTGCACAAAGTGCGCATTTTTGGCACTAACGAATGAGACATCCCCAATAAAATAGAGGCCTGCATGAAGCACCTCTCCTGCTTTAGGCAGGCATATATATTTCCCGTTATGTCTTCGATTCGACGGCAGTAAAGTGAGACATGACCTTTAGAATCTTTAGCTGGAGACGCATCATCTAGCATATGAATGTAAAAAAGGCAGATCAAGCTTGTTCGGTGCACTGGAATGGTTCATGTTTCTCTGGATTGCATTTGCAACGAAGCAAATATGCAACCAGATCTTGCCTTATATACATTTGCCAGGAAAACATAGTAAAGAACAATGTGTAACTCAACTTTAGGGGTTTATCTATTTTGTCATATTAAATTTACTGATGTTGAACTAAACAGTTTTATTATCAGTGGTGAGAAGGTCAGTTTTAGTCTTGCCTTGTGAGTTTTATTTAAGCTTCTGAAGTTACGGATATGACGCAGAGCACATGAATGCAAGATGCAGGGGAGAAACGAGGGTCGAAATGTTTCAACTTCTTGATTTATTGCATAAATGCTACATCAGACGGCAGCAATCCGCGGCCACGAGACAAGGGTGGTGCAGATGATGGCTTCATCATGAGGACCTGGGGCTCTCTTTCAAAGAAGCTATTGGAGGCCCCTTCAGAAGCACCAAACATCTTGCATGGAGCGGTCTCCCTTTCTTTCCCCAGCAGATGTCCAGAGAAATGATCACCCCATATGTCGTATGTGAACTCTTTCTTCGGCGGGACGCCCTCGTCTCTCTTCACAGCCTTATCTTTCATCAGGTTGGAGCCAGGAGCGCGAGCGTGCGGGGCGATTGGGGAAGATGTGGCCAGCAATGGTGAGCGCCATGCGGTGGCCCGCACGGTGGCTGAAGGCAATGGATTTGCAGGTGTTGCTGAAGGTGCGGGAGGCTGCTCCTTGGCAGTTTGCAACCAAGCATTCTTCTCATAGTTAGTCCCAGTTGATGGTGCCCTTGCCTCGACATCAAATCCACTCTCGAGTTTATTGTTGTGCTTCAGTTCTGATGGTGCCCCAGGATAGGACCAACCTTGTTTTGGGGTTGAACTTGGTGATAACGGCGAAGGTGGTGTTGAATTCCCGCTGTGGCTGCTAGAAACCTCAAACTTTGCTGCCAGTCCTGCACCACCAACTTTCCGCTTCCTTCGCCTCCCTTTGTCTCGAGCAACTCTGATAGTAAGGTTCCCACAAGTTTGTGCAGCTTCCATTGATACCTTGTCTTCCACAGGATTAGCTGGGGACACAGATATAGTCGAAGTGGTATTCAGTTGTTCATCTGGATTGTTCTTGTCACATGTCTTCTTGGGGCTATCAAGAATATTAGCAGGGCATTTCTCAGTAAGAGCTTCTTCAGCTCTTTTGTGTTCCCTTGTCAACCTGTGCACAAGGCATAATTGATCAAACCTAAATCATGTAAAATTGAAGGAAATATGAGAAGAAGACGACAGTGGTCAAACTTTTACCTGGAAGTTTTGTTGTTACGCTGAAGGAAAGAGGGCTTAACAGCCTTGTTAATGGTATCTTTCCTATCATCAATCTTGATATAGTAATCTTGAGAGCCCACTGGCAAACAAGGGACACCACGGACAAAGACCAGAACAAGCAAGGACACAGTTCCAAAAAGGAGTATCAATGCTTTCCAATTGATGGATCTGAGGTAAGACTTTCTGCACTGGTTAAGCATACAGACAGGAACATTTGCGGTCATAGGGATAACAAAGATGCCAGTAGTCATAGCTAGCTCAAGATCTCTCTGAACCTTAGCTGAAGAGAAGTCAGCTTTAAAAGAAATTAACATTCTTATTGATTCACTTGGTGCTAAGCTGAATCCCTTGCAGTTGTCCACGGTAAATCCATCCACACCACAATCAGCTCCAGAAACTTTTACCTTCGTCACTAGAAGAGGAAGGTCACCAATATTTTTTACATGTATCTCCTTGGACAATTGCTGACTGCACATAGGGCTGGTGATCTCTGATTTGGACAGTGTTGGTTTATTCTGAAAATTGGACCCAAGGTTAAACTCTAGCTTCCAAACAGGTTCCGGTCCCTCTAGAAGGGCAATAGATTGCCATCCACCATGTGCTCGAAGAGGCAGCCACTCCATGCCTGATAGATTGTTTCTAATCAAAACCATGCTTGACCACATGCATCGATTTGAGGGACGGAAGACAATAGGACCAAGTAAAGCACTCTCCAAAGGACCAACATACGCCTCGGTTATCGCTGCATCGCTTAATGAGAAACCAAATCTAGTCTCTGTCGAGTCAATTTCCGGAGATCTACTTGAGAATGTGTGTTCACATGCATCATTCACAGTTTTGCACTGGCCAATGATTTCCTCAGAGTTCAGTACCAGCTGCATGGATGCATGCTCCAGGCTTGGGTTATGGATGGTTATCCATTTAGAAAACTGTGATCCAATTTGCACAACAGGAAACAGCAGTTCATGATCTTTGAGAACAGACATCCCAGTCCTCGTGCCATGAGATCTCCATGTTCTAAGTACCATATCATCAGCTCTGACTGCTTTCATGATTGCTGGCTGCAAATTATTTTATAAAATTACATGAGCAGACTCACAAGCAAAAAGATGTAAATGCATAAAGGTAGAAAACACTCGAGATAATAAACAATCAAGCAGTTTTCATTATACAATGCAACAAGAACAACAAAAAATGAAAAATGAGGGGAAAATACTGTACTTCCAAGAGCTACCAACTACTTGCTAAGTACTTCACTTATCTCTACATCAAATAGCTCTAATACCTACAGCGGCCAACTACTAGATCAGTACTCTAATTATCAGTACAATATCTAATGTATGAAACTCTTCTCCAGTGCATCGAAGTCACCACAAAGGTATTCTCAAGCTATGGGAATCACTCTCAAGATCATATAAATATATTACTAAAAACTGTATCCAAATACAATGGACACTAGTATGAATGGACATTTACTCAGAAATACCAAGCACAGGTCCATCAGATAGGCTTGCTGACATTGATCTCTCAAATGCTAAAAAGAACATTATTTTTTTCTAAGGAAGCACCGAGCAAAACTACCTCATGCGCCTGTCTTGGTCTATTTTGTCCATTCATTCTTCAAATAGATGGTTAAGACTACTGATAACCACAATCAAGGCATCCAAATCTTTTATTCAATGAGATAACAGCATGCTATAAAAAACAGTAAGCTTAACACACCCATAGGAATATACAACCTAGATGGATAAACTTTGCGGGATTCAAAAGAAATAAAAGAGAGAACAATACACTGGAGTTGGATGAAACTAATGAAAAAGCATGATGCATGACAAGGTGCTATCGTTACTAGGTTTATATATCATTTTGTAAGCATTGAATGCTTCAAAGCAATTCCTAGTCCAACTAATAGAACAACATTTTAGACCAATTGAAACAACACGAGGTTCTAAATTCAAAAATACACGCAAGGGAATACCTTCACATTATGTGGGCCTTCTATTTCTAGGATGTTGCCCAAAGATCCTGTCCTTGCGTTAGCAGAGAACTCTTCTTCAGAAAATGGTCCAACAAATGGCCCATCAGATTCAGCAACAACAGCACTAGTTGTATAAGAACGAGATGCACACATTATATCTTGGCAGGGTATCACGATTGAACTACCAAGAGAGCTATTTGTTTCTACCACTATCTTGCAGTTGTCATATGAAATATCCTTTGGAACTGAAGAAGTATATCTTATCAAAGCTATATCTGTTATGGTACCAGGGAAGAGTATCAATCCATTCTGGTACTTCACCTGAAAGATCATTGGGCCATCCCTGTTATCCTCAGTTACACTTACAATCCTTAGTAACTTTGTTGCATCATTCTGTAAAGAAAGGCAAAATATTGTCCCGCTTCCAGGACAAGATGATATATGCTCAAACGTGACAGAAACTAAGCTAGTTGAATCATAATAGGTTCGCACATTCACCTCTAGCTCAATAGGTATAACAACAGTATCCACTGTATCAGTTGTGCAATTGCGCAGTTTCATGCAGATAGCACCAAACACCTTAGCTTCCGAAAGGGGTTGCAATTTCAACTCTACGACAGTTTTGCTTTTCGAAGGAAGCACCTCCCATTGCTCACTAGGCCTAATATGGATCATTGGCCGTCCAAATTCAGTATTGCTTGCTGTATACCAGTTGCTACTCAAAGAAGTTAAATCCAATGCCTCATCTAAAGGGCCTAACTGACAAACTACGTGAGAAGATTGTTTTGTGCTTTCAAATGCAGACATCCAAACAGCCACTTCCTCGACATAGAGAGAATCATCAAATGGGTTGTGTATCGACAAGTTCCTCTCCAGGTGACCACCTATTACGACATCCATCCCAGTCAATGGCAGTATCTGATAGGGCGAACTGACAGCCATGCCCTTAGCTTGTATAATGAATCCACCAAAATTCGTCTGCAAAACCAAATGCGCTGATGAAGAGCCCAACAACTTTGGCAAGAATATGAAAGTGACGGATGCATTCTCTCCGGGCTGCAGCACCAGATCCTCGTAACCATACACATAGAACTGCGGATCAGTGCTGAATGGCTCATAGACACGCAAGATGCTGTCATTGTTCAAATTCACCACAGTCAAGGCAGCCATGGAAGCTGCATACAAGTTACTCCTGCCCCAATCCAACACCGGCGGATTTATCTCGACATTCATCGACGAGGAACCGAAAAGGCCATTTGAGCTGACATCTGCTGACGCGCCATCCAACTCCAGCGGCACCCCATGCGATGCCCGCATCCAATTGTCAGGCACAGGCGGCGCCTGGCAAGACGCCACGTTATACCTCCCACCATCCTTGCCCTCTCTGCCCAACCCATTACGCACCCGAGTGATCATCTCGTCTGCAGACGAGCAAGTTACCACGCCTCCGCCGGACATTGCGAAGCCCAATGGCCGTGATGGTCCCCAGTCCCTTGAGACCTCCAAATCGGGCTCCTTGATGCCGTCCTCGCTTGCAAGCAAAGTCTGAACAGCCGAGGACGAGAAGCAGAAGGAACTCCGGTCTTCACACACATCCCGGAACCCGAGGCAGCGACCGTCGTCATCACTCTCCTCCACGCAATCCCCCACCGCCGCCGAGACGGACAGAGCAAGGACCAAGAACAAGCAGCACAGAGCAAGCAAGGAACCCCTGCAAGAAACCGAAAACATCACAAAAGAATCAAGAACTCGCCGCGGTTGATCGCCAAATAGGCAAAGTGATACCGAACACCACAGCACCCAATAAAACCTCAAGGGAAAAAAATCACAAGAACCAAGAAAAATAAAGCTCTGGTATTTTCTTAGCGCCCTAAGCATGGATCACACAGGAACTCAAGAACGTCATCAAGAGAGGCAAACAGCAGTTCCTTATTTGTTTCAGGATGGCCGGAAACAAGAAAGCAAAAGAGGGCAAGAAGGGGACTTAAGACGGCAACTTACCGAGGAGAGGAGACGGAGCGTAAGGGCCTGAGGAAAACGGAAGCCGCCGCCGGCGAAGAGCGGCGACGGCGGCTGGCCATGGCGAAGAGGACATGCGGCGGGCGAGACTTCACTGTGGTGACCATGGGAATCCACGGAAGAATGAAAAAAAGAGAGAAAGAAAGAAAATAAAAAGGAGAGGAGGGGAGGGGAGATGAGAGGGACAGGGGCACGGCGGAACGAAAAAGAAGAGAGGCGAGAAGAAGAGAAAAATGCGTTGGGTGTTGGTTGGGTTTGGTGTGAAAAAGAAAATTCGAGGCTTTTGTAGTTTCAAGATGACCGTTTTGCCCCTGAGGTATTCTGGGCTGTGAACCGCGATTACATAAGATTGAATAATTGAATTTCGTGATCAAAACGGCTAACCATGATTCATGAGTCGACTTGAAAATTTGCAAAATTCAATCGGATTTCTCGCTCACACAGAGCCTCATGATTCATGCTCCGGCGTTGCCGATAGCATCTTCCATTTTTTATCAATCTTTTTCCCTTGGCTAGGTTTTTTTGGTTCAATTGACCTCAAATATGGATTTTTGAGGTGAAAACGAATCAAAGAAGATTCAAAGCATGTTCATATTTATGTGTTTTAGATGAATACAATGCATAACGCATGAATTACGATGCATGTTCATATTTATGTGTTTTAGATGAATACAAAAGCTCAACGCATAACACGACATGTGGAATTGCATGTAAAACCTCCATGCACAACACGACATCACTACATAGCTAGACAAAAACAAGTAACGCATGAATTATGATGCGCCACACCATCATGCAACCAGAAAAAAATGCGAGGCAGCAATCAATTTCAAGCAAATAACATTAAGTGAGTCCATACCATATGCCAACAAAACTACATGGCAACATACGTCAAAAGGTTTCATAGAGTTTTCTGGGTCCAATCGGCCTCAACCATGGATTTGATGGCCAAATCGAATAGAATTCAAAGCACGTCCATATTCACGTGTTTCAAATGAATATGCTTAACTACAAATTCAAATTTGAATAGAATACATAATGTTGTTCAACAAAATGAGTTCCAATCCCGATGGCAACAAGTCTAGCCTTGACATGTGGAATTGCATGCAAAACCTCTATGCATAACACGATAACACAAAATAGCTAGACAAAAACAAGTAACACTTTAATCATGGTGCGCCACTGCGTCATGTAGCCAGAAACAATATAGGGCAACGATCAATGTCAAGCAACCACATATCATCATCATACAGGAAAGTTTAACAAAGGACAAAATGTTCTAACTCAGTACCCACAAGTTTATGCAGATAGTAGAAACCATCATAATTCTAATTGGTCTTAAGTACTTAAACCCCTCAAAAATCATACTCATTCCGCAACATCGGTATTAGAGTAAACTCTAGCCGCCTCTTGGCGCACTAGCACGTACAATCACGTGGAGGAGGACAGAGGACGAGGAATTGGGTCGTGTGCTTAGGGTTCGATGGTTAGGAAAGGGTTGGGGTAATTGTTGAGTTGTTATCTGTTATTGGGTTAGATAGTTAGGCAAAAATAAAAGGTGGGTATGAATCTTATTCGATTTGACAATTGTTTTTCCATGTCATATTTGAATTCGAATCCACAAAAAAAACAGATCTTGTTTGTGTTCGAATAGCAGTACAAATAAGATTTGGTTCACTAGATTCACTACCAATGTACAGACAGCAATACAAATATAGAGGTCAAATAAAGGGGAAAATTCATATTCATTTACACCTCTAGGTGGAGGGGAGGGTACGAGAAATAGCTCTAGGTGGAGGGGAGGGTATGAGAAATGGGGAGGAGCGATACGTGTCGCAAAAACTTTGGTGGGTAGGACTTCATCAAATGGTTCAAAATTCAACTAATTTTTGCAAAAAGAAAAGGGAAAGAAAAAAAAGAAAATCAGTCAACTGCTAGGTACACACCAATATTAGAATTTATTGAATGCTAGAAAAATATTGGGATTTTTGATAAAGCAAAATAATAGATAGAGCTAGGATTATATTGTTAAGCCATCACCATGCTTAAACGGCTCTAAAGAATTCACTATAAGTTTAGGGACCTCCAATATAATTTTATCTATTCATTTTATTCAAGTTAGGTTGGCATATTTCAAAAGGCGGCGTCAACGTGAAAATGAATTGTACACCACGTAGCACGCTTCCATTGTTGGTGTGTGATGTGTCCTGGTTTGTTTGATGTCTCAGGCAGGTCGGCTGATGAAATGGACCCCAAGTTCCAAATCACAGTGAACCACAAGTACTAGAGTCATGAGCTCAATTCTTTTAGACTTATACTTAGGCTTTGGGTTTTATTTCTACAGTAATTCACTATTAAACAGTGTGTTTTCTCAAGACAGAATCTATAGATAAATTATAATACAAACTGTACCGAGTTCAGCTATATTGGTCAAAATCGCATGTGATGTCCTCTGCGTGCTATATCCTACGAACAGACCAGAATTCAAAAACTATAATCATAAGCTATAAATCTCAGTCCATAAAAATCTACCCATGCATGTCATCCCTACTCTCGATAGCAGCTTCCTTGTACATATGCAACCCTGAACTGGTAGAGCTGTGGCCAGGAAACCAATGACAGGGCAAATACGATTGGCAAATTAGGAGATAAGTACTAGCAGCAAGTAGCTCCCTTTCTGCCGAATTGGACAGCTCAGGAAACTCCAGCCGTTGAGCTAGCATGGCTGCATTTGCACGCACGCTCCTCAAAGCAACAGCTTATCTACCAGGTTCCCGGGCACGTCCAAGAGGTTTGGATGGCGAAACCGAAGAGGGTTTTGGGTGCTTTGCGGGGAACGAGTCCATTTTTTCGCGGGACACACGGCCACATATGGGAACTAGCTTGGAACGTATACTTGTTCTCCTGCGCCTTGATTGGGCAGTCTAGTTTATCTGGAGAGAGTATGGTCATGTTTTTTTTCAGCTTTTGATTTTTAATTTTTTTTTAAAAAAATAAAAAATAGGATGATTTTTTGAAATGGATTTTTCAAATGATTTGTCAAATCTAAAACCATGTTCTCCACTATCATCTTAAAAAATATAGACAAAAGATATTAACCATAGTCAAAAGCCTTCTGTCACAACTCAAAAAACATAAATTATGTGTTAGGGTTATACGATGTGTGGCAGGGAAGCCCTAGGATTGCATCGGCAGTACTAGTATGGCATTGTTGTCTACTAATTATTCTGTATTTGAGAGTGCAGAAGCTTTGATCTGAACATAGTAACCTTGAAATCGTCGAACTATTCATATAAATGGCAATGGTGCCACTTTTTTAAAAAATTAGTGTCTGAATGTTCTATTTGCAAATTTAACCCCATCATTGACTTACCAAGCTAAAAGAGCTCAGTTGGTAACCTGTCGAGCACCAATAGCTCGGCAGCACTTGTCGAGCTCTCCTAACTTGGCAGGTTGCTAAGCTGTCTACTGTGGCAGGTTGGCTGTGCAGCCACATTAAAGCACTAATTGCATTGCTTAATTAAAATGTTAATCATATTTCTTAATTAATGCATGGTGATCAAGTCACATGCCGCACAAACGGGGCTCGGTAGGTGATCTGCTGAGCCAAAGCTACTACTATAGCTTGGCAGGTGTCTGTTGAGCTCTCCTAGCTCGGTAGTCACATGTCAAGCTTGGTAGGTTTATAGGGGAGGCTAGATTTGCAAAAACATGTTCAAATGGTTAGATTTGAAAAAAAAATGGCAACATACCATTTATATGAACATTGAAGAGAGGGCATATATGGCAAGTCTGTTACTCTGAGCAGCAGATAACATGAGGCGAAATTAGTGGACGAAATGGGTCATCCGGCCATGACTCATGAGGACAGCTGCGAACTTCGGGCATGCGACTTGGACTTGCAAAAATGCATGACCTCTGACCGGAAATTGATCGATCGGACGTCTAAAAAAATTTGACCCCATATATTCAATTCTCCACCCATATGTTCAATTCCCTTGATGAAGTCCATGTATGTATTCAATTTACCATTTCAAAGAAATAACTTCATGGTCTGGTCGTCAGGTGAAAACCCAGGAAATCTGGGTTCAAGACCCAACATCTGTCTTTGTACAAATCATTTGAGTCGAACCTCTTTTCGGTTTTCCTTTTTTTTTTGGCCCCGGGAAACCATTTCATCGGCATCTCATTGATCGGCACACGGAGCTTGCCTTAAACTGCTTTGTTAATTTGTTTAAGCATCATTTGAACTATGCTTCAGTTAGAAACTCAGAATAATCCCAATGCTTTAGTTAGAAACTCAGAATAATCCCAAGTTTCCTAAAACCGCCAAGGTCGAGGAGAATCCCTAAGCATCAGGCAACCAAACCATGCATCTTCCCGCTCTTTTATTAATTAATTTCTCACGTCAACTTCTCATGCGGCATTAATTGCATTAAATAAAAGAAAATTACTCGCTCTGCCTCATAATATAAGTTCTTATTCTTAAAAAATGTCATCTTATAATATAAATTTATTGTGAAAATCAAATATATAGTTATTACAATATTTCCATCATATACATATACTTTAATGCTAAAAAAAATAAATGAGTAATTATAGTATGTCATTTAGCCGAGGTATACATGATCCAATGATATTAATTTTTTCTTAAATTTAATGTTTCCTTGGTCTGTGCGCATAATATGCTTTAGACTTAAGCTATGTATAATGATATGATGTTAGCTATTTATAAACCTTGCCATATAGACACAGGATGATATAGAAGAGAAATGGAGCATAGAGAATTGAGCCGTCTATTATGTGATAGTCAACTGTAACATGGTAAATAAGATATATTATATTATGGAGAATCTATCTATAGAAACATATAAAAATAATCTATTGTATAATTAATATTGTCTATAGATGACATAAAAAATGTTATATATAGCAATTGTCTATACTATTATCTATACCTGTGGGACGGAGGCAGTGGACACGGGTTGTGTGGCGTGCATGCTTAAAGCTGTTATTCTTTACTGTAAATCGATTATAATAAACTGTCCACATGAGACATGACCCACTCATGCATATGTTTTGCTTATATACGAAGTACAACGCAACCTGCGCTGCACAAAAATGTTCTATACCTGTGTCTGTGTGTGATACGCACCATCTTGGTTAGTAATATGCTTCATACTGGTGCTTTTGTTAATTGCTTTTGAAAATCTTCCTAAGTGATCTGATTATATATTTACTATGATGTCAACCAAAGATGGGCATATTCTTTTTAGCTGCAGCTTATGACTTTTAAGCTGTTTGTGAGAGAATACGGAGTAACAGAAACTCACGTGCGATTTTGGCTGATATAAATAAAGTCGCTATAATGTACTATAATTAACTTGTAGATTACACCTTACAAAAATGCTTCGTTTGAAAACTAGCTAATGTAGAAAAGTCAAAAAAGAGCTTTTAGAAGTTGAAAAAAAGAGGCCCGATGACTCTAACCACGCCCTCTTATGGGGTCTCACATGACAATCAAGGTCTCGTTTGGAACATAGGAATTTTATCCGATTCCTACGGAAATTAAACTATTTGTTGTGAAATTCCTACGTCCCAAATAGGGCATAAGGGGTGTTTCATTGAACATCCACTCCAGCTTCTCACCGATAACATATTGGGGGTTTTAATCATAGCTTATGAGTTCTACTTTTCATTTAACCCAGTGTAAATTTACTTTGTACCATCGCAATTGTTGCTGAGTTGAAAAATATCATTGCTAAGGAGGTCGACTTTCCAATGTCATAAAAAATGATCAAAATCCTAGAAAATGTCATCATTGTCAAATTTTTGGTTACTAGGGTTCGGGCATGTTCATATTAGCTTTTGCTGATAGCTTTTAGCTGTGACTGATGAATAGTAGTGGTTAATAGAAACAGCTGATAAAAGCTGAGGCGTTCTTATTGGTTTATGGTTTTTGGCTTTTTGTTGAGTGCATTATATAAGAAAGGCTATGTAACAAAAGGTACTACAATATTCGGACTGCCATATGACTTACGGAATTGTGACACAATAAAATACAAAATATGTTACAACATGTGAAAGAGCAAAGTAGTGGCTGATGAATATCAGTGATTGATAGAACTGACTTATAGAAGTTTGAGTGTTTATATTGGTTTTGGCTTCTCTAAGTAGAAGTTAGAAACCAAAGCTAATATAAACAGGCCCTAAATGACCATTCTGGCCTCATTATGTCTTCTTTTCTTTCTTTTCCTTTTCTTAGGGCCGGTACAATCTTTCATTTTTATCTTATCCTATCCAATTCTTAACTCTTGCTGGACAAAGGAACGAAGGGGAAGAGCATACAGAAGAAGAAAACCACAGAAGCATAACTAGTATTTATGAAATTTTCTCTCATCAAAATGGATGTTAACGGAGCCTATGGATGGAAAATTTGACAGGATGGAATTTTTCTGAATTTTTGTTCTTTACTATGGTATTTCGATGTGAGATCTAATTGCGATGATATTTTTCAACTTCACGACGATTGCGATGCCATAAGAGGAAATTTACTCAAAAGCACACTCGCACTGAAGATATTTAGAAATTACAATGCAAACCAACTCAATAACGCTTTCCAATGCCATCAGAAACGATCAAAATCTTGGGAAAATGCCATTGTCGTTAATTTTTCAGTTACTAGGGCCCTAAATGACCATTCTGCCCTCATTATGTCTTCATTTCTTTTTTTCTTAGGGCCGGTCCAACCTTTCATTTTTATATTATCCTATCCAATTCTTAACTCTTGCCGAACAAAGGAACAAAGGGGGAGAAAAGTATACGAAAGAAGAAAACCACAGGGGCATAATTGACATTTATGACATTTTCTCTCACCGAAAATATATGTCAATAGAGCCTATGGAAGGAGAATTTGACGGGGATACGATTTTCCAGAATTTTTGTTCTCTATGATGGTATTTTAAAGTGATATCAAATTACGATAACATTTTTCAACTCCGCCAGATTCCGATGCCACGAAGGAAATCTACTCAAAAGTACACGGCACCGAAGAAAGTTATCATTTACGATGCAAACCAACTCAGTAACATCTGGCTTCTGCCCTGATCAACTCAGCTTCGACTTCTGGCTTCTGGCTTATTTTTCACTATTCATAAGTTTCGTCTTTTTCTGAACTTTTGGCTTTTTGTTGAGCTTTTTTGCCGGTTCTTTTTTTCCCGTATTTGTTTGTATTACACGTAATGGGCTAACATATTTTTTATATTTTTATATTTTTTTAAATTTAATTATGCTAAATAAGCCTCTGTCAGCTACAGTGCTTTTTTCAGCCAGCTACAGTGTTTTCAGCCATGAGCTTTTCAGCCGAATCGATCACCACCCTAAATGCGTGATTAATGGGGTTCGATCACAGCCATCTTACCGCACGGCTTGGAGCCTCGAATCCACCATCCATTTGCTAGTGTATGAAGTACTACTACACCACTAGTGAGTATACTGCCAGCAATCCTCCGGCCCTCCGGGATCAATTCGAACCTCTAGCATTGCATCATAATTCTTTTCTCCACTTAATCATGATTAGCATCGGAAAGAAGAGAACGGAATTCCAATCCCCGAAATTTTACTACACGATGCTATCTCGAATTCCCAGGAAGCAATCGTGACGATTCATGCACCGAAACGGGAAAACAATTTGTGGAGGAAAAATATACTAAGCAGAAAGCTACTCCACTTAGCTGCAGCTTTCGCTCCCCTAAACAATAATCTACTACGCCCCCGAAGTCCATGCATCTTAGCCTCAGCAGCCTCAGCTCGCCGGTCGACAAGTGTCCACCTAAGGTCGATCCAACGGCGGGGAATCCCGCCGCGGCGGCGCTGTCGCCGTCCTCGCGGATTCCGCACCGGGCCATTGCCTTACCCGCCCAACGTGGCGCCCCGCGGATGGTCCGTTCCTGTGGACCGCAGGTGGGTGGTGCGGGATTCCGGTGACTATTGTCTACACAGCGTTATATTTCGTGGGCCGACCAGGGTGGGGCCCGCGGAATCTGACGGTGGGGCCGGGCGGTCGTGTCCTGTGGTGCCGTGTCGCCTTCCGCTTGGGCCGAGAGGGAGATGGCGTCGTGTAGTTGGGCCCTGGAGATAGACGTAAATTACCAATTTTGCCATTCTGTTTCGAACAAGAACAATAGCATCGACTAGGGTGTGTTTGGTTGCTGAAATGGAGTGGGATGGGATGGGGATGGGATGAGATGGTTCCACAAAAAAAGTGGAACCACATGGTCCAGCATCTAAGAAGAATATTCTCTAAATTTGCACAGGCTCATCCCACTTTGGACCATTCCATCCCACCCCATCCCTCAAACCAAATAAATGGATAGGCTTGGTCAAAAGAACCATCTCATTCCATCCCACCCCATCCCAGCAACCAAACACACCCTAGACTGACTAGCCTAGGCTAGACCGGTGCACACTGTCCCTTGCCCGTAGTTAGATTGTTAAAAATTGTGCTACCAAGTAGATAATTACCAATGATGGTACTTAAATGAGTACGAGAATTAACTAATATGATTAGTTGGATCAGTATTATTACGTGTTTGGATTTGATTGGGTGGTTTTGATGTCAATCGATCGTTAAAACGAAGTGCTCCTGTGCACGGATTCTTCTGTCCAACTTTTTCGACTATTGATGTGTTAGTTACCAACCTCGCAACAGCTCAGTGAACGCCGGCCGCCGCTTCCAACTTTTTTGCAATGTATGTACGGTTAGTAATATGCTAGAGAGGTAATCATAGAGGTAATTATATTACTTCTAAAAGTAATAATAGAGATAATTATATTACTTCTGTATTTGTAATCTTCTAAATAATATATTATTATTTTTACTTAAATAAATAGCTCTAGATGTCTTTTGGTAAGTTGTCAATGACATGAATATTGCGGGAACAAACTAATCATCATGAGATTACGGTTATTAGAGTTATGATACATATATCAGCAAGGCATCGAGTAGACAATACAGAAGGCTGGATCAAGCTGCCACTATATAAGGTATATTCTCCCCTAGGGACTAGCTAGATAGGCAAGAACTAGAGCTAAACTGATCTAGGTTGTAATTTGTTGGAGCAAATCAGCAAGTAGAGGAGGTTTTTTTTCTAACGCTAGTAATGAATCAAAGTGCATTCAGCTAGTCAATGAGGTAGGCTACCTTATCCTAGTATAAATTTTTTTTAACCGTTGTGCTGGTTACTACTTCCTTATTGCAAAGCTACTAACTGAATATTCAGAGGCAAGCTCATGCATATATTAAACTGCTAATGATTTCAATATTTTTAAAATGCATTATTATTATTAGTACCGACCTTCCTCAGATGTTGTTATTGCAAGGCAACTGTAGGTTTGACACTTAGAAGCCTCAAGATGATGAAATAAAATGTAATAATTGTGGGTTTTTATAATGGTCAAAATAACATGGCTTATATGACTGAATCTTATGGATAATACTTTGTAATTAAGTGCAACAATCATGAACATGATTTGCGCTTAATTAAGCTCATTAGTTGCACAAATTAACCACGATTAGTACTTATTAAATGTGATTAATACTAATTAAAGTAATAAGTAAAATACAATTAATTTAGTGCTTTAATTAGCACTAAGTAAAACACTAATTAAATACAATTAGTACTAATTAATTATAATTAGTACTAATTAAATGTGATTAACATTGATTAGGCTTATGATTAGCTGCAGGGCCGGTCAGCTTGTTGCCGTGTAGGGGCTTGGTAAATGACCTACCGAGCTTAATTAAAGTAATTAAAGGCTAGTCGGCAATAAACGACAATGTTTGGTCCTGTTTATTTTTGTCTGGTTTTTGATTTCTCTTAACAATTATTATTTATTAAACTAGTAAACTACAGCAAAAACTATAAGCTATAAGCCAAAAAATCATAACATTTATACGTCTATAATCTATGTTTTCCAGTTCGGAAACGGTAGTTAGGAAAGTAACAGAATGTATTTGATACGTGGCGAACCTGAGAGTCGAAAACTAAAAATATCAGCCAAAAGTGGGTTACTTCACAATCTATAGCACATACGCTTGCAATAGGTTAAAACATGCCATATAAGACATGTTTGGAACACGGAAATCTTACAGCGACTATGCACGAAACAAACAACACATTCTCGTCTCTGAGTCCTACGAAATTAGGGCGTTCCCAGTATGGCCATCCCTGTTGCACAACGAAGTGATGAAACCGGAACATGCCCTCACACCAACTCACCAAACCTTTTCCTTCTCCCTTGCTCCATCTCCCACTCTTCCATCTGCCGTTTAAGAAACACTGTCATTTTATTTACTAGCCTCATAGGTGTGGCGCCACGCCACGCCAGCCACCGTGTGTACCGAAGTAAAAGTTAAAGGGTTTTTTTGTAAAAAATCGAGGACAGTATGTAACAAAACGAGGACCCGTACGCAATTTACAAAACCGCGGGCGCTATCCTGCTAAGTGGAGGGGTTTTTTCAGAAAAAAGTACCGCAAGAAAAACGGGCAGGGACCTTTTCGCGAGGAAAAAGGACCTGTTTGCGAGGAAAAAGGACCTTTACGTAATTTTTGAAAAGCACAGGGAAACTTCCTCGGCCGGCCGTACCGAAATTCCCGCGCCATGCGCCGGCCGGGGCGCGCGCACAGGCGACGTGGCGGGGCGGAGGGCGCGGCGTTCCCCGGCTTTGTATAGGTTAGTATTAAGAACAAAACATAAGTCATAAATTATAAATCATAATTTGAAAAGAAAAGTCCACTGCAATACGGAGTAAATGATCTTTCCGATTCTCAGCTGTCCATGTCCGTCCAGCGCCAAGCCACGGCACGTACAATGTGGTAGTAGTACTCTGCAATCGCAGTCGTAGTACATTTCTGTACTTGGCTTTTAATCCCATCGCTGCCTTTCTCCAACAACTCATCCTATGCTAATCCTTTCCTCGCCAACAACCACTCGTAGGAGAGAATATCTTCGGTTTACGCGGATAAAGACGACAGTTGATGTCCATTTCCAGGTCCCAACCACCGTCAGCTACAAAGTGATCAGGGGAGATAATCAACTCACTGTTCTCCAAGATGCTATTACAGAATAAAAAAAGTGTACAGGTGTTCTGTTTTTGTCAGGCTCTCAACATCTTACTTACAGTGACACGTGAACAGTACAATCTAGTAGTACTTTTTACCACAGATTGACAAGTTGATTGGTACTAGTTTAGCACTACTTGTCATGTACTAGTACAGTATTCCTAATTAACCAACGGAATCCATCTCTACGACTCTACTGCATTCCTTCATGCCAAGACGTTGTTGTCTTCCCTTTTCCTCGGGCAAAGTCGGGCTCGAATCTGTCCGAAGAAAAGGGGGAGGCGAAATTCGCCATAGATTTCGAGGCGCATATCCGCAAAGTTGCAGTTTTTTTAGAGAGATGCTCTCGCTCGCTCATTCATGGCCTGTGCAAACGCCGGCGAAGAGAAGTCTTCAGTTTCGCATCGCCTTCGTCAGGTTGCTTTCGACTGAACACGTCTAATTAATTAAACATGGAGGGTTAGACCTGCAAGAGAGACGTCGACGTGTACTTTGCAATTTGCTTGTTGGACGTGGACGTTTTTCCAACGAGGAGGCCTGGCAATTATTAACTGGAGCCAAAAACCGTCCCAGCCGATCTTCTTTTCCAGAGCAAAGCAAATGTATCCCTTCCTGCTTTGGTAGTAACTCGGACGCTGACGGCCATAATAAGCAGTGGTTTCATCCTTTCGCTTTTGTTTTCTTCGAAAGTCAAAATAAATAGGATAGCTTTTTAAAGTAAAATTTTCAAACGATTTTCTATGACTAAAATTATATATATTGTTCGTATCAATGTCTTTACTATCTGTTATTGTCTAAAAAATATAGATAAAAACTATTGCTGCCAGTGCAACAGGATAAAAACTAAAATTAGATAAAAGCTAACGGGATTTATTGCTGCCAGTGTTGTCTGCCACGTGCAGGTTCCTGCCCAAAATAACATGGCCTATTGCTGCGAACTGTCACTGACTTGCAGGCTCCACGCCGATTGATGCAGTTTTCTGAGGGCAATCATGTCAGCGACATTTTTCTAAGAGCATCTCCAATAGTGACTTAGGGCATCTGTAGTGTATGAAAATAGAGGGTCTTAAGCCACCTTAAGGTCAACCTTATACATTACAGGGGTGACCTTAAGCAGGCTATAAGCAAAAAAGGCTTAAGGCTGGTCCTCAAGCTAAAGACCTGACCATAAGTATTAAAATACAATTTTTCTTTATATGCCAAGTGGGACCGTCTTAAGGCCCCTTGGGTTATATACACTATGGAGTCAGCCTTAAGGTTTAGATGGGACCCATCTTAAGACCCATTGGGTTATATACACTACAGATGCCCTTATGAGCTAGCTCTAAGCATATTATTTCATATTTTAATAGAAGAGGGAGAAAAGATATTTCTTGATCAAGAGCTAGTCTCATATACACATTCCAAGATTATGTGAGAGTGTCATGTGAGGCTATTTATGTTATGAGCTATGTGCTAAAAGTTAGTACTATTAGAGAAGTTGTCTTAGAGCTAATAACTAGCTCATACTGTTGGAGATGCTTAAGGAAGATTTTCCCGTAGTCTCCGACGTTGGAATCTTTGTAGGAGTGAAGAGGGCGGAGGTTACCGTGGTCTGTGCGGTGTTCAGATTGTCAACGCAACTCATCTGTAGAATATAGATTCTCTGCGACAGCGTCAACGCCGCCACAAGTACAACGCGGCTGCCCTTCTTCGAGTGAGGACAGGATGCAATAATAATCCCTGCACACGCTTTCCTCCAAGGACTAGTGGAGAATAGTGTAGTGCTAGTACAGCTCTGGGCCTTCGGCCCCAGAAACACTTGTGATTTAAAAGCCCAATACATTGAGTGCAAATTCCATGGAGAGGTACATATATGTGCAGTTTCATGTTTTGATGCAAAATTACAAGCAATACTTGTTATTACATCACAAAACAATTTGGGACGGAAAACTGCGATACAGAGCTTGTTTAGATCCTACACTAAACAGCTCACAATTTACAAGTTTCATGGACAGTAGCTTGCGATGCGGTTTCGTCTCTCTTTACAGTACAAGAGTGTGTGTGATTCGCAGGCAACAAAGTTTTCCCCTCAAAAGAGCAAAGAATGCACATACAGGCTACAGCCGTCGCAGCATCAAGAACCTCCAGCATCTGGTACAAGGTGTGCTCGTCTTCAACACTTTGGGGCCTACAACAGAAGCATTGTAGGCTATGACGAAAGAGACCAAGAAATTCAAGGGACGTGTAAAGGACAAGAGAGGTACATCTTTTGATTGCTTATGGGCTCTGAGGGCTTCGAGAATGCTTTCAAGCCACCTGGCAAAAGAATATGGATATCATGCAAATGGGTGATACAATAGTCAAGGGCTACATAATAATATATGTTGTGAACGCCAGTTCTGAATGTCCAACACTCCGACGTGTTCATGACAGTTGTATAATGCTATTCAGAAGGCATCATGATGTGTGCATACCCTTCAACTCCAGGGGTTGTAGGATAATATATGCTCTTCAGGCCAAAATTCTTCGCTGCTGAGGCGGTCGTCTCGCCTATGCAAGCAATGGAGTTGCTCCAATTGTCAACTTGTGAAATGAGATTTAGCCAAGCTCTGCATCATCATGATACCGCAAAAAACTGAAGAAAGCACTGGTAGAAAGAAATTGTGGCAAAATGTAACTAATTTAAGAGAAAGAAATTGTGGCAAAATGTAACTAATTTAAGTCAACCCAGGGAGGCAGACAATAGGTAAATAGCATATTTCAAGCTTTCATGATATGAATAAAATTGGTATGTGCTTGCGGATCAGTAAGCTCCCCTTACATAAAGCAAAAGTAAGCTCCTCCAAATAGAATTTCATCGTTAATTGCTAGTATCTTATGATCTATTGCACATGTGCTTTACCTGACCCATCTTATTGGATTATTATACTATTATATCAACAAATTTTATGCAAAAGTAGCCAAATACAGCTAATATAGTTACCGGAGTGCGGAAGGAGAAGCTACTGCAACAACTGGAGCTGAAAGAGCAAGCTTTAAAATTTGTGGGTCTACATCTTGTACAGGTACCTGGTTGTATATACAACCACTTCATATATTAACAGAAATCCAAAATTCATGTGCACATAAACTGTGGAAAATAATGTGAAATTCATGATAATAACTTTCTGGGTCTCACAACATGAAACCTCTACTTTTGTAAGATATGTCACTGTCAACCTTACAAAACTAAATATGGCATTAATTAAAGGAAAATAGGATGAGGTACATAAGATACATATGGTTCAATGATTATGAAAATATAATTGTCGTCCACAGTTATGCAGACACTAATGAGATGGAGCATCCAAAGAGAAAATGGTGTTATGTCTAGTTGACCAAGAGAGCATGTGATAGCGATACTAGTGACTTTTTTTATTAAGATAGGACTACTTCAAGGGTCAGCGTTGAGCCTATACATTTTTTTGCTCTAGTGATGGATGAGGTCACACGAAACATACAAAAAAAATATCTCTTGGTGTATGTTTTTCGCTGATGATGTAGTGCTAGTTGATAAGTATAGGATATGTGTCAATAGGAAATTGGAGTTATGGAGAAAGACTTTAGAATTGAAGGGCTTTATACTTAGTAGCACTAAAACTGAGTATACGACGTGTAATTTCAGCGGTACCAAGGCAGATGATGGAGATGTTAGTCTGGACAGATAAGTAGTGCCTAGGAATGGCATTTTTTTATGAAGATGTGAGCCACATGAATACATGATAAGAGCAGAGTGGGTGAAATAGCGCCAAACATTGGGTGTCATGTGTGATAAAAAGTTGATCTACAGGACGGCGATCAGACCTACAATATTGTATGAAGCAGAATGTTTGCAACTAAAAGACAACATGTACAAAAGATGAGTGTAGAGATAAGGATGCTGCGGTGGATCTGTGGTCACACAAGATGGGATCGAATCCACAATGATATATGTGATAGAGTGGGGGCAACACCAATTGAGAGAAGTTTGTCCAATATCACTTAAAATGATTTGGACATCTTCAACGGAGACCTTCTGAAGCACCGTTACGTAGTGGAATTTTAAGACGTACCGAAAACATAAGAAGAGACAGAGGTCGACCAAGACTGATATGGAAAGAAGCAGTTAAAAGATATTTAAGGGATTGGAATGTATCCAACAAGTTGGCTTTGGATAGAAGTGCATGGAAGTTAGCGATCCATATACCGAAACCATGACATAAGAAGAAGGTTTAGGGGCGGTGTTTTAGGCTCTCGGTTCATATGGTAGGATGTAAGGCCTAGGGTTTTAGCCTTGTAGGTTTTTATTACAAGCTCTTGTTTCTTTGACTTTAAGAAAATTTTATTCTTAGTCTATCCTAACTTGCTTGAGACAAAAAGTTTTGTTGTTGTTGTATAGTTGACCAAAAGCAGCATTGAGTTCAAGAGCTCATTAGTCATTATAATCAACCTACAAGGGGAAAAAACAAAATATCCAACTCTAGTTCAGAATTATGTGTCTTTGTAAAAGGTCACTTCATATGGAGCTTAATACCTAACGTACAAATAAGACTTATGCAAAATGGTCTTACAAAAGGTTCAAGCCAAACATGATAGGTACCATAGATCACCGAACGTAGCTCAAAAGATGCAGAAGACTTGTTTTGTGTGCACATAAGGTGAGACACAGAATGAGAATTAAATAAGGACAATAATTCAATATAAGTGAAAAAATTACGGTTGTATATGTGTTCAGTCTTGTCACCTCAAACCCTCGATGTGACAGCCCATTCTCTGCATTGCACGGCAGAGTTAAGTAACAAAAGCCTGAATATTTCATGCAGTCGTTGAGGGAGATACAAACAACAAGAATAAGGAATAAAAAGAGTGAACCAAGCCCATAGATCGAAATTAACACAAGTAGTTAAAAGCTTAAAGCCATAAAAATTCAACTGCAAAATCCAAGCTAAAAGCTATTAGTATGGATTGTTTTGCAAAATCCTGAAGAGTTCATAACTCATTCTGGAAAACAGAAAGCCAGAAAACATATGGCTTAATTGAAAGGGGAAGAAAATAACAAACAAATAAATGCCAACTGCATCAACACAAAATGACTCACGAATTTCATGGCCAGCCTTTGCAGATGCAGGATACAACACTTTACAGGTAGTCTGACTGGTCCTTGGAAGCTCTGAGGCCAAAACTTTACCCATAGCTGATGAAGAAAGAAATGGAATAAGTACCTTATAGACTGAAAAATAGTTCGAGTCTTCAAGATATATGAAGTCTTTAAAGTGCATGGGTAGTAATTACATTGTATAAATTATGGGGCAAGATACCTTTGGAAGGAGAAAATGCAACCTCAAGGGATCTATCATCAGACTGCAATACTTCATCAAAAATTCTTGCAGTACCTGCTCCAACAACTGCTATTTGGACCTTAGGACTTCCAGCAGCCCTGATATTGAATTATTGTTTAACATACATCAAATATGGCAGTCTTAGATTATGTTTGAGTAGTTCTGGTGTATTCATGTAACAATTATCTGAGTGAAGGAATGAAGTTTTGTAAAAATTTTAGACACGTAAACACATCATATATTTGGTTAGCAAACAAACGAATGACAGAAAGTGTACAAACCTATGCTGCCACAAGCCCACAAATTATGAGGAATGAATCGTGAAATGATGCATAATTTCTATTTGTGTAGCAACATTGCACACAATAACTGCAATATGTGTGAATCTTACTTCCATCCCTCAAGGAACACTGCAGCTGCCTCAGGAGATGTTATAGTAATCCAGTCAAACTTTTCATCTGTAAATACAGAATACTAAAGTGACTAAACCATGAATTTTGCGGTTGCGATTTTCGCCAAGCAAGTGTAAAGAGGATAGTGTCAAGAAATGAACAATTATGGTATCTGTTGGAGCAAATGGATGTACAAGGCAAGAAAGAAATAATGCAATGTTATATTGCTGCAAAAGAAAGACTGGACCACCTACTACGCAAGACAGCTGAAAGCCTATCTGTATCAGGGCCTTCAACATGCTTAATAAGCGGAAGCTCCAGAGACTGTACATTATGCTTTTCCTACAGAATCCAATTAGAAAATTGATGTGAATGCTTGATAGCAATAATCTGAATAACTAAAAAGGGTATGCTTATTTATGAACTTCTAGAAACTATGCAGTATACTGAAAAATATTAGACCTTTTTATTATACTGTCTCAACCACAATGTAGGGGGGATCTTCTAAGAAAATAATAGGTGGCTGCAACAGTCCATTCAGAAGATGCCTCTTAAAATTTACTCTTCCTCCATTAACTTTAACATCTAGCCTCCCTACTTACAACATCTTAAGATGAACATCGAACAAGACATTATCATAGGCATAAGACCCAAATACAAAACTATGCTTTCCGGAGCAGTGCTTGTCTCCACTACACGGTAAACACCAAATGACCTCTCAATTCCAACTCCAAGTCCCCTATTACATAGCGTCCAACATGGGTACATAGATGAACAACCGCATTATTCTAATATCGATGAGTAATTTTCACAAGTCCCACAGATAGACAGAATGTTATGAAGTCTTAAGCCATTAGTTTAACGGACAGCTATGGTCCACTTGAATACATAAAGGAGTCAGATTATGGCTAGGTACGGTCCATATTAACAACGCAAATAGCTATACAAGTTCAGAACAAACGGAAAGGATTTTGCAAATTAGATCCAACACAAGCTTCCAGTTTAAGATTTCAAGAAGGGCCATGATACAAATAAAAGGCCGCAAATCATGTCAACCTGGGAAATTTTCCGAGACAAAATCAAGCAAAATCAGCAATGCAGTTTATACACTAAGCTCCATATGAAATGGGTGAAAGAAGGAATACGTATTCAGACGAAAGATTGCTAGTAACGAATATTACATTTGAATTAAGACAAAACTGGATTTGATTCGCAGAACAAATAACTCTAAGCTCCAAGCTCCTAATGACAGTTCCAGAAAGATTAAGAAACAGTGAGGTCCATTAGCATGCAGCACCGTATTCTACAAATTGGCGCCAAATTTCTCCATTATCAACCCTCGGCATGAACGAAATCAGTACAATTCCCGAAGATGTTATCAAATCCATGAGACTACTAGCTCAAAAATGGTATAATTAACACGAAATTTCGTGTCTCTACAGCCGGCCAAGTAAAATCGTCCGCGTAAATTCACCAAAATTGGTCAGGGTATCACGAAACAAACGTGGAAGGGGTGACTTCTTCCCAATTTATAATCCCCTATGCTGTCCTTAAACCCATCCCGTTCAATGCAAAAGAACAATGCGAGAACGATCCATTGGGAACTTACCAGCGCGGCGATGAGCTTGGCGTTCTTGCCCTGCTCGCGCGTAACCACGACGTCGGGCGGGGGAGAGAAGCAGGCTAGGAGCTTCCCGGGGGCGGCGGCTCGGGACGTTCCGGGGGGGCGGGCCCGGAAGAAGGTTCCGGCAGGTGGGGAGAAGGGGGCGAGCGAAGACGAGAAGGCCATGGCGAGGCGAAAGGCCGTGGCCGCACGGACGCCGAGGCCGAGTGAACTTGGTGGGGTGGGTGGGGGGGGGAGTGGGGGTGGTGTTGGCCTCTGGAGTGGTAGATCTGGGCCGCCCAAGGAGCGCCGATCGCACGGTTGCTTTGCGTGGTGGGCTAACTATGGGCCTGTTGGGGGGCAACAGAGATGGCCCGTCGAACTTGCTATCGTGTGGCTCCTATCCCCCGCGCCCCCCTTGCAAACAGGCGTCTCCGTCTCCTAACCTAGCCGCCGCCAGAGCTTCGCCATCGACCTACATCACTGGCCCGGTGGCCCCTCCCCTCCTCTATGTGGTATTAACGGAGTTGAGTGGGTGAGAGACCCGTGGTTTTCCAGAGTAAATTTAAATTTCTTTAGTTTCGTCTGTATTTTTTCCTAGATCAAGTTATTTTAGTTTTTCATCAGTTGGTTCTATACCGGATTTCTTTTACCTATGCTAGGTTTTGCTGTACGAACTCATCTGGATGACGACGCCTATACCAAAAATCATTACTATTCCAAGTTGGTTTTAATTATCCCAAATTTGTACCTGTTAGCTTCAAATTGAGACATTTCAGTCAAAAACTACATTATGAGCCCCATAGTGCATTCCAGTTGCCCCTTTCACACCAAGCATACCAAGAGTATCTCCATCTTCTGCATCTTATGGATCAAGTGGTGGTCAACCAAAACATCCTCGACCAATGGACTTTAGGGGAACTCCTATGAGGAGTCTAACGTGGAGTTACAGTCTTTCAACACAATGAGTTAGTTAGGTTACACTTGATTGAGGAGATTTAAAAAACAATATCAGTTGTGGGAACAACTGAATTTGGTATTTTATTCACCGTTTGACGTACATGATGGTGTACACATGCAATAAGACTGTTCCAGTCTTTCTTATTGAAGAGTTGCTCTTACAATGAGTGTTGCTTGCCAAGTTTTGTGTTGCAGGTGGAGCATATCAGATTCCATGATATAAGTTCTTTGCTATCTATTCAACACCACATGTGATGTTTTGGTTTATACCATTTGACGATTGAGCATTTGTTCTAGTAGATCAGTTGCACAGACTCAGACTTTGTTGGGGTATGAATTATTGAAGACCCAGATTTCTTCGTCTGCTTTGTTGATAGTTGTGTATTCGCCTGTTGGTGGTTTGCTCAATTTTACTTTGCAAGAAGCGTTTCAACAAGATTGTTCCAGTCTTTCTGCTTAAAGATCAGTCCAATATACTTTTGGCGCACAAGGTGTTCATGCTAATTTTCATTGGAGGAGTTTATCACATACTTCGACTATTGGAGGGAATTTAGGTCAAGGTGGAGATTGTTAAAGTTAATCTGAATTTGTACCATGACACTTCATCTCATGCCAGACGTGGCATGACAGGTGTATGCACAGATTGTATCAGACGTGTCAATCTGTAACAACCAATTCTGATTTGGTTTCTTCTCCGTATGAGACTCTTTTTCTTCGCACTATATATGTACCCTAGTAGTCAATAGAAAAAACGTGCTCAAGAGCAAATACTTCATTGTAATCTCTCATTATAATAATTTACCTTTGAATGTCCACGGTTTTTTCCCGTAAGGATTTTCCACGTGAAAATTCATGTCTCATGTCTCTTTTTTTTTTGCATTATTTGCAACAAATACGAAGCCCGTTCGAAATATTGCACTGCAAGCGAAATATTGCACCCACCTTGATGCGCTTGCTCTTGCTGATCAGAACGAGCAATGGACACAAAAGGATTTGGTATCAGGATTCATTTCAACATGATTTACTGATGCATGTGCTTCTGAATTTCAAAAGGAAAATACATACTGTTTGGAGGTCATACACATATATTACTTGATCTTATAAAGTGGCAATTATTTCAGCTAAAAAGAAAGGGCAAGTATATACATCTTATCCGCTAAATCTACAATGTATAATGTATACCGCGTAATTGGGCGCAAGCTTCATAAAACACAACCCGCCCAAATTGCCTCACCAGATCAACCACCTGATGGAATAAAAAGGAATGTCTGAGAGAGAACAGAAACCCCCATAATGCCCAAGGAAATTCCGTGCACCATTCACATGCAAAGCCTCCATAATGCCCAAGGAAATTCCGTGCACCATTCACATGCAAAGCCTCCATAATGCCCAAGGAAATTCCGTGCACCATTCACATGGAAGTAAAGTACTGCACTGTCGCCCGACATGTGGGGGAAAACAAAAACTAGGATTCTGCTCTTTGGAGACGCAATTTCAAGTTTTTCTGCAAGAATGCCAAGGTCTCTGCATACGAAGGATCATTCTTGTTCACCGGCTTACATGAATTTACATGATCAGTGGACGGTAGGACCTGCAAAAATATGAGATTAAGCACTTGCAAGTTGCATCAACTGGTACCACTTTACCACACTACTATAATTTGGAGGAAATTCTGGAAGCATACAAGATAAACAGAAAATAACAGGTGGGTGATATGTTATAAGGGTTGATCTGACTATAAAGTCCCAAGAACATAGGGACACCTACAAAATTGCATACAAATCCCTGTGTTTTTCCATACTATTTAGCACTGCATATAGCAAAATTGAAACTAGATTTGACTTTGAACATATATACTACTGACATAATTATGCATGTTAAAATTGGACAGCGCACCAAGTGTGATTGTATGAGTTGTCAAGTCCCTCATAACAAAAGCATGACCAGTTCCCCGCAAAATGGTGTGACCAAATAATGCAGCAAACTGGGAGAATACTTACAACAAGCTCCCCATATCCTGGGTATGCAGATTCGATTGGCACTATCTCCAACCGAAGTGCCCAACCACCATAACCTTCAACAATTGGTGTGACTTGAGTCTGTTATGAAGCCAGTTAGCACAGATAACTTGGTTTTGTGGCAGTGAAAGCGCGGTATGAGTGTATGGCAACATTTTCCTTTACCTCACTAAAACTAAGAACATCAAGAAGTCGTTTACTGTGGCGCTGCCGCACAAAATCATTTAACTCGACCAGTCTTGGAGACCCACTTCTTAACTCGCCAATCTACGTAAGCAAGCGTCAGAAAATGTACACGAGATGAAAAAAAAATCAGTTGCAAGTTTTTCATATGAAGAACATACCGAAGGAGCTGGACGGAACACCAAGCCCATACGCCATGGCATGTCTGCAAGTTTACTACCAAAATGTGGACAGCTATAAAAAACCTGCCATATGAACATAGTTAGATATCAGAGAGGATCATAAGAATTAACAACCAAATACATATAGTCCAATCACAAGAATTAAGAACTACATACTAGTCCAATCGTATTATTCAGGAACTTGTCATAATTGTTCAGCTTCGCTTGATACAACATCTGCTTAACCACCAGTCCTCCCATGCTGCAAGTATGAAAACGAGGAGAAAGTAAGTTCTTTCTGCTGTTACAAATCTTTCAGCCATTGTGTAGACAATCATAAACCAAGTAACCACCCTTACCTGTGAGTCACAAAAACAACAGGCCGGCTACCAATCCCAGCAGCCACCAACTTCCTCAGCAGCATAGAGCTCACCTCCTATCCAGCAAATATGATCTCAATTGAATAAAATTGAGTAAGAAAAAACAACAAAATACCAATCAAACACATAAAAAATAGCTCTAATCGTAGATCACATTAGACATGGAAGCTAGCAACGTAGAGTTATGTAAAGTTTTGTATCACATAGCAATGGATGAGAAGGTCCCAGAAATATATAAATTGTACTAATGACTAAAAGGGATTTTTTTATGTGCCACTACAAAGTCAGAAAATTTTGAATTGTAGGGCTGATAAGTTGGATCTAGACCAGGGATAGAAAACTCGGAACCAGAGGGAAACCCGGCCGGAGGGTGGTACCGGTAACCGGCCAGTTACCGGAAAACCCAAAAAAAAAAGGGGATGAAATTCATGAGTTAAAATTTGAATTTGGGTGGCTTGAAAACAGTAACCGGATAAACCGCCAACAAAACCACTAAAAAATGAAAAAAAAGACTAAAAACCGGAAAATCTAAGTTAGGAGTACAATAATTAATACATATTTAGTTCATACAATAGGTAATCTAGCACAAAAAAAGATCTAAACCAACCTATCAAGTACATTATGTAGTCATAAATTTAAATTCACACGGGAAGATTTTGGCCGGTTTTTAAATCCTGATACCCACCGGTTTTTCCAGTTACCCGCCGGTAACCGCCGGTTTTTCTATCCCTGGTCCAGACCCACATATAAATAAGGCAAGTGACAAATAAACATTATAGTGACATGAAATAAAATTGGGGGAGAGAGAGAGAGAGAGAGAGAGCATGTGCGCCAACATGCAACACTTATAGAATTCTCTAGAAAACTAACCTGAAGGGGCAAGCTGGCCCCAGTCCATTGTGTCAAATTTGTCTGCATAAATTATTTGAAACTGATAAGGGCCTTAGAACATTTGAAAGCAACAAGAATGGTATCAGCAGAGAAGCATCAAATGTTACCAGAATAACTTAAGCTTTTTAAGGGACAAATACAAATCTCCCAACACGAGAAGTACACCAGGGCATTAAAGAGCAAACCTTGTATTTGACCGTTAAAAAACGAGCTTGAGGAAAATCAGCTGCAAGCCATTCTCTTGGCCAACAGGTGCCCTCTTTTCCAGCATCTTCATCTATGCTTTCCACCAGACCTGCTTTCGTAGTTGATGACTTGTCATCAGCTATCCGCCATGAGTTGAATGGGCCACCACGAAGGCCATGGACAAACACGACATCAATCGAAGGGGAGGCATATTTGGATGCAGCATCTGGACCATCTACAGAGCTTCCAATTTCAGAGCCACTAGCTTCAATGCATCCGACATCCTTACAAGTATCTCTTGAAATCCCACAGCCACTGTTGTCCAAATGAACCTCAATTGGTAACTCTGGATTCAGCAAGAACAGTGCATCCCCAAACTGAGGACATTTTCTTTTATACTCACTTTCTGAATCAGGATATTCATCAGAAGCACTTCTTGTATTTGGATTCTCGGAGCAGAATACATTTAACAAAGTTAACCTGCAGTAACTTTTTAATTTTATATCATTGCAAGGAAGTCGTCCACTTGCACATTCCTCAAGCCACTTGCACCATGCATCATCAGAAATAATTGCCTTCTTTGAATTGGGTAGAAGAGAGAGAATGGTAAGCAGCCGCCCAGCATGCCTTCGAATATGTGCTGCTGGAGGAACTCGTACACTGGAGGGATCAGTGGAAGCATCAGTGGAGGAATCATTAGAAGCAGACACATTCTTGTCTTGCACTTCTCGAATTCGTGATGCATCATATGCTTCAATGGCAGCAAGTTTCTCATAATCATCACCCAGGAGGATATGTCTCAACAAGGAAAGAACTCCTAAATCAGTTATTCTCTTTTGGCAAGCACCATCCTCAGAACAAAGCTCTGCTACTGCTTTTATTCCCTTAAGCGTAGCTGATGCTGAATCAGCAGCATCAAACTTGGGTGGGTTCTTTTTGTTCAAGGTCTTTAGAGCTGTAGCAAATGGTTCAATAGAGAGAAAATCAGAAACTGGTACTTTGTCACCAGACCCAGGATCATAGTCTGATTGAATGCTTGCTAATTTAACAACAGCAGTAGCTAATTGATTCAAGATCTGAGTCGCAGAGGAAGCATTGTGATGATCAACTTGATTCTGCCAATAATAAAAGTTATATTAGGATGATAGGAGGAAGAACAAGATTGTGAAAGAAAAAGATCATGGTAAATGGTCAAAAAGTCATTAGGACTATCAGGCAACATGCTAAAGTTCCATTATGTAAATCTTGGTTATATTGTAACATACAAATAAAATAGCATTAGACAAACAGAACAGGACAGCTGGTAGAAGTCTGAATAAGAAACGTTGCTTCAAGCAATTTGAATTTTATTCCAAAAATAAGTACAATCTAATCAAAAGAGAAATTGTTTTCCATCAAAACATGTATGTTGTGTAGAACTTCTCTATGAACACACCAGGATAACGACACCTGTCTACCCTAAATAACTTCTCCACCATGAAGCATTTTATAGAGTCTATGAATACACCAGGATAATGACACCAGTCTACCCTAAATAACTTCTCCACCATGAAGCATTTTATAGAGTCCTCAAAGAACACAGCAAAATTCACATACAGAAATTGTTTAGAACATTGTTGCTCCATGCCCAATGCTTCTGACAAATCTGTCCAAACGAATGAAATACTATATTATGTTTTGTGGGTGATCTTGACATTCTACTAATTTGCAATTTGAACATTTGGGGGTAGTTCATTTATTTACAGCTCATTTATCCAGCCCTGCACCTAACTATTTTTATGCAATGGTGTACAACTGTACATGCTTAAGATATTTGCACAGGGCAGCACACACAATCAAAATATATTTTGCAGTAAACAAAACATGAATTCTGACCTTCACTCGCTCTGGTTGAGGCGGGGTGGTTCCTTTCAAATTTTGGGTCTTGTTGTCTCCAAGAATCTCAGAAAGCACGAGAGCTAACCATCCCTGAGAAATTGGTACGGAAGCTGGCCCATAGTCTTCAAGGATGCATGAAAGGATTTTAACAGCTGTGAGATGTGTTGTGTCTGATACAGATTTGTCAAACAGCCAACGAAGAAGAATGCCAGACCATCTTTGGGCTTCTTCAAGTGACAAAGGAACTTCACCAGCATAGAGCAAACTCAGTGTGACTGCTAATGATTCCTTCATACTGCTCTGCCCATTCTCATTTTCTATCTTTTTTGCAATACTACGAAGCAGATGGAGACCCTTCTGCCTTATCACAAATTTTGACTCATTGCACCGTATCATGGATAAAAGGAAAGTTGATAGTGACACCTGGGCCAATGGCATGTCACCATTCTCGGTAGCCTGAGAAGCTGTCAAAAGAAGACTTGAGCACCAATCAGGGACAGAAGGAGCCAAAGTCAAGTTCTGGTCTTCCAAGAGAGCTCGAGCCACGAAGGTTCCATGCCACTTAACAGTTCTTTCAGGTGCTTTCAGTGCAGTTGTGACAGCATGCCCGTCGCTACAAAGTTCTTGAATACGAGTGCGATTCAGATCTGATGCTATAGCCCAATTAGCAAGAGCCCAAGTAGCAAAAGGGACAGCTACATGCTCCCTCTGCAGATCATCCCAAAGGCCTGGAACAGCAGCAGAACTTAATTTCTCAACTTGTGGAGAATCAATAGCAGTCTCTTGCATCACCAATCTTCTACTATTCTGGGCAGCTTCCAGAATATCATCATCTGAGTTTCCCAGGTCCAATGAGTTATTTTCTCTAGAGAATCCCAATATAGTAGTCCCACCAAGTACCTTAATCCCTATCCCTTTTAATCCTGTGTCACCATCATCACTGCTATTATCCTCATGGTCATCAAAATGCATCTCCCCTTGCTCAATAACTTCAATGGCTGCTGCGATATCTCTTGTATCAGCATCTGCTGGCAACAATGGGTGAAACGATGAATAATCTGCATTATCGCAGTTGGATGTGATGATATCCATAAGTGCAGCAACAAGCATGCTCCTTCCTTTAGAATGATCTGAACCATCGAATGAAGAGTGCCTAGAGTTCTGTCTCAACAAGAGAGCAATATATTAGGTGCGAATGACTCATAACGTCCAAGAAAAGTGGCAAAGCTAGGTAGTTTGATAACTTTAGGTTGCTTTTCCAGAAATTAAAATGGCCATGAAGACACATTTTTATATTTAGAAAAAAAGAAATGAAATAAGCTGAAGAAAATGCTATGTTAGCAAACAAAAATCTTCACATACAGGAGAGCACCAAGCCATCAATGGAATACACTATATTTACCCTTAATTCCTAGGTCTCAATGATCCATAAAAATGGCAAGTTGATAGTTTGTAGTTTCAGAACTCATCCCCCATGCAGATATCTTACCCTACAGCACCAGAGGTTCCATGCCCATTGATATGGCATCAACAACCTAATCTTGCAACTTATGAAGGCAATTTTAATTTCCATTATAATCGAGATCTCAACATCTGAATCCTACAACATAACATATGAATGCCCTATCCTAGCTACAAACCAGGCTACATGAAATCAAGAATTCGCATAGCTAAAAAGTAAACTCAAATAACAATTGATGGTCAAGGTGTATAAGAAAATTTGTAAGTTCTTCTATCTTAATCTTGCACAATGTGGTTACAGTAACAATCACAAATTAGAGACAGCTACATCACATACTCACATATGTTGAATAATTACAGTAATTGCAATCTCCGATCGAACTACATTGCGGCAATCAGGCAAAGCAAACAATCCAAAACTAACACCTGTTATCACCTTCTTGCCGCGCGTGGGCTGGTAAGAGAAGATGAATTGGAGGAGGCAGGGCACGGCGCGCGGCCGGCCGAGCACGGCGGGCGCGACCCACGGGTCGGCCACCAGGTGCGCGAGCGCCCGCGCAGCCTCTGCCTGCGTGGCCCCCCGCACGACGCTGTCGAGCAGCCAGTCGACGACGGCGCCGCCGCCCGCGGACACGATGGCCGCGCGGCGAGCGGCGCTGGCGGCCGCGATATCGGCGAGCAGCGCGGCGACCCGCAGCTCGAACCCAGAGCGCACCTCCTGGTTGGCGGACGAGAGGACGGACAGGAGCGACTTGCACAGCACCCGCCCGGCCGTCCACGTGTGCTGCATCTGCTCGACGACGCGCGCCGCGGACGCCCTGGACCTCTCCAGGGTCTCCTCGAGGTTGTCGGTGGAGAGGTAGAGTGCTCCGGCGGCGGTGGCGAGGGAGAGCGTGGAGAGGACGAGGAGCGGGCTGAGGCGGCGGGTGCCGCGGTGGGGTGTGAGGTGGTGCGGCGGGGGAGGGGCGGCGAGCGGGAGGGAGGATGAGGTGGAGGTGGATGGGACGGAGGGCGCGGGAGAGGAGGGTGGGGTGGGGCTGGAGGAGGAGAACAGGCGGAGGCGGAGGCGGTGGTGGTGGTGGACACGGCGGAGGGACGCGGAGAGGAGGCCGCGCCGCAGCATCGCCGGGCTCCGGAGAAGCGTCCCTCGCAGCTAACTTCCCTTTGGGAGGGTCAAATTTTTGGATGGCGCGTTTTTGACCGGTGCGGCGGTTGCCGTGGGGAGGAAGAAGAGGGAGTTGGGGAAGGGCACGCGGGAATATTCGCCGGAGGAGAGGGAGAAAGAGCAAGAGCCGGGCCGGGCGCTGCGGCGAGGGAGGAGTCAGGAGACCCGTGTTGTGGTGGACTTCACGTTCCTTTTAATGACGCTCCTTAATGGACCGGCTAAATTTGGGTCGGTCTAAAAGCTTCGGAAAGCCGCGACCCGTCAAAAAGAACAGTGTCCTTTGCACTATTATCACTGATGATTCGCTAATGAGACCCAAGAGTTGTAGGTCCGGTTATCTTACGGATTCTCCTTTTCAGTTTTTGAAAGTTGTTTTTCGATTTTTTATAGAAATTAACTTTTAAACAAAATAACCTTTTAAAACAAAATCTATAAGTTAATTTTAGTATACACTGTAATAACTTCATTTATATCGGCCAAAACCATATATGACTTTCTGTTACTCTGTACTCTCTCTCATGAATAGCTCAACAGCCATAAACCAAACATAAAAAGAACAAGCCTTTAAGCTTTTGGTTTCTCCAAAAATTAAAATAAATAAGACGGTTTCTTAAAAGCGGATTCTCCAAATAACTTTCTAAGCTCAAAATCATATGTACCGTCCACGTCCGCATCTTTACCATCCACTACCGTCTCGAAAAATATAGACAAAAATCATTAAGTGTAGCCAAAAACCATTAGCTGCAGCCAAAAAATAGGACCCTATTCTATATGGAGTTGAAGGGTTGAAATTCGATTGATTGAGCTAGAGATTTGCTCGTGCTTAGCTTGTTGTTGGCTTAACTAACCATACATTATAGGCATGTTATTTTAGGCTGCTGTGATTTTTTTACTATGATTTATTAGTCTAATAAATAGTAATTACTTAAAAAATAAAATCAAAAGCCGACTAAAAAACTAAAAACTGAAAGGATCAGGAACTATGGATGCTGGCTAGTGCTAGGGCTATTGGAGTTCTTTAGGAACCTTATCCTCCATCGTCCAAGTATCATGCAACCTCCTGCAGCACAATCACACTGCACTTATTTATTTTTCCCCCTTTAAAGAAGTCCCTCCTGTTTAATGTTCTTTTTTATCACCTGCGAAAACAAAAGGAAAAATGCAAATTAAGCGACACAGGAGGTGGTCGTAGCCACTACAACGTGGTCGTACGGCTACAGGAGGTGGTCGTAGCGGCCAGAACGTGGTCATAAGGTCCTGGGAGCAGTCGTAAAGGCTGTAGCAGGTGGTATCAGAGCATGGGTGATAAGGCAAAGGCTCAGGGTGGGCTAATCTCCCTCCAGTACTCTCTCCTGACGATCGACAACTACCTGGTGTGGGCAATGAAGATGAAGGTGAATATGCGCGCCCAGGGAGTTTGGGGCGCAGTCAATCCGAAGGGAAAGGACAAGGAGGTGGACGACAATGCAAGGTGGATCAGACGTCTTTGGCCCTCATCTACCAGGCGGCGCCAGACGCAATGATGCATCAGCTCATTGGCAAGGAGACAGCACGGGAAGCGTGGGAGGCACTTCAGATGATGCACGAAGGAGTTGATCGTGTCAAGAAGGTGCGGCTCCAGAATTTGCGAAGCGAGTTCGAGAATCTGAAGATGAAAGAGACCTAGTTGGTGGACGAGTTCACGGGCAAGCTGAGCTCGTTGTACAATCAGATTAACTCTCTTTGGCGACAAGGTGGAGGAATCTGTGGTGGTAAAGAAGTACATGCGCATGCTTCCGAAGAAGTACATACCTGTTGTCACAACACTTATGTACTCCCCCGATCTGGACAAGAAGAAGATAGAGGAGATCACCGGATCTCTCAAGGCGCATGAGGAGTTACTAAAGGGGTTTCAGTTGCGCAAGGATCTCACACGAGCAGGCGTTGCTAGTAAGAAGAGATCCGAGAGATGGTCGTGGCTCATCATACAACCGCAGGAGGTGGCGCGGTCGAGGTGGCCAGAGTGGTCGAGGCGGCAGGGGTGGCCATGGAGACAAGACTGGGCAAGGCAGTGGTGAGAGATCCCATAATTTGTCACATGTCAAGTGCTTTGAATGTGGCGAATACAGGCACTACGCGATAAGATGTCACTGCAATAAAAAGTACTTCAACTGTAACGAGTTTGGACACTTTGCTTTGGATTGCAAAGCAAGAAAAAGGATGGGGAGGTGAACCTTGCCAAAAACGAAGAAGAAGATGACGGAGAGTTAGTACTTCTCTCCTCATATGTTGAAAAGGAGTCGGTCATGGTGGAATTGAATGAGAAGAACGTAGTTCCAAAACTATGCACGGAGAAAGGAAGCCATGATCACACTGATCAATGGTACTTGGATAATGGAGCAAGCAACCACATGACGGGAGTTTGATCCATGTTCCACAAGCTTGACGAGAAGGTTTGGGGCAATGTCAAGTTTGGCAACAGCTCAACGGTGGAGATAAAGGGCAAAGGGACGATGATGTTGCAATGCAGGAACAAAGATAAGAAGTTGTTGACAGGAATTTATTATATACCAAGTTTATGCAACAACATACTTAGTCTCAGGCAGATGACAGAGAGAGGGTGCAAGGTGGTGCTGAAGGATGAGTTCTTATGAGTGTATAACAAGAACATAGATTTGTTGATGAAGGCGAAGAGATCTCCAAGTCGGTTGTACAAGATTCATTTGAAAATTTGTAAACAGTTTTGAGTGGAGAGAGAGGCATAGATGGACGAAGTGCAGAGCCACTAGGAGGCAAGCCTGGCGCACAAGAAGTCGTAACGAGGAAGAAGATTGAGTCGGCAAAAGATATGGTCATAACGAGCAGTGGCTCTGGAAGGGCATGCAGTGGTCGTAGCGAGCGGCACAGGAGGTGCGCACAGGCAAGCAGCTGAGTCCAGTCGAGTGCATACATGCGGAGAGAAGCGAAGCGATGGTTCGGGTGGTTGGCACAGACCACATGCAGCAGGCATGATCGTAGCGAGCAGGGGCTCGTGAGGAGCTCTCACGCATGCAACAGGAGGCAGTCGTAGATAGGTCCCGAGATGGCGGGAGGAAGCACAGCGTGGAGGGCAATGGTCAAAAGTAAGAGCACACAACAATGAGAGTAGGTGCTGGTGGAGGAAGCGTGAGCAGGTGCTGCAGGTAGAAGATGACCAGACTTACGGCAGTAGGAAGGCATGCAAGGAAGAAGCAAGAGAGAAGGCCGACGTGATCAAGAAGGAAAATCAAGATTAAGGAGGTGATTGTTAGAGTTGTAATCTTATTTTTCCAGTCGTGGTCGTAGTCCTGGTCTTGTACGAGTGGTCGGAGTCGTGTATGAGTCGGGTCACGGCCGTATACGAGTCCGCTTCACAGTCGTAGTCGAATTCGAGTCTGTTTCATAGCCGTAGCCGAGTTTGAGTAATAGTAGTGGTCGTAACCGAATCGGAGTCGTAGAGTAGGGTATAAAAGGCAGAGCCATGTAACTGAGAGAGTAGGGTGAGAAAGGCAAGCATGAAGACGTGGTCGTAAGTCGTTACGACCACAGCGAGAAGGCGTGGTCGTAAAGCGTTACGACCACAGCGGTCGATAGAAGCACTGCGTGGTCGTAAGGAGCTACGACTATGGTGATCGGGCATGGTCGAAGAGAGTGCAGCACAGAGAAGCGGTGAATGTGGTCGTAAATTCAGTTGAAGTTATGACTACGTGGTCAGAGCAGCGAGACATGATTGGAGAGATGACAGTGTGGTCGTAACGACTATTTGTGTGGTCAGAGAACCAACAGAGCAGTCGTAGCGACACAGGAGGTGGTCGTAGCCACTATAATGTGGTCGTACGGCTACATCAGGTGGTCGTAGTGGCTAGAACGTGGTCGTAAGGTCCTAGGAGCAGTCGTGAAGGCTGTAATAGGTGGTATAATTTCTTGCTTGAGTCCTATGGACTGCGCCAACTGTCGTTTATACGATACTGGACAATAAACTTAGAAGCATCCCTGAGCGGATGCGAAGACCGCTGAGGATGCGGGGGACTCGAGGAGAAGCACACCATTGTATTCAATATGGGTGTCTAGAGTTATAAAATGGCCTCCTCTCTTCCATTACAAAAGGTTCTGTTTATAGAGGGGGAGAGGGAGGCAAGTGAAGTTACAAATTTGCCTTTGGGGCCTAGCTTACTTCTGAGGGTATCTATGTCATTTGTCCCGTGTGGGTCTTGCCACGTCCAGGGCTTCAAGGTCGGTTTGTGGCTGATTTCGGACTCTGTTCGGGGTTGGCATTGGACCTCCTCCAGGGTCAGCTCTGGACCTTACCCAGGGTTGGCTCCAGACCCTCTCAGGGGTTGGTCTTGTGTACCTCGCCGAGGTTGGCCTCAAGGACCTCTTCGAGGTTGGTCTTGCGGACCTCGTCGAGGTTGACTTAGTTTAGGGTAGACCTTTTATAAGATGTCGTTGCTCCGAAGTAGTTGTGGTCTCGAGGTAGTGCAGGGACCCTTCCTCAATAGCGAGAAACCATGGTGGTGGTTCAAAAGTCATTCTGTGGAACGCGCGGGTGAACATGTATTCACGCGCCGGTTGTGTCAGCGATGCAGAGCAGTTGTTCTTAGAGATTGAATGGAAGGATGTTGTGTTGTGGAATGTGATGATAGGGGTGTTTGCATATAATGGGCATGGAGAGAAGGCAGATGAGCTTGTGGATGTGATGGTGCATTGTAGGATGCAGCCAGACCCTGTGACATTCACAACCGTGCTCATGGCGTGTTGCCATTGTGGCTTGGTTGATGAAGGTCTTGCATTGTTTCAGCGCTTTGTGGCAGGTCTTGGTCGCATCCCAACTATGGAGCAGTGTGCCTGCATTGTGGATTTGCTTGCACGTGCTGGGAGGTTTATGGAGGCCTTGGAATTTGTCGGTCAGATGCCAATGAGGCCAAATGCATTTGTCTGGGGTTCTTTGCTGTCTGCAAGTAGGATGCATCACAATGTGAAATTTGCATAGATTGCATTCGACCAACTGCTTCAGGTAGAGCCAGAGAATCCTGGGAATTTTGTGACGATGTCAAACATATATGCAAAGGCTGGAATGCTAGAGGAACCTTCCGAGCCCTCGAACTACTCATTTGCTTCTTGCGCTCCCTCATTTGTGTGGCTATAATGTGCTAATTTGGGATCTGCGCAGGTACGTGTTGCGAGCATCCCTCGCTGAGATCCCCCGAAAGCATGAGAGGAGGCTCTGATGCCAAGCTACAAGGTCCATTACCGCAACTGGCTGTTCGAGCTAACGTTTCTTTTTTATACTTATTTCTAACTGTTGGAGTTAAACCCATAAGTTCCGATAGCTACTCGCTGGGAGAACACGCACGTATGCTTTCTCCCTTGGAACAATACACGCACACGAGTAGAGAGAAGGACAAACAAACACATGAGAACCTTTTGGTGGTAACACACGCCTTTTCCTCTTCTCTCTATTATTCACTCGCAACTAACACATGAGAACCTTTTGGTGGTAACACACGCCTTTTCCTCTTCTCTCTATTATTCACTCGCAACTCCTCACTTTGCTTTACAGAGTACATGGCTTAAAAAAGCCTCACGTACACATGGTTACACCATGTACACGTATCCACTAACTTCACTGATTAGACTATCTGTGATCCGGTTTTGTAGTCACGATCCCTATGACTCGGCGCACACTGCACATTGCCTGCAAGACTCGGTCCAGCTGAGACCAACTTAGACGCTTACGACCTCACACACCCCTGATCAAGTCTACGACCACACAGATCTGACCAAGTCATCTTCTTACGACTACGAGTCCTTACGACCACGGCTGTCTTATGACCATATCTTGTCAACCACGGTGCCTCGACTATGTCTCATGACCACGGTTGCTTCGACCACTGCCTTTGACCACGATGCCTTCGACCGCTTTCACCGACCATGGCTTGTCAACCACAACTTCGACCACGGCTTCATCGATCGCTTCACCGATCACGGCTTCATCGACCGCTTCACCGATCACGGCTTGTCAACTAGCATCTCTGGTAGTACCACTCACAAATATGGTACTACCTGTCTTCGAGTACGACCGGGATACTATAACATACGAGTACCGACTATCGACCATAATGCAGCTCGACTCACAACTGCGACTTCTATGCTATGACTACTGCATAGTTCAACTTACGACCGTGACCATTGTGCAGTTCGACTTATGACTGCGACCACTGCGACCAGCCGTTGACTCCGGAGTCTCTGACTGCTCTTCGACTCTGGGTCTTGGACTTACACTCAACACACGACTATAGAGTACTCAACACACGAGTACTCGACTACGACCATGCAGTACTCAACACATGAGTACTCGACTACGACTATAGTACTCGAACACACGAGTCCGACTTACAACAAGATTAGTTCCAACAATCAACCCCTAATCTTGTTATCAATCTTCGGTGCGTTCAACTGCACTGGCTTGCCGACCACACAGCAGCCTTCTCTTCTTGCAACATGCAGTAGTATCTTCTCTTCTTGCCGCACGCAACTGCGTTCTTGCTGACTCCTCATGGCTTGTCCGCACCGGCATTGACATCGCCACTATGCACGTCGCGTGTGACATCGGTACACAACCAGTTTCATCTTGGCCACCTAGAGCCCCGTTGTCGTGTTCCTGGGTACTTGGTGCTGCAGCCGGCTCGTCATCATCACCCTGTGCACCTCCTCCCGACGCTCGTCGCTATGTGCGCCATCATGCCGACTTGAACGCACATCGCCATCCGATCGACACACAATCAGCTGCAATAGCCTCTCGCCTCAGCCCCTTGCATTCGACCAACGCACAGTCAGCTGTGGTAGTCTCTCGCCTCAGGCTCTCGCATTCGACCAACACACCGTCAGCTGCAGAAGCCTTTCGCCTCAGCCCCTCGCATCCGACCAACGCATGGTCAGTTGTGGAAGCCTTTCGTCTCAGCCCCTCGGACCTTGAGGATCTGATACCACTTGTTGGAACCGAACCCATCAGCTCTGGTAGCTACTCACTGGGAGAACACACACACACATGCTTTGTCCCTCGGAACGACACACGAACACGAGTAGGGAGGAGGATGAACAAACACAAGAGAGACCTTTTGGTGGCAACACACGCCTTTTCTTCTGCTCTCTGTTATTCACTTGCAACTCCTCACTTTGCTTTACAGATTACATGGCTTAAATAAGCCTCACATATACATAGTTACACCACCTGTGCACGCACCCACTAACTCCACTGGTTAGACTACCTGTGATCCGGTTTTGCTGTCACGATCCCCATGACTCGGCGCACACTGTGCACTGCCCGCAAAACTCGGTCCAGCTGTGACCAACTCAGATGCCTACGACGACACATGCCTTGGATCAAGTTTATGGCCACACACAGACCTGACCAAGTCATCTTCTTATGACTACGAGTCCTTACAACCACGGCTGCCTTACAACCATATTTTGTCGACCACGGTTGCCTTACAACCATATTTTGTCGACCATAGTGCCTCGATCATGCCTCACGACCATGGCTGCTTCGACCACAACCTTCAACCACGATGCCTTCGACCGCTTCACCGACTATGGCTTATCGACCACATCTTTGACTACGGCTTCACCGATCATGGCTTGTCGACCAGCATCTCCGGTAGTACCACTCACACAGATGGTACTACCAGTCTTCAATCAATATTTGTAGATTGAAGTGCATGATCGATGTGTTGTTCTGTTGCAGGTGCGGCTTTGGCCTTCTGATGTATGGCTTTGGATCTAAGAAACTGTTGGTCAAGGATTTTGTCTCCACCACCTTGACTAATTTTACTGTCATTGTGGTTAATGGCTATTTTCCCTTATGCCCAATATTGACCTCTTGCCTGTAGAATGGATTGCTTTGTCGTGCTCTTGTTCAAATGCTTTGACATATGTTAAGCATGTATCATGAATTGCATTGAATGTTTAATCCTTATTGAATAAACAAATTAAACAGTGAAGGCTTCGATTCATCATGCAAAGTTGATTATGCAAGTTTAATTTCCATTGGTTGATGCTTCAATTGGCTTTAACCTTTGTTCGCTAATAGGTTTGAGAATAGAAGTAGATGAAACAATTACATAAAGCAGGTGTGACCTTTATTTATCTTGGTGTTACATATGGAGCTTCTTGTGTGTCTAATATGATGTGTTGTCCCAAACATCTGTAACGTCTGCATATTGAAACCCCCGCTTGAACTGTTATGAAAAGAATTGGGTTTATATAGTTGTAGGGAGCACCTGGGAGCATGTTTCTGGGTGACGTTGGTTTGCATGCCAATGTCGTCAAATTCGACACCTTAAGTAAATGCATCTGCATTTGAATTGCATTATTTAGGATTCAGGAACCTTCCATTTCATGCTATTATATTGTGGAAGACAATAGATTTCTACATCTAGACTCTTAAAAGTGCCCGTTACTTCTGTCTTAATATGTTGCCTTTTCAGGTCGTAGCAACAATAACTGAAATATTTTGGGAGCAGACAAAACTTAAGCGAAAACGCCAGTCAGGAACAAAGTCCCAATTACCGCAACCTTTTGCCTCCCAATCGATAGATGATATCATCTCATTTCTAAACAACCAGACATCCAATGACGGAGATGATTACGTGTGCCTTCTTATTCACAATATTTATGGACCTGCCTTGCGTGATGCTGAATCACAGCAGTATCTAGCACAAGTTTCTTGCTGCCCACAAGTCCATGTTGCCGCATTGGTGGATCATGTGAATGCACCTTTATGTAAGTTCCTGGAACCTTTAGCTTCATCCTTCCCTAATGCCTTCATTGTTTATGGTATTATAAACTGGCAATTGTTGTAGTATAGGACAAGAAGATGGTGCACACACAATTCAAGTGGAGCTGGTACCATGTCCCAACATTTGCACCTTACAAAGTCGAAAGTGTGTTCTACCCATTGATACTTGCTACTGGCTGTCATGCCTAAATCACGAAAACTGCCCTTGTTGTTCTGCAAAGCCTGACACCAAATTTACAAAGTGTTTTTAGAGTTCTTGCTTAATATCAGTTGGTAAATGAAAAAGAGGAAGGCAAGTTCGTTGTAGATTTATTTCCTGTAAGATTTCCCATGGTTTGCAAACTAAACCACATTTGCCTTGTTTGTCAGGTATGCCTGTCAGTGGTTTGTACACCAAATGTCGTGTGCCCTTTCGTGTAAGCAGTCTAAGTGACACTGAACTCCCACCTGACGGAGTTTAAAGATCATGATCTGGTGAAGATCAGAAAGCACTCAGATGGCCAAGATTGCCTCCACATTCCTCTTGTTTCTGATGCGCTGGAGAAACTGCTGCAAGAATTGCCCTGACCTTCTGTATTTGGACGTTTTCGATTGATCATTTGACCGAGCAGAACTCTTTCAACGGAGAAGTTTTGTCTGCTACATGTAATCACCATGGAAAGAACTCAGTTGAGTATTCCATTCTGTAACTGTACATGGATTATTTATCACTTAGATTTATTAAGCGGCTGCAAGTTGCATCAGTTGCTCTACTACACACGTTGTTCTAAGCTTCTCACTTAGATTTATTAAGCGGCTGCAAGTTGCATGAATTGCTCTGCTACACGTTGTTCTAAGCTTCTCCGGCTCAACATTTTGATCATGAACTGTGATTTGGTATCTCGCAATTTCAATAGGGAACTGTATTCGTAAGGCATTGTTTTATAATTTAGACAAAGCATTTTGTGCGCCTAAAGATCTCCTGCATATACCTCTTAAATACTCAACTGTTGGGTGCGTTCGTCCCCAAATTTGAAATTACCTGGTTTTCAATGCAGTGTATGATTAGATCAACTACTAACGCAATTACAACTTACATAGAATCAAATTAACCAACATTCATCTGAAAATAACATTATTTGTTCCTTCATAGCATGGAATCAGTATTACATTATTACATCTCAACTTCTTGACGATATGATAAAACAGTATTCCATAGCAAGTATATACATCTCAAAGTCGCTAGTACATCCAAAACATCATCTCAGTGTACATGAAGCGTGAAATGTAGCAGACGCGAGTAATACAACGGGTAAAATGCTAAAATTTGATCAGTTTGTCATTCTTGAGCCATAAGAGCATCTCTGATAGACCTTCAGTTAAGTTTCTAGGACTGTAGCCCAGCTCCCTCTTGGCTTTGTCACATGAATACGCCCATTGATGTCTAAGAACATATACCGTCTGCAATCCACAGCATGGAGAATCTATTAAACACAACATCACAACAGCATGACCTATCTGCAAACGATAAACTTAAATACTGGACATACAGGGTAACTGATAAGTGGGAGATTTCCAGTGATGCGAGAAACAAAAACTGAAATCCACCCATATATTTCAATCAACCAGAGTGGTACATGGAATGAGGGTGCCTTCGTGTTTGTGATATTAGCAGCCATATCGAAAATCTGCACGAATGATTTGTTTTCTCCAGTGAGGAGATATCTTTCGCCCACTCTTCCCTTCTCCATAGCTGCTATGTGCCCACTAACAACATCATCTACATGGCAAAATGATTCTCTGTCATACCCATCTCCTATGTAACCAGGTAGACGGCCATTAAACCTTTCAATTAACTGCAAGAAGCACTGAGGTTCAATTTCTGCTCATGACTATTTCTCAGGATACTAGATTTTATAGTTCATGCGCAAATACACAACAAAGAAATCACATAATCATGGGTAAGAAAGTTCTCTTACAATGCGGGAAACAAGATTCCCAGTTGTAAGTTTTCCAGGACCATAGAGAACTCCTGGGTAGACAATGGTGATTGGCACCCCCTCTGCTGCTGCCTGCATTGCAATTCTATCTGCAAGAACCTTTGATTTCTCATACTCTGTGCAAAATGTTTTCCCTTGATGCATCTGCAATTTAGAACAATTCAGCTGTAATACAGTTTGTAGCATTTGTGTAAAATCCCTGCATAAATGTGGCTAACTCAAATCATTTAGAGCTCCAATTCATCAAAAGGTGGTTGAGTGAGAAATTTTACTAACAGTCAGCTGGGTGTTACTGTATCAAGCAGAATTGTTCTAAAAGCTGGGTGAATGCTTTGGAAATAGGCTCAGTAACCAGAACATTTAGGTTTCAAGATTTGCCCATTATAGAAAACCTACCCTTGCAGTTCAATGGCAATCAGGTAAAACAAGTACCTATCTTGCATGGCAGTTCAATGCAGGCTAACTCTAGCAAAATTTGAGATATGACAATACAAATGCCCAGAACAGAACCTATGGGCGGGGGTTGTAGCACAAAAATCATTCATGACAAAACATCACCGTTTTATTTTCACAGAAACTTGCAAAACTGAAAATGGAAAACGCTAACACAGTTCAACAATACAATTTTACCTGTGTCTCATCTGCGACATAACCATCCGTTGGGCCAACTGCGAAGAATGATGATGTATAAATTATCTTCTTTACTGTTGGTGTTCTCTTGGCAACCTTTAACACATTCTCAAGTCCTCCCACGTTAACCTGTTAATGACAGCACAAAATGCACATGTTTGCTGTGCCCATTTCTTATACCAAACTGTTTAGTACGCCTTCTAGTCTCATCAACTGTCTTCTCAGTTAATTATTGTCTAATTTCTTTTCTAAAAGAACAGAACTAAGATGAGGAATTAGTGACATGGTATAAAGAAACCTAATCTCCTAACTACTGGCGAGAGGTTTGGAGCTTCTGACTACATTGCAACCAAATTATTTAAAACTACTTTGCCTTGTTAGCACAACACTATTTACATAACTAATTTATTCCAGCCTGGTGCCTTCTTAGTTCTTACTGGCCAATGGTTCTGAGACCCTTAAATCCAAGGCTGCTTAGGCAGTTGGGAAAAGATTTAGGGTACACATATAACAGATCCATGCTGAATCGAACAAACAAGCAGCATTAACTACTGTTATTTTTGGAACTGGGCACTACAAAATCAGAAATCCGATCACCCTATTAAACAGGATTCTACGAAAGGCAAACAGGTCCGCTCGTTTCGGCTTCAGCTTCTGACTTATTTTTCACTATTCATAAATTTCGTCTTTTTCTAATTTTTTGGCTTTTTGTGAGTTATTTTGCCAGTTCTTTTTCCTATATTCGTTTACGTTGTCCGTGATGAGCTAGTATATTTTTTTCTATTTTTAAATTTAATTATGCCAAATAAGCCACAGTGCAATTTCAGCCATAAGCCACAGCTTTTCAGCCCAACGGGTAGCCTTACCAAGTTTTCTACAGCACCCTCTAATTCCTAGAAGAAGGCCTGAAAAAAAAGGGGAACACCTGTCACGCATACGTACGGTGATGAAAACGGAGGGGTCGGGCAGCCAGGGCTCCACGGCGGCGGCGACGTGGAACACCGCGTCGCACCCATCGAAGGCGGCGGCGAGGGAGTCCGCGTCGCTGACGTCGCCGTAGGCCAGCTCGACAGACTCCGGGAGGCCGGAGACGTCGCTGGAGCGGCGGACGAACGCGCGCACGGCGTGGCCGGCGCCGGCCAGCGCCGCGCACAGGCGGCCGCCGAGGTACCCCGACCCGCCCGTCACCACCACCCTCATGCCGACGACGACTATTGTGGCAGCAGATCAGCCGATCCCAGCGCTAGGTGAAGCACGGACTCAGGAGTCAACTCTCGAGGCAACCCACGCCCAGCCCAACCACACGACGGCTTGAGCAAATGTTTGGGCCAGGTCGTGTCCTCCTCGGGCCGGTCCGGCCTGGCCCAATATTCTTTTTCGTAGCCTTTTTCCCGAGAAACACGGTGCTCCTCCCGACGAACAGCACGAGACATTTTCGCACGTCCCCCGAAAGTTACCATTCTACCGGCCGCCTGTCTAACGGTCGATTTCCTCTGCGCCCTAGCCTAGAAAACCCCCATGCCTGCCTGCTGCCTGCCACTCTCTCTCTCTCTCTCTCTGCTTAAACCCTTCCCCAACCTCGCGCTCGCTGCTGCTCCAGCTTCTCTCTGCAGCACACTCGAGACCAAGTCGAGTAGAAGCGGCGAGAGAGAGAGGGGGAGGGAGGGAGATGGCGATCGAGAACGGGATGTCGGCGTACGAGGCGGCGCGGGAGAGGACCGTGGAGGAGAACAAGCGCAAGATGGAGGCGCTCAACCTGCGCCACATCTCCGCCGCCATCAGCGAGGCCCCCAAGACCCCCTCCCCCATGGTCATACCACTGCCTTCTTGTCTTTGCTCTGCTACAGCCGTCTATTGAACCGGTTGCTGCTGCGTACTTAATCCGCTCATTGATTGTGTCCTTTCTCCCTTTCTTTCTGTTTGTTTGTGGCTGAGCAGAAGCAGAAGAGGCGCAGGATCATCGAGGCGGCGGTCGTGCCTTCCACGCCTCGGAGGAGGTCACGGCGCCTCGCTAACCTCCCTGAGGTCAAGTATGCAGAGGTATCTGTTCCTGGTTCTTCTCTGTTCCCTTAATTTTTTAAGGCTTAGGAAAGAGGTTTAATAAAAGCACCTAGTTCTTGTGATTTGCATAGGCGATTGTTCTAGTTCATATGTATCATTCTGTTGCATACATATATATCTTGTAAATTATTGAGCATGAAAATTTAGTTCTAGAGCAAGGTTGTCCACATTTTGCCATGTGATAGCGAGCAACCAATTTGCCTTTGCTCAGTTTTTGCTACGTAGCACTATATATCAATCCATGTAGTGTAAACTGTAAACACGGTCGCTGCACAATGAAGAAGATATTTACTTAACATTTTTATTTGTTCAACTGCCCCATATTTTGCCAATTTATTAGGAACTACTAAGAATTAGAACAAGTGCCTGGTACTCCGATACAATAATTTTTCTTGCAAAATGCTTATGTTGAGGAGCAGCCTATAATCTTTGTTTAAAATTAGCTCACATAACTAAATGATATTAGGCATTGTGCCTACTGTTTAGCATACATGTTATCACAATTGAAATCCATATTTTCTTTTCTGACAAGTAACGTTCCTTGACACTTGTCAGGTAGCACCAGATAAGGAGAGAATGAAAAGGTTCGTAAATATGTGCTACCAAAAACATAGGAACTCGAAACCTGTACTTCTCCCATTAAGTAACAAAACTGCATCCTATTTATCCATTTTCCTCCTGTAGGTCTCCTAGAAAACTATCTGAGAGAATCTACTTGGCAAGCCGTGGATCAATTTCCATGGAAGCTAGGTTGGAGGCAGCAAGAAAAGCAGAGGAGTTAGAATCACAACTTGACCCTGAATACCCATCCTTTGTGAAACCAATGTTACATTCACATGTGGTGCGAGGATTCTGGTTGGTGAGTACAATACTATTATATGCCCTTCCCAGCAAATTATTAACTCATCTCGTGTGTACTAATTTTGTCTGATTACATGATCAAAAGGGCCTCCCTAGGCGTTTCTGTGAAACCTACCTGCCAAAGCATGATTCCATTGTCACTTTGATGGACGAGAAAGACAAAGAATTCGAGACCAATTACCTTGCCTACAAGAATGGATTGAGTGGTGGCTGGGCTGGTTTTGCTTTGTGTCATGGATTGCTGGATGGAGATGCGACAGTTTTTCAATTGATCAAGCCTACAACCTTCAAGGTTATACAATGTATTGAACACTATATCTGAATAATGTGGAGTTGTGAACTCAACATGGCTTATATCTGAATAATGTGAATAACCTGTCGTAATTGAATTACTTCTCAGGTGCATATAATCAGAGCAACTGTTGATGATGGCAATGAGGTAACTGAGTGACTACACCGTGCAACATCATTACTAACCTATCAAGAGATGGCAAGTAGGATTTTTATCTATCAGGATTGCCTGCGCAGTTGTTGTGTTTATGTTTGTATGTCCAGTACTGCTAATGAGATCCCAGAGTTTCAGAACTCACGAACTTGGAGTAATCAGCTATTTCTGTGTCTAGCTACTGCGTATTACTGTACTAAATAAAGTTTTTAATGGAACATGGTACACTTTTAGATAAATTAGGAAGTGATTCGTTGACCTGACACTTACCCCTAAACTAAAGCCGTCTGATGCAACATGTACAGAAAAAAAAACTAAGAAAAGGACACAAACGGCTCAAAAGAATGCTAAATATCACACCAGTCTTCAGCTCACATACAACATCATACATCAATGTCATCCTACACTTTCTGAAGCCTTCACTCTTCTCCCTTCATCATCAAACTGTGCCTTCTGTATACATAAGTGAGCATTAGATTTGAAAATTAGCATCGCGATATTCCTCCTTGCCAGCCTCAGTCAAGTTTGTTCCCCTCAGTCCTATAAATTGTTCACACAAACCATATCATCAGGAGAAAAAATGGAACCAAGGTGAAGATTCCGTTACTCTTCATACCTCATGTCAAGTCCTGGTTTATTTTTCAGGCTCCCTGGTATCTGCCCCGAGAGATTGTTGTTGTTCAGGTATCTAGCATTGTCCAGAGCAAATACACGAGGGAAAGAAAGTAAGGGATATTTGTCATCTGATAGACACCACAAAAAGATAAATTTAGTACTTACAGCTCCTTTAGATTGTTGAGCTTTCCAAGTGATGGCTTGATCGCTCCATTGAACTGATTGCCATCAAGATGCCTTTTCAAATATAGGAAAGTTAGCATGAAGGAGAATAATCCTAGGATGAATGGTTCAAGAACAAGTTAGGCATGCATTGAGCTTACAATGCAGTTAAGATGTGCATGCTGCTTATGTCAGGTATGGGGCCTGAGAGTTTGTTGCCACTGAGATAGCTGCAGACAAAATTTCAGTGGCAAATTTAGACGAAACACTTCCTTTTATTCATTTGAGTCGCAAGGTTTAATTCTGTCTATCTTACATGGTTTTCATCCCAGTCAAATTTCCAATGCTGTCGGGAAGCGATCCTGAAAGACCATGATTTTTTAGATCCCTGTAGTACAGAAAAGGGGTCATATGATCACAGCAATAGCCAATATTTTGGTAGCTTATTTACTAAATTGTAATGCCATTCTTTCAGCCAAACAAGAACACCAATGCATCGGGCAAATTAAGACGATCAGTGTAATCCGAAAACTTACAGAGACACGACGCGCACGGGTGAGCCCTCGGAGCAATCAACCCCAGTCCATGAGTTCTGCCGCGGCAGGCAAGGGTCGCCGGCCCAGTCCGGAGGTGGGTTCTTGAGGCTCCTAGCAAGATCTTCCATTGCAACCACTGCACAAGTCAAAGCCCTATACTTTTTCATCACCCAAACATAAATCTCACAAACTTTTGCTGCCTGAAATTTGCAATCACCGTAATGCGGAAACTATTGCCATATGAACAACCTGAAAATGCATACCATCTCTAGTGGCCGTCCTGCCGCCGAGCGGCACAATCTGGTAGATCTCGCCGGCATTGATCAGCGGCCCTACGGGGGCCTTCTCATTTGGCGTGAGTACGATCTCTGTCTTCCCGGACAGCTGCATCAAGCTCGAGTACACCATGACGCCGGCCGCCGAGGCGTTGAGCCCCCGGAAGAACTCCTTCCCGTTCACCGCCACGTCGAACACGCGCCAGCTGTACGGGCTCGCCGTGCGCGAGTCCTGGAAGTAGAGCGCCACGTAGTAGCTCGCCGCGGGCAGCTCCACCGGCGGCCACTGCACGGACAGCTTCTTCCCCCGGCTCGTCGTGATCCCGCCCTTGAGCGCCTTGGCCGGCGGCAGGTTCCAGAAGTCGTCCGGCGAGATCGCCGAGTGGCTCTCCACCGTCGGGTTGCCGTCCGTGAACGGCGCCCAGTACCGGTTGTACTGGTCATCTGGATAGCTAGAATGCCAACCACGTCATGTTAGGATCCCCCCCCCCCCCTTACGCGCGCGCGCGGGCACGGCTCACACGCATGCCGATGCGGTGCATTACGGACGTGCGTACCTGACGATCTCGCCCTTGGCGCCGAACCGGTTGCGAGCCACGGTGCTCAAGACGTACTTGCCAAAGTCGGTGGTGTTGTACATGGAGTCCTCGAGGTTGACGAGCTCCAGCGACGAGATGAACGGGCTGGACGCGGTGTCGGCCCGCCGCGCCAGGCACACGCTCATGGTCTTCCCCTGCGCCTGCGCCACCATCTCGAAGTAGGTCGACATGCCACGCCGGAAGTTCTCGGTGGTGTTCACGGCGCTCCAGCGGGTGCCGTCGACGATCTGGTCGAACACGGGGGGCTCGCTGCCGCCGTCGAAGCCGCCGTAGAAGTATGTGGTGCGGACCAGGTAGCGCGAGCCCTTAACGACGGGGAGCAGGTAGCAGTACTTGCGGGCGGTTGCGTCGGGGAAGTAGCGCACGGTGGAGAGGACGGGGAGGATGTTGGGCTTGTCGACTGCGGAGACGTTGCCGACGGCGATGAAGCCCTCATCCGGAATCCACCTGATGCTCCCTATCTGCTGCTCCTTGTCCGACCCACAGTTTATGTAGAACCCTATCACACAAACACGTACGTGCATGCATGAACCAACGTACTTATAATTATGTTGCATGCATCCAACCATCAACGAGGACACGCAAGAAGAAGGCGAGATGTTTGTGATCATGCACAAATTACGTACCTCTGGGCTGTGGGACGGTGGCATGGGAGGAGAGAAAGGTGGCGACGAGGAGGAAGAGGAGGGGGAAGGCGATGGGGCTTGGCATCGCAATGTCATAATAGGATTCGGAGAGCAACGGAGCACCCGCGAAGGGGAGGCTCCCAAGGAGAAGATCGAGGCGAAGAAAGTGGGGTCAGGAAGGGAGGAGAGAAATGTTTATGGATTGGACGCGCTCACGACAAACGGAGGGGGATGGTTGGTTGTTCTTGGTTAATTGGTGCTTAAATATAGCAAGGTTGAAGGGGTCAATCTTTTCGATGGTCATTTGATTAATTTTGCACATCTGTAACTCATCATTTTCTTTGACACAAAGAATGTATGCGTCCTCTTGCAGCCATCAGGTGGAAAAGAAACATAACTCGTACGCATTTTTTATTTTGTTTAGTCAATCCACCTTCAATATTTTGGACATGAATTTGAGCTTACGTAGCAGCTCTGTTTCTTTTAACTTATGGAGAATTCTGGCTAGTGCTGTTAGTGGAAAAACCAAAATACTTAAACCCCAATCCGGGGCATGCGATTCATATCCAGATTGAGTGAAGACAAACATACCTTGGCGATTTGTGCTTGTATGGGTCGACACTTTTGACACCTGACATGTAGCACCACGTACTCCGGTGACCGGGTCGGGGGTTCAGCATATCTCGTGACGGCCCGTAGCGAGGGGAATGGCGACGCGCGGCGGAGTCGATCTCCCAGCGCATTGGCGGAGGTAGCGCAATCGCGGCGAACCGCCAAGGCTCAAGGCCTGCGCGCGCCGCTGCGGCTGCGTAACACATGCCGATCGGCGAAGGCGTACCACGGCCGTATTGTAACATAATCACAACAGTAAATACAGGATAACTTTTTCTTCGTAGGAGAGAGCTAACGATAGAAGAGAGAGAGCTTATATGTAAAATAAGTGGATTTGTCCCTTTATACCCATCTTAGAGGTTTATATACATAAGTAGGATATGATAGAAAATTCTCACTCTACCCCTTGATAATTACAAAGGCAAAGGTACATTAGTACGCTTCTTTATACTACTGGGCCAGCCCCTAGGGGTAAGCGCGGAGTGCAACCACAACAGTACTCCCTTGATAGCAAGTGCGGAGATCCCAAAGGGTAAGCTGACATGACCAATGGCCTAGCCCCCGTCCCCTGGCAGCAAGCACACAAGTGTCAATGGGCGAACTGATGCAGCTAGTAGTCCCAGCCCCTAGGGGTGTGGATGCTGACAACCTCCAAGAACCAGGTTGTTTGACCGATCTTGATGTGATTGCGGAATCTCCCGGCAAGGGCTGATCTGGCACGTGGAGGTTGTGCATTGGACTAGGGAGGTGTGTAGGCATAGGCGATGAAGTCCCACGCCGAAGGCATGAGTGCCCCGTTGGGGTGGTGCCTCCCGACGCAATCAGCACGCAGACGCGGACAATGATGGTCGGATGATCACAAGGTGGTTAGACGAACGTCTACGATCATGAGGTGGTCCAACGAGCGTTACGAAGTCTTGCTGACAAGGCGGTCGGGAAATGCCTCACGACCACGTGGTCGTGGGCATCGATGAAGATCCGACCACGAGGCGGTCGGACGAGGTCATGACCACGCGATGGTCAAGCGTTGACGAGCTTTTGACCACGAGGTGGCCGTGGAGTGTCTCATGACTATGTCAATGAAGACATGGTCGTGGGCGTCGATGAATACCCGAGGTGGTTGAGCATCGACGAGGTCTCAAACAAGAGGTGGTCATAGGGCCTGTTTGGCAGAGCTCCACCAACTCCAAATCCACCAAAAACAGCTCCACTCCACGAATTTTTACCCAAACGCTCCAGCTCCACGAAATCTGGATCCACCAAAATACTGAATCTAGCTCCAGATTCATGAAATCCATGGAGCACCTCAAGGGGTGTTCCACGAAACCTTGTTTCGTACCTACTCATGGAGTTGGGTGGTAATTACCCACCTTTTGCCACTGGTTACACACCCCCATCCCATACCACCATAAAACCCATGGGCAAAACAGGCCATTCCCACCAAAAACTCAGTTTCGTGGATCTGGAGCTGCTGTGCAAGCCAAACAGTTTTGTCTAGCTCCATGGTGGGATCCCAGATTCACGGTCGAGCTGTTTTTGGTGAATCTGCTCCTCCAGATTCATTTTTTCAGTGGTGGAGCTCTGCCAAACAGGCCCATAGAGTGCCTCACGACTATATTGATGAAGACGTGGTGGGCGTCGATGAAGGCCCAACCATGAGGCAGTCGGACGAATGTCGATAAAGTTGCGACCACAAGGTGGTCGTGCGTCGACAAAGTGTCAACGAAGTCTCAACCATGAGGTGATCGAGCGTCAACGAAGTCCGGACCACAAGTGGTTGGATGAATGTTGATGAAGTTGCGACCACGAGGTGATCGTGCATCGAACTGTCGACAAAGCCTCGACCACGAGGAGGTTGGATGATTATCAATGGAGTCTTGACCCCAAAGCGGTCGAACGAATGTCAACAAAGTCTCAATCTCAAAGTGATCAGACAAATGTCAATGAAGTTTTGAGCACAAGGTGGTCTTGCGTCGAAGTGTTGACAAAGCCTTGACCATGAGGTGGCCGAATGATTGTCGACAGAGTCTCGACCCCGAAGCAGTCAGACAGGCATCTACGACCACAAGGCAGTTGAACAGGGGTTGGCGAAGTCCAGACCAGGAGGCGAACATAGACGCCGATGAAGTCTCAACCACGGCGCGGTCGTATATGTCGACGAAGTTGGCAGCGGGACGAAGGCTTTGAAGGCAGCGGTGAGACAAAGCCTTAAAGCGCGCACCCCATCCTCCATCGTTTGGACTTGGTATCAACGAATGTGGCGGTGAGACGAAGCCTTACGCGCGCGCTCTGTCCCCTACCATTTGGACTTGGTGTCGATGAGGGCAAGGGCGAGATGAAGCCTTAAGTGCGCTCGGTGTCTATGACCATGAGGTGGTTAGATGGAGTCATGACCACGAGGTGTTCCGACGAGTCTACGACCACGAGGTGGTTAGATGAAATCTACGATCAGGAGGTGGTCGAATGGAGTTGCAACCACGAGGTGGTCCAACGAGTCTACGACCATGAGGTCATCGGACGAGTCTACGACCACAAGGTGGTCGGACGGATGTCTACGACCGAGAGGTGATCCGATGAGTCTACGACCATGAGGTGGTCAGACAGACATCTATGACCGAGAGGTGGTCGAACAAAGTCAAGACCACAAGGTGGTCGGAGAAAGTCTACGAAGTTGTGACCACAAGGTGGTCATGCATAGAAGTTTCAACGAAGCCTTGACCATGAGGTGGTCAGATGATTGTTGACGGAGTCTCGACCCAAGAGCGGTGGGACGAATGTTGACGAAGTCTCGACCGCAAAGTGGTCAGACGAATGTCGACGAAGTCTCGACCCTGAAGCGGGTGGATGAATGTCAATGAAGTTTTGAGCATGAGGTGGTCATGCATTTAAAGTGTTGATGAAGCCTCGATAATTGTCGACGGAGTCTCGACCCTAAAGTGGTCGGACGGATGTCAGTGAAGTCTCGACCCTAAAGCAGTCGAACGAACGTCTACTACCATAAGACGGTCGAGCAAGGGTCAGCGAAGTCCAGACCAGGAGGTGGATGTAGACGTCAACAAAGTCTTGACCACGACGTGGTCATAGGTGCCAACGAATTTGGCGGCAAGACGAAGGCTTTGAAGCCCCGTCCCCACGCTTGGATTGGCGTCAACGGAGTCTTGACCACAAGGTGGTCGTAGATGTCGTGCGCTCTATCCCCCACCTTTCGGACTTGGCATCATCGAAGGCAGTGACGAGACAAAGCCTTGAAGCACGCACCCCGTCCTCCACTATTTGAACTTGGCGTCGTCGAAAGCAGCGGTGAGACGAAGCCTTAAAGCGCATGCCTCGCCCCTCATGAAGTCTTGACCCTGAAGCGGTTGGATGAATGTTGATGAAGTTTCGAGCACGAGGTGGTCATGCATCGAAGTGTCGACGAAGCCTTGACCATGAGGTGGTCGGATAATTGTTGACGGAGTCTCCACCCCAAAGCAGTCGGATGAATGTCGGCAAAGTCTCAACCACGAAGCGGTCAGATAAGCGTTTACGACCACAAGGTGGTCAGACAAGGGTCAGCGAAGTTCAGACCAGGAGGCGGACATAGACATCGATGAAGTCTTGACCATGATGTGGTCGTAGGTGTTGACGAAGTCGGCGGCGAGATGAAGGCTTTGAAGCTCGTCCCCACGCTTCGGATTAGCATTGATAAAGGCAGCGGTGAGATGAAGCCTTAAGCGTGTGCCCCTTCCCCTACCATTCATACTTGGCGTCGACGAGAGCGGCAGCGAGACGAAGCCTTAAGCGTGCGCTCAGCGTCTACGATCACGAGGTGGTCCAACGAGTCTACGACCACGAGGTGGTCGGACAGAGTCACAGAACCGAGGCTGACGAGGTCTGAGGCTTGGCGCCAAGGCTAACAAGGTCTGGGGAACGATGCCAAGGCTGATGAGGTCGGACGCGCAGGCGGAATCCCCGCTGAAGACATGGGACACGAGCCTCGATGTTCGTTAGTGTTGTCCATCCTGGAGGCCTGGCGCGGAGACTCACGGAGGCTCGGTGCTGTGCCCACATGCGTATTGATTGACACACTATGATTGATGGCTATACTCATACATACGGAGATCTCACGGGGAGGGTGTGCGGAGGCTAGAGCCTGCTTTTACCATGCACGGAGGCTGACTCCTTAGTGTCGAGATGACAACGTGAGGGCTCGACACGGAGGTGGGTGATGTGAAAGGCAGTGGCGACTGCGAGGGCACTCAACAATGATGAGGAGCAGCTCGCACGTCAGACTCTCGTTGCATCCGAACCCCATGTAGTTACGGTGATGATGATGTTGAGGTCGATCGTGCTCAAGCTCGGCATCTATGCACCGGCGCTCAGCCATCTGCATGGCTGAGATGAAGGATGTGCTGCAGATACTGTTGAGGTGTGAGCAGGCATAACAGAACACCATGGATGAGGTTGCTGAGTATGATGTCGCTCCACTTCTGCAAGTGAGAGGAAGCGGCTCCAGATATAGCAGCATTTGTATATCATTATGAAGCCATAAACATCAAGATAAACTTATTTGGGGTGCTCGCGACTCAAGCAACTATTTAGTGTAGGATGGTCCCTCCGGCAGTAGCTTTCTCTAGCGCCCTCTCTTAGTCTCTTGCACAGCTTCTTGCGCGGTCCCCACGAATGGCGCTAACTATTGTAGCATGAGCACAACAGTGGGTACATAGTACCCCTTTCTCTATAGGAGGAGGTTGAGCTAACGACAGGAGAGAAAGAGAGAGCTTGTGTGTAAAATGAGTGGATCTACCACCTTATACCCCTCTTGAGGGTTTATATACATGGGTAGGGTAAGATATGAAATTCTCATCCTACCACTTAATAATTACAAAAGGCAGAGATACATTGGTTCATTACTTTGTATTACTAGGCCTATACTATTGAGCTTATTACAAGGTCTAGTCGTTTGAGGCTGGACCACCCCCACAACCTTCTGGCCAAACAAACAAAACATGAACGATATGAGCAGCTTCGATTGTAGGGTCAACTTACTTATTATTCATCCAAGGTTTGTGCACTCCCTCTCCCTTATGTTTATATGAACAAAAGAAAAGGAAGCCCAAAACTCTAAATGTGGCGAACTCAGCTGCCAGTCCGGCCCGCGCGGCCAATTAGCTACGTACGTATCCATCCACGAGACAGCTCTCGTCACTCCCACTTGCGCGGGTCGGTGATGTTGATCTTCCAGTGCTGGTCGGCGTACCCGGCCTCCTCGGCGAGGTGCCTGTCCCACGCGATCTCGATCTTCCTCCGCTCCGACAGCCCGCACGGCCCTCTCATCACCTCCCCCATCTCGTCGTACACCTGCCACCACCGCGCGTTCGCCTCGTCGCTGGCGTACACCCGCCGGTCCCCCACGTTCCAGTTGCAGTCGTAGTCCCGGTAGCACGTCCACGGCTTCATCCCCAGGTAGTGGATCGACCACACCTCCGCCGGATCCGCCCGGAACAGCCGCTCCTTGAGCGCCCGCTCCCCCGTCGTGTTCGCCCAGAAGTTCTTCAGGTAGTTCACGCGCCGCGGCAGCCGGTGCCACCACACGAACACCTCGTTCAGGAACCCCTGGTCCCCGCCGTTGTACGACCGGATCGTGCGCCGGTTCCGGATCAGCGCGTCGAACGTGCACTGCGACGGCTCGATCACCATGATCCCGGAATTGAACAGGGACGCGTCGTTGCCCACCGCCGTCAGCTGCGGGAACCGGAACAGCACGTCCAGGTTGCGGAGCACCAGGATGTCGGCATCCACGAACACCACGCGCTCGTACTCCGACAGCTGCCACAGCCGGAACTTGCTGTAGTTGTACTCGTTGTACGTGCCGCGCGCCGCGCGCGGGTTGCGGATGCGCTTAATCTTGCGGGGGATCCAGCCCGCCGCCTCCAGCGCGCGCAGGGCGGGCTTGGTGACGGTGTGGTCGTGGAGGAGGACAAGGTCGCGGGTGGAGCCCGCGCGCCGGATGCTCTGCGCCAGCACGATGGCGCCGCAGAGGTACGTGTCCGACGAGTGCAGCACCGTCGCGTACGCCTCGCGCCGCGGGCGGCCGGGCGCCACCGCCGTGAGCTCTGACACGTCGAACACCTCGTGGATGCCTGCGTGTCGCACGTACCAATGGTTAGTTTCCACTTTGCAGAACGTGAAAAAAAATTGGCATGAGATGGTAAAACGGTAACAGTAACACATAGGAGATCATCCATGTGCATGATCTACTACGATAAGATTGGCCATGGTGATCCATATGATCGGTGCTTTACACTTTGTTGCCTATTTGCAACAGTACAGTAGTGAAGCATATCCTGAGTACTTGAAAGTGCGTAAGTCGCGCGCGGAATGTGCTAGTCTCGAGAACTATGCGATGTTGTCAAATGTCAATCTAATGAATATTACAGCGCCATAGCTCACGTACGTACGTATATTTGTTTAGTATATGTAAAATTACATACGTACGTACGTCCATTTCTTAATCACGAGTCCACGACCTCTCGTTCTTGGAACATGCATGTAATTTTACAGACTGAAGCCTAGTTTAAGGTCATGATTTTTTTAGCTTTTTAGTAATTTTTGAATTTTAGCTCCTATCACTAATTATTATCTATTAAATTAATAAGCCGTAGCTAATCATAAGTCGCACTTCAAGAAAAACATGCTCTAAAACAAATAAGAAGTGTTGGGAAAGTCAAAGCCAACAAGAGATGGAAATCAACAAGCAATGCAGTACTTTGTGGTGCTGCGTACGGTTGGTGTCGGCTGGTCATCCATCGCGTAGAATGTAGTAGCATGCAAGTATTAATTGGTGCATGCACAAGCTAGCTTGCAGCTATGCCCGCCCACCAACCGAATCTAGTTTATGTATATGCCTTTTTTTTTTACTACGACGGGTGATTTTTAATAATAGATAACAGATATAATAAATAGTATCGGTTAATAGAATTTAAAACTAAAAAATAGCTGAAAAGTCAAAAGAATAGGATGTATGTATATACCATTAATCCATTATATAGTGTGTTTCTATCGATCGGACGGATATGGGAGGTGAAACGTTCGGTGAAGAGGACCCAGTCTCTAGTCTGTCTTATATGTTTTGCAAGCTTCATTTCCATGTGCAATTTACACCCATATATACTTCTTAATCATATGTTCGTACCGTATGGTATCCTAAGAGTACGTATATATGGGCGGTTGCATATGTGTATTTGGCGTCCTATTATCAGATTCATCCAAGAGCTGAAATTAGTTTAGTTCTCTTTTTATTATTATTTTGCAACACTGAAAGTAAATTGATCAATTTGAAGGCACACCTACCTAGATCTATCCGTTTCTTGCAAGGACAGTTTTAACATTGACACTGATAGATCCATGATTACAAATAGAAGTTCCCATTTTGGTGGGATGCTATTGTGCTGATTAATGCTAGGCTAGCTGGTTTGAGCTATAATCTAACCTGGCCGGAGCAATTTTAATTTGGAACGGTACTTTGATACCAACGGTTGCAAATATATTGGCCATAGGGTTAACAAAAACAAAATACGATACTGCCGATATAATCATCATGATCATCCGGACGTACATGAACAGATTTAATCATCGAGCTATGAATCAGTGAGATTACACATGATAGTACTCGGAGGCTTTGATTTGAAGCTTTCCTCCTAGCCTCAATTAATCGTCGCCTGGAGCATCGATCATATTCTTCAAGTTTGGTCCAAATGGGGACTACTAACATTGTTTTTGCCAAAAATAAAGTTGAGTGATGATGAGAATCGATGCATTATCAGCTCGTCCCGACCAGATTCTTGTTCTTCTAGATGGCTTGGCCTACACACCCCCATTAATACTCGTCACTACTGATCATATGCCTCGCGCTTTACAGAAGAAAAGGAGGGAGGGGGGGGGGGTTACAAAGAGGCTTGATGATGTGCTGTATTGACGCTTCAGTTCCATTAGGTGCCATGTTTATGTCTCTAACCCAGTTGCATAACACATGTCGAAACAGTATATGTCTTTGTCCGACGCTAATGTTCTGTCATCTTGTCTCCAAATATTTTCATTCTTTTTCTTCTTATGCGCATGGCATTGGAATTTTCTATACATATTATTTTTTTAGAAGGTAGGGGCAATTGGCTAGTATAGTCATCTTAAGACTCATAAGTCATAACCATAGGCGGTGGGTTCAAAACTTAGATAACTAAAGTGAAAATCCACGTACAAAAATCCATCCAATCCATAGTTGGTGGGAATTTTCTGTACATAATATTGTTAACACAACAAAGTTTGTTTGTTTAACCTTATTATCTACCCAAAGCCTAATATGTACCCACCCACCCACCCACCCCACGAGGACGGGGTTTATAGCGTAAAAAGGTTGATAAACATAGGGGCTTACCATACAATCTTTCCTATTTACTATGTAAAATGAATCAAACATTATAAATCATGATGGATTTGTATAGGTGCTAATGGAAGTCGAAAATAAAACTACACCTCAAAACTTCTTTAGTTATTAATTTCCTGCATATATGTATCTTGTGTTGCTTCTCAGATTTCTTTGGATTTCAGGAAGTACCGCCATATGTCACCCGTCCGTTATCCGTATCTATCTTTCAACTTACTACTGCTGCCTGTTAGTATATATGGGTGCAACCCGACCGATGCTAGTATTTTATCCGAGAAAGGAGCCACATTCCGGCCGGCCGGGGCCTAACCGAACGCGGTGGCCGGAGAAAAAAAAATTAGTATTGCGGTTACGTAAGTACCTCCGGGTCCCCAGAGCGGCAGCGCGAGGTTGCATGATCCGACAGGCAGCCGGAGCTTCTCCTCCAGCCGCTCGACGTCGACCCTGTACATCCACCACTCGCCCTCCCTACCCACCACCTCGTCGCACCGGAACAGGTCCATCATGGGCTCGCACTCGCTCCGCAGCACCACGCGCACCCTGCCGTCCCCGCCGGCGCGCCTCCCCTTCCGCGCCGCCATCTGCGCCGCCACCAGGTGCACCTGCAGCCTGAACACGTCGCGGTTCCACCCTTTCGCCGTCCGGTTGCACGGCAGGCCGGCCACCACCACATCCACGTCGCCGTACCGGGAGAAGTCGGGCATGGGGAGCTCCGGGCAGGACGGGCCCTCGTCGTCCTCCTCCTCGTCGATCCACTCCGGGAAGAGGTCCGACCACTGGAACAAGTCCGACACCCGCTCGAAGTCGACGCCCACCGCGTCGCCCTCCACGCCGAGCGCCAGCAGCTCGTCACGGCCGATGTTCACCAGGCCCATCAGCAGCCGGCCGCGAAGCTCGTCGAACATGGTCGGCGCGCGCCCCGCGTTCACGATCCTCTCCGTCGCCACCTTGTTCGCCGGCACTCCTCCCAGCTGCAGGCACACGCGCACGCACGCGAATTCAGTTAATCACCATGCATAGCCTCTTCAATAAATAATCAGATCAATCAAGAAATCTCACTGACGCGGCCGGCCGGATCGTGAAGAACAAGATTATATATACATGCAACACCACCCGTGGACAGGACTCACCTTACCTTCCGTGAGAGCTGGTTCGGGCAGGCGTCGCGGACGGTGCATCGCACGAGTGAGGCGGCGCCGCGGTCGAGGAGGTACGAGTACTTGGGTTGGAGGAGGAGCGCCATGTAGGCGAGGAGGAAGAAGGCCAGGAAGGCGGCGTTGAGCTTGACAACGGCCGCGGCCCGCAGCCCGGCGGCCGGGGACTTGAGCGCCTCTCCGGCGCCGTTGGTGTTCACCCCCATGCTGATGGCGCGCGCTATTGCGATCACAGGTGTGTCGTGTCCCTGGACGCGCGGCCGGCAGCGCGCGAGGAGGAGTGCCGAGTGCGAGGTTGATCGATGGAGCTGCCTAAGCCAAAGCCGAGGCTCGTTGCATGCGCGGGATATGAATGGGGCTTCCCTGTCCCCTTTTCCCTATCCCCCTCCCTATCCCCTCAATCCAAACCACTCACATCTCATCCAATGGCTAGTTATTTTTTTGTATTTTCACTATTTATCTATCCATCATAAATAATACAAAAATATAGAAAAAAACAAAATTTATTTTTTTATTATAATTTTTTTACAGAAATTATAATTTTATTTTTTTTCTTAAAAAAATTATAATAAAAAAATAAATTTTATTTTTTCATGTATTTTTGTATTATTTATGATGGATGGGTAAATGATGAAAATATAAAAAAATCCTAGCCATTGGATGAGATGTGAGTGGTTTGGATTGAGGGGATAGGGAGGGGGATAGGGAAAAGGGGACAGGGAAGCCCCATTCCGCGGGATATATGGTGGGTTCCATCCGTGTTATGCTTATGACTTTTCGTTTTTATTATAATAATTAATTTTAAAATAATATGATCTTTTAAGATGGGTCTACAAAGTTGATCGTAGTATATATTATACCAACTTTAGCATATCGGCTAAAATTACATACGACTGTCTCTCTTTGTACTATCTCATAAACAGTCAGAAATTAAAAACCGAAAGGCATAAACCACAATCCAAGAGTGGGTTCGGAAGGCTTTGGCTTCTTAATTGATTTTATGTTATAGGAACTGGCTTTTAAATGGTACATCTTTTTAAAGTGGGGTCTATAGGTAGATTATAGTAGATATTATATCGAATTTAGCTATATTAATCAAAATTATATGCGACTGTTTTTTTTACATATTGTCTCTTGTGAACCGCTAGAGTTTAAAAATTATAAACCAAAAGTCGTTACCATAGTCTGAAAAAAAAACCCACTTATAAAGGGGTGGCACTCACTGACATGTTGGCCAGGTTAGAGGTGTGAGCGGCAAGATTGTAAGGCCGGCGAGCAAGCAGTGGTTGGGGACGGTGAGGTGGAAGAGACGCTTGAAAGGATGGATGGAACGAATCAAGGGGCAACGTATCGAGCTTGGGTCTCAAGGACTTGATACTTCAGTCCCTGCCCGGCCAGCCAGCCAGCCCGAGTTGTGAGTTGTTATGACGTGCTTCGTGCGTAATAATGTATGGAAATCGCACCTCCTCCCCGTGATCCACCATGACTCGATGAGTGAATGCTTTCGTACGACGCTCCTCTATGTGTTTGGTTGCTAGGATGGGGTGGGATGGAATAGGATGGTTCCTTTGACCAAGCTTATCCATGTGTTTGGTTTGAGGGATGGGGTGGGATGGAATGGTCCAAAGTGGGATGAGCTTGTGCAAATTTAGAGAATATTCTTCTTAGATGCTGGACCATGTGGTTTCACTTTTTTTGTGGAACCATCTCATCTCATCCCATCCCCATCCCATCCCACTCCATCCCAGCAACCAAACACACCCTAAATAAAACTGGGCTAGAGACTGTCTCCGATACTCTGGCCAAGGGCACGTGACACTATAGTAGCAGTATTTACAGGTTTCTGGCTAGCTAGCATGGTACCAGTTAGTTACCACAGAGCAATCATTTTTTCGCTTTACATACCCATCAAGGACAAAAGGTACATCATATATATCGCTAAATCTACGACGCTACTAGCAGCGTGATAGCACTTGAGCATGTCATTTCTTAGCCGTTGATCGAGTCAAAGAGTTTGACGGGCGTTCACGATCAAAGCGCATTATGTCCGTAGGACCAAAAAATGGAACACCAAAATGGAGTGCTAGATTCATATGATTGGTGGGGTAAAAAGTTTGGTTGGGCCCATTTTCAGGGACATGGGGTAAAAACACTCGTAGGTGCGCTAGAACCGAAAGCGTTGGCATCGGATGCGAAAATCTCTTAAACGTTGTTTAAAATTTTCAGGAATCGTGCCTTTTGCTCAGCTTAGGGCATCTCCAATGGTTATAGCTAGCAACTAACTATAAGACTTCCACATCATCTATATAGTACACACTAAAGCTAGCATTCTAAAGAACTATCTATAAGGATAGCTATTTGATACTTACATGCACACACAGAATTTATTGAGGCTGCCTCGTTTAGCGTTATAGACTAGTGCTTAAGGAAGAGCTGACTCGATTTTTTTACATACTCTCTTTCCTCCACATAGGATATATGCTGATGTATACATGCATATAGATAGCTGACTCAAGCCATTGGAGATGCCCTTAGGACGGAGGAGACAACACCTTTGCTCTCGGGGTTTTCCCCCTCCATTCTCGTTCACTTCTCATCCTTCTTCTAATGGCAGAAATCTCATCTAGGGTTTCGATTCTTCTCAAGCATTTTGCGCATGTTGAGGTGTGTATCATCTGTGGGATTTTTGCTTGTGTTTTTGCTAGTAGCAGCATGCTAGATTTAACATTTTTTTAGGAGGAAATGGGGGTGTATGTGGACGATTGGGGGTGGGAGATGGAGATGAGGTGAGGATTTGGTAGTGATTTGGGTGGGGGCAAAGGTGGTAGATGAAGCTATTTGTTTTTAGGCCAATCGGAAGCACGTGGGGTGACGGCGGCGGCGGTGGTGAGGTTGTGTGTGTGAACGGGGTGATGGGTTGTTCTCGTCGCTGCCGTAGCTAAAGTAAGTGTTTTCTATGTGATTTTCGAGATCTAGAATGTGGAGTTAGTAGGGGAGCGGCAGCGAGTCATTTTTTAAGCTGAGTTGTGCTCATGATTTGAACAACTCATCGTAAATGATTTCTTCTCCTATGCTTATCTACTCTAATCTAGGTTGTTCTAGTATAGGTATTTCTGTCTGATCTTTTCACATGTTTTCATGTTTTTCCCTATGTGGTTTGGTTAAGGACATAGCTGCTGCGGGAGAACAAGCGAATGTTGGATAAGTCCACTAGGGAGATTGAGAGGGAGAGGCAAGACCTGCAGGCTTAGGAGAAGAAGTTCATCGCAGGGATCAAGAAGGTTGCCAAGGGCAGATGGTATGTGATGTGCCAAAATTAATGCCTAAGCCCCTTATGGTCACTTGTTTGATTCCAGTAACATTTGTAATGTTAATTTGCTATTGCATAGGTAATTTGGTTTAATTTACACTAGCCACCACTATAGAAATAACTGTACATACATACACTCAACATCATAGCATTCATTAAGCTTGAAATTCTAGGCAATGTAAGATTAGTTATCTTCTTATGTAACAAAGTTATGTTCTTATGTTACAAATGTTACCTTCTTATATAACAAGGTTATCTTTTTATGTAACAAAGTTATCTTCTTATGTTACAAATGTTACCTTCTACATACAACAATTGTTACATCATGATTTCTATTAACTTATCTTCTTACACGGTTAAGTGACACATGCTAGAAGTTTTGATCATTACAGCCTAAAGAATTATTATAAATTATCTTTGTATAGAAAAAGAATAGATAGTAGTAGAAAGTTGTCTTGCTTACTTAGAAAACGTTATGTAACAAAGTTATCTTGTTATGCAAAAATTTTATCTTCTTGTGTTACAAAAGTTATTACACAAACACACAACAATAGTTACCTCTGATTTCTAGTAACTTACCTTCTTATACACCATTTGTTAATTCATGGCTTTTGAAAGTTATCTCCATATGTGATAGTCACTAAATTTAAGTTATAACACTAAGAAATAAACCCTAAACCTTTTTTTGCCACAAATGTTAAACTCTATCATTGAACAATACGACTCAAACAAGCATAGGTTACCTTCCTACACACAAGTGTTACCTTGAGTGATTTTTTTGATGAGTTATCTTCTTGCTTGATTATGTTATCACTAAACCAAAGTTGATACCAAGGAAACAAAACCTACCCTAAACCACTCGGTGAAATATTCAATCATGACTGCACACTACAACCCAAATGAGCATAGGTTACCTTCGTATAGAACAATTGTTATTTCATGATTTTTGATAAGTTGTCATCTTGCATGCTTGGTTTTAGTGCGATAGCACAATTAACCACTAGTTAAGGTGGATATGGTGCGAGAATTTATATAAATTCAGATAAATCCCCCTCTCTCTCCCACTACTGGTAGATTTAAGCTTATGATTATTTACGTAACGTAGTTTTATGATAGGCTAATGTAGTTTTTGAGAAGTCAATTTTCTTTTACATTGGTTTTAACTAGCTCCATTTTTTTTCATAGGTGTAATCCTATTAACTTTGTCTCATCTACCAAAAATGGTGAAAAGGAATAAATGCATGGATGCAATCAAACAGAAAGGCACATCAAAATCTAGCAAGGAAAAATCTTTGGTATGGCGCTAGGAATTATTTTGCGACATACTTACAATGTTGTTATCTTGTTCTTTTTTGTTGGTTTTAAAATTCATCATTATGTTTTCTTGTTTGTTGTGCATAGACTATAAGGAACAGAGCATCGCTGACAAGGATAGTGAAGACATATGATAATCTCACAGCAAAGCAACGTGAAGTAATTTTTGACATCAGATTTGATGGTCTGCTCCAGATCAATTGCCTGACATTACACAATGGGTTGACATGTTGGCTCACGAGTATCTTCGAGCCAACAACTAGTGAGATCACCGTGCTTGGACGCAGGAAGATACCTATCACATAAACCATTTCACAGGCTTTTTGGTATACCAATTAGAGGTGATGATGTTCTATATACATTGGATGTTTACAGCATAAACTTCTTCATTGATGAGTATGAAATCACAAGTGGCAAAGCTCCCACTATAACCAGTATAGGGAAGATGATTGAGCAAATGAGATCAGTTGATGACAGATTTCTTAGGACATGGATGATGTATGTTGTCTGCACATTATTAGCACCAACAACGGAGAACAAGATCAGTGCCATGTGTTACCCATCAGGTTAATATTGGTAATACATGGCAGCTTAACTGGTGTAAATTTGTTGTTGAGCAGTTGAAAAAGGCTCTTGCAAATAAGAGCTCAATCAAAGGATGCCTTTTTTACCTCATGGTAAGTAACTTAAAGATATATCTTCTAGTTTTACAAATATGTTCCTGACTAGCTTTTTACTATTCTATTTTTCCCTTTTTTATTTTGGATATTGGTCACAATGGTTTCACAGCTATTGTACCTAGATTCTTTGGATATTGCTAGGTTGGAAGTGCCTGATAATACCTTCCATGTTAGCATTTGGTCAAAACAACTTATTGATGATGTTGTTGACATGAACAAAAAAGCTGATGGATCATATGGAAGTCTACAGGTCAGCCATGCAATCTTTTTGTTGTTTATTGCACATTCTATTTAAAACCCTAGATAAATTTTCATGTCAATCATAACATGCAGCATTTTTTCTCCATGTTTTTTATGCAACTATTGCCTGAATTTACTGACAGTGGTTTGCCATTTTTTTTGGGGGACCTATTGAGTTCAACAAATTCATGCAGCTTAATACATCTCCTAACTACCCTCCAGATGTAACTATTCCTGTCTCACAGCTTATTCTTTATAACATTCATCTCAAATAATATAATGTACTAAAAAAGTGGAAAGGATCAGCCAAGAGATAGAATAAAGTTTACATAATTTACGTTAGTACTGCAAATTGTTATCAACATTGTGGGAGTAGAATTACCAGATGGGGGAATAGTTAGTCACCATCTACACTGACTTTACCTAGACCCTGATACACCAAATTCACCATCCTCAAAACAATTTACTCACCATCAATAGAATCAAGGTTGTCAAAATCTCAATTCTATCGTACGATTCTAAGATTTACGATTCAAAATTGACTAGATCGATCTGATTCTATAGTAGAATCTTAATATAGCAGAATCTTAATGTTCTTACGATTCTACCTAAACTTTTCTAGGATCATGATCAAAATTTTCATACGATCCTACTCGATTTTATTGATTCTATTGTTTTATTATAAATAATTACTTGTATACTTCCTTTTAAATAAAATTTTTTAACTTTTATCTCTTTATGTTCACTATATCTATCATAAAATAATACGTGATCTTACCTTTACTCTACAATTTGTAAAGAAAAGTTCAAAAGACATAATTTTAAAAAATGCAATTGTGTTATAATACACTGTAGATTTTTAAAATATTTCTTTGATAGAATCAGGTAAGATCTTAGATTTTATATCGATCCTATGATTTGCGATCCTACCAAAGGACCTCTGATCTGATTCAAGATCACAATTCTGACAACCTTGAATAGAATACTATGTCACCATGGAGTGGCTATAAAATCGATCATCTTAAGTGAGTAATATATCAATATTTTGCACCTTCGTGATCTTATCTTGTTGATTGAGTTGCTCTTGTTTCAGTTGGTTTGATCTCTCTTCTGCCCTTCTCTTGATCTTGCTATGCCAAAGACATGAATGAGATGGAGATAACCTCTTGAGATCGATCTCCAATCGTCTAGCCACTTCAATAGCAAGTATATTATGAAATCCTGTTTTTAGTTGATTTTGGCCCCGTCGAGCGATTTCTTCATTCGAGGGATTTTGATTTGATTTTTTGGTGTTCTTACTTGCTGTGACATGTGGGAGCGTATTCAAAGCCATCTTGGCTATTCTCTACCCACGAGCAAACCCAAATCATCGATTTCGTTTTTAGATCTAGGTTGGTGTGCGCTTTTTCAAATCACAAAAAGGTCTCAATTTTGTCATGGAGTTTTGAATCCAGGAATGGAATAGCTTTCTAAGACATTAAGAAACATGCGTACAAGTTTCACGGCTTTTGGTTTAGTCGATCAAAACATCCTGGTTTTTGACTATTCACTGGTCGTTGACCTTACTGGTCGTGTTTCGACTTGGTTTGACCACTTTGGTTTCAACTGCTTACAGGTCGACCACTCATTAGTAGTTGTTCACACCGGTCACTTTAGTTTTTACCATTCATTAGTCATTGACCTCACTGGTAGAAGTTTGGCTTGGTTTGACCACTTTTATTTTGATTACTCATTGGTCATAGACCACTCTGGTCATATTCCGAACTATATACGACTACTCGGGTCATCGACTACACGATTGGTTTTTCGATCGCAACTCTTGGATATCGACCACAAAGGTTATGATTACATCGGTCTTGGCCGCATTGGTTTTCAACCACTCATTGGTTCTTGATTACGTTGGTCTTTCGATCGCACATTAGACATCAACCACGTCGATTCTCGACAACGTTGGCTTTCAACCACGTTGGTTTTGACCATGTTAGTTTCAACCACATTGGGTTCAACCATGCTAGGTTTGACCATGCTGGTGTCGACCATATTGGTTTCGACCGTATTGTCTTCCACCATGTTGTTATCGACTACTCTCTGGTTGTTGGCCACTTGAGTCATAACTCGACCATGTTGGTTTTTGACTGTTCACTGATCATCAATCACACGAGTCATTTTTCAGACCACTTTGTCTTCTGACCGGTCATGATAGTACCACAGGATCAACAGCGGTAGTACCGTACCTGTTGTTTTTCCACAGTGTTTCAGCTCCGCGTTTCTCCAGATTTTGAGTAGGGTTCATATCCGAATCTTCATAGTTTTATAGCTATCGGAGCAAAGGATAAGTGAATACTTGGGAAAAAAATTTAAGGCACTATTCACCTCTCTTTGTTGCCATTTTCGGTCCTATAATTTGTATCAGAACAAGATTTGCTCTTTGAGTGATCTTAACCGATCGTGAGCACGGCAACTGGTAGGGAACTTGCGAGCTCTTCTTTGCATCTTATTAGGGTGTTTTTGCTAATAATGCCCTTTGTGACAAGAGGCTTGAAATCAACTAGAGAGTGATTTTATTTCAAGAAACCATAAGTGTGAGCTTTGTAGTACATTCTTTACATTTGGTTGTTCAAGTGTCAGGGAGAAGAAGCTTTTGGAGTCCACAGATGATGATGATGATAATATTGACAAGGTGGATGAACTTCGACTCATCATGAGCAAGATAAAACCTCATATGAATATGGCTTTGTCCAAAATGAATATGCTTGCTCTTAGGGACAATATGAGATGCCTAGATGATATGAATGCTAGAATGCTTGATGATGATTTTGCTTGGTTGAAATCTCACTTACCATGTGTAGGTTGTGAGTCTTTGCAAGTGGATATTGAAAAATTGAATTCTTCTCTTGCATGCTTAAAATCTGAAAATGAGAAATTAAAATTTACTCACCGCTCATGTATAGAGGAGCTTGAGATTGCTATGATTAGGATTAGTGTAGCCTAGCTTCTCTTGATATTTGTACTAGCTATGTTCCTCTTGTTGATCCAATTCATTGGTTGCTTGCATTTTTATCTCTTGCATATATTGTCCTTCTTTGAGAGATGGTGTAAATACTTTGTGAAGAGAGCGCGATGATATGAGTGCTGAATCTTGCGGCTTAGTCACCTCCTTACATTTGGATTCGGATCTTTCTAGTAGTGAGCTTGGTTCTCGATGTTGTTACTTGTGTCATAGCTTTAGATGCTCCTGCTTTGGCTAGTGCAACTCTTGATGGCCCTTCTAGCGTTGTTCAAGGGATTTCTAGCAATGACGATACTTCTACTTCATTTGGTACTGCTTCATGTAAAATTAAGTACCATTGCACCTATTGCAAGAAAGATGGATGCAAAGTTGAATTTTGCTCTCGCTATGCCAAGCATAAGTGTCGAGTGTGCCATTTAGATCATGCTTCTAAGTCTCTTGGTGTTTATAGTCTTGCCCATGACATGAACAACCAAGTGTAGAGCATGAAACCTCGATTTTGGAAGACGAAGCATATTGATAGCCTTGCTATTTTTGATTCTGGACCCAGGGGAGCGGTCAAACTGCCATTACCCCTACCACCTCTGAAAAATTGTTCATACCATCTAGATAGTCTTAAATACTCATATATTACACGTACATATCGTCCATTACATGAGATACTCTCTATGCTGTGAGATATGACATAGCATGCAATTACACCCAGAGTAGAAAAGAAGCTTCTCTCTCTCTCTCACACACACACACATACATACATACATACATACATACATACATACATACATACATACATACATACATACATACATACATATTTGAGTACTATTACACGACTGAGTACTGTTACATTGTTCAGAAAACATAGGGAGTCATCTCTTGGTGAGGTGGTAGGGCTGTGGATGTATGACTTCATCTAACAGGGTTTAAATTCTAATGTTCGTCTTTATGTACATGTGAATACGTTTCAGTAGCAATTTTATGAGGACGTGGAAGTGATGAACATCTTAGAGAGTCCAAGCCCATAGTACCCTCAAAGGTTAGTGAAGGGAAGTTAAAAGTAAGCAAGGTTTCGAAGAAACGATATAAAATATACATTTTCTTTGTCTTTCTAGATGTGTTAAAAGAGCGTATTTGCATGTGTGTACGTGTGTGTCTTCCGTTAATTGCAAAAAAATTTTGAAAAACACGAGTACGTTTTGTTTGTTTTATTGCTACCGGTTGCTTTGGTTGCAGTAATCAATTCACAGTCGGTCTAAGTGTAGCTTCAAGTATGACGTACCCTTCCTACCTTGTGGTGGATCCATTTTCAATTTCTTCAGTAAGCTTCACACCAAGTACTAGTATTAAAGTACAGTAACCCATATAATTTAATTAATCTTCAGATTTAGTTGGGTCAAGACGACCAGGCACAGCCACACACACAGGCTATCGATGTGATCTGTCTGGTGAGGTTGGTGCATCGATCCTCCAGAAGCCATGACCGGCCAAACTCGACCGATGGACGGACACTTCTTCGATTATTTATGATTTGATCGCAATTTTTGGTGCTGTTCTTGACGGCAACCTCTCGGGTTCGGATATGATTGCTGATGTTGTGTCCCTTTTGGCCCTTGTACACCAACGTACGGTTTGGTTGCCCGAGGTCGATCAGGACCCGGAAGGCCGGACAGGCACGCCATGGCGTTGTCCCTCTTCCTCTTCTTCCCGTCCCTGCAGTGGAGCCATGTTTGGGAGTTCGGTGCAATCTTGGTTCTTCGTTCCCGATTCAACGGTCCAGATCGAATGCTGTCAGATGGCCAGCAAAACCGGCATTTGGCAACGAGGATGTGAAATTGTAGCGCACGATGACACGATACCTAGCAAGTGACTGTAAGGCTTCCTCGAGCCGTCGAGGGTCTGTTTTCAGGCCAACGATTTGATTTCAGAAAAAATTCATATGAAATAGTGTGAGACTATGCGAAGTCCACCTATATTGTGTGAAGAATATTTGGTTTATTGTGCTTCATCGTCAAAGTTTGAGTTCGATTTTATATCTATTACAATTTCTGGTTTTTTCTGTCAGATGTTAAGCGGTCTGATCGGCCATAGTTGACGATCTGACTGGAGCGCAGTCTGCTTGGACCATGGTTGGTGGTCAAACTGGTGAGCGGTCGGAGCGGTCTGATCGGCCATGGTTGACGATCTGACTGGAGCGCGGTCTGCCTGGACCATGGTTGGTGGTCAAACTGGTGAGCGGTCGGACCGGCCATGGGCGGTGGTATGACCGGGGAGCGGTTGTACCAGCTCGTAGTTAGTAGTATATTTATTCTAGAGGTCGTCATTTTGTGGCACGAAGAATTTGAGAGCGGTGTGACCGGCTATATGATGGCGGTCCGACTAGAGGTGTGTCGACTGTCGAGTGATTTGACTAACATGGTTGCCACGGTCAGATCAGCTCTCTTGTTATCAAGTTGACTGGCGCGGTCAGATCGGACAATGGTTAGCGGTTCGACCGGCTAGACCGGGTTCAGGAGCATGGTTTGAGTGTGTGCACGGCATGAGTGTCAGTATTTTGTCGTGATGTGTTACATGATGTATTGTTTTGACTAATGTGATGTAAGTACATAGAACTTGTGCTTAACATAGTTGCTTAGTCTTTAGATGTGTAGGTAGCTTGAAAAACGCTAGCGATCAACAGCAAGAAACCGTGATTAGATGGGAGTGTTGAGGTTTGAGCAAGTCTTTGTGGCTCAAACAGAAAGCACAATTTAATTCTTACAAAAATCCGAAGAAATATAACTGTTTCGAGAGGAGCCTGATTCTTTACCGCCAAACACACATAAGTTTTTCGCATCCTCTTGTACCGTATGATGTACTAGTCATCCATCTTTGAGTCTTTGTCATATATAGCGTCTTTTCAACATATATTTATAGAAATAACCGTATATAAGCGGTTGACAAAAATAACGTTTTTGCCGTCCAGTCACTGGACGGCAGCGCCCAACAGTCGACATGTGGCACCTGTCGTCCGGCCAGTAGAAGGTGGGTGGCTTGTCATCTGCCCACAAAATGGCAGGTGATTGAGCTGGCTAATTAGCCAGCTTAATTACCTGCTTAAATTTGTAATTTTATGTTATAATTTTTGAATTTGTAAATATATCAAATGTGTTTAAAAAATTACAAAATTTTTGGTGGAGCTTCCTGAGGCATCGCAGTAACTTGTGTAATTTTTTTTGCAACTTTTCTAAGTTATTTGCTATCTCTAAAAATTCTTGAAACAACGCATAATTAACCAAGCGATTAAGTAGTTATGCGCTGCTTTAAAAATTTTTAAAGGTAGAAAACGGATGTGAACAATTATGCAATTTTTTATAGAGCTTTCTGATGCAGTGTGCTACGTTGTATAAATTTTTTCTTAATTTTTTGCACAACTTCGCTACCTCTAAAAATTATTTGAGCAACGTGTGATTAAACACTAATGGCCAGGGGCTACTCTGAAATGGGGCACCATGGTGCCCGGGCACCAAGCCTCTCTGTCTTTAGATTGCTTTTAGATGCGTGCATGTGCAATATATCAGGTAAACCTATTAAGATTCATTAATTCGAAAAGGTATCAATTTGGAAAGGAATCAAAAGTATTAATCATGGAGCTTGGGCACCATGGTGCCTCTGTTATTTTGCATATATATATATATATATATATATATATATATATATATATATATATATATATATATATATATATATATATATATATATATATATATATATATATATGAGATAAAACTGATAAAACTCCTCCATCTTTGTGCAGTACGGTAGCGACTCGAAAATGCAATCAGTCAAGGGAAATGAAAAGCAGGGACGAGCGGATCAAGTGGAACTGACAATGACCGGGGAGTACTTCCCGTCCTGCACGTTCAGGAAAACGAAGAAAATCAACCGACTAATCACATTCTGCACAGTCAGGAAAACGAAGAGAATCAACCGACGAATCGTTAACCACTCAATTAATGGTGGGACGCGCTTGATTTTAACTTCTTAATTGTCCTTGATATGCATGTGCCTACCACAAAATTATTAAGGATCGAATCTATGCACAGTCAACAGTAACCATCACAATTAGGGCGAAAAATTTCTCTGGTCCAGAAGTGTTCCATCCAAATGCACATATGCCCCTAACGCTATATCCATCCATCCAGCCAGCTATGATCAATATGGAACGTTTCATCTCACATACTACCAACCTGATGATTCGCCCTGTCGCTTGGCTTTCGAGGACCCCATACGCAGATTGATCTCATGATAAGCTACTACTAGCAGCATAGACATACTGTTGCTGATTCGGTCTGCTGATGATGCCAATCTCTTGTGCTCTTCTTATCTCTGCAGCAAAAGCTAAAGAAACATTTATAGTACTATCTTGAGCTTGATTTTGTTCTCCCACTGATCTCTTTCTGGTGCAATGAATGAATGAGCAATATATGATTAGAAAATAGAGATCAGGCGTGTTGAACACAAAAGCTTTAGAGTTTAAAATTTTGAATTTGTGTTCAATTGTCATCTGATCGGATGCCTCCATCCATGCTACAGGCAGTGGCGATTCGTTTCGGGTCGTACATGCACGTCGTGCGCAAGCTAGTACGGCGTGATTTTCGTACGTGGAAAGACGACGACGCTCAATGGTGGAAGTAGGCATTTAGCGATGGGCAAAAGCAACATATTAGTTGGGACGAGCGCTTCAGGGAGCGCCTTCTTTGAATTTTCTTTCCACTTTGGTTTCTTTTCTGTTTTTCCTTTCCTTTCCTTTCCTTTCCTTTCGGTATCCGGTGACACTTTCAATAACTTTACTCCATTGTAATGTAAGAGTATTAGTGTAGACCATATGACTAGACTTAGAATTTTTGATGATAAATAATTGATAATGTAGATAATAAATAGTTGACAACATTGAGTATGTTATTTGAGGTGTGTAGCGCGTGTGCGTCGATTAATGTTAGCCAAGTTAGAGATAACTTGTGTCGGAAAAATATTTTTTAGTCTTTACATGTGCAGATTGGGCGTAGAGACGGTTATGATCGGTGATGAAGAGGACCAGGACTAGGAGAGGGAAATCTGAGGTCCAGACGGTCAAGGATGTCACAAGGTGGTCGAGCTCACGCTGTAACATGTAGAGATCAAAGGTGGATGATGCATGAAGAAGCTACAAGAGGTATGGTTCTGAAGGCTTCGACACGTGACGAATTGAAAAAGTTGGAATTTTGAAAAATCCGTATTAGTAAGGGTTTTGGGTATCTTATTTGTTAGAATTAGATTAAAACTTGTGGGCTTTAGATAAACCCAGGTTTTAGGCCCTAAAATATAAATAGAGATAGGGTTAGAGGTTAATCCTATGATTTTTAGAAATATTAATTTTGAGCTAGAGTTTAGAGGTATCAGAAGGAAACTTCATAACCATTATGATTCAAGAAATAAATTTATAGGTCAGTTCCGAGCAAAAATTCTGGCAACGCGTCTCGCTTTGCTTTGCTGTGCGCTGAGGCCATCATCGGCGTCGTTTTCCGCGCTTACCCACGCGAATTTCCTCAGCCTTTCGATTGTTTGTTTCTTTGCACTTCTAGGTGAGAGGAGAAGCAAGTTCCAAGGTGGGAAGAGACATATAACCATCCATCATATCAATGACTTGGAGACTTTTCCTCTCAGGCGTGTGCATCATGAGGTGTGATTAGGGAGTGCTAATTAAGTTTCTTTTTGTTTTGATTATTTGTGGCGGCTGCTACACGAGAGTTGGGTCTTATCGACTCGGTTTCGACTTCTGGCTTATTTTTCGCTATTTATAAGTTTTATCTTTTTCTGAACTTTTGGCTTTTTGTTGAGCTTTTTTGCCGGTTCTTTTTTCCCGTATTTGTTTGTATTATACGTAATGGGCTAACATATTTTTTATATTTTTAAATTTTTTAAATTTAATTATGCTAAATAAGCCTCTGTCAGCTACAGTGCTTTTTTCAGCCAGCTACAGTGTTTTCAGCCATAAGCCATGAGCTTTTCAGCCGAACCGATCACCACTTAGGTGGTGCTCATTTGGGCTTTTTTGTGGCTTATGACTGAAAAGCACTGTAGCTGGTTAAAAAAACACTGTAGCTGACAGAGGTTTATTTAGCATAATTAAATTTAAAAAATTAAAAATATGTTAGCCCATTACATATAATACAAACAAATACGAAAAAAAGAACCGACAAAAATCTCAACAAAAAGCCAAAAGTTCAGAAAAAGACGAAATTTATGAATAGTGAAAAATAAACCGGAAGCTAAAAACTGAAGTCAAAACGAGCACAGAGTATCTGGATTAGCGGCCCGACTTGGAGTTTGCATCTATGATCGATTCGGGAAGCATGGCGGCGAGCATGGGCAGAGCATCAGCCGGTGAATTTCTTTTTATTTTTTGGTTGTCTCCTTGTTTTTGTGTTTTTGCTATATTTGCCAGTTGAAAAATTAGAACACATCAGATTTTGGAGAAAAGCGTTTGTGCGGAGTGCAATTATTCACCTTTTTTCTGATTGGCATCGACGATTCCACAATTAGTGAGTGAGATATCTACATAACGTTGGAGAGCCGTTTGGGAATTTAGTGATGTTTCATCTCACCTAAAAAGAGAGGTTTAAGTAGTGATATCGAGCATAAAAAAGGGCACTCTGAAGTCCGAAGTGTTAGCTAGGTCGTGTAAAAGTCGCTAACACACCAACTAATCCCTATCTTTTCACCGAATAAAATACTACTAGTACTACAATTGAGTGAAAATTAGTTTCTTTTTCCCTGCACTTTATGTTTTCCTCTTACCCATATGCTGTTTGTTCCCTAACTCTCTCTCTCTTGGTTTCGAAGGACTGTTCCTACGTAGCATAGCAATAATCTTGGTAAATGGCCGACAATATCATTTGGAAAAGTTTTAAAGAAAAGAAACCTAGCAACTGAAGAAATACACTAGTAGCTAGCAATCTTGGTAAATTTCAAAGTTGTGCTTGATCAAATCTAACAAGTCAATTACACTAGTAGCTTTATTAATTGTTAGTAGCAGCTGAAGAAAGTCATGTGTTGTTGAAGACATGGCACAGGCATTTTGGAATTATTAGGCCACAGTTACATAGTTTTTTCGCAACAATGTACGATGAGAAAGCGATCAAACATGGTTGGTTGGCTAGTCCAGGTCCCTCTAGAGCACACAAGATTTAACAACAAAAGTGAGAAAAAGGTGGGACTGAAATGCAAACATAGGAGAGTAGTAGGGTTACACAGCCTTGAAGGCAACTCCATGCTCAAACCTAACCTACGCCAAAGGGCATTCCTTCTCCTTTCCATGGTTGATCACTCGAACATCAGTTCTCTCTTTTTTCTCACCAAACCCCGATGGATTTCTCTGTCTTTCAGTTAAGAAAGTTTGGATGAAAAGTTCACCGGTTCTTCCAACATCCCTCCACGGGGGGAGAGAGAGAAATAAATAAAGGGTGATCGATGGATGCTTGACCTGTTATGGAATCGACAGGTAAGATATAAAACAATGAAGAATAATTAAGAGCATAAGATAAAGATTTTACGTGTAAACTCTAGTGGGAATTCATTAGGCTCTACCCTACCCTCCAGTGATAGGAGCCCCCAATTCCTCTGAGTCGGCCGACGACAATTCCGAGCTGGGGTGAGTCACCATCAGTTTACTTGTGCAATCCCCAAGCTTTTCCCCTGCCTTTGTGCACTGCTCTACTGAAGTTGTCGCCCATGTACCCGACCATGCCGCCACCGTTGCTCCACCACCACTGCAACCTCCCCTCCATGAGTTTTTGACAAAACCATTCTTGTCATCTCATGTTCTAGCATCCAATCAACCCATCCTCTAATTTCATTTGCTTTTCATACAGCTAATCATTGGGAATCAAGCTTTCCCCAAAATCGGCCAAATTTGCTCCTCATCGTCGATTTGTCATCTCTGGTAAGTCATTTTCCATTCCTCGCACCCACACCATCTCCACCACCTCCTCCACTTGTTCTACGCCTCAATTCGACCAATGCCTCTCCGTGGAGAACCGCCACTAGCGTCACCTCCATTTCTGCTGTCGACCATTGTCACCCTGCCTCTCTGACCATCCCCCGAGCCTGTCGGTTGCACTGGAGCACTTCGTTGACCTCAAGTCCGAAGGGTGAAATGTGCGCCTTAGAGCTTCGTCTAACCACCTCATGGTTGTATATGTTTCTCGCGTGCGCAAAGTTTCGTCTTGTCGTCAACTTCGTCAACGCCTAGTCTAAAGGGGGCAGGATGGACCACGCACGCACGAGTCATCGTCTCGTCGCCGACTTCATCGACCTTGAGTCCGAAGGGGCAGGACGGACCACGCGCGCATGAGTCGTTGTCTTGTTGCCGACTTCGTCGACCCTGAGTCCGAAGGGTGCAGGACGAAACGTGCACCTTAGAGCTTCGTTGTGCTGATAAATTTGTCTTGCGGTCGAGACTTCGTCTGACCACAGCATGGTTGTAGACACCTCGCCGGAACACCACGTGGTCATAGATGCCACGTCCGACCACCTTATGGTCATTGATGTTTTGTTCGATCGCCGCGCGGTTGTGACCTTGTCTGACCGCCATGTAGTCGAGACTTCGTCCGACCACCTCATGGCTGTAGACGCTCCGTCCGACCGCCTCGCAGTTGAGACTTCATCTGACCACATCATTGTCGTAGAAGCTTTATCCGACCGTCTCATGGTCGAGACTTTGTCCGACCACCTCGTGGTCGTAGATACTTCGTCTGACCACCTCGCGGTCGACACTTCGTCTGACCACCTCGTAGTCATATACGTTTCTCACGTGCACAAGGCTTTGACCCACCGCTGACTTCGTCGACGCCAAGTCCAAAGGGTGGGGGACGGCCCACGCACGTCATAGTTCTGTCTGACCATCGATTTCATCAACTTTGAGTCTGAAGGGTGTGGGACAAAATGCACACCTCAGAGCTTCGTCGCGCTCAGAAATTTATCTCGCGGTTGAGACTTCATCTAACCACCATGTGGTCGTAGATGCCTCGTCCGATCACTGCGTGGTAGTAGACCCCTCGTCCGACCACCTCGCTGTCGTGACTTCGTTCGACCACATTGTGGACGTAGACGCTTCGTCTGACCACCTCGCAATCATAACTCTGTCTGCTGTCTTCGTCAATGCTTAGTCCGAAGGGTGGGGGATAGGCCACGCGTGTTGGAGCTTCATCTCACCACCACCTTTGTCAACCATGAGTCCAAAGGGTGGGGGACAGGCCACGCGTGTTAGTTTTGTCTCGCCACTGACTTCGTCGATGCCAAGTCCGAAGGGTGGAGGATGGTCCACATGCATCATAGCGCTGTCTCACTGCTAACTTCATCAACCATGAGTTCGAAGCGTGCAGGACGGCACGCGCACCTCAGAGCTTCATCTCACCGCCGCCTTCATCAATCGTGGGTCTGAAGGTGTGGGACGGGTCACGTGCGTCAGTTTCATCTCGCCACTGACTTCGTCAAGGCCAAGTCCGAAAGGTGGGGGACGGTTCACGCACATTATAGCTCCATCTCACTGCCAACTTCGTCGACCGTGAGTCCAAAGCATGCAGGATGAAACACGCGCCTCAGTGCTTCATCTTGCCGCTGCCTTCATCGACTGCGAGTACGAAGGGTGTGGGATGGAGCGCGTGCTTCATAGCTTCGTCTTGCCACAAACTTCGTCGATGTCAAGTCCGAAGGGTGTAGGACGGGCCACACGTGCTATCGCCTTCATTGACGACAAGTCCGAAGGGTGCGGGACGGATCGCGCCCATCGAAGATTAGTCTCGCCGCCGACTTCATCGACACCTCATCGACGTACAACTACCTCGTGGTCACAGACCTGTAGGCTCCATTTGACCACCTCGTGATTGTAGATGTAGTCGTCAGGACTTCGTCCGACCACTCGTGCTCAGGAATTCTTTGACACTTCGTCCGATCGCTTCAAGGCTACGACATCATCGATACCTACGACCACCACGTGGTCGCATCTTTGGTGACCATGTCACGAGCGACATAGTCGTCAGGCCTTCTCCGACTGCGTTAGAGGCACCAACCCGATGGGGCACCTGGGCTTTTGACATGGGACTTCGCCGCCCGTGTCTACAAGCCGCCCGACTCTGGGGAACGACCTACGCGCGCTGGCTCGGCCTCTGCCAGGAGATGCTACAACCACGTCAAAATCGGTCAAACAATTCCACTCCGAGAGGTTTACAACATCCACACCTCTGGGGATTGGGAGCTACCAGCTGTATCAGTTCGCCCATCGGCACCTGTGTGCTTACTGCCGGGGGACGGGAGCGAGGCCAACCTGGGCTAATTGTTCACATCAACTCGCCCACGGGGACCTCCGCACTTGCTGTTAAGAGAGTATTGTTGTAGGGGTGGCCCAACCCCCGTGACTAGGTCTTACAACTGGCCCAATATGTAATAGGCCCAATCGTATAGAGGAATGTCGCAGTATACCCTCACCTTTTTCCTATTCTACCCCATTCATGTATATAAACCCCAAGAGGGGTACGAGGGAGGGGATCCACTTATTTCATACACAAGCACTCTCTTCTATTATTGGCCTTTTCTAACTAGTTCTGTTATATGCTGTTTAGTTTGTAGCCACAATATATACAAAGAAGCTATTAGGCAGTTGATACTGGAGTTTGATCAATACGAAATCTCTTATTCTCCTCGGTCTTGTAATAGTGCAGGACATGCTTTAGCTGCTTTTGCCGTATCAAATATTGTGGCCATTGATTTAACTGTGCACACAAGTTAATGGAACCGTAATGTTCCATAAAAAAATATATCTGAAATGCTAATGAAGTTATCTTGCTAGTGGAACCCTGTTCGTTTCCTGTCTGTGCAAAGCTATTCTTGTGTGAAACGCAAAGATGAAAAACCTGAACTAGAAGGAAACGTCCGTACGGTTCTGGTCTCCAACACCGAGTTCATTCTCCCTTGAACATCCAATTATTAAATGGCTCTTGTCGTCGGCGACGGCGAAGATGTCGGTGCGTTCGCCGGTTGCTTTCGGCAGCTCTGCAGGGGCCGACGGATGATTAGCGCAAGAACGAAAGCTGCAGCCATTAATCGAGCTGTTTAATCAGCTGCCTCCTCCTGATCTTCTCATTCAGAACGCCACGAAAGGAATATCGATCGATGTGAGGCCATGACGCAGCAACCGATCCGTCGAGCCGACCAAGAATCATGTGATTATCAAAGCAATTTTCGCGTGCTAGATCGACCGACACGAGGTAGAGCACCCACAACTGTTGATTGATCGGCCGGGTCAGGCCATGTGTCGGGTTTGGTTTGGGACAAGCGGTTGCGACGTTCAGGCACTGTTTAATTAGACTTTTTCTCATAGCCATTAGCTTTTTAGTTGAAATGATGGTGAAGTGGCTATTAATTTTTTATAAATCATTTAATTACAGAAAAAAGTAAAAATATCATTATAGAAAAAAATTGTATTAAAAAATCAACGTGTTTCAAACTATTTTTGGTTTCTAAATGCTAGAAGCCGTAAACCAAAAAAAAGTTTAGAACTGTACCTATGTCTCTGGTCACCACGTAACTTTTTTTCCTTGTGCTTCTGTAAGTGTTGGTCTAGAAATCTAGCGTTGCGCCGTTACAGAAAAAGGCTTTAAAAAAAATATGGCAAAAGGGGTATATTTTCACCACATGGTAGGTTTGGGCCCTTGGCAGTGCTCGCCTGCTCGGCCCATTTATTTGTTCGAACTGGAGAACTAAGTATACGATCAAGGCAAAGGCAGCCCAACGGTTCAGTGCGAAAAGAAATTGGGCTCCTTTTCTTTTCTTTTGTATGATTCGCTTTGGGCTCAATTTGATCATAAGGCGCGCTTGCAATCTTCGTCCCTGATTTCACTTCATCTGTGTTTCGGTGATTTGTTGGGTCACAAGTGCATCTTCAAGATCATTTTTTTACAGAAAATCAAAAAGGTGTAATTTCCTTTTCTTTATACAACAGCATTGCAACTTGCAACCCTTTTATTCCACAGAATTCTTCTTTGCTTCTCTATGCCCAACAATTCAACTATCGGACCAACACACAGATAGCTTTCCTACAGCCTATTGCAAGATATACTTAGAGTCATACTGAGGTACCTGGAGAAGGTGCAGGGACGGTAATTCGAATCGAGACTGAACATCCTTTCTGCAGAACCTTCGGCGAGCACTCCCAGCGTTAGTGATTGGAAGAAGCGATTTTTAGAATAAAGGCATGAGCAGCGAAAAAAGTGAATGAGAGATATGTCCGTGAGACGGGAGCGAGTGAAGTATTTTATGTGATACGTCCGTGATCCCTGCCTTATCTCCGGAGCCAGACGGGGGTGAGAGGAGTGAGAAAGCGCTTTGAAAAATCAGGTGCTCATATTGACTTCTCGCGGGCAGATCATCTGGAAGTCCATCGTGTTTCAGGGCATGGGCGCAGGCAGTTGGATCAGACGCATCACGGGGTTGTCGTCGAGCTGAGCACGTTGCAGTTGCAGCAGCAGAACGCCCTGCCGGAGATCGACCCAATCCAGGGAGCCGCCTCCGAGCGCCATCACCTTTCTGGTTTGATGGGCGTCCAGCTTGCCGTAGTCTGTCTCCCAGTCCCCGGCCACTCCGGCCAGCGTAGTGCTCCACATCATCGTCTTGGATGAGAAGACGCGGTCATGGTACGCCCGAGCACCACCGCGCGGCGGGGATGACCACGGTCGGAGTAGTGGCGATGACCGACCACGCAAGCGCTGTTTCAGTGCTTCTCTCTCCAAAGCTGGACTGTGTACAGGTTGTTACAGACTTCTTTTTTTACAGTGCCACTGTTCTCAGTTTCAGAAGCTTAACAGGACGGTATCACATAAGACCATTTAATAACCTTTGTCGTTGAGAATGTACACGGAAAATCTTTGGGTGGAAAATTACAGGACAACTAAACGCGGACAAATAACTAGAGACTAGTGTCCACAATTTCAGGGGGAGAAACCAGAGCCAACCGTCTTATAAAACCATCTTGTCCAGGAAAACCAAATACATCGACAATTATAAATCAACACATCGTCGGATAAATTACAGGTCAATGGGGACTCACCTTATTGCAAACATACACACATCTCAGAGTACTAGCGTTTCACCAAAAGGAAAATGTATTGTGTTATTCGACAGCTCTAAGCCTCCTCCTGGCGAAGAACGTGATGATGCGCGGGAAGAACGACAGCCTCTTTCTTTTCTTCGTCTTTACGAGCAATGCTGAATCATTAGGGCTGTTCCTCGCGGACACATCCGACAGTGGATGAACCGAGGCATAACTGTCTTCTTTGCTTGTGCCCTTAGTGTCTCCGTTGCGCTCAACGATGATCGCTGCAGTGTTTGAAGGTTTAGCCTCGGATCTTGAAGCTTCACCGGCCTTGCGATGCTGCGCATTCTCCTCTCTCCATTGCCTCAACTCTTGCTCCATGGCCAGCTTGCCTTTGGTAGCCCTGTCGGCCTGCTCTGTCGCAGCGTGAAATGCTCGCTTTCGTTCGTCCAAAACCTTGTAAATTTCGCTCAGTCTTGATAAGCTGCGCGACTCAGACTCCTTGGCCACCTCGACCTGTGCATTTGCAGCAGCTGTCCTCTCGTGCACAAGATCTTCTGCCTGATGGGACTTAGCAACAAGAGATGAGTATTCATCCAAGTCAAGCGTGATAATTCGAGGAGAGCCTTGTTCTTCGATGTTTACAGCGAGCTCGCTCTCCTCCAATGCTCTAAGAGCATCGAGAGCCAGCCTTTCAGACTCTTTCGCTACTTCTATCTCCTTCAGAACTGCTTGGAGCCTGAATTCCATAGTGCTCAGACCAGCCTTCGCTTGCTCCACTTCCTCCTTAGTCTTTCTTAGCTTCTCCTGTGCCTTTGTGGCGACAGACTTGGCCTCATCAGCTTCAACGGCTATATATTGCATAATCTTGGGCAACTCAACCATTCTATATCGTGATTCCTTCTCCTTGGCCTGAACTGCTTCCAGTTCCTGTTGTGCCAGCTGAATCTCCACCTTGAGAGATGAAACGGTGATGGATGCCATCGCTTCCGTCTGCTGCATAGTGGCAAGTGCCGCTTTCTCTTTGCTCAACTCTGGTTTGAGCGATGCGGCAGCAACTTTCAGAGCACAGACTTCATCTCTCACCTTATATATGCTCTTCCTGTGCTCCTCGAGCTCATTTCTTGATAAAGTGGTTTCTTCTTGCATGGACTTATGAGTTTTCTTTCCTTGTCCTTGTGCTTCCTCAGTTTGCTTTGTCTCCATATATGCAGTTAGCTCATTGTTGAGCTTGAGTAGCAAGTTGGATGATGTCTCAAGCTTTAATTTCAGGTCTTCAACAGAAGAAAGCTTATTGTCGAGTTGATTCAGCTCCTCTTCTGCTTGCCTCAGATCCTTCTCCCATGTAAGACAATCCTCATCTCGAGCCAAAGATGTACCTATCCTGTGTTCTTCAGCATCATGGCACGTAGCATAAGCCAAATCCAACACCCTCTTCAGTTTGATGTTCTCTCCAGTGAGCTCCTCTACTTGCCTCTCAGCCTCTTTGGACACTGTGAGGGCTGCCTGAGATTTTCTGGTGGAAATATCACATTCGATCAATAGTGAATTGTAATCCTCCTGCACTTTTTTCAACTCATCCTTCACCAATTTCAGTTTGGACACCACTACTTTGTATCGTTCTTGGATAACCTTCAATCTCTCCCTGCCCACGGCACTATCATCACTAGCAACTCCTTCCTCCATCTCTTGTACAATAAATTGAAAGAACTCCAGATCCTCCTTGGCATGTGCCTCTTCAGTTTGTGCCCTCTCCAGATCATGTTTCAGCTCTTCCATAAGCTTCTTTTTTCTCTCTAGCTCATTGAATACTGTCACCTTTGTGTTCTCTGAAGCTTCTGCTTGCCGTCTACACTCTGAAATTTCCTTCTTCAGCCCGTCGAGCTCGAGTACGACATGTTCACTCCCCTGGATATACCAAGATTGTTAATCATAGATAGAGGTCATACAAAAAAGGACGTTATTTCTGTCTGTAAGTTATAAGAGGTCAAATACGGTTCAAAAAAATACAAAAAATAGACTGGTTATTGACGCAAATGAAAGCATAATTCATAAAGTTGTACCTGGGAGAATTAATGTAAGAAATAAGAGGTGTGTTGTGAGTTACCTGCATTGGCTGTGTTATACGTGTTTTCCAGTTGATGCTGCCACCAAATCTTGAGGCAGCCACCTTTACTGATTCAATGTGGGTCGTAGTATCCACAAAGGTTTTATCTGTTCTCAAGAACTTCCCGCTGTTTGATCTGCTCACAGGTGCGGGCACCTTCTGTTGTGTGTCTCCTAGTTTCATTTGGTGCTCAGGCAGTCTATGCACGACCCGTGGTTTATCTTCTTTCACTTTTGTTAGGATGGCAGGTGGAGTTTCACAAGCAACCTTCTCAGAATCAGAACAAGAAGCACCATCTTGAACGTTATGCAAGGGCGTACATTGGACCTCTTCTCTTAACCTAACCAAAGTCTGTGACGCTGCATGTGTGTTTTCTTCTGAAGGTTGCATTGCAATCAAGTCACTGATGGCCTCCCTTGATTCATCAACTTCGTTAGAGGCAGATGGAAAACCACAAGGATCTTCTTTGACTGATGGCAACTCACTGTTGTCTACTTCTGATGAAACAGTTACAGAATCACCAAATGGAGCCTTTTGTTCAACTGAAATTTCTTGCAGATTGCTTTTGTTGTCAATCAATATCAAGCTTGCAGGAAATTCTTGCTGCATTGCTGCCTCAAAATTAGCACTTGCCATCTTCTGAAGGTTATTGTTGTCGCCTTCATTAGTATCTTCAGCTGGTTTAGGCTCTACAGAATTTTGCACAGATTTTGGTGAAGAGAAGGAAGCAATTTGAGTTGAGTCCCCATCTTCAAGATTCTTCTCTGCCATTCTTCCAAGTCACGGTTCAACTAATTTTATATTAACTGTGGAAGAAAACATTGAAGATGATAATTAGAATGGATAATAAAACAGTCAAAACCTAAATTTGAGTTACAGTTGATTTTGCCAAATAAAATAATAAATATGAGCGCATACACAAGCTAATAATAAACTGGCATCATGAATGAAAGTTTTGAAATGTCAGATTGTTGATTGAATCAATGGAGATCTGGAAATGCAATATTGTTTTATCGAAGGAGCCTTCATCTATGACGTTACTCATCCAAGAACATTCAGGAATGGTCAGGACTCAGAACTTGATAACATTTTATCCAGGATAATTGGAGCAAACCAAATATATTTTCTCAGTGCATAATCATCTTGATAAGCCACAGGTCATTGACCTGACTGTTTGTCAGGCCAAAGCTCCTAGCTAACTGTTTTGGCTGAACAATGAGTATTCGATTATGGAAACATATTATTACTCCACAAAAAAAATTATTGGATCAGATTAAAAACGTCATTCTCAAACATTTCAAAAAAAAAACAGAAGTGAGATCTTGACATGTAAGCAAAATCCATGGTCAAACACAAGAACCCAGCTTCATGCTAAGAAATATCCCAACAACATCAAAACAAAAACTCAAGAACTCATGAAGATAAATAAAAGATCAATCTAAAAATAAAACAGAATCAATACAACAGAAAACCACACTTAGAACAGTATCTGAAAGCCATATACACGAATCGGAAAGTAAACCAAAATCTAAAGACATAAGCATGAGCTGAAACCTACTCAAGGCACTCGTGCCTGTGTGCTTTGTTATTGGAGGGAGAAGACTGGAGCTAGGACAAAGAGGTTCTGGAAGTTTTTGCAGGTATTGGAGGGAGAAGACTGGAGGCAGGATTGAAAGAATTGAAGCAGTGGAGAGCCACGTGGGAGGGGGGGGGGGGGAGACCAATTTGATAATCATAGGGGAAGACTTGGACCTACTCCCTTAATCCAATATTTGTTTTGATTTGTTTCTGTAGTTTTTGTACATTTTTTTAGTTCTTTGCATCGGTGCTATTGGCACAAGCTGGATGCTTAGGGAAATTGTGTGCCACCATGAAGTAGGAACAGCTGTATTGGCAAATATTCACATAGAACCACATGATAGTTGGAAATGGCAGAAAAGCTCTGCGGTTCATGTTTCTCCCATTGTAGTTTGTTAAGATTGACATTTCGTTGGTTGAATTGTACTTCACATGTCATTCAGTGTGCGTATATGGTCAAAGAAATTTTGTGCAAAACAGAAGCATATTTATGTAAGCCAGCATTTTCTTAAGAACTTTGAAAAAGTCAACCAGGAAGCAAATACAGAAACAATTACCCATACCTCTATATTACCTTGTATATTTCAAGCGGGAGCAGATCATGTCAAATTTTGCTGTCTTGAATTCCACAGTAACAAATTACTGTGTATCTAGCAATGAAAAACAGGGAAGTTACACTATGCGAAAGGCAATAAGTCAAGCATTGTTGGTAATGGCTATTAGAGAACAGTCTTTACTAGCGACAAATGTGGAGATGTGTCTGAAAGTCTACTCTGGACGTTTCTATCCTGCCTCTATGTCTCTATCCTACTTGTCAGTGCCATGACCCGAACGTTCTTTTATTTTTCTTTTGGAAAACAAAAACAGATACTACAACTGATTCGAGGAACTGTAGCCCCTTTTTAATAGAAGAGTGCTACAGAAATATTTAGTGCGTGACTTCTTTTCCTGATAAAGTGAGATACTTTGCAGGAAGAAAGAAGCGTGTTTGGTGTAGTGGAGTCTTCATCATAGCATGGCCACCTGCACCACAAAAACAATGAACTGCTAAGCTGAAGCATAACTGTAAGAGTAACAAGAAAGTGGCAAAACCATACCCTACATAGCACCATTAGCATCAAATTTAGTTTCACCTCCAAGATATAAAAAAAATCCAGAATTGCAGGTGTCCGGCGTCCGCAGTATAAAATATGCAACTGGCTGCTCCTCTCTGGATACCTTCCTGTGTCCATGTAACTGATACTCGAATTTGATAGAACATAGATTTCATTGAGTTAGTCTGTTGACTAGGTTGTCCATGATCTTTTCCAAATCAGACCAAACAATTCTTTATAGGTATCACCATAACACAACAGCAATGCAACAACTGTGGGGCATCTTACCATTTAAATAACCACAGTCTTCCTTTAAGATTATAATGCGTTTTAAAAGCAACAGTCCTGGTTGCACCAAGATGGGTTTTGTACAATAACCAGCTACTCCAAAAGATTAAGTTGCAGAAGAACGATTGAATATTTTCTTGTGCTTTAATAAATTAAATGCTCTGTCGACTGTCTGTAACAAACATCAACTAGACTAGAGCATAGTTTCCACACATTCACCAAAATTGTAATGTCTAATGTTTGTTGCATCAGGCCCACTATGTCACCCCAATTAAGCTGACTCCCACATCTTTTCTCAATCCCTTTGCTTCCATATCTAATCGCAGCCACTCATAGTCACTCCATTTGCCAGCCAAAGCATAGATGTTAGAGAGCATGACGTACCATCTTGGATTGACATGCTCAGATTCAACGAGCAATTTCCCTACAGCCTCACCAATTTTAGAATTTCCATGGAATCTACAGGCTCCAAGCAATGGCTCGAGCAAACTTTCTGATGGCCTGAGTGGCATTGACGTAACAATGTCATATGCTTCATACAAGTGGCCGGTCCGGCCCAATAGATCCACCATGCATGAATAATGCTCCATTCTTGGTGTGATGCCATGGTCTATCTGTAGTGATTTGAACAATGCTCTTCCTTGCTCTACAAAACCACTATGGCTGCAAGCTGACAGGATACTAACAAAAGTTATGTCATCTGGCTCCACTCCTGAGTCTATCATCATCGAGAAAAGGTCAAGGGCAGAAACACCATCCCCGTGCATACTGTATGAGTTGATCATTGCACTCCAAGTGACAGAATCTTTTGCCACTGAGCTATCAAAGAGCTCCCTTGCAAATGATATGCTTCCACACCTTGAATGCATGTCAATAAGAGCATTGACAACCAGAAGTGTTCCATCGAAGCCCTTCTGCAGTATGAGAGCCATAAGACATTCTGCCAAATCTGCTTTTCCAAGCTGTGAACATGCTGAGATGAGTGCCAACATGGTTACTGCATCAGGTTTAACATTAACGAAGTGCATTTTCCTGAAGAAATCAAATGCAATATCAGCCTGCTTGCATTGAACACAGGCAGATAAGATGGCATTCCATACTATGATGTTTCTTTCACCAACCAAATTAAAAAGTTTGCAGCTGTAGTCTATATTGTTGAACCTACTATACATACAAATGGCTGATGTGAAGAGAGATGTTTCTAGCCTGAAGAAATTTCGAATTGCGTAGCTGTGAACAGACTTCCCTTGCAACTGGCTCTGACAAATAGGCAATAAATTCAACAACGTAACAATATTTGGCTTCTGGTCATTCTTGACCATTTGATAAAACAAAGGTAAGATCTCTTCAGATAGGTTGTTTTTGCGGTATCCAGTCATCAGAGCATTGTAAGAGATTGCGTTCCTAGAAGACAAGCTGTCAAAGAGAAGCTGACCTGCCTCAACAATACCACAGTTGGTGTACATAGTAATGAGGGCATTTGTAAGAGAAACGTCTGAATTGCATCCACTTTTGACTGCCAAAGAATGAACTGATTCACCAATTTTGGTGTCCTCAGCTACAGAAAGGCTGCTGATAAGGCCAATCAGGGTCACTACATCAAACTGCAAGTCTTCTTGCCGCATCTGGCAGAAGAGTCTTACAGAAGCCTCCGAATCTCCAATTTCAGCAAAACTAGATATTATAGTGTTCCAAGATATTAATACTCGTCCTTCCATTTTTTGAAATAACTTATAGGAATTTGAGAGCTCTCCACAGTCAGCATACATAGCCAGGAGTGCATTCATCACGCTCTGGTTTGATTCAAGTCTGTTTCTAACAGCATATGCATGGATAGACTTTGCCACATGTAAATCTTTTGTGTGTCTGCATCCCGATATCACATTAATGACAGTTGTTGCATCCGGAACAATACCTTCAATTTGCATCTTGCAGAATGTATCAAGAGCCATGCTCCACTTGTTGTTCACAAGGTACCCAGAAATCATGGAGTTCCACAAGAGAAGGTTCTTCTCAGTAAAACTACAGAAAAGGAACACAGCTGAATCCAATTCCCCAAGCTTCGAATACATCGAAACAAGAGCACTAACAACAGAAACCTTCTCTTCAAGGCCAAACTTGATAATCATACCATGCACAGAATCTCCGTGATTTATACCAAAGAAATCACTGCAAGATGGAAGGAAAGATACCACTGTGACCAGATTAGGCCCTAGTCCTGCGCAGCGCATCAGTCTGAGGACCTCAAATGCTTTCTTCCATTTGCCATGCTGCATGTATGCTGAGATCATGGAATTGCAAGATACCAAATCTTTCACAGGATGCAGATCAAACAGCAATCGAGATGAGGAAATATCATCAAACGCAGCATACATTGAGATGAATGCAGGTATAAGGGACTCATCACCAAGCACCCCACATTTCAGTGCAAATGCGTGCAGCAAATCACCAGCATCCCGATCTCCAACTGAACTGCACATACCGACAATGCCAACAAGAGTGCTAGCATTTGCCCTCATACCATCCTCCTGCATCTCCTGCATAGCCTCAACAGCTTCTCGGAAACACCCATTCAGAGAATTCCCTGAGATCATTGCATTCCAAGAAATCAAGTCTCTCTGCGTCATGCCGTTAAAGACTCTTCTTGACAAATCAATCCATCCAGCCTTAGCATACATGTCAAGGAGAGCAGTCTGCACCCCAACATTGCCCCCATGCCCTGTCCGCAGGACTCTGCAGTGCACCTCCCTCCCCAGCCGAAGGCAAGAAACAGCTGTGCACGCCTTGATAACGGGCGGGAACGTGAAGTTGTCCGAGCCGAAGGCACACAACCCCCGGTAAAGATCAAGAAGCTCTCTGTGGAACCCATGATCCGAGAAGCACCGGACGACAAGATTCAGAGAATACACCGCGGGCCGGCTGCGGTAGACACCAGCGAACACCGACGCCGCGGACGCGGGCCTACCGAAGGAAAGATACCTATCGACGACGCCAGTGACGACGGGGGTGTCCCGGATCGCGCCGGTGACGGCGAGCAGCGCGTGGAGCTTGCTGAGGCATTTCAGCGAACGGGTGTCGTGCAAGAACCCCGCGAGGGCGTCGTGGCGCGGAATTGCTCTCGGTGGAGCCGAGGAAGCGAAGGATTTGGTGAGGGTTTGCTTGGATTTGGATAGGATGTCTGGTATTTCGAAGAATTTGGGGAGATTTTTGTAGCGCGGGGTCATCCTACAGGGAGGGTAACATGCTCTTTCAGAGGCGGGAACCACCTGTTTTAACCGTCGCTTTGGGGTCGCCGTCTTATATATAAGAGGGACGGGGAGAGGGAGTAGACAGCGTGAGAGGCGATTTTCCAAGTTAAAACCTTATTTCCAAGTTCCAACGCGTGAAATTATCCGGATTCTGGTAGGATACCAATATGTCGTTCCAAAAAAATCCGTATAAATTACCTGTGAAATTCATATGTTCCAAACAGCGGTAGATGAATTTCTACCTAGCAACCGTACCATCCTAGCAGCAACAAGTGGATCTGTTATAAAGACTGAAGTGGTTGAGAAATTAAGGACCTAAGGTAAGTACTCTTGTATATATATGTTAGAAATTTTCAAATATTTTTCGTATTTATACGTTAGAAGTAGTTTGAAATTTGACATGATCACAAATTACACATGATCATTCTGCAATTTTAAGGTCATTCTGCGAAAACGATTGGTCTTTTAGTGCCATGATACATGTGTGTAACATCCCTGGAGTTGTTGTAATACCACTAAAATGCAAAAGAGAAGTAATGCTAGTAATGAAAGCAATCCAAGAGAGAATAAAGGAAAAAAAGGGTTTTACCGTCAGACCCATCGGCTTTTAGAATGCCGAATAAGTAACGCTCGCAGAGGTTCTCAGACCATCCAGGGACGGTCGGCACCATCTTGAAGCCGAATAAAAGTAGCACTCTCAGAGGTTCCCAGACCGTCCAGGGCCGGTCGGCACCGTCTCACGTTATAGGTTTTCGTCATTCGGCAAGAAACTCTATTCTTACCTTTTTTCCGACTTACCTGCTACAGTTGAAAACCCATATAGCAGTACAGAGCCCCTTGGACCAAAATGCCCTTGGGCAGTCAAGTATATGAGAGAGGAATGTGAGTTAGGTGAGGGCGTTCCGGTCATTTCACAAAACCAGAGGATGCCCCAACCATGCTCTTATAAGCTAGCACCGTACAAGCCAGCCCCACACAAAGCCCCATTCTCATTTCTCTTCCCCTCGTCTTTGCCCCACTAAACCAGCCCCCACATAGCCACACCTTTCGGCCGGCACGAGGTAAGTACAAGGTAAGCTATCAATCAGTGGAACACCGCACAGGCATCCCTAACCAAGTATCGCAATCATGCACATAGGGTAGGAAAGGGGAAGTGAGGGAAAGAGTTTATCGAAGGTACAGGCGCTGTGATAATGGCGTGCCGTCATTGGTGAGCTAGGTGCTCCCGACAGGCGTCCCATGCCCCCTAGTGCACGAGAAGGCCTCGAGCTCCACCATGAGCACACCTTGTTGCACACCACCACTGCATACACCACCTAAAACCCATGCATGGCAGAAGGACACCAGGCATAAGTAGTAACTAAAAAAGGACAAACACATAGAAAGAGAGAGTGAGAGTCGAAGCGGCACTTGGTGCCCATGGTCATGGCCATGGTCGGCTGGAGCTGCAAAACCTTGGACGGGGAGCCCGATGGAGGGGTTGAAAGGGAGGCATGGCACCGGCCGGCTATGAGCCGCGGCCTGTGGGTCTGAGGAGAGGCCCAGACCGAGGGGAGCCAGGGAGGCCGGCATTGATGACTAGCGGCGCCAGTCAGGGCTAGAATCGGGCGCATGCGGGAGGAGGCCCTCGACGGTAGGGCAGCGGTAGATCCGCCTGGATCGGCCAGATCTGGGGAGGATGTAGGCGGCTCTTGCAAGAGGCGACGGGGGAGGTTACCGGCGTCGAGTTGGTGGCTACGGTGGGCCAAGTGGCCGGCAAGCCCAGGGCGGCCGCAAGGCGCCTGCACTTCACTAGGAGGGGCGCCGGCGCGAGAGAGAGAGTGGGAGAGGAGAAGAAGGCGGGGCGGAGGAGGAGCTGCCGGCGACGAGCTTCGGGGCGGCGACGCCGAGCCTGGCCCCGCGCCGCCGGAGGAGCGCCTGGGCGCAGTCACGAGAGAGAGAGAGAGAGAGAGAGAGCAAGAAATGGGAGGAGGAAGAGGTGGCCGTTCGGCCGAACCAAATAAAGGGGAGGTAAAAAAAAGAAGGGAAGAAAGAAAGAAAAGAAAGAAAAAGAAAAAAAAAAGAGCGAAAAGAAAAAGGAAGAGGAAAGAAAAGAAAAGAGGAGAAAAAGAAAAGGAAAAAAAAATGGGGGTTTGGTACCTGCGCGTTGGGTCCTTAACCCCGTGCGTTTTTATGCCAGAATCGGGTTATGCGCGTAGAGTTTTCACTGCTCACTTAAGCTCTGGTTTCGTTATGATGCGTTAAGTCGGATTAATTGCTTGTTCAGGTGGAGGTCCTGAGTCGACGCTGTCCGCACGTCGCTTCGCTCCGCTTGGTTAATAGGCAAGTGCATGGTAGAGCGATAGACCGTAGAGTTTATGAAATATGCGATGTTTACATGATATGATGATGCTTATATGAAATTGCAATATTTACGTGACATGATGATGTTTAATTAATGATGCCAATAGTAATGGGGCGGGGTGAGCATCGATGCCACCCTATTAATGATAATACTGATGACAATGACAATGACAATGGATATATGCATTCGCATCATGTGTATTCATGAAATGATAACTGGGATCCGCCTGGGTGGATCCCGTAAGACCTACTTCGGTAGGCCTCCACGGGAGTGGAGAGACCCCGTGCCGATATAGGCGGGCTCAAGATTTTGGGTGAACATCGACCGGTGTTCACTCGACAATACCGGTATATGCAATGAGATGAGCAAATAAGCATGTAGAGTAGTGCTGCATCGCACTAATGATATGACAATGAACGAACATGAAATGAAATATGAACCGGATGATGTATGAGGAGAATATTATGGCGAGTAAAATTTACTTATATGATTGGACAGTGTTTATCGTTCTATTATGTACTAGCTGAGTCGTTGGACTCATGCTCGGGCGGGATTAGCATATAAATAACTTCACGTACTGGCAGTACTTGATATATCAGGTTTTGTTAGTATGTTTAACTCCACTAGTAAGCTAGAATAGTTGTCTAAAATAGTATGATGTAAGTGGTCGCTGCTTTTGAGTAAAGTCAGTTTGCTTAAAATGATTAGCAGTGATTCAAAATAGCATTATTATGCAGTGATGGTAGCACTTTAGATTCAGAGGATGAGCGGGGTGTTACAGTTGTGGCAAAAGGGAATAATTTAGGATCATTCTCTGGCAAACATGAACATTTTTATTCACATTGCAAACAACAGTTGCCGGAACACAGCAACATCAAAAGGCGTTACAAGATTACACCCATAAGATGAAACAATATATCTACCAAGTAGTGCGTGAGCCTAATAATTCTTCTGAAGGTCAGTGAGACACTAGAGAGTGAACTACACTACTGATGGAAACTGCAAAATAGACAGATACATAACTAGAACCTAATCTGCTAAATCGCCAACACTAACTCCTCCTGTGCTCACTGATTGCACATTCACCAAGAACTGCTCTTCCATGCTTTACTTCAAAGCATCTTTGCTTCCAACAGCTTTTGTGGCAGCAAACAAATTTTCAGATGGAACAACCTACAAATATAGAACACTAGGGTCAATGCCATTGATATTCTGATTCTTTTGGGTGTGTTGCCCTTCATCTCAACACTTGCAACAGACTAACCTGATTAACCCTGTGAATTTACTTGATCATTCGGTACAGTAGTAGAAATACTGCTTAATCTCCTTTTCTTGTATGCTTGACTTGATTCTGCATCAACTTCCACCTCATCGTCAGCAAAATTCTGATCAGAGACCTCTGGAGAGAGAAAAGGGCATCAGAAATTAAGTTTATCACAGGATGTTGCTTTGGAACATCGTTAGCAGAATTGAACAGCATCCATATACATATATCCAGAAAAGAAGAACCATACAAGATCTTGGAGGTTAAGCACAATTAATTTGTTAATGTTCATGCCTGGTCCATAAAATCAGTTAAGTGTTAAAAAACTTAGGTATGTATTATGATGCACCCGGTCTTGAATCCCAGGAAGAGCCACGGAAAGCTACTTTAGATAGAATGCATGAAACTATAACCTATGAACTGCATGGCTATTTGGAACACCGTATATCTGAGCAGTGATATTCAGTAAAGATGATGAAACAACAACTGCGGAATTTTGATCATTTGTCAGAGTAAACTAATGAAGTAATTGAGTTAGCCACCTGTACTTTCATCAAGAAGGTTTTCTCCCTTGCAAGCCTCCCATTCCCTTCCATGCGACACCGGGGTCCTCCCTCGGATAGTCTGAATACCTGATTCGTGATCAGCTACTAAGGCTTCAGTCCCATCACCTCGTGCATTGCTACTGCAATCACGCAGCCTAAAATGCTGAATCCAGGGGCTAGCAGGAAGGCAATATTTGTCCCCAATTCGAGCACAAGCATTGGTCCTCCCAATTTTGAGCTTCTCCCACACTCCACCGTGGAGAACCTTGAACCCATTGCCATTTGAATCGTTCTGATTCGCATTGTGTTCATGATTGTAGAGTTGCTCGACAAAAGAAGCCTCCATGGAGCTTATATAAAGCATGTGCCTCTCATCTGTCCACCCTGCCGACATCATGTCCAGAATTCGATTACCCTGTCAAAGAACCACAAGACAATAATCATGTTATTTTCAGGGTCTAGGAATTAGTAACAACATGAAATAAAAAAGGGACCCAAAATTCATGTTCACAGAGCACAGTATATAGTACTATTTCCGTCACTTAAATTATGTGTGCATCACGAGCAGGAACATTATAATTTGAAAAGATCTTTTCCTGAACAATGGCATGACAATTCAGACAAACAACAAGTGTTCAAGCACTTCATGAACATAATTCATGAACATAATTTTTCACTTGGAAAAAGGCGCAACAGGCAACAATAGTTCATGAATTTACTCAATAGTTCGCAATGATTCAAACAAGCATGCATTCTCTAGTTATTATGACAAAAGAAAACATAAAACTACGTATACAACAGTTCAGTAATCACTATAAAAAGTTCAGAATAAACAGGATTCGCGTTTGGTTGCCCGCTTTCCAGCGGCCCTGGCTCCTGGGGTGCAGGCAAGCCACGATTGGATGGCTGAACGAGCGCCAGAACCTGGCTGCCCACATGCAAGCAGCGCCGCCGAGCCTGGTTCCCAGGAAACGAATTTCGTTTTCGTTTCTTTGGAGCCAGGCTCCCGCGAGCGCGAACGTGCGCACCTCGTGGCCCGGCTGAGAGACAGGGAGCGCAACCACAGGTAAGAAAACGGGCAACCAAACAGCTGCTCTCCAGATCCCGACACTGCAGAGCAAAGCAACCAAACACTAGCGACCTGTATGGCCAGAGCCTGGCTAGCGACAGCCTGAATGCCAGATGCGACCCAGGCTAGCTAGAGAAGGGAACCAAACACATGCGGTCGGCAGCTGGCTCTGCCTTAATCGGTCGATTCAGTGACACATCACCCATTTGATTCTTCTCAAGGAAAGAAGGGACAAACAAGGGGAGGAAAATTCCAAGGATTTGCTTTTTTTCTTCTTTAAAGAGTAAAACTACAAAAGATGGCACAATTTTTTCTTATGAATTTTTGGTGAACCTACAGAAAGGTAGGAGATCAAGAAAGAAGCAAATCGGGGGAAGAAGGAAGGAATTCCCTCGAGATTCGATGATTATGGAGGGGAAAAACAAAGGTGGAAAAGATTTGAACCCCAACAACCAAGAAACCTCAACAATCAGAAATAAAAAAACGCACCTGGGTCGAGAAAGACGCGAATTTTTGCTGGATTTAGACGAGCGTTTAACAGAAGCCTACGAATCAAACAACCTCTCACAGCAAGAACAAGAAAGCCATGGGATTTGGCTCAGTCGAAGAACGAAAGGGAAGGGGAGAAATAGTAGAACAGAAGCAGCGAAAGAACGAGAAATTGACGAACACACCCGTAGGGAACAAATAAACGCGAGCGGAGCAGTGTTGGCCGGGCCGCTGGTCCTTCCCGCCTACGTGCCGGCGCTTTTACACGTGGAGGTCGACACGTGGCACGGCCAGGAAAATATCTCGCCGCAGATATTATTGGCCTCTCTCTCTCTCTCGCCGGTAAAAAGATCGCTGGGACCCGCCGCCGCTCTGTGTGCGCGCGGCGCCGGAAGAAGAGGACTGGATGAAGAATCCGCCTGCCGCCGCGCGCCTTCCTCGGTGAACACCGGCCGGCAGGGTTCGTACGCATAATATCACCTTTTGTTCTCAACTTTGTTCCGAAAAGCTATTTACTCAGTTCTTTTGTTTTTATCTTGCTTTATCACTTAACCTACTTCTCTCATTTTTATATGGTGCGCGTGTATCTCGCTTTTACTTTCTTTACCACTCACCCCTCCTCCTCAAAGTTATTTCTTTCGGCATTACTATTCCTTTAGCAAATTTTGCTCCACTCCACTAGACTTCAAGCTTTACCTTCTAGCTTTTTAATTTTATCTTTTCTAGTTTTTTGGTTTTTTAAGCTTTTTTTTTATCTTTTTTGGTATCCTTTACATTGTCATTTTTTATTATTTTACATTATCTAAGATAGTGTAATCTTTCTTTCTTTTTTCTATTTTAAAAATTTATTTATACTGAAAATGCTAACAACAGTTACAGTTATAATGCAAAAAATAAGTTTAGAACATTACCGCACAGTAAAGAAGCCCACAGCACGCAGCTTAGTTGAGCTGGGTATATATGAATTGACACATAGTAATCCTCAAAAATACCTTTCTCTCTTTTGCTGTCATATGATTCTGTAATCTGTCATGCTTTATTCAGCTAGTATTATCCAAAGAAAGTCTTCATATGATTCATTCTGTTGTAGTAATCCAAATCTGCAAGATTGTTTTGTTTTTGGGACGCTTTGTTCAATTATCCACAGTAAGCATTCAGATAGATGGAATACCCACACACCTATCCAACATAGACACAACCAGAAGATATGACCTATGGACCCGAAAGTACAATTATTGAGATCCCAGGAAATATCAAGGGAAAATATCTGAGGGCCTAATCCAGTCTATGCTTCTTTTTTGTAATTGCAACTTGGTAAATATAATATCCCATGCAGACAAAGGGCAGACAACAACTTATATAATATCCATGCTTTCTTTTCTTTTCCCTTCCGGACACTATCCATAAATATGCTTAGTGGATGGCATATCAGTTCCGCTATAGCATAGAAGTTCAGGGATTGCTGGTGCAGTTCAACTGAAAGTCTGAAACAAATTGGGCGGTTCCCACCACGTGTGGCAAAGTCAGCTAAAAGTACAAGGAAGATAATATCTAAAATCCCTTTATCCGTTTTGCCTTTTGCAAAGGTCTAAGAATTGCTTTGCAGGTCGTTTTACAAATTTCCTTTTTTCCAATATGGTATCAGCTCAGTCACAATTCAACTCTACAGAAATGTGAAAAAAACGTCCATCCATCATGAGTAGCAGGTGGGCGCCACTGAATAGAAAAATGACTGGGTGATGATACAGTTCACTGGGAATAGTGCTAGCTAACTACAACTAGGAAGTAACAGGAACTTCGGACTGCAGGCTTTTCTGGCTCCTACGAGATAGCACATTACAGTCCTGAAAGCAGCAGATGATAAAAGCATTAGACTACAAAAACGTAAAATGTTAAAATGCTCCAAGACACCAGTAGAACTTTGATACTTCTATGCACAACCAAGAACCAGAACCAAGGAGAGCATTTACCTGCACTATAGACTGAGCACAAAGCTTTCCAGATAGAACAGCACCCTCCATGGAAGCCAAGTATTTCTGCTTTGTGTAATCGCCGGCCAGATAGAACCCTTCAATTGGTGATCTTTGCAGAGGTCGGCAAGGTTCACAATTTGGGATAGTTTTGTAAACAGATCTGTAACAGCGAGCCAGGAAAGCACGGCAATGTAAGGAAAGGGCACATCAAACTCAGACCTACCTATGATTAACTATCAGAAAGGACCTTTGCCCTCACCTCGGTGTCTTCACAACATGATATTTAAGAATCTTTGCTCTACTCTGATCGGCAGCAATTTCATCAGGAAATAACTTGGCTAGCTCTTGCATAGTTGCATCAATGATTTCAGTGTCACTCCGTCCAATCCATTCCTCTGCCGGAGCAAAAACCAATTCCAGCATTGAACGGTTTGGATCATAGTATTCCTGTAAACAGTCAGAAAACAAAAGGAAAGAAATATGAGTATACATTCATGCCCTCAGTTTTCTGCTGAGCTATTACGATTCATGAAATCTTCTGGCAACTGACATGTTAGCAATGACAAATGCTACACTTCAATACTTAGGCACACAACTGAAATTTGTAATATCAAAAATATCTATTTTTTAAGCTTGATAATGAATTCCTTCTGTAGCATATGCACTTTTGTGCCTTTTGTCATAGTCAATAAAATAAAATTCAGGCAAACCCACATATATGATAGTTAAAGATGGTGGAGCCCCTGGAAGTAATACAGGATTACATGACTCAATACATTAATATCTATGCAATACTAATAAGGACCTCAAGTTACCTTGCAAGTTACTGACATGTCTGCATAAACACTTAAAAGTGAACTCCTGAAAAGAAAAGTGAACAAGTTCAATATAAGGGACATATGGTATTTGGTATCAAGATAAGAACACGTCCAAACATGGGCATAGAATGTGCCCAGTTTGAACAGGATATGAAAGATTTCAATAGATAAATTAGTTATACTAGAAACAAAATGCATGAGGCAACAACAGGAAGGTTAGTACGATCAAATGACAGACCTGCTGAAAAGAAGGTGGTCAGATGTGTTCTTCAGTTTCCTGTCAAACCTGAAATATTCGAACCAACAACAGAAATACTAAGAGGTATTTCAAAAACACATGAGGTAGAAGTAGAACCACAAAACATGAAGATGTCTTATTTCTAACATAAAACCAAATATTTTAATCAACTGACCATATATGAACATTGATGACAGGAACTCCCACCAACTTCTCCAGCTTCTTGAAATAAGAGATTTCTCTCCACTCTTGAGGTACAAGAACCTTCAAGATATCAACTAAATCACAGGCTAGTCAGTTAAATTGAATAGCTGCACAGGATACAAGATTCGTGAAACAAACACACACACCTGGTGTTGCAAAAACATAAGCATCTCCAGTTATTTGAGTTCCATCTCTAAGCGCAAAATGTTTAACAGTTCCATCAGGGTTCAGTTCTATTTTTTGAATACGAGAATTCAGGTGGACCTCACCACCCAAAGACTGAATGTGGTCAACAATAGGCATGCATAGCCTTTCAGGAGGATTACCATCCAAGAATGCCATTTTGGAACCATGTTTCTCCTACACATTTACACAAAGTAATTTTTTTAGAACCCCATGTTATCTTTATGGTGCGAAGACACATTAGCATTTTCTCAAGGTAGCAGAGAACAGAGACAAGAAAGACTAGAAAGGATCTAAAAATGTAAGCTATTTTTCCAGACAGAATAGAAGAATTACAAAATTACACACATCAATAGAGCAACAAAAGCTGTACCTGGAGAAATCGGTTTAAAGCAATTAGAATGCACTGCATGGATAATTCATCAGGATTTATGAAATTGAGTGCCTTGGACATTGCAATAAAAACCTCATCGTTCACTCGATCAGGAACACCCTGTGCTGATCAAATAATTGTATCATGCACCATATGGCTTCATTACCCAAAACAACAAAACAAAGAAATTTCTGTGTCCCTCTTGGGTTGTACATTCTGTCCCTCTTTTTTCTGTAAATATTTCTCCTTATTTAATATAATTTATATACTGTAGGGGCCTCCCCGCAGTTTCTCCTCGAAAAAAAACAAAGAAATTTGGCAGTTATATAAACATCTGTATTCCAAATAAGAGACGCAAAACCAAATTTGAAGAGTGCCTGTTTTATATATTAGTTAACAAAGAAATTCCTCTGTAGTCTTGTGCATTCTGTTCATTTTCAGATCAAATTTTGCAACACGTTTTCTCAGCTGGGGAAAGAAATCATGGAGCATTATGGTCCTTTAACTGAAACAGTTAGTATATCTATAAGCACTGCTCAAGCCTAAATTTGCACAGAAAAGGGCTTGGGGCAAAATAACAGATAGAAACTTGAGCACATTAAGAATTTCATCTGTGGACCTAGCATGCTTCTTCCCAAAGAATATGACAATAAAAGGCACCAAGTTATTAGCAAACAAAAAAAACTATTTACAACATGTCCCCATAGATCCAGTGTAAATTGATGAGGTGGCAGTGTGTCTTGTACACAAAGACGAGTCTAACTGGCGCACAATCAGACCATACCTGCTTTTTCATCCACTCTGAAACAGTTAAGCCATCTTGAGCTTCCACGTAAGGTTGGCCACCAACCATTGCTGGCAAAAGTCCAATAGCAAACTTCACTTTCTCCGGCCAAGTAAGCATTTCATTGTTTCTCAGTATGGCCCATATGCCTGTTAAATACAAGCATAGTCAATGATAACTTGACAACAATTGGCAGAGTAAAGCTTAACTGTCATGATTTGATTTACCAATGTTGTTGCTGTTACAAACATACCCACTAATTACATTCATATATTAGGGGAAAAATAAAGAACTAACAATAGGATGCACTTCTGAGTTCTGAGTTCTCTTGGAATCTTTCTTCTATTAAACAACTACAGTGTTATGTATGATCTTACCATTTAAAGGCGCTGGCAAAGTTTCTGGGAAATCAAATCGGCTGAATTCTCCTGGCTTGTTCGGCATGGCAAATATCATGGAGTGTTCCTTCCATTGCAAACGATCACTAATACCAAGCTCGCCAAACAAATTCTGTATGTTGGGATAAGCTCCAACTTAAACCAAAAAGGTACATGGTTACATACATGCACATAATGAAAAGTACCGTATATATGCTGTTTTGGAAGGGAGTGGTAGGCCAGTAGCAGAGCATTTATGAGCAAGAGAACATATACAACTAGGTCAACAATGTTGTATGTAATAATTAAATATGTACTATTGTATGTGCTAGTAGTTTGCATTCTGCAAATTTTCAGGCTTAAAGAGTTTGGCATTGATATGTAATGGTTCATGTAGAAAGTCTACCTAAAAGTTTCTTTCAAAAAAGAAAAGAAAGTCCATCTAATAGAAACTCAAGCAACATAAAAACTTAAAAGTATGACACATGCACAAAAAAAAAAGTTGTAATTTCAGAATCTCTCAGCGTGGCTCCTCAGAAGTCACTTCACATTCTGTCAAGGTATGTTTTATCTTGTTAACATATAAACATTTGTTCAAAACCTCAAATACTACCTCTGCGCTGCTAATGGAAACAACCTAAATAACGCAGAGCATGAAGAGAACCTCAAAGAACCAAAACTATAACTTACAAAAAATATGAAGCCCAGTCTCATACCAATCTCCATCTTCATCCTTCCAAGCAGCTACCTGTCCAAGGCATGGAAACAATAATCAACAAATAAAGATAACAGTGAATATGAGCTAGTCAGAATGAAGACAATAAATGAAAATTCAGATTAAATAACCAAAATAAAATTTGAGATGTGATAAGCAAGCATGTGTAACTATCAGACCTTTCCACCCAAAACATCTCTTGCCTCAAGCAATATGGGTTTATGGCCAGCATCTGCCAGATATTTTGCAGTTGATAGACCAGCCAGTCCTGCAAAAAGTCACGCCACAACGTACTAATGCTAAAAGGTGAATGTGATTTATCTCAAAGTTATCTGATTTGTGAAAATTATCAATCTGCTAAATCCTAGAATTACATCAGACCTGCACCGGCAATCACAACCTGTAACGGTCTACCGGGGCGTTCACTGTTTCTAAAAAATGAAGACAGCTGTCCAGCTTCCAAAAAGTTTATTGTGCTTTCTAGTGGAGGTCTTGGAAAATCCTGGCAGACAACCTGCAAAAAAGCCAATCAATTATTTCACGAGGAATTCTATAAAAAGGTAAAAACAGAGAAAAAGAGCTGAACCTGCAGAGCACCAAGTCCATGGCGTAATCTTTTTCCTTTATTCCTTAAGACAAGAGATTTCAAGCCAAAGCTCCTACGGTTACTACTTTTCAGTGCTTGGACACTGCTGCTTGTGAAGCACCTCTGTGTAGGAAGTTGTCCCACAAAAGATCTTGCTTGGTTAGCTCCAGTAATGTTCATAGATGACAGGCAGCCAGTATCCATACTGAAGCAGCACTTAATAAATTGTTGTCAACGCTGATGTAACCGACAAGCACAGATGGAAGACTGCATAATCAAGAGGAACCATTAAACTCAAAGCTCATGGGATCCTTTGTTATGAATGTCAGCCGAGAATCACAAGTAAATTGATCCAGGCTGTTATCACTTGATCAAAAAGTCACTCTTTGCTGAAAACAATCATCAACAAGCCAAAGAAAACAGAATTTTATCCACTCCAAGTGTGTGATCCTTCAATTTCAGCAAATGTAGCATCAAGAGGAAGAAACTGATGCAAAAGAGAAAAAAAATGAAGGCTGTACACCTTCAATTTCAACTATGGATATGCAACGCTTACAAAATCTATTTATACCACAACAACAAGGGCAGTGGAGATATAGGTTCATCCCCTAATCTCATTTAGGGTCCGTTTATATTAGCTTTTGACTTTGTCTTACTAATAGTAAGAGCTTATAGAAAAGCTTGTAGAGAGAAACTCATGTGCAATTTTAGCTAATATAAATAAAGTCGCTACAGTGTATACTACAATCGATAAATAGGGAAAATTGCATATGTACCCCAAAGTTAGGGGTGACTTGTAGATTTACCCCACACTTAGATGGCTTTGCTATTTTGCCCCATACTTGGAGTGTCCCCTTGCTATTTTGCCCCACTACCCACCTGGCTGCTGGGAATGGACAGTTCTACCCTTGACCCGGGGTGGAGGACGGCGCGGGCGTGGCCGGCGGCGGCGGAACGGAGGCAGGCGGCGGGGTGGCAGGCGCGGAGGGGGCGGGGTTGGCCGGGGGCGGCGCAGCCGGGGTGGCCGGAGGCGGCGCGGTGGCGTTGACCGGCGGCGACGGCGCGGGGAGGTACTCCGCGGCCTCGACGCCTTCCTCCTTCGGCTCCCGCCCCCTCTCGCCGCCGACGCCGCCGGGCTCCTCGCCTCCTACCTCGGCCTCCATCCCTCCCTCCCCGCACAGAACGCCGCATCTCGTGCCGCCCTCCGCGCTGCGCGCCCCGACCTCGTCTTCCGCCTCTTCTCCACCTTCTCCTCCTCCCCGGACTTCCCAGGCGACGCCGCCATCGTCGCCGCCGGCCAACGCCACCGCGCCGCCTCCGGCCACCCCGGTTGCACCGCCTCCAGCCACCCCGGCTGCGCCGCCCCCGGCCAACCCCGCCCCCTCCGCGCCTGCCACCCCGCCGCCTGCCTCCGTTCCGCCGCCACCGGCCACGCCCGCGCCGTCCTCCACCCCGGATCAAGGGTAGAGCTGTCCTTTCCCAGCAGCCCAGTGGGTAGTGGGGCAAAATAGCAAGGGGGCACTCCAAGTATGGGCAAAATAGCAAAGCCATCTAATTGTGGGGCAAATCTACAAGTCACCCCTAACTTTGGGGTATATATGCAATTTTCCCTCAATAAATAAAAGCACTCCGTTTAAAAGTGTATCATAGAAAAGCTAAGTTATTTACTGTAGAAAAGCAACTTTTAGAACCAACAGGGTCCTCACCAATCATACGAAGAGTCTCTTCCTCTATTTTACGTCAATGGGAAAGTTCGGAGCCATTTTGATGTGTACATCATCTCTATTCTCTATCTTACCTCCTCAGGGGCGGACCTAACGTGGGACATGGGGGTTCAGTTGAACCCCAAAAATATGGAAAAATAAACTGCTACTGGTAATCCACAACGCAGCAAGCAAATCCACCACAAACTCCATGGACTGGACTATCCATCCCAGAAAGGAAGATTTGGATGAGATTGCTCACGGAAAAGAAAAGATCCTCAGGACAAAGCTCACTCTTAGAACAATCCAAGCAAGCTAGGGCTTCCTTACCAGCGAAAGAAGAGACCAATCCGGCAGAGCGGAGGACGACGACGACGCCTAGGAGAGAAGAATTCCTTCGCTTCGAGGGTTAAATGACGTTGGCGCGAGAATTTGAGACAAACGGCGAAGCAATAGCCGCCGCCGCCGTCGCGACGAGATATGGAGAAGAGTTCAAGGAAGAAGATGGGCTGGAACTAGAGACGAGAGAGGTTTGGGATTGGGCTGTGAGGATTGCGGATTTGGGGAGGAGGAGGGAGGAGGATAGAAATCTTGACGATGGTCTGTCTCCTGCGCTGAACATTGGGGATCCGAGTGCGAGGAACTCAGAAGTGGGCGGCTTTTAAGGTGGGGGATAAGGGTGCGTGGCACTCGCCGGTTTGAGCCGGCCGGGGTGAGGAAGATGTGGTGGTGGGGATACCTTTTGGCGCCTGGTGCGCTCTACCTTCCCGTGGAATATACCATCAGTCCACCACTCCCCTCAATCAAATTCTGGAAGATTTTAGGCACTGTTTTATTGGACTGAAAAGCTGTAGTATATAGCTGAAATTATACTATAATGACTGAAATTGCATTGTAGCGACTGAAATTTTACTGTAGCTGAAGATAACTTATTTAACGCAATTAAAATTAAAAAATTTAAAAATAGAAAAAATACGCTAGCTCATCACGGACAACGCAAACAAATACGAGAAAAAAGAACTGGCAAAAAAGCTAAAAAAAGCCAAAAGATCAGAAAAAGACAAAATTTATGAATAGTGAAAAATAAGCCAGAAGCTGAAGCCGAAACGAGTAAGACCTTAATTTGTATTTTCTTTGTCCTTTCTGTTATCTCTACTATTTATAAAACTTAAAATATAGGGTTAATAGTATCGTTCATCAATGCCTTGTAACCCTCGTTTGCACCTATCTAAAAAATCTCTAATAAAAACAAAAAAATCTACCAAAAATTAAATTCCATTACTTTAAAAATTCTCTAATAAAAAATAATAGAGTTTTACTGGATGCGCAATAGACCCGAGGGTATTGAGGCACAACGCGGCTAAGCATGAAGACGGAACTGACGGCGTGGACCGGGTAGGCCAATCTCGATAATGTCAACTCGGCGTATTGAGATAATATAAATTTTTTTAAGCATAAGCATTCAACTAGTAATTCTATAATCCTCCGTTTAGGCCAAGGGAATTTTCCGAGACATGTTGTAGGAATTTAATTGTTTATTGTCTAATTTCTATGATCGGAAAGAGCCTTAGGGGATGCTAAGATTTCGAGCGTCTATTGTACTAGTACCTAGTTTATATGGCTGTACAGCCTGGTATTCTACGATCCCCTTGATCCGATCAAGATCACCGTCCGGTACATTCTCAGTGACCAGGGGCGGAGTCAGGAATTAGATATAGGGGGGGCAATATGAACAACAAGTTTTGCCTCCAAGCATCCTATAGCTTACTTCTTTGCGGACTTGATCCTGTCACAGTGCACAAGGAAGTTTGAGCAAAGATACTGTGAGTCAGGAGAGGATCGGATCAAGATCCTGATTGATAACCTGCTGCTCACCTGCTGAAGTAGATACTTTATTTTTGCTTTCTGATTGATAACTTTAAAGCCCTTATTTGGCTATGAATAATGCATATTTTCTGCTTGACCTTTACATTGTTCGGTACCTATATTGTAGCTATGTAATAGAGCAAAAAGGATGCTCTTCTGAGTATTGTCAGCTTGACATGATGTGTAATAGCTGCTTTTGCTGAATGCCCGCGAGCGAGTTCTTGAGCTATCATAATTTAGAGATTGGACTGTTGTTTTGGTGCTTAGCCTCTCAGCATTTGTATGATAAATAACAGAGTAGAGTTTGAGAAGAAATCAAACTGTTTCAAATTGTAATGCTGCAACTCAAGTTGTAACATGATGTTAATCTGATGTTGGTGTAGTTTGCTCGAGCTAGAATTACATTTTCTCCAGCATTTCGTACCTAGCAAATTGTGTGTTGATCCACTAACAAGAGCATGCATTCAAATTGCCTGTTTCCAGTGAACAAGTTGGTGTAAAGTGCAATGCCATCTGGCGAAGTATGCTGAGGTCTCAACTAAATCTGTAAGTATCATCAGACTCGACAACGCAACCTGCAAACATCTCTTCGCCTCTTGACTTGTACAAACTAACTCTCAGCGTCTGGCTCACCTTCTTCATGCAATCATGCTCTCGTTGGGGGGTGCCAGGCCCCCTCCAGCCCCCCCCCCCCCCCCCCTCTCCGCCACTGTCAGTGGCGAAGCATGAAACTTGCTATTCGACAGAAAGGTATAGCACATCTGGTCTTTGCTTTTTTCCCCCTCATTCAGAGTTTGTTCTGCATCTGTACTAGGGGTGGAAACGGATCGGATACGGTCGAATAGTCTCAAATACGAATACGGATTCATGTTTTTAAAACGGATACGGATACGAATTCGAACATTCTCGAATACGAATACGAATCGAATATCGTAACGAATACGAATTCGAATCGGATATATGCTTAATTCGGTCGAATACGAATATCCTCCTACAAATGTTGTAATCGACCGGTTTTTCCGATTAGCGGTTTTAAATTCAAATTTTGACATTTGAAATTTCATCAACAAACAATCATCACAAATATTAATAAATCAAGTTCATATCCTCCACTTAACAAATACAAGGAACAAATTATTCTCAATTCTTAATAAAGTGAATCAAATAAAAATGAGATTTTTATGACACATGGTCCCGAACTTGGCCTATAGAAAAATGGTATTCTTCTGCGCAAAATTCTTCATTCCCTACTGTTTAAACTATTCTATATGGAAAAACTTACCAGAAAATCTCTGCAAAGAAGTTGAGTTCTTGGTGTCCATAAATATTAAAATCCGGCTGCCGTCCATTATATTCTCCAGTAGATTAACCAACCTTATATCAAAGTAATTCATTTCATCATCAAGACATTGTGTTTGAAACATTTGAGTATATAGTAAAAAAAATGTCATGGGAATCCTACTTGTTATACTTCCGGCTCTCAGATAATATCTCAACATGCTGACACCTAGAATAATTGGACCATCACCAGGAGCTTGAATAACAAAAAGACATTAATCTTTAGATTATCATCCAGGATGGTTACAGAAAAGCCAGCCAAAAAACATAAGCAACATATTCGCACCTAGAATAGGCTGAGCATTAACATGAACAATGGCAGGTAAAAGATAAGCAAGTGTTTTCCCTGATCCTGTTTCAGCATTAACATGAACATGAACAATGGCAGGTAAAAGATAAGCAATGTTGGTGTAATATGAGGATTAGCCTAATCCTAGTTCAAACTTCAAAGAAAAGCAGTAGATATTTTCACCATTTTGTTTAAAGCTAAGGAAACGTGAACAAGATAATAAATCATGTAGTTCAGAAGAGAATAAAATTTCAAGAACAAAAGGTAAATGGGCTCTAAAAAAATCAAAATATCTGTTGACTCAGATCGCCGGCGCCCAAACTCCCTCCCCACGCTCGCCCGGCCTCCCCTTCTTCCGCCGCCCTCTGGCCTCGGCGCCTCGCCTCTAGCAGCAGCCGCCGGCGCCCAAACTCCAACTCTTGAGTCTTGAGTACTAGTTGAGGAAATTTGGAAATGAGGAGTTGAGTCTTGAGTACTAGTTGAGCACCTGAGCGAAATGAGGAGTGTACCAGTACTAGTTGAGGTCTTCGCTCTTCCGCTCTTGGCTCTTGGACTGAGGAGTTCGCTGACGCTACTTCGCTGAGTTCGCTGACGCTACTTCGCTGAGTTCGCTCTCGCTCGCCGCTCAGACGCTTCGTACTCGCCGCTCGCCGCTCAGACGCTCCGTACTCGCCGCTCGCCGTCGCCAGGCAGTCGCCAACTCACCACAGAAGCCAGTCGCCAGAAGCAGAGAAGCCCAGACTCACGCTCGGCTGGCCAGACACTCGGTTCAGTCGGTTGACGGAATGACCGAATGACCGAATGACTAAATGAGTATTGAGTAGTGAGTCACTCAGTGAGTCCATGAGTCGTGACTCCCGCGCGGTCGCGCGTGATTCCCGCCTTTGGCGCACGCTTGGCGCCTTTAGTGAATTAGTTTTCATGTGCCCGCCATTCGCCAATACGGGATACGGGATACGCAATACGAATACGAATGTTCTCGAATACGAATATGAATATTCTCGAATACGAATGCGAATACGAATATTCTCAAATACGGATACGAATATTGTCGAATACGAATACGAATATTTTCGAATACGAATTTTTGCTTACCACATTCACGTTTTTTCGGATACGAATATCGGATAAAACGAATTATCCATTACCGTTTTCCACCCCTAATCTGTACTGCTTGATTTTGTTCATTCTTCAGACTGCATTCACAAGGAGGAGAGACTACGGCTAAGTGGGCGCGCTCTCAGAGAGGAGCTCAACGGAGGGCGCTCTCCGATCATCTTCTCAGCAGCGGAACGCTGCCGTCTTCCCTGATTGCAGAGAAAGCAAAGCGCCGTGCCGAAATCGCCAGGTAGAACAACTGCGAAAATCTGGAAGGTTTCTCTTCTTGCAAGGGCAATCTCACGGCAGGGCATTGAGAAAAGAGAGTTCCTTTTTCCTTCGCAGGTTGGGAGAAATGCACGCGCTAAGGGCGCATGTTGAATCTGTGATGAGGCTGAAGCGTGTGGATTCTCACGTCATTCGGCCGGCTCAGTCAGTTTGATCTGCCTGAGGAGCCTTGAGGTGGTATGTTACGAGGAAAAAGCAGCAGCTACTCCCGAAACACTGTTCTTGTTTCCCCTCATGTTTTTTTTGGTATGATTCATATCCGCAACTTCATAATAAGGGATGCCACGTGATCATATCCAGCAAAGTTGCAATGATCTGATGCATCTTTTTTCTCGAAAAACACAGGAGGATTGCGCTTCATTCATCAAGAAGTGGAGAAGTACAAACACGGCTTGAGAGCCATGATCAACGGCTTTAGTTCACTATTACAGAAACTAGACGACAAAGAGATTGTAAAGGCCAATTAAGACTGAACATTATCCAGATGAGGAAGCGACCCAGAGAGATTAAGGAGGTCTGGCAGCTTGGACTTCGGGATGGAGCCAGGTGCCATATTCCGGGTTAAAGTCCAATGTTCAAGCAGCGACTGATTGGTGAGGGAGATCGGTAGCGACAGCTAGGAGAAAATGAGATGCCACATCTGCTTGGCCACTGAGCAGCTGATGAGAAGATGGTCGACAATCTCAGGGTCTTGATCACAAAGTAGGCAAGATGCCGGTGCAGGTATGTTGTGCTTTGTTAGCTTAACGAAAGTCCACACTCGGCATTTGAGTGCTAACCAGGTGAAGATCTTTGCTTTTAAAGGGACATCACTCTTCCACAATTCGTTGGCACAAAGAAGAGAGTAGAACCTTGACACAGCGCAGTGTAAACCGATTTGGGAGAGTATATGCCATTGGTTGACCACCGCCATATGATGTCATTCCTAACCTGATCTTGCAGATGGATTTGACTTAAGGTTGACAACAACAGGAAGAACCCAGAGATGTCTTGCACGGAGAAAGGGCAAAAGGGCCTTGTAGGTCTCTCATCCAGTTTTGGTTGTGTCGCGCCTCCCTGATCTTAATCCTCTTTTTTCAGGAATTCTTCACCTTTACCCAAATTGACGGAGCTAGATCATGTACTCCTTGACCCTGCAACCATCTGTCGGTCCAGAATAGTGTGGAGTTGCCATCTCCTACAGGAAAAATATGCAGATGCATAGAAAAACCTCTCCGTCACAGTGTTTTCGGCCAGCCGGACGCCCTGCCAGCTTCGACTTGGTCAGTGCGCGCCAACCACTCCCAAGGTGTGCGGAAGGCAATGCTAGCAAGTTTGAGGTCTGTGATGCCCAGTCCTCCATGCACGTAAGGGCGACAAATTTGCTGCCAATTTACCAGACATTTCCCGGGCGTGGACATGCTTTCCCCTGCCTAGAGAAAGCTTCTGCGCTTCTTATCAATGGCCTTAAGTGCCCAAGTTGGGAATGTGTCGGACCCCAAGTTTAATACCTGGAATCCTCTGTGATAACACTGCATTATTCCCTGGATCAGTAGATAATGCTCACAGATACATCGCTGCATCATTTCATACACGATAAATTCATACATTACAATACCAGAGTTCAAATAGACCACGTCGGGCCAGGGTTACAATAGAGCCGTCAGGCCAAATGTCTTACAATACATAAAAGCGGAAGCGTACATAGCGTAGGGGCACAACTCACCACAGGCAAGCGACTGGGACAACCCGAGTACCAACGCTATTAATCAGGGACCTGACTAATAACGAAGGCACCCGCCAAGACTAGCCTGGTCAACTTTACTGAGGCGAGAGGCAAGACTACCGAAGCCTATTCTAATAACCACCATCTTCATTTCCTTCGGCATCCTGATCCTCATGATATGCGTAATGCTCTTGATTCACATCTTCTGAAAGGGGGGTTAAGAGCGAGTTTGAGCATAAACAACCGTGCTCCGCGAGCCAACACACAGAATGCATATAATTATAGATGCAAGGCTATTCAAGGAAGGCTCGGGTTCTTTTATTTGCATAAAGCGACATTTGGAAATACCATAACTTAAAATCTCTATGACTTAGCATTTTTCAAGGACTTATGATTTAAATACTGAAAGTGTGCAATAAACGGGGTAGTTTCCAATTCCAAATTTTATGGTTACATCCACCATATTTTTATGGTTACATCCACCAATTACTAACATTTTTGCATAGCAGGTTACATCCACCTTAATTCCAACACTGGAGTACATCCCTCCAGGACAAATTACCAAAGCCAGGTTACATCCACCTTAATACCAACACTGGAGTACATCCCTCCAGGACAAATTACCAAAGTCAGGTTACATCCGCCTGACAGTTTTCTCCCCACCCACATTAGTTTTTAAATAGAACTAACTCGAGGAAGATTTCCGTGTCTGCCCTTGACCGTGGGCACGGCTATTCGAATAGTTTGTGTAGTACTCTGCAGAGACTGTACATCTTTACCCACAAGAGATAATCGCCCCGATGGTTCTACATGATTCCTTTGACATGCAGATCGAGAGAATATCACGAGGCCTTTACAATACCTCGCCCTATCGTCATCTCACCCATATGGGCTTACCCTTCCCGAAGAAGGTCCCATAAGTTGTGCGGGAAGATCCACCACAACGTCTAGCGCAGCTGGACTCCACTCTCCACAACGTCTAGCGCAGCTGGTGATCATCACCTTTTCTCGGTGTCCCATTCAAGCCGGATGTTTATTCCTCTTGCACAATCCCTTCTTTCCCCTACCCGTGAGATGACTTCAAGGGTCTAGTAAATTAGTCAGCCAAGCCTACACTTTGCCAGCATGTGGTTGTACGGTTATACACGGAGGGTCCACACAGGATTAAGTCCTTAGGTTGTTCGGGCGGTCATTCCACAATCCCCTGTGTTACATCCACACCCACCACTCTTACCATCCGCCCAAACAGGTTTAGCAATTTTCGGGGTTTTGAGAAGCATAACACATTTTAACATAAATACTCAGCCACGTACATCCCATGGCTGACCCAAAACTAGTTTCCATGACTAAAGAATGATTATCCGGGCTACTAAGGCCCTGGATTCGACAAGACCAGCATGGCAGTAATATGACTTATAACTATCTTAGCTATAGTTTATACCTAGGGCGACAAATGATCAGGTAGTTCAATGTTACTAGTGGGGTATATCGTTATGAGGTGGATACAGGTTATTAGCTACCTTAAGAGTGACATACGTTTGCTTATAAAGTAAAGCATGCAGATTTTCATAATTTAAATGAACATAGTTTCACATGAAATATAGGCGCAACATGATCAAAGTATTGACTCGCCTGGATCGAAAGCTTGGGGGTCTTGTTCTTCTTCAAGCGGGGTCTCGTTCGCGTCGTCGAACTCTACTCGGACGGAAGAAACCGGAAAAAGGCAACACGAGAAAACGAGAGCCGAATAAGAACCAAATAAAATAAAACAACTCAAATGAACTCGAAATTGAACGAAACCAGAACCATTAGACAGGTCTTGATTTTAGAAAAATTTAGAAGTTGGTTTCATTTAATTCGGAGTTATGGTTTAAAAGTTATAGCATTTCAAAGTTTCAAATTCTAGAAAATGCGAAAATAGAAAAGGGGAGGGAGTGAGAGCTGCCGACAGGTGGGCCTAGCAGCATTAATGCCCCCTTTTAGTGTCGGCTTAGGGCAATTTAAGTGATGTATTAGGGCAGCTTTTAATTAGAGCGTTATTGCACTGATGCTCTGTACTCTGGCTCACTTCGTCCGCACGGGGGAGAAAGAGAGCGGAGCCGGCCGGCGGTGGTGGGGCATGGAGGCGCGGCGGCGCTAGCCCAAACGGGTTGCCCACCCGGGCGCGCACCTCGGGGAGACGGGAATCGGCCGGAGTCGGCCGGACCTGGCCGGGCGGAGGGCGACGGCGGGTGAGGCGGCGGCGGAGACAGGGGAGGCGGGCGCCGGCGGCTCAGTCGGTGGGGGCTCAATCCCTCGAGAGTGGAGCGTCTACACACCTCCATGAACTCACCTAGAGCGCCGGTCGGGGCTGAGGTGGAGCAGGGCGGTCCGGCGGCGAGAGCGGGCTCGGCGGTGAGGAGGATGACGGCGGCGGCTCGCTGGGAGGAGCGGTGGGGTCCGGCGAGGAGGGGACGGCGTTCAGGGTGTCCGGGCGACGCTCCACGTGCGGGGAATCGGCCCGAGGCACATCGGTTCACCGGGGAGGTCCGACACCGGCGTTGGGGGAAGAACGAGGTCGGCGGCGGCCTGCAGAGGAGGAGAGGACGATTAGGCCGGGGAGGAGGAAGAGGGGATAGTGGGGAGCGCGGGGAGAAACTCAGGGGTCCCGGCGGCGACCGGAGAGGCGCGGCGGCGAGGTTGGCCGAAGGAGCGCCCGAGACAGAGGAGGTGGCGAGCGGGGCGTTCGGGCGAGCTTCGGCGGTGGGGTGCGTGGCGCGATGGAAGTGCCACATATAGAGGCCGGGGCGGCTCGTCGGGGAGACAAGGCGACAGGGAGTCGTGCAAGCCTGCTGCACGCGAAGGCGACTGGTGGCAGAGGAGCAGCCAAGCGACGATGACGGGACGACGTGATCAGGCGTACCACGGTGGCGCAGCAACAAGGACGAGCGACGTGCACGGCAACGTCTCACAGAAACTGAGGCCGGCTGCCATTGTCGGGCGCTGATGGCGAGGAGAGGCGCTGAAGACGAGAGCTGACAGCGCAATAACTCACCGACGGAGTTGGTGGCGCATGACGACGAGCTGCAGAGGAGGCGCTGGAACCAGGTGGGAGGAGGGAAAAGCTCTGCCATCAGAGAGGGGAGGAGAATGGGAGGGTGCTGGAATGGCATGGAAGAAGAAATGGATGGCCAGGATTGGCTGGGGAGAAATTCCCTTTAATAATATATACATACGCATATATGTATACGGGTATATATATACATATACACATGCATATATTTTTTCTTCACATTCTTAGCCTCCTAAATCCTTTAATCTTTGAAGTATATTTCAGATTCCAGATTTTAAAAGGGTAATTTGATTTACTCCTTTGGAAATAAACAAGGTCTTCATTTTAAATTATTTTTTTGCATTTTATTTGGAAGCAAAAAGAATAGCCAACTGAGAATAAAAGCTTTTAAATTTTCATTAACATACATTTGAATTTTTCAATAAGCCAGGTTTTGAAAATGGGATGTTACAGAATGTCAGTGTGAGCAGCAGGTAAATGGCCATAGAAGTGAGGACTGCTTTGACAACAATTAGCCTCCCCGCTCGTGAAAGAAGCTTTGCATTCTAAGTAGACAAGATGGCTTGAATTTTGTTAACATAAGGTTGGAGGTCCGCTCTCTGTAGCCTACTGGGTGACAGAAGCATTTCTAGGTAGTTGATGGGAGAAGAGTCTGCCTTGCAGCCGAAGCACCCTTTTGCCATTAAGAGTTCTTGTTGTGTGCATCAAACTGGAATTAGGGAAGATTTGAGCATGTTTGGTCTGAGGCCTGATGTGGACCCAAATAACGATAGTATTTCTCTAGTAGCAATGAGTTGTTGGGGCTTCGGATTGATAAAAAGCATAACGTCATCTTCATATAGTGGGCATTGCCTCACCAAGGTGTGAGACGGAGTTAGGTCCTGATCTTGCGTAGCTTTAGCGAGCAATTTGCTTAGCACATCCATGGCTATAACGAAGAGCAACGGTGACAACAGATCCCCTGCCTGAGCATGATCTGATGCATCTTATTCTCGGCTGATACAGGCAGCATTAGTGAGATTATTTGATATCTTAATAACCACCAAACTTGATGCCATTGCTATGTTTATTTGGACCATTTGTAGATAATAAAAGAATCGAAGATTCCTGGCACTAATGTAAGATCATACAACACCAATCCTTTGCTATCAAGCCAAACTAGTGATTACGTACTGATCAAACCGAGATTTTCCCTGCTTTCTTCTTCCATTTCTCTCCACTAGGTGCTAGGCTAACAAAGTAAATACAATCTGAGATGCAACAAAAAGGGTAGGGCTTTGCTTGTGTCATATGAAATCTTGGTCCTGCTCATCTGCTCGCCGAGAAGTATCTCCGTCGAGCATTCTCTTCGTCATGTTGGCCCTCTGAACAAGCCGAACTAACGCTTGCACCACCTCCGACATTGGTGGCCTGAATTCTGGTTCAGGCTGTAACACAATTTGGAGGCTCATATATTATTTACACGGACATGTTTGGTTTTGCATGAGTAATCTGCATAAGGTAGTGAGTGAAGTCCTACCTGAACACATAAGGCGAGCACGTCTGCAAATCGCGACAGAGACTTGGCAGGGTACAGACCCTTGAGTGCAGGATCGACCATCCTGTCCAATGCATCAATGTCGTGCAGATGGGGAGTCGCCCATCGCACAAGTGACTGCTCTGACCTGGGTCTAGAGCTGTAATGCAGAGTCATGCGATCACATTTAGGATCATCAATTACTAAATTTATAATCATGCACAAGCTGAAAACTGGTGATTGATGATAAGAGGGTACCTGTCAAAAGGTCTACGTCCCGTCAAAAGCTCTAGCATTACTACTCCAAAGCTGTAGACATCACTCTTGAGAGTATACTGACCACTCATGTCCACCTCTGGGGCAGTGCACCCCGCACTCTGTTCTGCTGCCTGTAGAGGTTGATTTGGTGGTGAACATTAAGATGGTCATTAGTGAACCATAATGTGTAAATGCTAGGTTAGAATTGCATAGATCATGCATATCCAAATAATCAAGAATACACAAAAAAAAATATTAATTTGTTTTTTATCAGTGCGGAAAGGTGCAAATCATTACCAGCAACTTTTATAGGCCCATTAACCCGATTTTTTTGATAGCTTAGCAAGCCAAGAGTTATCTGTGTACTGATTTTTTTTTTAAATGCAACTAAGCTAGCAGTCCTCTTAAAATGGGTGCTGGAGTATATTTACCGGAGCTTTACCTGAAATTCAGCATCAGAAATAAAACTTGCAAGTCTAGCATCTGAAAGGTGTAGATTGAAATCTGAGTCCAGCAGAATGTTGGATGACTTGAAATTCTTATGGACGATGGGTGGCGAACATATTTCATGAAGATACCTACAAATTATATTTTCAGTGGGAAATGATAAGGCTTCTACAGATTATATTACAAAAGGAACATAGTGTTAAGGAGATAGAGTTGTATTCTATTCCATATATGCCTTATCTCTATATGGCATATCCTCTTGTACTCTCTTATGTATATGGCCCTTTGGGTCTTATATCAATACACACAATATTCATAACATGGTATCAGAGCTTAGGTTAAAACCCTAACCTCAATCTAGCCTTCGTTCCTCTTCCGCTGCCGCTGCCCCGGGAGGCACGATCTTCACTCCCAGGGCGGCCACCTTTTTTCGCCGGCCGTACGGTTCTCGTCGACGGCCGCCTCACATTGGTGACGCCAGCGCTGAGGACGCCGTCGCCACTTCTCTTGGCCAGCCCGGTCTCCCCGACACTGCGCCGCGCCGTCACGGCCGCGCTCGAGTCGTCGCCGTTGGTGTGCGTGTCCTCCTTCGCCGACGCCAGCCGCCGTCCTCAGGTCGCCGACCCTCCTCAGGTTCTCACGCCATCCAGATTCGATCTGGATGGGCCGCTGTCTTCCTCGGGCCGCCATCACCGTGGTGGATCCCGAGGGATCTCGGCCGCCGCGCCCGCCCCGAGCTCGATCCCGGCTGCCGCGCCCGCCCCGAGCAGTCCCAGATCCGGCCGCGCCCCGCTTGGATCCGGACGGATCCGGCCGCCGTACCTTCTTCGCGACGCCGCCTCCCGGTCCTCGCGCTGCCCCGGCCCGGATCTGAGCTGCCACCGCCGCCAAGTCTGGATCCGGCCTCCCCGCCGGATCCCATACCTCTGTGCCACGCGCCGCTGCCTTCGGCCGCAGCCACCGCCTTGGATCCTCACCGCTGCCAGCCGCCGCCGACTCACCGCGCCCGTCTCCGCCGGATCCGACGCCTCTGACCAGCTCCGGCCTAGCCCGCGCCGGATACGGCCGCCTCTGGCCCTCCCCGCGTGGATCCGGCCACCCGACACCGCCTCCTTCGACCACCGTGCCCGCGCCTCCGCGTCCTCATCGCCGCCTTCTCCCATCTTCCGGCCGCCGTCGCGCCGATGCTCCTCCTGGCAGTCGCCGCCGTGGCTCGGGCTGTCTGCGCCCGTGCTGCCGCCGCCGCCGCTCTTGTAGCCGCCGCCGCCGCCGGAGCTCGCCGTCGCCTGGCCCCGGGGAGCCGCTTCTCCCGGGGAGCCCGCCGCTCCTTCTTCTGTCGCGTGATGTGAGGCGGGACCGCGGGAGTGAGGGATCGGGGTGTGAGGAGAGAGAATGAGAGGGGAGGGGGTTTTTCAGGGTTATTTTGTCTGTTATAGTGTTCGTATTTCTTTTGAGTCAGTCTTCGAGTCATTTTTCTCGTGAGTCTTTCGCTGCATCCAAAAGTCCGTAGTTCTATTTTTTAGTTCGTTCAAATCGTGCGAGTCCACAAAAATTTATTGTCAGTCATAGAAGTGTAGGAATTTTATTTTGCATAGCAGCAGCCGCCGCTCTACTCTCTGAACCGCGTGCAGATCGTAGAAGTCGTTATGATGCCGCCGCTTCTCTAGCCGCTGCCCCGAGCTTCAAAGGCCGCCGCGCGTCCTCTGTGCACTGCGCCGCCACCTCTTGAGCTTCGATCTGCGCCGTCATGCATCTATCTATTCCTCTTCGGCTTGATTTGACAGTTTATTCAAAGGCTGCACGCAACGACGACATCATCAAGACTCGGACTTCGGATTTTTCTTGTTTAAGTGTTCACCCTTTTTCAAATGCAACGCTATTGCATACGCATTGCATTTGAGGGGGGTGTTAAGGAGATAGAGTTGTATTAGGAGATAGAGTTGTATTCTATTCCATATAGGCCTTATCTCTATATAGCATATCCTCTTGTACTCTCCTATATATATGGCCCTTTGGGTCTCATATCAATACACACAGTATTCATAACACATAGAATGTTACAATAGATTATATAATGAAGAAATAATTGTTGAAGCATGTTCTTCAAGCATTCAGTTAATACTATCTGACAATGTATAACTAACATCCCACATTCGAACAAAACATGTAGAAAAGACATGCATCCAAAAGTCTATACATAATATGCAGAGGATGCTTCCAGCTCAGAGAGATTCAGATAGCATGATATGATCAACAGCAGTATTATTAATTCAACTGTCATTAACAAGAAGTTTACAAATTAAATTTGTAGCAATAAGTCACTTAGCGTGCAACTATATGGATGACAATAATCAAGGTCCTTTTCCTGTCCAGTTGGATCTGGACACACAAGATAGCTAAACTTGTATAGTATTCAATATCATGTATAATGCCAGAATAGCATGTAGACACCACATCATACCATCCAGATCAACATAATATAGAGTTCATTTTCCACTTACTCCAGTGCGCGGGCAGAGCCTAGTGCGATCTTAACACGAGAGTTCCAGCTAAGTGGCTTGCTGTATTCATCTGAAAGATGGAGTAGATCATGAAGCGATCCATTCCTGTGGAAATTGTACACAAGCAAGTGCTGTCCATGTTCCATGCAATAGCCCACAAGCTCATTGAGATTTGGATGGTGCAACTTTGAAATGTTTGAGACCAGTTCGACAAAGTCATCAGATGAATGGAATGGCATCACGGTACTATCTAGTTTCTTCACAGCCAGAACCTGAATAAACAGGAAAAGTAAGCCTTGTATATTTAAACGGCTTAACTTCTGTTCTCCACTACTAAAATTCTTTTTAAAGAAAAAGGACAAATACAATAACACGGAAACTGAAGCTATCATTAAGCACTAAAAAACATTCAATTTATGAGGAAAGCTTCTATTCTCCTTCATTTTTCTCAGCGACAAAACTGATTTTAATGTGTCTTGCTTGGAACACATAAATTTCTTCTTAGATCTATGTAACTTCCACTAATGTGATAATGTATACATGGAATGTTAAACTAAGGGCCTATTGTGGGCATGTTACCACATGACTACTGGAAACCCAGAACCACAACAGCCCCAGTTTCAAAGACCTTACAGGTGCAAGTATTGAAATTTGAAAATGTTCATGTACTGTCAGAAATATATAGGAATAGTGGTAAGATGATATATAGCATACCTTTCCATCATTGAACTGTGCCCTGTAAACACGTCCAAAAGTACCCTCTCCAACAAGGTTATCCATGCTGAAGCTATCTGTTGCCATCTGTAGATCTGCAACTGAATAAACAATTGCCTTTATGGGTGTTACATTGCTTTTCTTTGCGACAGGCTTGTTTGAAAAATCATCATCATCGAATGACTTGTGGCATTCAATCTTGGGGGGTGGCTTCAGACTAATTGAAGCAGGGGAAGGAAAAGACTCTACATCTATTGTGGCAGACTCTTCAATAGGCTTCACGTCTGCAACATTTGTAGAAGCAAATATTCATATACAACAACAACAAAGTCTTTTGTCCCAAACAAGTTGGGGTAGGCTAGCAGCAAACAAACATTCACATAATTAGCTAAAATAGAAATGACATCTCTCAAGTATAATAACCATCAAGGCACCAAGTGAACCAACCTTTAACTTCGTTTGAAGGGAACGAAGTGAATGGCTGGTGCTGTTCAAGGTGTTCTTCCATTGCAGCTTTGCGTTTTCTTCTTCTTATCACAAAGAATGCAACGACTGCTCCAACAACCAGCAATGATATGATAATGCCTGCTACACCTCCACCACCTATCCCAGAGCTTCCACCAGAACTTGATGAACCATCATCATTTTGACCTGGGCTTCTCTGATGGTTTGGAGGAGGCGGAGCTGTATATGGTGGTGGTGCTGGTGCTGGTCCCGTACTCCAAGAATTGCCATCAGTTCTATACACAAACATCATATTAGTTCAGGATATAGCTCTATTAACAATTGCATGCTAAGAAATCAAGAGAACTCACTGTAGACTGTTTATCTTCTTCAGCTGACTAGGAATCCAACCAGTGAAACGATTGTTTGCAACATTCCTATAGGTAAGCAACATATGAGATATGCTACTGTATATGTAAATAAAGTACAAATGAATTACAAGTTGATGACTTACAGATCATTAAGGGGGAGATTAGCTAGGACATTGATATTACCAGTAAATTGATCGTTCTGCAAATATCTGAGAAGAACAAGACACGGGTTAGATGCATGACACACTAACAAGACATGTCTAGGAGACTAAAAAATCCATTTCTTACAAATTTTTAAGGTTTGACAATGCAGTGAAGCTTTGCGGTAGGTCACCGGTAAGAGAATTAAAGGAGAGATCCCTGAATCACATTACATAGGAAAATAGTAAGAAAATCAAAACATCAGGAATATGAACAAAGATGAGGGATTTTATAACACATGTTAAGACCCATCTGACAATGCACACAAAAAAGTACTCACAGTGTTGTCAAACTATCAAGGTTGGCAAATACATCGGTCATATTTCCTTGTAATTGGTTATGATTAAGATTTCTGCATATAGCAAGGAAAATTCATTTAGCCCTACAAGATGATAAAAATTCCAAAGCACAATCAACTTCTGGTTGCAAAGATACTCACAAATACTTAAGATTAGACATCGTGGAAATCGAGTAGGGTAAATTTCCAGTGAACTGGTTTCCCGCGAGATTGCTGCAAAACAAGAATCAGTTAATAGCCATGGCACCGGAATAGTTGAGAGAAATTCAAATGCATGACTTCATTTGAGGAACTTACAGCCTCTCAAGCTTATTAGTGGGAAGGTTGTACTGTATTGGTTGTCCACCACCAAGGTTGTTTTGGCTCATGTCACTGCATCAAAAATTTGATTCAAAATGGTTATCAACTCAACTGAACTCCCACAGCAAACAAGGTTAGCATGAGATAAATTTGGGCACTCACATCTCGACCAACGAACCCATGCTATTCAGATTGTAGGCCAAATTCCCTGAGAGCCCCAAGCTTGGTATTTTGCTACAGCATCAAAGGAAAATACACTAAGAGCGAGTAAGAAATGAAGCTGGGCTACCAACTACTTCGCTTCATGAGGCTCACATTGCAATAACTGATGATGCTGAGCAAGTTATGCCCTGCCATGATTGGCCACAAGGGTCACCGCCATTTGGCTGCCAGCCTTTGAGCTGCCCCGGAGAATTCAGGCTAGTGAAGAGCGTATTTAGGGCAGTAACTGCATGTCCACGAGCAACGAATTAGAATTGTAGATAGGGCGTATCACTAAACAAACCCAGTTCATTTGCAAGCTGAAATTGCAAGATATACCAACGCTTGGATTCATATTCACACAATTTGACGGCCGAAAGGGGAGAAAACACGAACACGAATATGAAAACTGATCTGTTCAGGAAGAGCAAACCAGTAAGACACATATGGGGTACTCTCCATGATCCGTCTAAATATAAGGACAAACTATAACAAAATAGGGAAAAGGAAGGGTCAGATCGAGAAGCTATGTGAGAGGAAAACGACCGCACTTTTTAGGGAAACTGCTAAACCAAAACTGTTCTTCTCAAAAGAGCAAAGCTTCACAGTTCAATGCTTTTTTTGCTCAAAATCCCTCCTTTATCCCAACAACTCTATCAAGATTCAACAAGAACCTAAAAATAAGATATTTGAGTTCAAGGGTTGCCATAAATGAAGTAGTGAGGACTGAGGACGGTGGCATCAGCCAACATTTGGTTATAACCAACCAAAAACACAGTGAAGAACTGAAGATGCAAGATTTTCCTCTGAATTCAGTGCATTTCCTTGCTCAAATTATCCGCCAAATCCATCAATAAAATTTGCAGCTGTTTCTTAGCACTAGCTAACTATATCAGGTACCAAAGGAGAATGCTCAAAGCTCCATGTTTTCCCAACCAAAACTATCAGAAATACAAATACAAGAAAAATAAAATTGAGGATTTCTGGACTTTAAGTGACTAAACTGCTAAAATTTACACATCGTCTTACTCACAATGTAGAAAGGATCCAAATCCAGGGCGTTCTTGCATAAATTCAGAACATCAAAAGCAATAAGCAGAAATCTAGGGGAAACTTAAAAGAAGAAACCAAGATTTGGTGCGCAGTCCAAACATTTCCTAGTTCCAAAACCGAATCTACCAGAAGACGGTACCAACAACCACCCATCTGGTGGAAGCACTTAAAGAAAAATTGTCCCTTTGCAGCAAAATTCTCACCTTTTCACAACTAAAACCATCAAGCAGAACTATACAAAGCAATCGAATAGCTGTAGAACAAAAAGAACAGTTGCGCTAAAAGAGAAAGTTTGTAGGTTCTAACCATCATTAGGGTCAGTGTCTGCAGCAACCAAGATTTGCTTCTGGGGCCAAATGCAGCAGCAGCCCAGGAGTAGCAGCAGCCATGCCACATCCACCATGCCACCACCTCTCTTCTTCCTCCCCATCCCCCACAACAATGCTCTCTCCATCACACTATCTCCCACCTAAAAATGCAGAGGAGGAAAGTGATTTCTTGACTTTAGAAAGTTCCCTTCTTAAGGCTCCTCCAAATCAAACGGATAACCGCCCCCCCGCGGCAGCAGCTGGCGGCAGAGTGGAGACAAGAACCAGGGCCTGTTTTTCAGCTTCTGCTGCTGGCTTCCAGCCTTCCTCCGTGTTCTTGAATTGTGCGATGGAAAGTAGCGCAGCAGCAGTTGGCAAAGTGCCGCTCAAGTGAGTTTAAGGGCTGTTCTTAACGGCTTCACAAAGCGGCTTTTAACTTTTGTTACAGTACATAACTTTCAAACGAAATATTTTTTTAAGATAGAATTTATTAGTTAATTGTAGTACACGTTAAAACCCTAACATCTGTACCAACCAAAATTACAAACGAGTATCTCTCTCTGCGTAATCTCTGTCGCAAACAGCTAAAATTCAAAATTTTCAACCATAAGCCACAGTCATAAAGAACAGGCCCTTAGCTTCCAGCTTTTAAGCTTCCAACTTTTTCATTACCTCTTTTCCTTTTTTTCTTTTTTCGGTTTTTTTAATTTTTTCCGTATTCTTTGCATTGTCCATGATATAATTTTTACTATTTTTTATTTTTTAAATTTAATTACGCTGAAAAAACTACCAACAGTTATAATGCAAAAAAAACCAAGCAACGCAATTTAAGATAAAAGCTTAAGCTTTAAACTCACTTGAGCACTACTAGGTCTGTTATTTTGGGCTGCAGTTTATGATTTACGGATGTGGCTTATGCCTTTTAGCTGCTCGCAAAAGAGAGTATGGAATAAGATAAACTCATGTACGATTTTGGGTAATATAAATGAAATCACTACAGTATGTACTATAATCAAGTCGTAGACCATGTCTTAAAAAGACACTCCATTTGAAAGCTAGTTACTATAGAAAAGCCAAAAGCAGATGCAGAAGCCGAAAAGAACATGCAAGAACCAGGGGTGGTGTGATGAGGTCAATTGCTCCTAACCCTTTCCAGGGCCTTTTTGTGAATTGAACGATCGCAAAGGAGTTAGTTCAGTAAAAAACCAGAGATGATTTGTTTTTTTTAAAGAAAAAGTGAGAGAACATATAAAAGATCTGATATATATTTTGCAAAAAAAATTTAGAAAATTCAGATATCAGAATAGTTGTCAGTGTTCCTAGCCAGACCGGTCGGTGGACCAGTCGGACCGCTGGGAGAGAGTGATCAGATGGGCATGTGAATGGTGGTCTGATCGGTGGTCCGATGTGATTAGATGTTACGTGGTGGTCCGACTGCCACGGTAGTATGACCGATTTCTAGTTGGCAACTGTTTTTTTTTTCAAAGAGTATATTTTGGAATTGGGCTCATGCTGTCCGACTGGACATTGTGAGCGGTCCAACTAGATGTGAGTGGCTGGTGTGACCAACATTGAAAATGCGGTCACACCAGTTAGCCAATCAAACCATTCAGTGGCTGACGGTCTGACCAGGGTAGTCTGATCAGCCTAGGGAGAGCGGTCAGACTAGTGGTTGTGGCCAAAAAACAGGTTGAGTTGAGGTAAGTTGGTTTGAGGTTGAATTGTGGCTTAAGAGCTATAAGGGTTTGTGTTGTATTGTATAATACATGTTTTTGACTAACGTGAGTCAAGTGCATGGATCTTGTGTTTGACATGGTCACTTGATGTTTAGATGTGCAGGTGGCTTGGAGAACATTAGCAGTTGATAACAATGGATCAGGACTAGGCGGGAGCTGAGGTCCGAGCAGTCATGCAAGTCTGGGTGAGCCTCCGTGGCTCAAACAGGAAGCACAGAAAATACAATAATCGTGAAATACGAATTTGTGCATGTAGTATACCAAGTGATAAGGTTGATGCACATAGAGATTATTGGTGGGGTCCGAATGTGTGAAGATGTCAAGGCTAGTCATTAGGTACTAGTACTACAGGCTACGTATTAAAGTATGTGAAAATGCTTTGAGGTGAAAGTGAAAACGAAATTAAAAGAAGATGCACGAAAGCTTCATCGACGGTATTTTGGTAGTTGGTCAAATACCCAGTTGGTGCATTGATCAAAACCACGACACAAAGAGACACAAAGGAGAAGTGGTTTAGGTCAAAGAGAACTGGAATTGACAAGTGGTTCAATCGCTAAAGAGTTAAAGGGTTGAGTCTTGTAAACGCTTTGAGAAGCATGCGTAAGTGTATAAAACCCGTGTTAGTGGGTTTAACGGGTTTCCCTGGTTGGCTTACATGGGCTGGCCCATTAGGATTGTTGGTTATTACGAGGGGGGGAGGAGGTGGGAGATTCTAGATTTTAGGTTTTTGTTCTACTACCTTCTCTCATTCCATGGTTGTGAGAGAGAAAACTTAAGAGAGAAAGGAGTGGTGCTCTAGCTGTACCTTGTAATCATCTATGAGTAAAATCTCATCCTCCATAGAAAATAGATTGAAGCTTCTTCTCAATCATATTCTTGTTTGCATCCTTACTTGGTTTCGCTTGTTCTTGAGCTAGATTTGTCATTTTTGGTTCGTGGGAGTTTTAGCCCAATATTTTGCTTAAATTACCTTATTAGAATATGTGAAATAGATTTGGAAGACCTCATGTCTTAGATCCTCACAAGTAAGAAGTAATTTTAGTTTTAGGGTTTTTAGTGTTATTGTGAACTAGATTTGATTCTCTTCAATTTGGTGAACTCAAGCCCAAGAACCTTGTGATTCTTGATTGGTTTAGGTTCTTATAGCGTGCAACAAGTCTCAAGCAAAACTTAGAAGTATTTGGATGAGAATTAAGCAAGTTCTTGATATTTGAGCTTCTAGATCATGAAGAGTTAACACCCTATTCCCAGACATGAGAAATTATGGTTTATGATAGCACCGCCTAGATAACACTAAGAACCAAATCTTATGACAACCTCCCAATGTAAAATAGTGCAACTACAAGTTTATAATGGGTACAACCTGGCTAACTAATTTTGTATCCACCAATGTAGGTTGCACCATTAGAGTGACCCACGAGTCATGTCGCTGGTTTTAAGCTGTCATGGACATGGGTCGTGTCGCTGATGTAAGTCACCGTGTGGTGCAAGATGGTGTCTGGACATGGTGGACATAACCTCACTCAGATAAAACCTTAACGGATGTAACCTACACTAGGTGTTGTATTGTAAAGGTCTTGTGTTAATCTTCTTGATTCATATGTCCAAGGAAATATGTGAAATATAACAACTTGATTATCTTTTGTGGGTAAAGTGTACGACATTTGCAGAGTGAAAACCGTTCGGATAGTTATGCCCATGGTCATGTGTGGGTATGGAAACTTACTCGACTTAGTATCTGTTTATAAATCTTTGTGGGTGAGATGAAAACATGTCACGTGGATGTAACCTTGAATTTGAATTGCCCTGCCTGGATGTAACCCTATGATATTAATAAGTGGATGTATAACCCTGATAACAAAACTAGCATTTGGTGGATAGAACCATGCTCCGTAATAGGTGAATGAAACCTATAGTACTATTAATATTGCATACTCTTACAATTTTTAAAAATATGGTTTAGTAAAAATGTTAGGACTCGGAAATTTTCTATAATTGCATTTCAAAATAATGTCATTTTCGTAACTAAAAGAATCTCAAGCATCTCTTGATAGCCTTGCATCTGTTATTATTGTATTCTATGTGGGTAACTTGCTGAGTATCTTTGTACTCATTTTTATTTAATTACCATTATTCAGTCAGTAGGAAGAATAAAGTCAAGCCCTGTGTTCATCCAAAGAAGTCGACAGAGCTGGAAGGCGATGATGCCAAGAACTAAGTTGCGAGCCCCAGTTGGCTGCCTGTAGGTGTGTCCTGATGGTCCCACTTGTGTGGAGTGCCATTTCTGCTGCTGCTTTTTAATGATTTCGGTCTGATCGGTCCATGAGTAAGTCTATCATTATATTTATGTTTCTACAAGATATGATTTTTATATACATTAATATATCTATGAGTATTATCTACTGATCTAGAAAATAATACTGTGAAATCATAGAGAATTTTTATATTTATAAAATCCGGGTTGGACACTTATTCTGAATCCTAATCAGTTGCTAATCTACTTTGGAGTATGTCCCTACTGCCTGGGTGACCGTGTTCATGTGATCTCAGTTTCTTTTTAAGTGTGCATACCATGTGGCTGCTGCATGCATACTGAGCAAACACTGGCTCGCTGCCTGCAATCCTACAATAATTGGTGAAAATGTATAATTTTTTTGTATGAATAGTATATTTTTTTATTCAAAATTAAGCTCCAGTTGCCCAATGCTCGGGCGACTGGGGGGTTAAATTAAAAGGCCGAGCGCTTGGCCGCCGCCGTCACTCTCACAGAAATCGTTCGGCCGAGTAGAGAGTAGAGGAGAAGAAGAAAAGAGAGAAGAAGAGGAGAGGGGAGAAGAGAGGAGAGGGAGGAGAGAAAAGGAGAGGGACTAGAGAAAAGGAAAGGGAGAGGAAGGAGGGGGAGGAAGGAGGAGTGGGAGGAGAAAAGAGGAAGAACCAAATTCAGGTATTTTTTTATTAGCAATATTGTATTTACAGTATATTTTTTATTTAATGTTAGTGTTAGTAAAAATTGTAGATGTAGATATAAATAGTTTAATTTTTAGTATAGAAAATTTAGATAACGTAGTTATAGGAAATTAGCAGGCGTAGAAGCGGAGAGGATAGAAAGAAGCAACAATATGTATTTTTTTTTGTATATGCAATATTGTATATCATTGTTAGTGTCAATAGAAAATTGTAAATTTAGATAAAAATAGTTAAAATTTTGGTATACAAAATTTAGTTAAAATGTAGTTTTAGCAAATTAGCAGCCGAAGAAGCATGTAATTGTGTATAAATTAGGGAACATAGTTTTACAGAATTTGCATCATTAACAAATTGGCATGCGTACAAAATTGTAGTTGTAGAAAATTCAGTCACCGTAACGTAAAAAATAATCGTCCGTGGAAATATTTGTACGTATTACAAAATTCAGTAAATATTTATGCTATAATTTAATAATTTGGTATGTAAAAACGTTGGAAAAACCGATAGGAATTTTATAGTACGAGGTTATTGTAGCGGGTTACATGCGAACGATTGGCGAAATGTGAATTGCAATACGTCGATACTTTGGTATTGTGCGATGCAATTCGACATGTTGCAAAATTAAAACATTATGCAGGCCGACATCAGCAATGGCAATACCATACGAGCCAGCTTTCCGCAGTGACATGACATGACGATGTAGCTTTTTGAAGTGACATAACAGCACGGCCTAGCTTTGCGCAGTGAGAAGACCGAACACGCCGCTTTGTGCAGCGACATGACCGCATATGTCAGCTTTCTGTAGTGACAAGACCACACGGCCTAACTTTCCACAGTGACATGACATGATGGCGTAGTTTTTCGCAGTGACATCACAGCACGTGCCAGCTTTGCGTAGTGAGAAGACTGAACACGTCAGCTTTGCGCAGTGACATGACAACACGTGCCAGCTTTACGCAGCGACAAGACCACACGGCCCAGCTTTACCAGCTTTGCACACTTGGTAGCTTTAAACAGTGATGGGACCACACAGGGACCTTCATGTACCGACAGGGCAACAAGGGACCCTATAAAAGGAGGCCGAACATATTTATCAGAGAACACTTCACAACCAAACCCCACACTACACCGGCGCTTCCTTCACCATACCGGGATGGACAAAAGACTAAAGAAGCAATGGAACAAGATGATGAAGCAATGAGAGGAGACCTGTAACCTAGCATAGTCAGCTGCCGCTCGCGATGAGAAAGTAAGGGCTGCTGCGGCCCGTGTAGAACAAGCGCAGCGTCTACGAGGTCAGCTCCCCGCAACGATGGGCCCCGTAGCAACAAACCCATCCTGAACGTTCCTACCGAGCGTTCGCCGCAACTCCCGCCCGAGGGGGAGACACCCCCCTTTGTTGGTGCTAGGATACATGCAAATTCTTCAAGTCTAAGCACCGCCTCAGCCTAGGTATGCGTTACTAGGGTTGCGCAAACTACTCCAGTGACTACCCCGACAGCCTTCTAGACACCGCAATCTATCGGCAGCTGGTAAGGACCAGGTGCACCATTTTCCCCTACCTTTTCTCCTTCACAGTACGCACTAACAACCTCTCCCCAGTATTCACAGTCCCCGAAACCCCTATGTGGCTACCGCAAATGGATCGATCTTGAGATCCACCCAAAGGACCAGTAGTACCTCGACTTCGAGAAGTGGAATGTCGCAAGGTCATCGGAGATCCGGGAGGAGGAGCGCCGCAAGAACAAGCAAACCCTGCATATACAACATGAGACGAAAGCTCATCTCGAGGCTTGCACGCGTAGGGAGCGGGAGGGTCGCGAGAGAAAGAGGGAAATGGCAACCAAGGCAAAAGAGGCTGTCGAGGAGTTCAACGACGAGCTGGCAAGGAAGGGAAAGTGGCCCTGGTCCACACAGTAGGTCCTACAAGTAGTTGGGTGGGTTCGTCGCACATGATGCTATATGTTATGCGTGTAATCAAAAAGTACGTGGCATATTACTCCCAACTGTATTATGAAGTCTATTTAAATTCAGATAAGTTTATCTCCTCGTCTTTTCGCATTCAATTATTCACATAGCAAGTCATCTAACAATATTAACATACCAATTTTCATCCGTATACGAATTCCCAGTAACATCACAATATCACTAACTGTCGTACTTACCTATCGTTCTAAGGTCAATCGTTCTTAAAAAAAATTGGCAAATTTTTTTACACATCTACAACATATAACGGCCATAAACTTATATTACAAATCCAGCATATTATTTTCCAGTTATAATCTACAAATTTCACAAAAATCTACAAAATTCACGGGGCAGTTTGCAGTCGCCCTCTGGGTGGGCGATTCCACATGCAGTCACCCCTTGGTTTCAGTCGCCCAATGGTCGGGCGACTGGAACTCTGTCGCCTGGCAATTAGGCGACGACTGGAGCCTATTTATGTAAAAAAATATTGCCGCGGATATTTCAAATAAAAATAGATTATTCGTACAAAAAATTCGAAAACGTACGTGTTACTCACTGTAGCTAGATTCGGGACCGTTTATTTATTTTTTGTCTTCATTTATAGCTTTTGATTGTTGTTTATAATTCTTGGGCTATTCATGAGAGCACGGAGTAATAGAATCTCGAATGTGGTTTATGTCTATATAAATAAAATCGCTATATTATATACTATAATTAACTTGTTGATTTTATTTAAAAGTTAATTAATATAAAAAATTAAAAAAATAGTTTTTAGAGACTAAAAAGAAAGTATCAAGGAGAGACACCGACAAACACACGTGGGAGTCAGCAGATTTCTGGGTTCAGTGTGGGCGTTGGACGATTGAATCGATAAACATGAGCACGTGACATTTGGGACCAATGTGGGGGCTAGTACTGAGCATGGCGTCCCATCCTTGAGACCAATCGCAGGGCCCTACTTTCTCTTTATCCTTGGAAGATACCTGGAATCCCTTTCACCTTCTTGACAGATAAAAACTTTCAGGATAGCGTCCCAAGAGCACGTTTTGCTTTCTCTCTCCCTCTTGGAAGATAAAGACTGATAGTCGTCTCAGCGTGTGCAGATTGCAGGTGCTCTTGCTGAAATCCTACACTGGAAAGGTAAGCTGGGCTGGCCCAGAAGGCAACGGAGTGCCCGGTTGGAGGCAGAGCGGGAAGCGGCCCAGTTGGGTAACGCAAAGCGCAGGCGTAATCTCGGCCTTGGCCCAAGTAGCGAAGACGCCCAGACGGTGCAGCGTCGACGTCTTCTTGAACGGCGTCGTCGTCGACCCTGGCGAGCGCGGACGGGGTACGTCCATGGGGCCGTGGCAATGGCGCGCGGGCGGATGCGGGGCCACGCGGCGGGGCAGATCCTCCGGGCTCGCCGCGGTCGAGGAAGGCGGCGGCGTTGAGGACGATGTTGCGTACAGCCGTATGGGCGCCGCCGCCGCCGACGCACTGGAACATTCAGGTCACGCCCTTGCAAATCTTCGGCATTTCCCTTCACACCCTCCCAGATTTGGATCGCGCATAGAGTTGGCGATCTTGGACCGTTCGATCATTGTTGTGCGTCTCCGATTGAGGAGTAGTTAATGAGTGGTGGTGGCACGTTTTCGCAAGGCCCCCTCCGAAGTATTTTACAATTTACATATATGGTCGGAGGGAGGCGGAGCGCCGGCCATCGGCGGCGGCCGCGTCGGGCGAGGTGCCGTTCGGCGGTCTTCCGCGCAGACGATTGTCTCCCACAAGGCCGTTCCTCTGGAAGCCGTTCTGAAGTGAGGAGCGCCGGCATCTCCTCGACGGGGAGCAGGTCGACCACCGGCAGGAAGAGCGCGGCGACGGAGTCGAACATCGCCCGCGGCTGCGGGTAACCAAGGACGGGGTTGGAGGAGGCTGCTGAGATGGAAGAGGAGGGAGATTGCTGCATTTGCGACTTGGCTCGAGTGATGGCGGCGGATGGGTGGTTAATGGGGAAAAGCAATTAGATGCGCACCTCCAGATTAAATAGATAGAGGTGAGGATTTCTGCTCTCCCTTGTTGCAGTTTTTGATGCCTTCTTGCCTAATTTGGGTTCAATCCTAACGAAGAAGAGAACACAGGAAAAGCATGAAGAGAGATTTAGCACCCTGTGTGTTTCTAAATTCAGTACAAATAAAACAACAAAATAGAACATGGCCATCACTACACAAATACACAACATCATCTGAAAAAACAGCCTCAAAACATTCATAAAACTCATAAGACAAACAGCAAAACTAGGTGACCACAAAAAAAGTTTTTACTTGATAAAATAATTGTGAGGTGTCAAATGCTGCAAGAAGACTGCATCTCTTTCGATGCAAACTGTGAAGAAAAATTATAGCAGTTAAATTAGGTGTTTTGTGCAAAACTGAGAGAATTGGGGGGAAGAAGAAACTCTTCGTAGGAAAATCAATGTGCAAATTTTCTGATGTGGTCTAGGGTTTGGTGGAAGGAGGATAAGGGTTGCAGCCCTCGCCGCTCTCAGGGCTTGTTCTCTGCGAGCAGGAGGCTCTGATCAGCACTAGAGAATTTTGGGAATTTTCTTTATTGCCTTCTTCTCACCAATAGCAGTCTACCTTTATAGATAGGGGTGCAATCGGAGCGGATACGGACAGATATCGCTTATTGTAACACCCCATTTCTGGGAGTATTATGAAACCCTCGCAACTGCCCAGGATTGTTCAGCTGCGAGTACATACATCGAGTGTATAACATTGCCAACACATGCTTAAAATAAAAGCCAACTTTATTACAATATAAAGGTATAGAAGCCAAGTTTTACAGTAGGGCAAGCGACCCTTAGATACCTTACAAACAAAATAACGCCACAGGCACGCCTGAGCGGAGAACGACCCTAATTCCACGTATCCTCGATCTCGTAGAGCTTCACTTCTTTGTCTTCATCTGTCTCCTCATTGCTAGCTATTTCTGTTAATGTTTTTAGCAAGTATGAGTACAACTATCGTACTCAACAAGTCACACGGAGATTGCTATTAACTACATGCAGGATACATCAAGTGATGGGGAAAAGTTTATATTTTTATGTGGATGCAATTTTAGTTGTAAACAGGTTTTAAACATAAAATCATAACTTTCTATAAACTTCAGGGGGGTTTTCAAGGTTCAATTACCAGACCACCAACATTACCAGATCCTTTCCAAATCTACTTATGCCTTGTTGCTGGAATCACCCATTAAACATAGCTTCATTTACCGGAAGCACGACGTATTCGAATACATTTGGTCATGACTTTGCAAAGTTGCCCTGCTTTACCCACAAGATTCCTTAACTCCGGCCAAAGAGTTAAGAAAACGAGGTTGTTCGCTGCTCAATTCTTTAAATAGCCTCTACCTAGTAGGTTTCTTCGACAAGCTCAGGCCACCACCTGACTTATCTCAGCCTACTATTGTGTGGACATCTGATAATCAAATCAACAATAAAAACAACAACGGCGCCAACTTCCATACGACCCTTCTCAACTCCCTTCCGTATGGACTCACACTTTGCCTCCACCTTGCGTTTGTAAAGGTTCAATCGAATTTGAGCAGTTACTAGACCAGGTTTGACGTATCAACGCTTATGGTTGGGCGATTACTATGTTCTTTACTCAGCATAAGGGTCTAGTCCTTATATTTTCACCGGTGGCAAATTCCCTTCTACAAATTTGTCCAGTGATTTAACACTCCCATTGATTTGTAACATTTGCCTTCACCCTAGGTTAAGGTCATGGGATCCAACAATCATCGCTTACCCTAGAAACACTTCCCAAATGAATACCAAATCTTTTACTAACAGTAGATGTTGTTGATTCTCTAAACTACCATGATTACATATTATTGTATTTAATACTACTATATTTTGTCAAGGTGAATATGACCATCAAATTAGACTGAGCTTTTTCGGGTGGTAGGACATAACTAGTATCATGTCATTCTAAGCATTTATTGTATATAAAATAACAATGCACAAATAGCATAATGAAAATACAAGTAAATAAATAACTTAGGGAATGTAGGATCAACATGTTCAAAAATATGTGTGACTTGCCTTGCGAGTTTACGATTTCGATTAACTTGTATTCTTTGGCGGGCTGGGCCTGAACTTGAGCTTTTCCCTCCTGCTCTTGCGAAATCTCGACTTCGGAAGCTAACGCAAAATAATTAAAATAAATATTAATTCCATGCCCGAAGGAATGAGCGAGGAATAAAGAAATAAAATCCGATAAAATTCAAATAAATTGGGATTTGGGCTTATAGGAGGGTCATATGGGGAAATGGGCCTTGGATATGGGTTGGTCGGCTCGAAACGTTTCTAGGGAGTACCAACATGTATTTTTGGGTTCGGATCTAGTACTGTTCATTGGGCTTGGTCGGACTGTTCATTGGGCTCGAGCCGATTTCGGCGAGTGGGTTCGGTGTGACCCCATCAGCTCGGGTCCGGTCAGATGCATCCGGTGCGGGCCAATCGGTTCGGCTCAGCCAACTCGAAGTGGCTCGGTCGGTTACTATTCCTTAGGCTCGAACATAACGCGGCTAGTGGATCCGTCTCGACCGCGCCCGTCCGGCTCGGTCGGATGCGACTGGTGCGGCCGAATGGATTCGGCTTAGCCAGCTCGGGGTGGCCCGGTCGGGGCACTGTTCTTCTTCTCCGCTTCACCCGCGCGCGCAGCGAGCAGAGGAAGAGGGCGGTGGCTGCCGGCGGCGGTGGAGCGATTTGCGACGGCAAATAAGGGTATGGGCGGGTTCATGGGGTTGTGGGGAATCCATTTTGGGTGGTTTGGGGGCCGGCGGAGGCGGCGTTCACCGGCGGTGAACTTTTCCCCTTTTGTGGCTATTTTGAAATTAGGGGTAATTGGGAGCTTCTTCGGGCAATTGGGTTGGTATTAGAGCATCTACGGGGCTCGGGTAAGTTCATGGAGGGGCGGATTTAAGCTGGGAAAGGCCGTGCAAGGCCGGCCACGGTGAGGTGGGTGCGGTCGACGGTGGCCTTCATCGGCAGAGAAGGAGGCGGCTCGAGAGCCTAAGGCGACGGGTTAGGAAAGTTCTAGGGAGCAAGGGGAGGCTACAAACGCGGGCAATCGGAAAGTTATGAGCTAAAACGGTGGAATTGGGTTCAAACCTAATCTAGGGTTTTTCGGCGATTGGCGATGGTGGGGGCAGTGAAAGGTCAATTGGGTGTGCTAAGAGCTCCATGGGAGTGTGCGGAGGAGTTCAGGGGCTCTTATAGGGTCTCTAAGGCGGTTGGCGCGGGGAGATGGCCAAGGCGATGGCGGCGCGTGGCATTGTCGGGAGGATTCGGGAGAGCACGGCGTGGCGGTTGAGGGAGAGGGTTCTAGGGTCTATGAGCTGTGCAGGGACGGGAAGATGTGGGAGAACTCGGGAGGACTTGGCGGCGAAGCAACGAAGCCAGGCAACAGCAAAAATCTTCGGCGGTGGTGGTATTTTGGACAGTGAACAGTGCCGGTATTAATCCCTCCGTTCATGCATTGCCGATAGGGTTTAGGGGCGGGATTGGGTCAAGATTCGTGCGGATTAGGCTGAAGAAGCAAGAGAGTAAACCCAAAACAGAAATTTAACTCAAATTTTGATTTTGCAAAAATCGGGTTTGTTTCACTTATCCCATATCCTATTCCATATTTTTCCTCGGAGTCGGAGTCAGACACGGATAATGTCGGATATCTATTTCTCCATTCCGTATCCATTCCATAATCTTTCGGACGGTCGGTCGGACGGAAATTATCTGCTTTTTTGCATAGGACATTGGACAGTATGGTACGATCAGAGCGAACATGGAGAGGCTAATTACTGAGATGTTGAAGGAAGAACACTCAGTACTCCTGCTTGTTTAGATACAACAATCTGTCTATATGTTATTTTGTTCCTAAGTAAATTCACAACAGACTTTCTCATATCATTTAACATACGGATATATACGGACGGATATCACTTATCCCGTATCCTATTCCATATTTTTTCCTCGGAGTCGGAGTCGGACACGGATAGTGCCGAATACCCATCTACCCCTTCCGTATCCGTTCCGTATGCTTTCAGTCGGTCGGACAGACGGAAATTATCCGCTCTATTTGCACCCCTATTTATAGATTAGGTGCCCTCCTAACAATGGGAACTAATATAAAGAGATATCATACTAATAGTAAAGAGCACTTCTAAATATAATAATAGACTTCCTAATATAGAGATATCACACTAAAACTAAGGAATAGACTTCCTAATAACTTATCTCTTTCCTTTTCCTTGCTTTCCTTAATCATGGCACTGTTGTTGCCGATTCTGCTATTGTTGCTGTTGTTGCTAATCCTTCTATTACCCCGCTTTTGCTGATCCTGCTGTCGTCGAACTACTGCCATTGGACTTACGCCGCCGACGCTCGTACACTTTGCCAACAAATGCATCCACAACATTTCTGCCCTCTTGGCGAAACAACTCATCCTTGAGCTGGAACAGGGGGGTAACGATCCCTGAAGGCATCTAAATGCTTCCAAGTAGCATCAGCGGCCGACCAACCTACCCATTGCACAAGAAGTTCCCAAACGCCACAATTAAGATGGGCACGAACAATTTTGCTTGAAGAAGGAACCACCTAGCCATGGACAAAATCAGGTAATGGAACGTCTAAGGTGGGATGTTGACCCTCAAATTTCTTGAGGAGAACTACATGAAAAACATTATGAATACGAGCCTTGGCAAGAAGCTAAAGACGATAGGCAACCAAGCCGATGCTCTCAAGGATTTGAAAGGGCCATAAAAACATGGCGCCAACTTAGAGTGAGAACCATCCTTTATAGACAAAGTTGGATGATGGTGAGGACGCAGCCAAACGGCCCAAACCCATTCACCAACATGAAAAGACACCACCTGGTGTGATTTGTCATGACATTGCTTCATATGATCTTGAGCTTGAAGAAGGCATTCGCGAATTTCGTCCAAAAACTCATCACGATCCATAGGTTGTCGGTCCACCGCTAGGGGTGGAAAACGGTAACAGATAATTCGTTTTATCCGATATTCGTATCTGAGAAAATGCGAATGTGGTAAGTAAAATCTGTATTCGAAAATGTTCGTATTCGTATTCGAGAATATTCGTATCCGTATTTGAGAATATTCATATTCGCATTCGTATTCGAGAATATTCGTATTCGAGACTATTCGATTCGTATTCGATCCATTTCTAGAACCCATGAAAAATCCGTACGAATTTTGTGATTCAAAATTTGAATTTAGGCTGTTTAAAACCGGTAACCGGTCAAAAAACCGGAGAAAAATCGGCAAAACCGCTAGAAATCCGTTTTATCTGATATTCGTATCCGAGAAAATCCGTATTCGAAAATATTCGTATTCGAGGATATTCGTATCTGTATTTGAGAATATTCGAATTCGTATTTATATTCGTTTTAAAAATATAGATTCATATTCGTATTTGAGACTATTCGATCGTACCCGATCCGTTTCCACCCCTATCGACCGCAGCCACTTGCATCGTGCTTGGCTCATATGAGAGCATGTTTGGGGGATCCTTGCCATATACCACCTTAAAAGGTAGCCATTGGAGCCACTGCTTTAGTTAGTCGCTTGAGAGAGAATAAAGATACATCACAATAATACGATTGATCACCTCAGTTTGACCATCACTTTGGGGATGAAAGGATGTACTGAGATGCAACTGAGTCCCAGATAGGCAAAATAATTCTGCCCAAAAATTGCTTGTGAAGACCAGGTCACAATAGCTCACAATGGAAGATGGAATTCTATGTAAGCGTACGATGTCGTTGAAGAAGGCATGGGCCACTGAGCTGGCCGTGTAGGGGTGCCCAAGCGCGATAAAGTGTGCATATTTGGAGAAACTGTCGACGACTATCAAGATAACTTATCTGCCACGTTGGCTGATTGCTGACTACTTAGTGGCATGGGGTAACTTTTAAGAACTTGCTGGGAGCAGGGTTGCCTTGTAACATGAAGCAACAATGTTTCATGATAATTCCTTGATTCTTATGCCTACATTGCAAGTCCTAGTGGAACCTTACAGGTGATGATGATCAATTCCGTGTTGTACTGCAGCTAACTATGTTATTTTAATACCTATTGTCGTGATCTTTGGCTGAATGATGCACTTTTTAAATGACATCTGGCGTGACACAGAAACTATCAGATGTTCTGATTCCTAAAGCAGAGTCAACTAAGTTGCAAACAGCATATTCCTCCACCAAGTTTCTGTAAGTCGTCATTTGTACCTGGACTTGCATTCGCGATTAATTGTATTACTCTATAAATGCCTTTTCATTATTCATGGGCTTTGTTTTTACAATTTAACCCTTCTTACCTTCTTAGGAAGTGCATGTGCTAAATGAAACCCTCAACCTGTGATTCTTCTCCAAGAAAATAGGCCCACTTATTTCTCATTTTTCAGGTTCATGCATTGTTTGGAGTGTTGTCTCGTAACACTGCAAAGTTTCAGGGCAAAAATATGGAATGAAGCCATTTATTCCTACATTGAGGTGCATAAACATTTTTTTACTTTGATCCAATGCTCCGGACACCAGACACCCTTGGCTGTCCTTATTTTGGTAAATTAGCTTGCTTAGTTGGTACAAAATTCTTACTTTTGCATAGAAGTGTTTTTGAATTTACACTGCATGATGTCAGGACCGGCAGATATGGCAAGGTTTATGGGAGGAGAAGCAGTCCCAACCAACCAGCGGCGACAGCAGAGGAGGCGGCTGCACCTACGGACTCCACATCAGGTTAGGGTTAGGTTTCCTAGTTGGATTGCTAGGCGAGTCGTATAGGACTCGGTTAGAGTAAATCAATAGAGTTGTATTCAGGTTCTTATGAGATTGGGTGTATCCGGATTAGCCGGCCCTCCCTCACCTCTATTATATAAAGAGGATGAGTATCTTAATAAAGCAGGGAAATATTACCTCAATCTTCCTCCCTTCTATCCCTAAACCTCTCTCTTGTTCTCCTGGTCTGACCTCCGGCAGTCCTGACCGCCTCATCTCTCCCGATCTGACCTCCGGATCCCAGCACGGCGTCTTCATCCTCATCCAGTTCACGTCCTCCTGCAGTTCACAACTACAATCTGAGATCCAGGCGTGACAACTTGGTATCAGAGCACATGGCTGACGACAAAATAGCACTCTACGAGCAGATGGCAAATACGGCGGCAAATCTGGACACCCTGACCAAGAGGGTGGATGCGATGATGAAGATTCTAGAGGGACAACAGAACAAAGAAGAGGAGCTTGGGAATCGGCTAATGGCGTTGGAAAAACGGCCCATAGGAGACGGACTACTGCCACTCCCAGGAGGAAATATGATAGCAGCAAGCCAAGTCGGCAATGGAGGGGGAACAGCAACTGAGAAGCCTCCACGTTTCCACCGCTTGAAATTTCCCTCCTACGATGGACAGGGAGATCCAGTGAGTTGGTTGCAAAGATGCGACCAATTTTTTCGCGGGCAGAAAACGTTGGAGAGTGAAAAAGTATGGCTCGCATCATACCATCTGGTTGGAGTGGCACAGCAATGGTACTACCAGCTGGAGAGAGATGAAGGGGAGCCCAGCTGGCAGCGTTTCAAAGAATACATCAACCTTCGGTTTGGACCGTCAATCCGCCACAACCCTCTCGGCGAATTGAAGGAACTTACGCAAACCGGCACGGTGGAAAAATATCAACAGAAGTTCCTTGCCATCCTTTGCCGGGTGGAAAACCTTCAGCCGCAGCAACAGGTCCAGCTATTTACTCCGGGATTGCGAGAGCCAATCCGCACGGATGTGGAACTTCAAAACCCGGCGAACTTGCAGATGGCAATGGCTCTCGCACGAGCATACGAACGGAGGGCGCAGGCCATAGGACAAGATATGGGTGTATTGGCTAAAAAGCTACCCTCAACCACAGCACAAACAACGGTAACCACACCGGCTCGGCCGTTTCCACCAAATCGAGCAGCCCCACCCGCCCTCCCAGCGCCAATTGCAAACCAACCTACGGGAGCTGCGCAGAGTGCAGTTCGCCCCCGCCGGACGCTTCAGCGACGTTTCCTTACTGCCGAGGAGATGGAGCAACGGCGGACTGCAGGTCTTTGCTTCAACTGCGACGAGAAATTTTCGCCCGGCCACCGTTGCAAGCGGCTGTTCATGTTATTTGCTCCTAGCGGTGGCTCAGACGACGACGCAGATTGGGACGTCACTCCAGAAGACGAAGAACCACGCATATCGCTGTATGCGGCAACAGGGATTACACCAAGGGCAGCGCAAACCATGCAGCTCCGAGTTGTAGTGGGCGATGTGACTTTGCTAGCCTTGTTGGACTCAGGTTCCACACACAATTTCATCACAGCAGCAACGGCCAAGCGCGCCAACCTGTCGGTGCAGCCGCGACACGGCCTGCGAGTGCTGGTTGCTAATGGCGACAGGGTGCAAAGTTCGGGCTTTTGTCCAGCAGTAAAACTACGTATGGATCAAGAAGAGTTGTCCATCGATTGTTATTCCCTACCGCTGGAGGGATTTGACGTGGTGCTCGGCGTGCAGTGGCTCCGCACATTGGGGCCAATTCTGTGGGATTTTGATACGTTGAGCATGACGTTCTGGAGAGGTGATCACAAAGTCCAGTGGCACGGATTTCAAACTGCACACGGGTTGCCACAGGCCTGCAATATTTCTGGTCCAACATTGATGGATGCATTGCTCCAAGAATTTGACAACCTATTCGCATCACCACAAGGGTTACCTCCAGCGCGCACACAGGACCATCATATACACCTCATTCCAGGGACGACACCAATTTCAGTTCGTCCTTATCGCTATCCACAGCTCCTTAAAGATGAGTTAGAACGGCAATGTGGTGATATGCTTCAGCAAGGGATTATTCGCCCAAGTACATCTGCTTATTCCTCACCAGTGTTGCTCGTAAAGAAGCACGATGGCACCTGGCGGTTTTGCGTTGATTACAGGGCTCTCAACAGCAACACAATTAAAGACAAATTCCCAATCCCGGTCGTCGATGAACTTCTTGATGAATTAAGGGGCGCCAAGTTCTTCACCAAATTGGACCTTCGTTCGGGATATCATCAGGTGCGGATGCACCCTCCAGACATTGAGAAGACAGCCTTCCGCACTCATGAGGGCCTCTTTGAGTTTCTCGTCATGCCTTTCGGACTTACAAATGCACCGGCCACGTTCCAAGCACTCATGAACAGTATTCTTCGGCCATACTTACGCCGCTTTGTCTTGGTCTTCTTTGATGACATCTTAATTTATAGCCCATCCTGGGTGGAACATCTTCGCCATGTCCGCGCAGTCTTTCGGCTCCTGCAGCAACACCAGCTTTTCCTCAAACGCTCCAAGTGTTTCTTTGGCGAACCATCCGTGGCATACTTAGGCCATGTTATCTCGACAGAGGGAGTGGCCATGGATGCCACCAAAGTGCAAGCAGTTCAAGAATGGCCAAAGCCTCGCTCCGTTCGAGCTCTTCGAGGATTTCTCGGTTTGGCAGGATATTACCGCAAGTTCATTCAAGGATTCGGGACGATTGCGGAACCACTCACACGCCTACTCAAGAAAGAAGCTTTTTCCTGGACAGCGGAAGCCGCAACAGCATTTCAATCTCTCAAAGATGCCCTCACCAAGGCACTCGTCTTACAACTTCCAAACTTCGAGCTGGACTTCATTGTGGAATGCGATGCATCAGGTTCCGGCATCGGAGCAGTGTTACACCAAGGCCATGGGCCCATAGCTTTCTACAGTCGGGTGCTGGCCGCGCGTCACGCGCATTTGGCAGCATATGAGCGCGAGTTGATGGGCCTCGTGATGGCAGTCAAACATTGGAGACCCTACTTGTGGGGGCGCCGGTTTTTGGTTCGGACCGATCACTACAGCCTCAAGTTCTTGCTAGATCAGCGGCTCTCCACCATCCCACAGCACCGCTGGGTCAGCAAGCTCTTCGGCTATGACTTCCATGTCGAGTTCAAGCCAGGGAAACTTAATACTGTGGCGGATGCACTGTCTCGCTGCGCGGAAGAAACTGGAACACTGGCCGCCATCTCCGGACCGGATTTTGCTCTACTTCACGAACTGCGTCAGGCAAATACATCCGATCCAGAGTTGGTAACGCTGCACACGCAGGCACAAGAGGGGAAGCTAGGTGCATCCTGGAAGATTGCTGACGGCCTGCTGCTCTACAACAACCGCATCCATGTGCCTTCCGCATCGCCGATCGTGGCATCTATTTTGTGCACAGCTCATACAGCCGGCCATGAGGGAGTTCAGAAAACTTTGCATCGCCTCCGGAGCGATTTTCATTTGCCAAGGGACCGCCACCTGGTGGAGGACTTCGTCCGTTCTTGCCAAATCTGTCAGCGCAACAAGCCGGTGCAGCTCCACCCGGCGGGTCTTTTGCAGCCCTTACAAGTTCCTTCCCGCATTTGGGATGACATTGCTATGGACTTTGTCGAGGGACTGCCCCGAGTTCATGGCAAAACAGTGATACTCACGGTGATTGATAGATTCTCCAAATATGCCCACTTCATTCCGTTGGCCCATCCATACACTGCAAGCTCGGTGGCCCGGGTATTCTTCGACGAGATCGTCCGCCTGCATGGGATCCCCTGTTCCATTGTGAGTGATCGCGATCCTGTGTTCACAAGCAACTTTTGGACGGAACTTTTTCGGTTGACAGGCACTAAACTACACTTAAGCTCAGCCTTCCACCCCCAGTCTGATGGCCAGACAGAAGTGACCAACAAGATTATCGCTATGTATCTCCGCTGCCTGACGGGAGATCGCCCACGCCAATGGATTCGCTGGTTGCCCTGGGCAGAATACTGCTACAACTCATCATTCCAAACATCTCTGCGAGAAACTCCCTTCAAAGTGGTTTATGGCCGGGACCCTCCGTCGCTCCGACCACATGCACCCATGACAACTCGCTTACAGGCTGTGGATCAACTTCTTTTGGAGAGGGATCAATTGCTTGCAGATATAAAGGATCGCCTCCTTTTGGCCCAGCAGCAGCACAAGCAAGCATATGATGCAAAACATAGAGCAGTATCCTTTGCGATTGGACAGTGGGTCTGGCTCCGTATCCATCACCGCCAAGCTTTGAGCTATCCTCTCAGCTAACTTGTTTTCTACTATCTCTGAGTTTTCTCCTTGACATTCGATGCTGCAGTTCTCTCACCCAATTATTCCTGTAAAGTGAGAGCAAACATCAAGTTGTACCGTGTCACTGAAGGTAAACATATGTGGCATGTGCTGTTTGGTTTCTCAAGGACAGTTGATCAAGCTATATCTTACAACAAGGTGATGTTTCTTTTGTGAATCAAAAACTAGCTTTCCCCCTAAATTGCGAGCCCTTGAAACACATTCATGAAACAGATTGTCATACTTTCATCCCTTGGTACCTTCATGGTGCACAAAGACAATAGTTTTGATGTCCCTCGCTCTCTGAGCATTGCATCTTTGCTATTCGTAAACATGAATTCCAGGTTCCACCTGTGATAGTGTGTTCTTACATTGGTGTAAACTGAACTTAAATTTTAAAACTCTGTAGTAGTGCTGGTTTCTAATAATAGAAATCGGGGGACTTCCCTTCCATTAAAAAAACTGAATTTACATTTCATATTACGACTTGGAAGATTCAACTTCGTACTTTTAAAATTGGCTGCCTGTCCTTCCTATTTTGACATTTGGAATTGGGTATTGCAGCACTCCGTCTGGATATTATAGTTGGCTTGGATGAGAATGCTATGGCGCTCATGGCACTGTGACTATATCAAATTAAGCTGTTCAAGGCACAATTGGATGAGTGAGAGCGCATCCTAGTTCATGCTAGTGTGTCCTGCTACAATGGTTTCTACATGGCCACATGAATTGCCCAGAAGGCAGGCAACACATTTCTTTACTTGAAAAAAATTGCGAAGACATTGAACTTGTTCGAAGTGGCACATTCTTGATTCCAAGGAGGCCCTCAAGTTGCTCAATAGAGTTAACGCACAAATTGAGTTACCTCCCATCATCTTGCTAAACCAACCCGCAAAAGGCTATGCGAGTTGCATCATCGAACACGCATAACAGTTATGTAAACAAAACAAAGTGCCCCTTTATGGTGCCAACTAGAAAAAACTGTTTGCTTTCTCCCCCTATAAGGTTTATTCCATTGTTTTTACTTGGCTCAGTTTTGCTATTTTCTGACTGTAAATCTTCTACCCTATGATTTACTCTGTTAACCAAAATTGTGGTTTTTTCCTCTGAACTGCCAACTGATCACAGTATGAAATTAGAATGAAAAAGAAATCCTGACCATAGTATGGGACAAGATTCTTTGTTTCTTCAGCAACAGAAAATTGTTCTATGTAACGCTGGTTAGTTAACTCAATATTATTGCCTAGTTAATACTAGTACTGTATGATAAACATACTTTCTCTCTTGGTGTGGGCCTCTGTTAGTCTGCTGAGTGCTGACCTTGCTGGGACCTCGGCTACCAGGTCTATAATGCAATACCGCTTTCCCTGATACTTGGGCAAGCCGCAGTCACCTTGGTTTTGCCCCTCGAAGCTGAATCACTGATTGTGACGTAGGTCTGTCTGGGCAAGTTGTAGTTTTTGCCATAAACTGTCTTGCGACTTTCTGGGTGAAAAGCAGTTGTAATTGATGACTAACTTTTTGTGAGAGGCTGTTTGACAGTCTACGATTTTGTTGGGTTGGTTAGCTGTTCTGAGTTCTAAAATATCTAGAATGCCCCTAGGAATGCAATTGATTATTTTGCCATGAATTTCAATTTTGAGAATTTCTCTGTGTCTATTTCAAACTTCGTGCTTATGCTCAGCACACGTGTCCATTCCGCAACGGTTTCGTAAAGGACAAAACGCGTAACATATGAACAAGTAGCCCAAAGTTGCATGCAATTAAACACCATCGGCATCAGCCAAGAAAATTGTTGATAGCACAGTTAAGTTGCATTCTACTTCTAGTTTGTAAGACCATGAAATTCATGCTATTTCCTTCAATCAAAATTAATCAGATCTTGCAGGCACACTCTATCAATCAAATCTGAACACGAACAAATTTCAGCATAATCAGATATGAAAATAGAAAAATTCATTGTCCATACAAACAATTAAATGGCAAACCTTTCATCAAAATCAAAGAAATAAAAAGGAAAGAATCTAAATAGCCAATTGCCATCCCTAGCTCGGGCGATGCGACGGCGACGTTGGGAGCTAACGGCGATGTGAGGTGGCGGTGGCGTTAGGAGGCCTCCTCGGCGCCAACGGGATGAGGTGGCAGCGGCGTCGAGCAAGTTGGGGGCGCTGACCAGAGACGACGAGTGGCCCCGAGGTCTCCGGGCGGCGACGATGGTGAGAGGGAGGCAGATCCGGAGGGGTGATGGAGAGGTGGTAGTGGGGTCATCCAGTGGAGAAGAGGGGTGGAGGATATGGCAACCGGCAGCCACAAGAGGCAGCCAGACTGCCAGTGTGGGGGCACCTGCCCCTGCCCTTTCCTTTGCATGGGAGGAAAAGGGCGGGGAATGGGGGTGATGGTTTGGGGAAAGACCTTTTATAGGGAGCGACTAGCGCTCGGACGTCCGATTCGGCCGCTAGCTCCGTACGCTATGCTTTGTTTTTGAATCTATCCGCGAGTGACTTCTACCGTTCGATCGATTCCTCCTAACAAAACACACCTCATCCACGAGACAACACACAACCAAATGGTAGGGGAGATAAACCTGGTGGGGCAAGACTAGCCTAGTGCACTTCTGACCATCGCTGCTGGGATGCCCTGGTGGCCGCTAGAAAAGGAATAGCTAGAGTAGCAAGAGGAGTTGGCTGATGGTGGCCGTAGAGCTCACCGTCGTTGCCATGGCCTTAGAGATGCTTACTCCATGAGTAAAAAATTCCAAAAACAACGAATCTATCTTTAAAAGATGTTGCATCCTTGCAACAGTTTGAAGACACATGCAACAATCGAAAATACCTTCTGCAACATCACAAATAACCTGTTGCAACAACCCCATTGCAACAAAAATGTGTAGCACAATAATTACCCTATTGCAAAAAAAGAATGTGCAACAAATCATCCAACTACAAGAAAATTAGATTTTGCTACTAGATCTAAGAAAGAGGCATTGCAACAAAAATACTTGCAACAATGGAGGAAGTGAGACGCAACAAATCAAGAAAACACCCGCAGCAAACCTATAAGAGAAGGAGGTGCATGGACGACGGCAAGTAGCAGAGTTGGCAGAAGGAGGTTGCAGTGGCACCAACAAGGATCCCATGATGGTGGAGCTCTATTCGCCATGGCAAGGCTCGAGGGGTGGTAGGCTGCTACTTGTTCATCGGGTCTATGAGGGGGAGAGATCCTGTGAAGTTTGTGGTAGCGGCGACAACCAATGAGAGCTCTTGAGGGAGAGAATGATAGAGAGTGGAAGAAGAGACTAGAGTTGGACACATTTGTGAGAGAGTGATTGAAATGTGTGGTTGGTGTTTGGGGTGATGTAGATTAATAAGGCTGGATGGGAGTAGGTACGGAAGTGAAAGCTTTCGGATGCATTGAACACCTGCACGATAGTGATTCCCCTTTATATCCTGATAGGTGGGTACATAACTTGATTTTTAGTGCCAAAGGGTAAATCCCAACTTGTAAATGCAAAAAAAATCCTCTAAATTGATCATGTTCTTTTGGGCTTTTGGCTACTCCAATAGTTGAAACAAATATGGAAGCTTCTTGAAACAGCCCAATTTTGGGTCCAATTTAAAATTTCATTAATTTCAAAAACTTTTTGTTGCATTACAAGAATTTCTGAAAGCATCGCCTTGAAGTTAAAATTTAAAATAAAATTCCTTGGCTCAAAAACCAAATTAAAAAAATCATTTATGTGCTTCTCAAAATCTAGTAAAATCCTTGCATGGAAATCCTTCTCAAAATTCAAAACTGAATTAAAATCTCGAGATAATTTTTTAATTAAATTGCAAACCAATTTGGGGTTTGCAAAATTCTAGATTTCAATTGAGTGTAAATAAAAATATTTTTCCTAAAGTCTCTATGTGCAAAAACCCCTCAAAGTTTAAATCAAATTTCAAATCAAAATCAAAATCCCAAATAAAATCTTAAATCTATTATATTATCCCTCTTTTCCTGGCCTGAAACCCAGCCGAGCCCATGCATAGCCGGCCTATGCCACCTCTCTTCTCCCTCCCTTTCTCTACTATGCGGCCCACGCCAACGTCGTCGTGGCCTAGAACGCGCACCAGCCCACCAGGCCATGCCGCTGTCTCCCCTCTCTCCATCCCTCTCTCACTCTCACTAATGAATGGGCCCCTTGGCCCCACCTATCAAGCCGAACGGGCAAGAGAGACAGAGCGGCATTGTTTTTCTTCTCCCTTTCCCGTACGCTCTTCCTCTCTCTGCAAGAGACACAGAGTGCCTATGCTTCTAGCCTTGCTCCCTCTCACTAAGCTCCGCGACCTTGTCCCCTCACCTTGCAAAGCACGCATCGCGCTACACTCACAAGAATTCGTGCATGCCATCGCAACTCCCCACGAGAAAACGATGAGCTCCACTGCCTTATAAGCCAAGCCAAGCGGTTCATGTTCTTCACCTCCTCCTCCTCTCTATTTTCCCCCTTGCTCCCCTTCCTCTCCTCCACTCGGCCACCGAGAACACCACCACGTTGGTCGCCTCTTTCGTGCTTGCTCGAGCACTGCCAAGCTCCTTCGTGCCATTCCGGACACCCTAGTGAGCATTCTCAACTTTTGCCCACGTCAAAACATGTTCTCCACCTCCCTTGGCGTTTTCCCTCAACCAATTTGAACTCTACCCCTCTACAGGCTCACACTGCGATCCACTTCTTCGTAGCCGGTTGAAACCATTGCCTACACTACCATCTCTCCACCGGTGAGCTCCAACCCAATTCCTCTCACCTAGAGCATCTGTGCCGCATCTCCTTCCTCCCCGACCTAATTAAAGCTCTCTCTCTCAAGTGCACCGCCGCTATGTGAGCACGCCACACTGCTGAGGGTCATCGCCACCAGCTCGCCTCGGTTCACCTCCACCATCCACTCCGGTGAGTTCCCTTCACCTTGTAGATTCTCATGACATCCTCCATTTTTTATGTTGCATCACCATTTAGCTATTTTGGTTGTAGCCCATGACCTGGCCACTATCGTGCATAGCCGCACCGTCGCAGTGGCTCATCTCTGGCCACACCGTCACCATCCCTAGCCCCATCTCCCTCCCAGCGATCCATTTTTGAGGTTGCCAGCTCCCTCTCCACAGCCCCTCGCTGGCATCAAGCTTGCCAGAGCCTTAGTGACTAATTAAGGCAATCAACTTATTTAGTATGCCGCTTGCCAGTGAACAATAAGGCTTACCCAGCTAACCAATATGTTATATATATATATATATATATATATATATATATATATATATATATATATATATATATATATATATATATATATATATATATATATATATATATATATATATATATATATATATATATATATATATATATATATATATATATATATAGGAAGCCTCTTTTCTACTCCCGGGTGTAATTACACCCTATGTCATATCTCACAACGTAAGGAGTATCTCGCGTAACGAGGAGTATGTACATGAAGTATACGAGTATTTAAGACTATATAGGTGGTATGAACAATTTTTCAGAGGTGGTATGTACATTTTTTTCAACATACTCCTTTTTATATACGTATATAAAGGTATTTACAAAATACGCTAAAAACTATGGACTCCCTTGCAATTTTTTCATGTGGTTCACATTAGAATATCTTATAATTAGTATATGAGTATACCTAAAGTGATAAAGGAGTATTTCAAATTTATTTAGGTGGTATATTAGAGATGGGTGTAATTACACCCGGGTGTAAAAGGTATTTTTCCTATATATATATATATATATATATATATATATATATATATATATATATATATATATATATATATATATATATATATATATATATATATATATATATATATATATATATATATATATATATATATATATATATATGATTCCATATTACTGGGAGTATATACTCGATCAGTATGGCTCCCTCAACTCGATTAGTACCTACCGAGCTCCGTAGGTCATGAGGATATATTTAAAATAACGGATGTCTGAGTTAAATTTGAAGAAAAAATGACTACAATATTATTTATAAGAAAAGATCCAAAAATTAGTTCTAGATGTTTTTCTATTCTAGTCAATAAAATTAAGGTATCATCTGGATGTTTTCTTCCCAACAATCATCCAAATTTCAGATCGTTGGATTAGAGATCCAACGGTCTCTTTTTTTTGAAGGGGGGTGAATTTTTTTGGAGGGGGTGGGGAGAATTTGTGGCCCTTGGATCTCTAATCCAACGGTCACAAATCTGGATGATAGTTAGAAAGAAAACATCCGGATGATGTTTATCAATACTCTAAAATTAATTAGTCTATGTATTATAGACAAGTGGCCTAGGCAAGTATGCTGACAGGGAAGACAAGTTCATGGTATGTGGAAAGCTGAGACCTCTCCAGTTGCTGTTACTAACTTTGACTGTAGCTAGATTGTCGTTAACTCTAACCGCTCAGTCTTATCAGCAAAACTTAAAACACTTCGCTTAAAAGAAAGACCCACTTGGCCACTTGACAATACAGCCTTCCAACCTACTGGGGATGCGGGAGGAGGTTTCGTATGGCAAAATATCTCGAGAGGATGCAGACACCATCTCTGGGGTGTAACGTGTGGCAGCATAGAGTGGAGGTGTCATTGGTTCCAAGGGTTTTAGCGCCTAGGCACACGTTTATTTTTTAGGTGTGGGCATGCGGCAACATATGGGGTAGCAGAGTAGGTGCTGTGAAGGATCGACGAGCTCAAAACCGGCAAAGCCTTCTTGCCCTGTGTTGTTTGGCTTATTGGGTTTGATTATCATCAACTGGTCTATTGGATTCGGATCAGTTGTACATGCCTAAGCTAAACCAACACTCTGTAGCAAGGTACCGAGCCGCGAACAGCGGTAGTGTCTGCGTAGCGGATAGCAGGTAGCGGACGCTATACTCGCGTAGCAGAATTTTAGAATATAAAAAACACTCATAATTTTGAGCTAATCATATTGTCGACAATCTGAGTCGTCGATCTTACCAAAATATGAGAAAGAAGACTAGATTCCTTGGAATGATTCAGCAGGAGAATATGGATGATCTTTGTTGCTATGAATTGGTTATAAAATGCTCTCGCTAAGAGATTACAAAGGGATCTAACTAGCCCTAATCTCTACAATCTTTTCACCGATCGGAAGATCTTGATTGTCTTGTCTGGTGTTCTTTTAGTTCTGGTTGTGAGTTATCCACATGATCAAATGTCTTTTTCGAGTTTCGATTCCAATTGTCGATGTTTTCTCTCATCAAACCTTAAATATCGCTAAAGAAGTGTCAGTTATTCACATGAGCAAACGTCTTGTTGAATCGTCCCATTTGATCGAGGGGGTGATTCCTATCAGAGAGAGATATATGATAATAATTGATCTTCAGTTATTATCAATGGGAGATAATCGTGGAGACAACTGCATGTCAGTTATTGTTAGAGATGCAGGGCTGAATCGTCATGCTATTTTGAGCGAATAAAGCACATGCTTTATTAACTGGGAGGAATTCCCTGGAGGTAGACCCTTATACTAGTTCATGGAATTTCCGAGTGGTTTTTGGTCGCGTAAAATGTATAGCTGTAGGATCAAGGATAACTAACTAGAAGGAGTGAATATGAGGTTCTAAAATCTTCTGCTCTTAAGTTCAACAATTTTAATCACAATGAACAATATATGAACCTAGCACAAGTCAAAATCAAATTCTCTAAATATTCGACGGCATCACAAAGTTAAGTCTCTACGAAATACAATTCTTAGCTACAGAAGATATCAATTCAATTCAATTAATAGCTAAGAATGTAAATATGGAAGAGTAAAGATAAGTGATAACCATAGTTGGAGAGACGCGATATTTTCCCGTGGTATTGAAAACTTGTCAGTCTTCACTAGTCCACGTTGAGGTAAGTCTAAATGAATTGGACCAGCTCTGCGAGTTAAGCCTAAAGACTAGGCCTGGGCGTTCGGGTTACCCGTTTTTTTCGGATCAGGTAGTTCGGGTAATTCGAAATTCGGGTAATGAAAACTGCTACCCGATATTAGCCCCCAAAAAATACTACCCGCAATTTCGGGTACCCGATAATTCGGGTTCGGGTTCGGGTATGCCCGATATACCCGAATTCACAGAAAACTAGCAAACTGCACAGAATTTGCACATAATTTCAGCAGCAATTTGCATAGAATTTCAGCAGCAATTTGCATAGAATAATATATCACAGGCAGTTGTTCAAACAGAGAGAATCATATACTAATAAAGTGATAAGTTCAAGTGTTCAACCGACAACACATCACAAACACAAAGACACAGACACAGAGTCAGTGAGTCGCGTCTCAGATTTCGGGTAATTCGGGTAGTTCGGGTACTGGGGGATATTACCCGAACTACCAAAACTAATTTCGGGTAATCAGAATCGCTATCCGAATTTGGGATCGAGTACCTCGGGTTCGGGTATTTCGGGTTCGGGTCCGAGTAATTCGGGTACGGGTAACGGGTAGCGGGTATTTTGCCCAGGCCTACTAAAGACCTCAATCCACTAAGGTTGCTCTTCCTTCACTTTAGCGATGGCAAGCACCATACCACTCACAATCGGTGTCAGGCCTCTTCACAACTTCTTGAAAGAGATCACCGCACAAGCCTCCTCTAAGCCATCTAGGTGTCAGTAAACACTAAAGAGTAACAATTCACAGACTTTGCGTGAAGGAATTCAAATGCCAAGGATCAACTAAATTAATAGATGCACTTGAATGGCTCTCAACTACCTTAAATGTGTGTAATAGAAGTAAATGAGGTATGGAGAGTATACAATTAGCTCAAATGTATTCAATGAAGTGTCTCTTACTTGTCCAAGAGCTGGTGGAGGGTTATTTATACCCCCTCGCACTTAAATATAATCGTTTGAGGACAAATACCTAAAAATTCGGCAAATACGGTAGTACCTTCATGTATCAGCCGGTACTACCGCACGTCCGCACCTGGTTTCCAACGGCTATTTTGTACGCAATAAATATTTCTAAACTAGCCGTTAATTATTGGTACGATACTACCACCCTCACATGGCCCAGAACTATCACCATGCGGTAGTACCGTTTCTCAAAAGCGGTACTACTATTTTTTTTGGGGGGGAGCAAACGTGCTCTAAAATGTATCTCTCTTGAAATAACATACCGCCAACTAATTTTTGGTCATATCAAGGTGCGGTACTACCGCATTTTTCTTGCGGTCATACGGTAGGGCGGTAGTACCGCCCCTCGACTATGGTCATACCGTTTTTCTTGAGAATGCATAGTTGGCTTTAGAATCTAAATTCAAATGTATATATGACCTTTAATTGATCCAAATGGCACAAGAGAATGCTTTCAAGCTACTAGCCATGATCTTTCTTATAGTACGGCGTCTAGCCTAAAATCTGGTCTTCCAACCAATCTCCGAAGTCCGGTAAAATGTAAAAGGATTCTAGGCTATTTATACATTCATCTTGATCCATGTCAATCTTTTTGTCATCCATAGCATGTCTTTGCAAGTCGTCGATCGAATTCCAAAGCTAAACCTTTCAATTAACTCGACAAACATGCTAGTTCCTTTAACAGATATTATCATTAATTACCAAAATATTTTTAGAGGTCTAGATGCTTTCAATAGCAAATCTCCGACCAGAGATACTCGGGTAATTGTCTTTAGAAACTTACGACCATATAGATCTTAAGACCTTAATTAAGTATTAAAGCTGCATTTAGTGGATTATTTAATCCTTGTCACATATACATATCATGACTTCCTAGCATGACGAAATGGCAAAGTACAACGATACAACATGCATATCAATTATAACCTAGAAGCATTGAAGTAGAACTAGTACATGATCACTACATGCATCATAAATTAGTTGACACTGGAACTGTGGGCTGGTCGTGGCTGAGGACAAGAAGTAGCGGCAGGCGTAGAGTAAGACGAGCACTGGCCGCCGTCGAACAAGACAACATGCGACAAATCTTGTGGCGGCACCCAAAAGAACCTCACGGAAACATGCGGCAGTAGCGGGGTGCTATGGCGGTCTAACAAGCGCTATTGCGGACACTATGTTCTAATCGGCTATTTGGGACCACTACATTGATTTGATAGTGTTCATGCAACACTATCGCAAAATTTAGTACATTGCTCTTGATTTAGGAAAATACCTTCATGCTATTGAGCTAGTAACATATTATAGCTTCATTGGGTACCGTCGATTTGCATGTCTTATTTTGGGCTGTGCAAAGATCACAAAATGGAAATAATTGTTCAAAGTAGACATTTGGACCATGAGCTTGTTAATCGACTCTAAAAAAAGTTGTTTTTAAGTGAGTTTTAGTAATATGGATTTAAAACCATTATATGGAAAATTGTTGTTTTGCTAGAACTGATTCGAAGTTATTGTTCCATTTATATATTTTGAAGGTTTGTTTCATTTATACAGAGAGTTGATTTTCTGAAGGGTAATGCTACGGCCGGACGTCCAATCCGTGCGTCCGACTCTAGACGCTCAGCTACAATATTTTTCGCCTACATTTGCAACAAAAAAAATAAAGAACGATGTAAGTATTTTCATCCGCAATATTTCTCGTCCATTTCTGCAACAAAAAAAAGAGAAAGAATGTTGTGAGTATTCGCATCATACGCTCAGATACAACATTCTTAGATAATGTGTGCAACAATTTCCGTATGCAACAAAAATATGTGATATAAAAGTCGATGTGCATACACAGAATAAAAAATATTACAAGAAAAACACGAACAAAAAATGTTGCAAACATGAGCAAAAAATATTGTAAATATAACGGAAAAATATTGCAACCAAGCGTCCAGAGCTAGCGTCTGGATCAAACGTTCAGGCCGATCCGGACACTAGCATTCCCCATTTCTAAATGTTTGGTACTACAATCACTCTATTCATTTGTTTGCCTCCGGTCCGGGTGCTAGCTTTCCTCTAAATGTTTGGTACTACAATCACTATGTTCATTTGTTTGCCTTGAGATTTGTGCACTTCCTCTTCTCCTCTCGCTTCCAGCGAACAAGACAGAGAGAGGAGGGGTGTACGAATCTCGGAGTAAATGGATAAATGGATGGCTGGATAATGCTTGTAGTACAAGCCCACGCAGAAACACATTTTCGATTTATATATAGAGTTTTGTTAGGTTTTGTATGCTTCGTGGGGATTGCCCGGGCTTGGCTCGGGTTTTCGGATCCGATATGGGCTAACACAAACGGTAGCAGTGAGCCGCTGCTCTCCGCCCGTCCAAGCCAACCTCCAGGGCAGGCAGGCAGGCGCGGCGCGTCCAAGGAGACGTCGCCACCACGCGGACGCTGAGAGCACGGATCGAGCTGTCCAGCACAGCCAACAGCTTGAGCTCGGCAGGCACGGTCGCGCGCTGCTCCCGTCGCTCTCCCCGCCCCGACGACGACCCCATCGCGCGAGTCGACCGGACAGCGGCAACGCGCGTCGGCCGCTTGCACGAGGAAAGAGCAGAGCCGATACATTGCACCTACACCACCACCGCTTGGCCTGACCCCTCCTCTCCTATTTAAGAGCGCCTCACCCCCAACCCTGGTCCGCAACCAAACGCAAAGCGCTAGCAACTCACCTCGGGTCTTCCAAGAGCAGCAACGCAGAGCTAAGTAACCTAGCAGAGAGGAGTAAGAGAAGAGAAGAAAGGGGCAGCAAGATGTGCGGTGGTGCAATCCTCGCCGAGCTCATACCGAGCACGCCGGCGCGGCGTGTCACAGCGGGCCACCTCTGGCCCGGCAAGGCCAAGCAGCACAAGGGCCCAGCGGCCGACGACTTCGAGGCGGCGTTCCGGGAGTTCGACGAGGACTCTGAGGAGGAGGAGGACGACGAGATGGCGATGGAGGGGGAGGTGGCCGAGAGCAAGCCGTTCGTGTTCCGCGCTTCCTCCACGAAGCCATCCGGCGGGAGGGCGGCGAGGCAGCAGCCGGCGCCCAGCCGCCGTAGGAAGCCCACCCAGTACTGCGGCGTCCGGCGCCGGCCGTGGGGCAAGTGGGCCGCCGAGATCCGCGACCCCGTCAAGGGCGTCCGCGTCTGGCTAGGCACCTTCCCCACCGCCGAGGCCGCGGCCCTCGCCTACGACGACGCCGCGCGCGGCATCCGCGGGTCCAGGGCCAAGCTCAACTTCCCCTCCTCCGGCTCCCACGCGGCTCCCGCTGCCATGGCAACACCGGTCATCGACCTAATCGACGAAGAAGAGGAAGAGGACGCCGCCGTGCAGGCGTCATCCATCAAGCACGAAGCCGAGGCCAGCGAAAGCTCCGAGTCCGGGGCCCTGCCGGACTTCTCGTGGCAGGGAATTTCGGCGTCCGACGAGGCCGCGGCGCACCCTGTCCTCGAGGTCGAGAGTGACCAGCCCGTCGATCTCGGCGGCGCCAAGAAGCGGCCCAGGACCGAACCGGAGGACGCCAACGAGGCGTCGCCCCGGGCCTCCGACTCGGGCGACGACGCCGACGCGCTGTTCGACGCGCTCCTGTTCGCCGACCAGTTCGCCTACTTCAACGGCGCCGCGTACGAGTCCCTGGACAGCCTGTTCAGCGCGGACGCCGTCCAGAGCAACGGTCCCGCGGACGAGGGGATGACGCTCTGGAGCTTCGACGACGACTGCCTCGTCGAGGGCAGCTTGTCCTTTTAATCTTTGCCTCTTCTGTTCATCTCGTGTAAATAGAGTGGTTTTGGCAAAAGCTTGTACGTGTGGCTGAACTTCTCAGATCAGCAAGTGGTAGCAATGGAAGAGCTGAGATTGTTGTTCTCGTAAAATTTACTTGCCTGTGCCTTTGATGCCAAAGCTGACTTCAGTTACTGCGTTTGTGAAATGTTCAAGAGAGGAGTAATGCCGTGTTCTGATATCATATCGTAGCCTCTGTAACTGGTTTAGTCATGCAGGCTGATAACCCGTGAGATTTGTGAAACAAAGGCAATATCATTACAGCAGATATCTCTCTACTGCAAAGTGCAAAGCTAATGCTCTGTCAACTCGAAAATACCATTCACACTGTTACGCGATCATGGACCAGAGGGTTGGCTATCGTAGAGCATGTATGATCCACCGGGCTGGTCTTTGGTGCCGGGCTCCGTCAGGACACTCAGGAACTTGCTGCCAGCAGCATGGCATGGCTTCGAAGAGAGACTGGAAGTCACCAAAAAAAAAGTTGCAGATAATCTTTAGCGACAGATACTTATGCCTACATCCATTAACTCCATACTGATCTCCTTGTCGTGCAATATCGCAGTACTGTGACAAGACCAAGGCAAAGCCGTAGCCCATGCCGTGCTCTGTTTTGTCCTTGTCAGGGATCGGTTCCCTTCAGATGAAGGCCGGCACGGTGCAGCATTGTACCATTGGAACCTTGCTGAACAGGCGTGGTGGAGTTATCTCGGCACGATGCAAATATCTCAGGTTGTGCTTTTTGTGTAAACTTTTAGCTTCTGGTTTTTTAATTTTATTTTTTAGTTTTTTTTGCATTTTCTCTTATTCTTTTATATTGTTTGTGATGATATAATTTTTAATTTTAAAAAGCTAATTACGCTAAAAAGTTATCAGCAGCTACAGTATAAAAAAAGCTACTATAGTACTAGAAAAACTAGATGCTTAAGTTTTTCCTAAATGAGCATCCCTAAATCACTAATAGGTGCATCTATACTCAGAAAATTCACTCATCAACAAAATATTATGTGCACTTGAAACGTACTATTCCTGTGACAGATTGCCATGAAGCAAATTGTATGGAGAGGGCCAACGTTTGGTGATGCTGATCCTGTGACGCAGAAGGCAAGGCAGCTTTTGCTTTCCTTGACTATAACATGAGAGAGAAAAAAAATCGTTATGGGATTTGTTCCATTTCGGAGGATTTCAATGGAGTCAAGATTTTGGAAATGGCAACAGAGATTGTTTAAGAGCCACAAGGAAAAGAAAAGGGTAAGATAAAACCGTGGGTTTCTTTTTTGTTGCAGTTTATGAATGTAGCTGATAACTTTTAGTTCTAGTATAAATATTTGTATAAATAAATTGAATGCTTATAAATTATTTAAAAAAATTATTTTAACAAATCGTTTTAAAAAGACAATGAAAAATGATCCTATTTATTTGCTCGTCAGAACCATAAGAACAAAGAAGGTCCACGTGTTGGCCGCTGCTGCAAGCCCACATGCAGTGCCCCGAAAGATAGGAAAGACTTTTCTATATTGTTTTCTTAGGAAGCCACGGCTGAGACAGTGAACTTGGCCAAGAGGCTTTCTTGCTTCGAAGGAGCTTCGCAAGTTGCATAATTGTGTAATCTGCAAGTTGCACCCTCACACCAAAGCCAACCCAAAAAGGTGTCGACACAGGTTGTATCATCGAGCACGCACAATAGCTCCATAAACAAACCGAAATGTCGCCATCTTATCGCCCATCAAGGGGCACCAGAACATGCTTGCTTGTATACCTCTGTCTCCAAAATTAATCAAAAAACATTATATCCGTGCTCTGTTTCCTCCTGTAAGCGAACCCTTCATTTTCCCTATGCCCTGCCGAGTGCCGACTAATAAGTTACAAACGTAGTATGAACTGAAAAAAGGGATAACATGGTGTAGAACAGCTTGAAACTTGGCCGAATGAACACGAAAAAGAAGAGAGGAAAGTGAAACTAAGAAATGACCAACCGAAACCGTTCTTCATAATTTTCAACTGAATTTACGAAGTGTTTTAATTAACCTTCCTCAAACTGTTCAATTGATTGGTGTAAATATTTGCGCCGCATCAGCTGTAAGCTGTGTGCAATACCGCGCTCTTCATGCTTGGGCATGAACAATGGTTTTTGTATCTCGGTATGGACCGTCAAGGCTGTCCTATATGATCAATATAGAAAAGCTGGCTATCCTATATGATCAATATAGAAAATCTGGTTAGCACTAGCGTGCCTTAGATTCCCCTATGATCAATATAGAAAAGTTGTTCATATTAGCTGCGGCTTATTGTTTTTTACTATAGTTTTCTACTGAAAATAAATAGTTAGCTAACAAAAGTGACTCATAGGAGAAGATGAACCATAGAAAAAGTAAGAGAGATATTTGTACGGGACAGGAGCGAGAAAAGCGAGGTGCGTGATGCACCCGTGATCCATTGCCTTATCTCTAAAGTGAGATAAGAGGGAGAGAAGTGAGAATACCACTTTGGAAAGTTAGGTATTTATATTGACTTTTATTTTTGCAAATAAAAACCAGAAGCAGAATATAATATAAACAGACTTGGTATACAATAGAGTAGAGACAGAGGAGCTTAGGTAGCAATAGCACGATGACCTGGGATGCAAACTTAACTTCTATCGGCAAAAGGATCAGGACCAACTCCATTGTACGTATGAGTTGTAAAATAAATTTTTAGCAACAAACATACAGTAGTAGTTAACATTAACCCTCGAATGATACGAAGTGAACTTTAAGCACCGTGGATTAAGTAAACACCCACTGGGTAATACAGCCTTCCGGCAAAACTGGCAGGCCGTACAAGGTTTCGGCATCGCATGATCCCAGTGCACAGAGACGGCATCTTTTGAGTCGGCCGACCGCCTCTTCTGTGTCACTGGCTAAGGAGCTCAAGAAGCACCGACGACATCTGGATTCTGAAGTGTTAACCCAGAATAAACTCTGCATGTCAACACGGAGTGTACTACCTGGCGATTGACCGGGGTGCAAGATTTAGCGATGCCGACGATACCCGTGAAGGATCAGGAAGCTCAGAACCTCATTGCTCAGATGCAGCTGTTCTGCTAAAATTTGGGTACCAAATGATCAAGCATTCAAGTGTACCGTGTACTGGCCTTTGTCTGAGACTGGCGCATGCAGACATGCGCGGGAAGGCGCGATAAAGGGCGGAACTTGGGAAGGAAGGAAGGGTGGACAAATTAAAGAAGACAGTAGAACAACTTGATGCGTGCGATACATTGCACTGCAGCCGCAACCAAGTGATCTGTTGTCTGGTAGGCAGACTGGTGCACTGCATCGCCCGGCCCTTGGGTGAGTCGTATCGTCCTCATCCCCCATGAATTTTGGAGCGTCACGCTTGCTTCTGACCTGGCTTTTCTTTTCCCGCGCTTGCCTGCCCCGACCCCTCGGCTCGTCCCCTCCAACCGCGGGGCTCACCAGCTCTCTCCCTCTACATCAGTGGCGGAGCCAGGTTTTTGTGGGAGGCCTGGGCGTGGCACAAGAGACCTAGTATAGCTACTAAGCATGAATAAATTCATATACATATAACACAAGAAAAGTTGACAATTGCAATAGTTTTAAAAGCGAACACACATTTGAATGTCCATAGATAAAAAGAAAAGCAAAACACGGTAACAAGTATCTCAATACAACATTATGAAAGCTACGATGAGTCGCCAACAAAAGTCCCCTGGTGCTTCTGAAGTCAAAGCACAGAACATATACAGTATAAAAATCAAATACACAATGATCTCTAAGAAAAATGCAAGTTCAAATAAACTTTTGGAAGAGAACGCGTACCTCACATGGTGCAACATGTCCTTGAAGATCAATGACTTTGGGCTTCTCGCAAGTCAGAGTTGACCAATGAAGCACAGAATAGTGTGACATAAGAATATAAGATACACATCATGCCTTGTTGTTGCCCATACTAAATTTCTCCACTGCAAGATAGTGATGGAGTGAGCTTAATAAATTTGTAGGAGTTGAGCAAGCAATTAATACTGTGAGAACATCTGATTGTTCTTTACAACCTTATAGACAAGAGATACAAGGCCCTTACATTGAAGTACTTTTCCCATGGAAAGAAGACAGATTATACCCTAGTAGGGAAAAGAGCATTGCGTCCATTTCCCAAAAAGAATTAAGTGAAATGCTTGTTCCCGTGTTAGGACACCATAATTACAATTTCATAACTGACTTTCTGCACTTCAATGAAGTACATATTCAAGAGAAATGTGTAGACCTTACTAGTTAGTTTTCATCGATATAACTAGCATGTTCTTTTGGGTCTATTTGGGCATGCAGTTGTTCTTTTTTTTTTAGTAAATTGAAGCTGCTCTTTTGCATGTATTTTACATGTTGAACATCGAGAAAAATGTCCTGCAATTAATTAATTTCTACAGCACTTCAGCACAAGATTGACAAGCCTGAATGAAAGAATATAATAATAGATATACTATCTCTATTAGCATGCCTGAGGACCCTTCTGTGCTTAGCATGAATCGAGCAAGTAACCTACTCAAATTATGATAGCAGCAGATGTCATTCTCTCACCTGGAAATGAAGAATGGTCGATTTCACCGATCTTGTGTTATGCTGAAACTCATAGTAGAGTTGACCTCTCTGCTGGTGTCCATTCCTGCATCAAGATCATCATATCAAAACATCCCAAAATAAACACAAGGAAAGTACTCTACCAATTCCTCCGAATGAGTAACAAGGTCATGCCTTCTCCGAAGTTCTTCCGGAATTGGGTATATTCTCAATGTTCACATGCTGCTCCAACCTTGTCTACCTATACCTTTCCCTTGTGATGCTCAATATTTCCCAGGGAATTCCTTGTATATCCTTTCCTTTCTTCACATCCATCGCCGACATCTGTCACCTTACTAGCTACTAATCTACAAATAACAAAAAATCTCCTTTTATCAGACCGAAAGAAAACTATTCTGAAACTGCATCCCCAGAATCTATAAATACCACAACAATTAACCTAAAAATCGGAATCTGCATTTGACTAGAGAAGCATTTATCTGCAAAACTAACTTCACACACAATTACTTATTGAGCCCTAACTAGCCAATTTCATTACCACTGTAGCATCAAGTTATGCACAAGGCACACGCCAGTTCAGCTCACAATCGAATAGAAAGCGAGAACAGCAACATTTAAGAGCAAGTTGGGAGACAAAGCCCCGTGGCAAAAGAACTGAGCAAACGGACACACTTACAGATTGGCCGTATTCGTCGTCCTCGTAGTCGCAGCTCCCCATAAGGTCCGCCCGCCCTGGCGCCCTTCTCTTGCCCAGAGGCACTGCTTGGCGCCTTGGCCTTGCCGTTGCCGGAGCCGGACGGCCTTGCTGGGGCCTGGGGTCAGGCGGTCAGCGAGATGCCTACGGCTTGCCGGATTGGCCGATTGGGGAACGGGGATTAGGGTTAGGGGAGCTGGGGAGGAGATTGACGGCTTGCTTCCGGTTCCGGCTTCGGGATGGGGAATGCTGGCCGAATGGGAATAGGGGATGGAGATGGTCAGACGGCGCCGGGTTCGCAGTTCGCCACTTCGTGCCCATCAGCCCATGACGGCCCAACCAGCAACAGCAGAGCCCAAGACGCCAACCGTGCTACTGCGGTGCTACCAGCCGGCCGCCGGCCGCCGGCCGCCGCCAAGGGGCAGTGCCCGGGAAGTCACCTTGGGGGCTACGCTGACGCCGGCAGGAGTCACTGTATCTATCATCGCTCATCGTTGGCGAGCTCAGGCAGCCGCCCAGGCTCGCCGGACGCTGTCTCCGCCTCTGCTCTACATATAACCGCCATTACCGTACTTTTCTTTTTCACTTATAGTTTATCTACCCTACTCTATAATTCACCAAAATTTTCTTTGCTAAATCCACTCCCTCAACCACCTCTACAGTCATGCCTAATCTAAGTCCACCTAGATTTGTGTACCAAAGAGTTTCAACTTCATAAAAATGAATGGCCTGGATTTCTCCTCAAGCATTTTTCTCTTACTCATTGAAGATCCTAAGGTCAAAATTATTTGGATCATGCACACTGTTGAACACTTGAACTGGAACCCACCCGACGCCCACGCGCCCCCGACGACCTCGCTCCTTCCTCCCCCAACTGAACCCACCCGTGCGCTCCTCGGCTCCTCCCATTTCTCCGCCGCCTCCTCCCCTCCCTCCTCCTCCTCCGCCGCCTCCTGCCTCCCACCACCGAATCCGTGCGCCTCCTCCGCTCCGCCGCCGCCTTCTCCTCCCCCACCCCTCTGCTCCGCCGCCACCTCCTCCTCCCCCCACCCCTCCGCTCCGCCGCAGCATCCTCCTCCCCCCACCCCGCGCCGCCGCCTCCTTCTCCCCCCACCCCACGCCGCCACCTCCTCCTGAGGCCTGTTTTGATTTGGTGAGTTTGGTGGCCGAGGTGTGGGAGATTGGAGATGGATCTCCCAGGAGGGAGCGGGAGGCAGCAGCCGCCGATGACGCCGCTGGCGCTGGCGCGGCAGGGGTCGGTCTACTCGCTGACGTTCGACGAGTTCCAGACCACGCTGGGCGGGGCCGGGAAAGACTTCGGATCCATGAACATGGACGAGCTCCTCCGCAACATCTGGATGGCCGAGGAGTCGCACGCCATCGCCGCGCCTGCCGCCACCACGTCGGCAGCGGCGGACCACGCCGCGGGGGAGGAGGCGGAACTGGCACCTTTTATTTCTATAAGCAGGGTTCTTGGATCTTACTGGTGAATTGAACCGGCAAAAGCGGGAGATCGCTGTCTGGTTCCTCTCCAACGCCCCCGCCGGCGAGATCCACTACGTCGCCAAAGGCAAACCGTCCCCTTCTCCCCTCCCCCCTCCTCTGATCCCTCTGCGTAATTTTGGCTCCATTCCGTGTGGTTATTTGGCTCCTAACCGAGTGCGTTGGGTGGGTGCGCAGATGTGCGCGCGCTGCTGGGGGACGAGGCGGTGTACGAGGCCGCGGCTGCGGAGGCCTTCCCGGAGTACAACAAGGCGCACCCGCCGGCGAGATCCACTACGTCGCCAAAGGCAAACCGTCCCCTTCTCCCCTCCCCCCTCCTCTGATCCCTCTGCGTAATTTTGGCTCCATTCCGTGTGGTTATTTGGCTCCTAACCGAGTGCGTTGGGTGGGTGCGCAGATGTGCTCGCGCTGCTGGGGGACGAGGCGGTGTACGAGGCCGCGGCCGCGGAGGCCTTCCCGGAGTACAACAAGGCGCACCTTGTGTCCCTCGAGCTTCCCGACCGCAGCGGCGATGTGAGCATCTCTGTCCCGACTTATGTTTGCTGATGTGCTGCGACTTTGCGTGTTCTCACGTGTAGTGGTGGTTAATTTGGAAATGGTAGGTTAAATTTGAGATGGGATTGTAATTCGTGAACCAAAGACTTCAGAAATCTGGCTTCTTAGGCAATTAAAGGTAGATTACCCCCGACTAATGTTTTCGGATTGTCTGGATTCAGTAGACTTGGGGACTACAGAACTGTAGTTTATGAAGAATAGGAAAAACATTTAGGTAGATCTCTCTTTGATCACATGATAAGTAGGAGTGTTTTGCGTTGAAATGGCCATTGTTCTTTTGAGTGTGCTTGCTGGCCGAATGTTGATTTCAGTTGTGTGACAAATGCCTGCAGATAATCATTACAACATATGGTGAGCTTGACAAGAGCAATTATCTGGACCCTAGGACTGCACAAGTTGCTACTGTGGACCATATTAAGCAGGTAACGTTGCAGGATGTACACGATGTTGCTCATGGTTATTTAGCTTTATTATGCCTATAATACACATTAAGATCCAATAATTTCATAGACGACAAAACATAGCAGTAAGTAAGTAACTACTGAACAATAGCTCATCATTTTAGGAAGTAGTGTATTGTCGGTCGCATGTCTGCAATAAGCATGGCTTGCATCTTGAGCTTGATGATCTGACTATTCTGATGCTTTTAGTTTTGATGAAAATCCCAGGGCATCTCTGGTTGATATATCTTACCTAAAGTTCATGCAGTGTTTACTCATGCTGCAAATTATGCAACATAAAATCACATAGTTCATTATAGTTATGTCATGTAGATGTGATATGGTCTACAATTCCACATAGATTAGTGCAGAGCTGGGCTTCGTGTTCCATAATTTTCTGATCCCACACCTTTCTCCTTTTCTGGTTTATAACGCTACTTTGGAATAGGTCTGGATATTGATACTGAAACAAACCATATGTTTGGATTTGCTGGACTTAAACCGAGCTTCCTATCTTCAATGAGACAGCTCAAAAGCAGGAGTATGGAAAAAGACTTTCCCAATTTATATCAAACCCTGCACCCAACACCACAACCAGCAGTATTAAGCTTCACTAGCTAAAGTGTTGTTTTTTTGGGGGCGGGGGGAGTCCATGGTGATTTTTTTCCCTTCTGATCAGTTGATTTTCTATTGCAGAGGCTGCAGGAATTTTCCTTGTTGGACCCGGCCAAATACTCTACTCTGACGGAGATAGTGGAGAAAGATCTGGTGACGTTATGGAGAGATATGGAGCTATTCTATGGCTTACTAGGTAAACAAGCACCACTCTGTCCATTTGCTATGCTGTTAAGCTACTTGCAATCTTGCATAGATAATTACTGTGTATAACTAATCCTTTGGGAACTTTAGTCATATGGATGCTTGTGGGGTATATAATTTGTGCTGCATTGTCTCGGTATGACAAAGTTTCAGAGGATTGTAGAAAGATGGCAGAGCTCAAAACTCAAGCAGAAGCTGCTGACGTTGCGAAGTCTCAGGTTTGACATATATTTGGGTGCTTTTTGTTATTAAGGTTTCTTGCATGCATATGGATTATATGTTTATATCAGTTTTTTCTATTTGCAGTTTCTGGCAACTGTATCACATGAGATCAGAACACCTATGAATGGTGTCCTTGGTACTAATTTGTTCTTTTTGGTACGTACATAATCTCCAATCCAATGGTGTGGCAATCTAAGAATTCTACCTTCCAATGTAGGGATGCTGGACATGCTTTTGGGGACAGATCTGACCCTGACTCAGAAGGATTATGCTCAGACTGCTCAGATGTGTGGCAGAGCATTGATAACACTGATAAATGATGTCCTTGATCGAGCAAAGATTGAAGCTGGAAAGTTGGAACTTGAGGCAGTGCCTTTTGACTTGCGTTCTCTCATGGACGATGTGATCTCTTTGTTTTCTTCAAAGTCAAGAGAGAAGTGCATTGAGGTATCTTACTATACCTGTATAAAGTACAAATCCTGCAAGTGCTGCTATGTGTGGAATGAAGATTGTTACTATTCGAACTGATTCCAAAGGTAACATTAACATTGAGGAGTTGAAGAAAGCCGCCGAAGCAAACAAGGACAACTTGGCTGCTCTGATGGTAGTGTTCTTATGCCCCGTTAGTATGAGAATTTATCATGGCTTATGATAATAATGTCACCACAATTTTACTCTTTCAGCTCAACTGTTCATTGCTAAATTTTGATATCCAGGTAATTTTACAGTTAGGGAGGTGTTTTTTAAGGAGTGATGATCCACATTTGAGCGATAAAGATGATAGCTGGCAAATTGATCCTCCTCAACAAGCTATTTCTGCAACGGAAATATGATACATATACATTTCTGAAGCCCTGATTCTGTGTGCCTATTTGCTTCTTCTTTTATGGTATGCCAACGATCAGTTTCTTATTTTGTGGTCTCGCTTGATTTTTTTGGGTCTTGAATATACACAACACCATGGCTGTTTGGTTTATTTATATAGTAGTGTTTTAGTAGAGTTCTAAACTAGGAGGAACTGTCTATTAACAGGATAAATTAACAGAAAGATCGAGAGATATGTTTTCATAAACGTATTTGGTGAAGTGTGTCTAATATTTCCATGTTCAGTGTGTTTAGACTTTCAATGCCTCAATACTCAATTTACAGCACACGATAATATAGAAAGGCAATGCCGCTTGATTCAGAAACAAAATTCAAAAGCTTTGCATTCGGTCCATCGTAGAAACTGGTGTGTTGGTGCCAACACAAATTTCCTTGAGATACTGCATTCTGGAGTGCCATTGGTATCTTAAATAGTGAAAATATCATGGATCTACCAAACGGTTGGCAAAGCATACCAAAAGATGGAGTTGATATTCCATATCACAAATGAACAGTAACCATAATTAAATTATCTTGCATGAAGAGTTCAGCATGGAAATGCCTAACACTAAATTTGGCTGCTTTTGACCTTTTTGTGCCTTCTTTTAATCTGTACTACACAACTTCTACCCTTGCTGTCTATTTTCTTGTCATGGTGAAGATCACTAGCCACTATTCTCAACAAAAGTGGTGAGGAGATGGCCATTTAGGTGTACAGAATTAGGGAAAGTTGCATACCGGTGAGGCAGTAAAAGAAAAATGACTTGAACAACATGCTGAAGAGGGCATTCTAATGAAAATGACTTTACAAGTTGGAGAGCAGCATGTTCATTGTAGTCATTGAGAGAGAACAAAAAAAAAGTGTTTTTCTGTGTGGGCAGCATGATTATGCTGGCAACTGTAGTTCCCCATGCTCATGTACTTAAGTGTTCATTTATCACAACTGCAACTGCTGGCTGTCTGCTCCCCAGTAGAAAGCAGAACAATAGAATTTGTCCAAATGCTCAATCTGTTGTTTGCATTTGCTTCTCCTTTTCATTGTCTTTCACCTTATTTTTGATGCAGTATATCATGGCAAAAAGAATTGCAGTCATAGTGCCTCATGTCTTAATTGAAATTTTACAAGATTATACTGTTTAGCAACATATCCGCAACACAGTTATTTAGCACTCCATCGAGCTACCCGCTGAAGGGAGTCATAGTGATGATGCTTCTAAATAGATATATCTTCACTAGGCATGTGCATTTCCACTACGGGAGAAAAGGTGGAGAGGAGAAATGAATTAAAAGAAAGGGAAACGAACTGTTGAATCATTTATATGCCAAACATAGTATGGATGCTATATGCCACATCTACTTATGTAGAGGCTCAGTATGGAAGCATATAGAAGTGATGCAAAACAACTGATTGACTCGAAAGAACTGGACTTCAAGAAATTTTGGATAGATACATTGACTTAAACTGTAAAAAAAAAGATGCGTACATAGACTTGTTTATTAGCATTTTTGCATATTACAGCTCATGTGTACATAGTTCGTGTGCCCATTTCCTGTTGCTCATGTAATCATCAATCATCGATGTTGTTTCTTTCTTAATTTAACTTGTTATCATATTTTTGAATTTTATTATAGTCTGTACATACGTCATGCCGTCATTCGAATTTTGCTCTTAATTGTATAGTTTTAGTGCATTTGCTTGATTTCGCAGTACATTGCAATTCCTTTGTAACACATAGACATAAGGTTTCTATAGGGGAGTAGGCTTTGAAAGGCACATGTGGTCATAAAAAATGATTGCATTTGTTTGTTCTTTACTATATATTATTTTGTTATGTAAGGTTTGAACTACCTTCGGTAATAGAATGCTTCATAAATTTTTACCAGGATGTAAAATGACTCCCAAGTTAATCTTATTTAGTCATGTTTCTTTTCTTCATATGTGATCAAAAGGGCTTCAAAATGACAAAATTTGTAACGCACGGTAGCGTTAGCGTTACCTTCTTTTATCTTGTTTGGGTTTCCGTTGCAACGCACGGGCAAGGGCTTCAAAGGGATTAATAGCAATTGCAACGGCAACTTCCGGTATTGCGGCGTCAATATTGCCTGGAGGACGCACAACACACTCAAGGTTCAAAAAAAATTTTGGTTATACAATATATGAGACGTGAATCTTAATGAATCTGAATGTTCGTTTTATTTTTTACAAATTTTATCTTGTTTTGTATTTTATCGTAGCGTTAGCACGGGCACACTACTAGTGACTTATAGTTTATATTACACTAACTAGTTTTTAATTGGTGTATTTTTTAATACAGGTTCAACAGAAAAATTATAGTAAAAATATACTGAGTTCAGCTGAGGTTCAGCTGTACCAACTAAAATTACATACGACATCTACATAATATCTCTTGCGAACAGCTAGAATTCAAAAATTAAGGGCCTGTTTGGGAGAGCTCCACCACTGGAAACGTGTATCTGGAGCAGCAGCTCCACCATGGAGCAACTCCAATGTGGATCTGGGATCCCACCATGGAGTGCTTGTACAGCAGCTCCAGATCCACGAAATTGAGGTTTTGGTGGGAATGGCCACTTTTGGTGGGATGGGGTGTGTAACCAGTGGCATTGGTGGGTAATTACCACCCAACTCCAAGGTGGAGCACCCCTTGAGGAGCTCCATGAAATCCATGGATCTGGCCCTCAGATCCAGGATTTTGGTGGATCCAGATTTCGCGGTGCTTGAGCGTTTGGGTAAAATTTCGTGGAGTAGAGCTATTTTTCGTGGATCTGGAGCTGGTGGAGCTCTCCCAAACAGGCCCTAAGTCATAAGCCACAACCAAAAGAACCCACCGTCAAAAATACACCGAGTTCAAGTCTTCACTCCAAGCTTGGAAGAACCTAGCCGAGGTACGAGACAAGCACCAAGAAGGGAGAGCACGATGTGCAGAGGTGCGATCCTCGTCGAGCTCTTAACGAGCACGCTGGTGCGCGTGTGACGGCTGGCCACCTCTGGCCGGCCAACAAGGCTGGCAAGAGGCTTCGAGGTTGCCTTCGACTAGTTCGACGAGGACTGAGGAGGAAGATGATGAGGTGCTCGAGCGTAAGGCGTTCGAGTTTGGCGCAAGCGGGAATGGGAAGGCCACAAGCAGGCAGCCTCGGCCAAACCCATCACTGCTGCATCTCACTGGCACCATGTGCCTCCTTTGTTCCTCACCGCCTCAAGCCACCGGACCACCACCGTAACTTCCAGGCCGCGTAGATCGCCGAGGTAATCTCCTACCCACCACAAGATGCTCCCAGACCGATGAATCGCTTTAATTCACTTTGAGTTGCCGTAGCCGCCCCTCCCCTGTTCCGCCACCTCCCATGGCCATTATCGGCCGCCGCTCTGGCCAAATTGGCCGGTGAGGCTTCGTCTAGGGGTGAACTACGGCTACTAGGGGTGCAATCGGGTCGAATTTGGACGGATATTGCTCATACCGTATCCTAACAAATATTTTTTCTCGGATTCGGGGTAGGATACGGTAAAACCGGATACGAATACGAATTCGGAGTATTCGGAATTTCGAATACGGTACTGCCGGAACGGATACTTGACGGTTTCGGATCGAAAACAGATAATGTAGACGGATAGTACATGCATACGGAAAGGAACATATGCTAAATCATACCACCATCACTTCAAGCCTTAAACTGTTAGACATAAGTACATAATAGTGATTATAATTCATCAGCCGAAGATGGTGTGGCGTTTCCCCCAAAATTGCCCATTGAGGTGTGGCGTTTCAAGATGAATCTTGATTCTTGACGGACATCATTATCTTTTTCTAGGCTAAAGAAAAATTTACTAAATTAAGGTAGAGACAGTAGACAATTGGGGATAATAGACTTTTGACAAATTTACCTATTCATTTACTGAAGCATGTCAAAGTTCATCGTTTAATAATACTCTGATTACATGCTTTTCATTCCATTACCTAGGAAGAGTGATCTTAATGAGCAAATTTAGGATTCCAATTGCACAAGCAGCAGAATTAGAAATAAAACACTATTTTAGTATTTGTATATTTATAGTTGCCACAACTGAATGTTATATTCCTTTTAGAGAACTTAAGCTTGTACGATCAAAGAAAAATTTCTATACACTGCACACCTTAACCAACCAACATGACAAATAAAACAAATACTAGCAAAATAAAAGGTGAATTCTTAGGTCTTACCAGATATCCGACCGAATATCCGACCGGATAATTATCCAGTATCCGAATACCGATACTATTCGGTCGGATAACAACTCTCCCGAATCCGAATCCGACATGAATTATCCGAATCCGACTGGATACCAAATTCCCTTCCCGAATCCGGTACTGACCGGATTCGATACCGGATCGGTCGGGATTAACCCAACCCATTTGCACCCCTAACGGCTACCGCCCCTATCGCCAGTGGCGAGCCTCTCTGTTGCCGGCGAAGGGAGGACGGGCCGTATTGTTATTAATCCGATAATTAATTATGACTAACTTTAAATAGGCATAACTTATTCGTCTTAACTTCAAATCGAGTAAAACAAAATTTTAAATTTATCTAAATTCAATGTTTGTCCAGTGGAACCGAAACCATGAATTTTGAAGCTTATTTAAATTTTTGTGAGAATTTATTTGGTTTTACTAATTTTTATCCAATTCTCGCGCAACGTAAAATAGCATACGAGGCACAAGAAGAAGAGGCAGAAGCCGAAGCAAGTCACGATCAGCAAGAGCAAGCCAATTATGACCCGGGCGAGCCAATTAGTTTGTGAACCTAGTCCTCCCGTTTGTATGTGTCACCAACCCATCCTGTCATGTTGAGTTGGATTATGTAAGAAAATCATATTTGCTTAATTCAGTCAAGTGGTAAATATTTGATTGTAAAATTACGAACTTGCTTCATTGGGCAGTAAATATGTTTATAGAACACCTCGCGGTTTCAATGAAATCGATCCGTTCATAAATATTGCCATTTTTTTTTGTCATCTCAGTGGACAATGGCTGATGCCAATTAGCACTCCTGAAGAAGTTCAGAAAACACATGTATAGCCTTCCTATCTGCTAGCAATCCTTCTTTGGCATTTCATTTTATCTCAAGTCTCATGTTGCAGCTTGCAAATAATTCTCTCTTCTTTAGCCATGATGCTTTTCAGGAATAGTGTTGTGATGGATACAAAAATTGCCTCGCTATCCGGTGGGCGCCTAACGGACACCGATGGTTTCATGAGCTTCTGAATGATATTTTTTAGGCTGCAATTTGCACATCTTGCTCTTATAATTCTTGCCTCGATGTGGCTATGACAGTGACTTCGCTGAACTACATTCCAAATTAAGTTAGGTTGCAGGATTTTCAAAGCAAAGATAGAGAACCTCAGAGGTGGAAGCACAAGCAAAGGCAAATGCCTCATGAGGAGAGCCTGCTAAGGTCTTCATACTTTGCACTGTTTACCTGCAAGTTGAGTGTCATGCCATTATAATTCAGAACAATGCTACCTAATCTTTCCTTCGGAAAACTACTAGTTGCACCTATTCTAGTATGCACATAATTTGCCCGGCATGATGGCCCAATTTTGTGGTCCATGATTCTTCATAAAAGATTGGATCTGCCATATATGGTTCATGATAAAAAGTTGTGTCGGTTTCAGCTCTTCAAATAATTAGGATGGCTACTTGCACCTGTTCTAATTTTCCCTACACATCCTAAGGAAAAGATAGTGTGTGGGGGGAAGGGGATCCGGTGGGCCGTCAAGAATGCCTGGTGAGTCCTAGAGTAGGCCTAATAGTATCAAGCAATGTACCAATATATCCTCACCCTTTATAATTATTGAGGGCGGGATAGACAATTCTCACCCTGTCCCATTCATATATATAAAGCCCCAGGGGTATGAGCGAGGGGTATGCTCGCTCATTTTCCTCACTAGCTCTCTCTCACATGGTTGGTGGTCTCCAGATCTCCCTTTTCAAAACAAGCTGTACCGCTTGCCCCCCTTGGGTGCTCTTTTCAGAGGTATGGAAACGACGGTCCGGCCTCCCTGCCTCTACATATGCTAGCGCCCTCCTCGGGTCATGCCGCTTACCTCCATGAGCGCTGTTTTTCAAGGCAGGTGGAATGACGGTCTAGCCCCCTTGCCCCTTCACGATAGCATTGCTAAAACCCATCGTGTTTCACACATGGCGCCATCTGTCCCTTCGCACCACCATACGATGTTCCTGCCAAAAGCAGGCACACCAACATAGCTAAAGGGGAAACAGTACTAGGCCATTTGAAAAAGTAGCGGCGAGGTGAGTATTGCATGACATTCAGTCGTTAGTAAGGGCACAAAGACAACCTTGGTAGGACAGCTCCAGCTTCGCCTTTGCGTGCCGCCGACTTCCGAGGCGTAGCCTCAACAGGATAGCTCCAGCTTTGCCACGGGACTCTGCCTCCTACCTCGCAGGCATCACCTCGGCAGGGCGGCTCTACCTCGACGGCTCCGCCTCCATGTGCTGCCTACTTTCGAGGCATGGCCTCGACAGGACGGCTTTGGCTTCATCACAGGACTCCGTGGCCTGCCTCGCATTGCCTCAATAGGGTGGCTCTACCTCGATGGCTCTGCCTTTGCTCATCGCCTGCTTCTGACAAGACAACTCTAGCTTCGCCGCAGGACTCCATTGCATGCCTCGTAGGCATCGCTTCGATAGGGGTGGCTCTACCTTGACGGATCCACCTCTGTGTGTCGCCTGCTTCTGACAGGACAGCTCTGGCTTTGCCACGGGACCCCATCGCCTGCCTCATAGGCATCACCTCGGCAGGGCGACTCTACCTCAATGGCTCCACCCCTACGCACCACCTTCTTCCGAGGCGTGGCCTCGATAGGACGCTCCGGCTTCATTGTAGGACTCCACCGCCTACCTTGAAGGCACAGCCTCGGCAGACAACTCTACCTCGATGGCTCTGCCTCTGTGTGCCACCCACCACGTAGGCATTGCATCAGCAAGGCAACTCTACCTCGACGAGCCCACCCCTACGTGTCACATGCTTCCGAGGCATGACCTCGATAAGATGGCTCCGGCTTCGCCACAGGGCATCGCTACCTAGCCTTTGTTGGGTGGATTATATCTCTGCTTGGGGAATGCAATGCCTATCCCAAACAGCCTCAGGCATCCTGACTCTCTGAGGAGCTATCACATTTAACTCCACTAGCTTGCCCGTCGAGACTTCAAAGTTTGTTGCTGAGGGAGTACTATTGTGGAGGGCACCCAGCCCCTTAGACCGTCAAGAGTGTCTAGTGGGACTTAGAGTAAGCCCAATACCATAGTGCTATATATAAAAAACAATATACCGGTATATCTTTACCCTTTGTAATTATCAAGTAGTAGGATGTGCAATTCTCATCCTGCCCCATTTATATATAAAGCCCAGGAGGTATGAGGGAGGTGCATGCTCACTCATTTTCCTCACTAACTCACTCTCACATATTTGGAGGTCTCCAGCTCACTCTTTTCTGTGTCTCCTATTAAAAAAGGGTGGCAACTACCCACTGCTGTGGGATATGCCACAACAAATAGCATCTTCAGTCCACTTGATGATAATTATTTTTTGGCTCAAAGTTCCTCACTAGATTTTCTTGCAGGATCAACAGAGGAGGTGAAGGATCAGTAACTAGTACACCACTATCATCTCTTCGTTTCCTCGGAGTACTACTATTTGGCCATGCATGTAAATTTGCAAATAACTCCAAATTTGACTCTAGCCAAGGATTCTAGATGAGATTTTGGATTTGGTTTCCATCAAAAGCTTGGTAGCAAGTGACCAACTGCACATCCAAAAGACATGAGCCCTGTGCAAGAATTTGTTACTCCACAAACCAAAACTGGTCCAAAACAACAGCATTTCCTACACAAGCTAAGAAAGAAAAGATGAGGCATAAATGATCACTTACATGTAAACACACAAAGATGCATGGACCTTGCAAGATCACCTCTTGCTGCTGAAGCAATGCACTTGATGGAGAAAGCAGTCTTCAGAGTTCAGTTCAGACCAGGGATAAAAAAATCGCCGGTTACCGGCAGTGTTAAAAAAATCAACCAAAAAAAATTCAGTTATATTGGACCCTCGGTAAAATTTTGTATCAGCCAAAAAAAAATCATTTTACATGATTTTTATCAAATATAAAAGAAATTCATAACAATTTCAAATCACATACGCGAACGTAGCCCGTGGTAAGGTCTCTAGCCGTAGAAACTATGGTGGTAAGGTCTCTAGCCTTGGAGTAGCAGGTCTGGAGTTCAAGCCTTTCATCTTTTTTGTTTGAACTTTAAAAAAATTAAATTTTGATTTGAAAATTTTGTCGAATTTGGCTGAATTTTTCTGAAAATTAGAAATATCAGTTCTATCGCCGCCCTTTGGTAAAATTTTAAATTCGCTTTTCAAAACCCCGGTTATTGGCCGTACTGTCCTGATAAAAATCTTGGTCTAGAAAAATTCTAAATCTAAAATTTGAATTTTAAATTTAAACCGATGAACAATAATTCCGGGTAGTAACCAGTCAAACGGGTGATACCTAGTCAAATTCAAATTTTGAGTTTAGATTTTGTTTAATGAAATTTGGCGAGTTTAAAACTAGTAACCGTCAGTAGTGGTATCGGAGGGGGTAACATATTTTTTTTCGTTTCTGGTTTTTGAATGCTTGGTCCAGACATCACGTTTGACAAAGTAGGCATCTGGAAAGAGCAAATGTGAAATGTAGGCATCTGGAAAGAGCAAATGTGAAATGTATGTGACTTGGGATGCTGTAGGTAGCAATGCCACGTCATGGTGTTATGGGTAATGGCCTGAAACCGAAGGGTTTCGAACCCTTTCTGCAAATGAGGACAATTGAGGAGTCTTATATTGGTGTCACACCTCGTGATTTCAAGTTCTTGACTTGCATCTGGGAGTAGCAAACCCAGGGTACTCCCAGCCAGGCTGTGGGCTGAAAAGAGCCCCATGATGTATAAAACCTTTCATCTTATCCAATCTTTTGCTATATTGGTCCCCTTCTTTTGAATTTTAGTTTTTTTAAAAATCAAAATAAATAGAACAATTTTTTAAACCAAGTACTCCAAAGTTTATTATCCTATCGAAAAGGTAGATAAAAACTATCCATCGTAGTAAAAAAAAGGCCGCTACTTACTTTTCAAGGACAGCATCTGAATTTAATTCAGTAACCGATCAGCTCCATAATCTACTTAATTCGAGGTGCAGATCAGCTCAAATGCAACCCAAGTCAGACAGTACCCCATCGTCAACAACTCATAAAATATCTGCATTTTTTCTGTCAGGAAAGTTCACAACATTGACCATTCAGCTTGGAGCCCCCAGACTTGCCGCCCACAAGATTGGGAACCCAGTGAAAAGCTGGAGAACGGTGAGCAGCCTACAATGTACGCAGCTTTCCTCACGGTGGGCAGCTTGGAGCCCACAGGCTTGGCGCCCACAAGATTGGGAACCCAGTGCAAAGCCGGAGGACGTTGAGCAGCCCACGGTATACGAAGCTTTCCTCACGGTGAGCAGCCCCTCACCCGACTCGTCTATTTACAGATTCCACACGCAAGAGCAAACTTGCCGGTGCCCTCGGCCCGCATGCAAACACCAGGGACATCGGACAAGAACGAGAACCAGGGAACCAAGAAGATCGAGACATGTGCGGGGGTGCGATCCTCGCGGGCTTCATTCCCGATCGGGTGCAGCTGCGGGTGACGGCCGCCGTGCTCTGGCCGAACGTGTTCTCGGCGGAGAGGAAGGCCACCGGCAAGAGGAAGGCTGATGACGATTTCGAGGCGGAGTTCCAGCATTTCGAGGATGACGAGGAGGAGGAGGAGGAGGAGGAGGCTGCAGACGGAGCCTCCAGCTCCAAGTGGATGGCACCTTCCCTTGCTGGTACAGTAAGACCATGAACTCTAGTGTATTTTTCTCGCCGAGCAGATCCGGTTTCTTTCTGAAGAATCTTTTACTCGCCGGCGACTTACGTGTTCTCCTCCTGTTCCTCGATCGGCAGTTTCAGATGTTACCGTTTCTTCGGGCTCCAAGCCTCGCATGGCCGGTCCAAAGAGCAAGAAGTACAGAGGCGTCCGTCACCGCCCTTCGGGCAAATGGGCGGCGGAGATCAGAGACCCTCAGCAGGGGCGGCGTGTGTGGCTTGGCACGTACGGCAACGCCGAGGCGGCCGCCAGAGCCTACGACCGCGAAGCCCGCCGTATCCGCGGGAAGAGTGCAAGGCTCAACTTCCCACAAGAAGGCTGTCCTCCTCGCCGGAGAAACGTGCCGGAGTGCATCGACCTGAACTTGCCCGCCGTTTCCGATGGTGACAACGACATGATGGCTGTCGATGCAGTCGCAGAAACGGGCGATGAGCCGGTGGAGAGCACGCTGATGAAGACGATCAAGAAGCTGATCGTGCAGGGTGCTCACGACGAGCAGATGGTGAGCATCATATCTGAACTGATGAACGGAGCAGACAAGAACAAATACAGTGTGTCCGGAGTCCTGCGGTATGCGGCGTTGATCGCCGAATGCAACCGTGAGATGGAAGAACTTTCTGCCTTGAGGAGGGACCTTGAGAGCCGCACGAGGCAGCTGGATGCACATAAAGGCCAACTTGTTAGGATAGTTTCTCTTCTGCTTGATTGATTATCGGGCTCAACTCTGAATGTTAAGGTGCTTCAGTTTATCAGTAGTAGAAACTAGCAAGGGGGCTTAAGCTTCCCGGAGAAATCCATGGAGCCCAGGCATCTAGCATATTACCCGTAATAGTTGGTCATACAATAATTTGTGAAGAGCAGCATCCCGTTTCAAGGAACTTTGTGTTAGAGATGCAGAACTTTCTGGCAGGGATACGTCCTAACAGTAATCATAGAGATAATTATACTACTTTTATATTTACAATATTTATGTTATTCCTGAATAAATATATTTCGTATTGATCAACAATTATGTAACTTGTTTGTGTAATTATTTATTCTTGTTTTTGATGTTATTTTAAAGTATACTTTATCTTATATCATTATGTGGAGCAATTACGATTTATAAATCATCATATATATTGATTGATTATCATGTTTCATAGATCATGAACATAGAGATATCAAATCAACAATGTGGATACATGTTAGAGAACATGGTATTATATTAACCAATCATAAGACAACAGGAATTGTTATATTCTTAAGTTTCATCAGTTGATCTCATTCATAGTGTATATCGGATCTTTAAACATGAGATTATTATAGCTTTCTACATGTGTAATAATTTACTTAGTTGCCAAATACTACTCTGCAACTGGGTGGTCATGAACGTAGTTTTTGGATATACTATAAAACATGCATAAGAATGTGAATGATCAAGATAAAAATTTGCCCCTTCTATATAATGGGAGAAATATATCTGAGCCTCTCGATGTGGTTGGATTAAAGAAGTGCATGACTACGCCGAATGTGGTTGAGGAGTCAATCATAATTGAATATCCACTACAGGTTCGAGTGAAGAATAGAGCAATCTTAGGATAACACACTTCTCATTTTGAGTTCAATCTAATATCGTGAGGCAAAGGGATTGGTACATGAGCGCTATATAGGTTCGTTCGATGTGATCTTTATGTATATTTGGAAGTCAATATATCCTACTAGGGACCGCTATTGACTTGTGGACTGAAAAGGAGTTGTTGAGCCACGGCTGAATATACATGAATTTCCGAATATGATATGATCTCTATTCGTATTGGATAAAGAGCTGATCGATAGCTCTCTGAGTGGGACACAATCTCTATTCGTATTGGATAAGGATCCCATTGGAGACTATATATTAAGAGAGACGTAGGGCTAAGGAGGGTATCTCAAGACACTTCCATCAAAATCTTAGCTATCACATCTCAAAACCCTTGTCGTGTGCGCTGATGCTAGCGTACCGACGCACGGCATTTTATCCCTAAACGTGTTGACTTTGGTAGATGTGCTAGTGCGACGCTGATTGGGACGATCGCAATAAAGAAAAAGATGGCTAGAGGACGATTGACTACTTCCACTACACCGATGCACACTACATTAAACCAGCTACTTCGACTCTACTTCCACCGCACTATGCATCTAGTGGTAATGATTTATGATCTCTTACTCGTTTGGCTTTCTGGTTTACGTGGTAGAAAATTTTAATCTATGCTAGTGTAACATATATATCCTATTAGTGGTATCAGAGCCATCCTGTGTAGTATTTCATCTGAATTGGTCACATATAGTTGATTGTGGTAATAGTAGATTGTATGTATTACTAGTCTAATATGATAGCTTAGATTAGTTCAATTTAATGGATTAATTTAGGCACTGGTTGATGAGATCAGTTGACTTTGGTGGTAGTAGATGGGTTCGCGGATGTATGAATTGATAGCACCACACGATTAGCTGTGCTTGTTCATGGTAGCATTACACATTACCCCTATTGGTCGGGACACCACCCTCGAGGTATATCGCGATGTATGATAATGTAAAGCTAGCATATCGGGTTGCTGTTTTTTCTGGAAACCTCTTGCATCGACCAATGTGATTGATCAATGGAAATCAGGCTGATCATATTTGTTCGAAATTGGTTTAATGTGATTAATCTGATGAAATTTTCAAGAGCAACTTTGTGAATAGGATTCATGTCCCGAAAAAATTCCCTACGGCACTACCCCTTTGAACCTTGCCTGCTAACCAGAGTAATCGTACCATGCGTTATATGTATTATGTGTTTATGCTACGCAATAGAATTGGATTTTATGCATAACTCATTTTTGCAGGGTTGTGAGAATAGTATGGCCTATTGTGTATGTGATGAATGTATGAGCTTTTCATGACCTGCACGTTATACTGATTTATAGCCATAGGCTACATATTATTGTATAACGGTTTGCGTGTCAACTTATGATGCTTGATATTTTTATATGTAATTTATTATTAGTTGTTAGGAATAATAGCTAAGTATATGAATGTGGTGACCCCTAAACATTGATGGCTCAGTGGATAAGAAGCGTGGTTATAGAGATCATCGTGCTAAGGGTCATACTATCTCATAGTTTAATATGATTAATTATGAATATTTTTATGTTCCTGTTATGCTATTGTTCGCATTATTATTATCTTGGGTGTTTTTTACATAATAGAATAGTATCCTTTTAGAAAAATTAAGTAAACTCCATGCCCTTCTAATTGTTACACCTATCAAGATTTTGATCATTAACTGGTAGGTCCACCAAAATAAGGTGTCATTAATTATCTCATTAAGATAAGGTAAGTGTTAGACGCTTCATGTGTAATATTGATTTAACTTAACTAGACTATTAAAATAGTTTTGGGCCTAGAGACATAGTGTTGAAGCTAGGATATATGAATGTCGCTCAATAAATAAGAGTTACATGTGATGTAATTAGCAAGGGGTTGTTTACCTACGTCACTAGGTTTCTACCAGTAATGCCAAAGCTCACTAAACCTTGGTGAAATATGGATCTTGACTCACTATATGTAGTTAGAGGGAACATGGTTTTTAAAAATATAGTGGAAGTATATTTCATTAAATTATTTAATAAAAAAATTTATATAAACATAGTGCTAAATTTTTCATATACTTTTATGTTGCAGACTATGGCACTATCTACTTCCTCTGCGCCCAATTTTAACTTGCGATCTATTCTTAAGAAAGAAAAACTAAGTGAAACAAACTTCATTAGCTGGTATAGTAACTTGAGAATTGTTCTCAAGCAATAAAAAAATATGTTCTAAAGGTTCCATATCCTGATAAACTAGATGAAAATGCTACTCGTGCTGAAAAGATTGATTATGAGAAACATTGTAATGACTTACTCGATATTAGCTTTCTCATACTTGCAACAATGAACTCTAACTTTCAAAAGCAATATGAGAACATGAATGCCTACAATATGATTGTGGGTCTTAAGTGTATGTTTGAGAATCAGACAATGGCTGAAAGATACAACACCTCTAAGTCATTATTTGTGTGCAAGTTAGTTGAAGGAAGTTCGAGCAGACTTCATGTAGTCAAGATGATTTGTTACATTGAGAGTTTAAAAAAGCTTAGTTTTCTCCTTAGCTAAGAGTTGGCTACTAATGTGATTATCTAATCACTCCCTCCGAGTTTTGAGCCAGTTATTTTGAACTTTTATATGAATGGCATGGAGAAGTTAATGATCAAATTATATGGGATGCTCAAGTCAGTGGAGGAGAGCATTAAGAAAAGCTATAATCAGGTGATAATAGTTCAGAAAACTACCAATTTTAAAAAGAAGTCTAAGATTTTGGACAAAAGAAAGGACACGGGGTAGAATTCAAGATGTGATCTTGAGTATGAAATCTAAGATTCAGAAACTCAAGATTGGCACCGCACCTGATACTATTTACTACTATTGCCAAGGGACTGGACATAGGAAAAAGAACTACAAGAAGTACTTGGCAGAACTGGAAAAGAAGAAGGAAAACAAGACTTCTACTTTAGGTATAAATATTATATAAATAAATCTTATTACTTCTCATATTGGTTCTTGGGTATTTGATACTGGATTGGTTACTCATATTTTCAATTTGATATAGGGCTAATAAGGAGTAGGAGTTTAGGAAGAGGTGAGGTTGAACTTCACGTGGGCAATAGAGGAAGAGTTGTTGTGTTGGCTATTGGCACTTTACTATTATCGTTACTCTTAGGATTAGTTTTGAAATTGAATAATTGTTATTACGTTCCTGCCTTAAGAAAAAAATATTATTTCTACTTTATGTTTGGGAGTAGAAGATTATGAGTTTAGAATAAAAAACAATTGTTGTTCAATTTATTTGAATTATATGCTTTATGGTCATGCTCTATTAGTGAATGGATTATATGTTTTAAATCTTAAGGATGTGCTTATTATAACATTAATGCCAAGAGGCTTCAGCCTAATGATTTGAATCCCATTTATATTTGGTATTATTGTTTGGGTCACATAAATGAGATGTGTGTGGTGAAGTTCCATAAAGACGGTCTTCTAAACTCATTCAATTTTGAATCATTTGAAGTATGCGAGTCTTGTTTACTTGGCAAAATAACTAAGGTATATTTCACTGGTCTAAGTGAGAGGGCAAATGACTTGTTGGCCCTAGTACATTCGGATGTATGTGGACCAACGAGCTCAATGGCCAGAGGTGATTTTTAGTACTCCATAACTTTTATCGATGACTTTAGTAGATATTGTTATATCTACTTAATGAGACATTATTATGAATTCTTTGAAAAGTTCAAGAAATTTCAAAATGAGGTACAGAATCAACTTGGCAAGATAATTAAAACCCTGTTATCAGATCGTGAAGATGAATATTTGAGCCATGAGTTTAGTGAGCATGTAAAGCAATGTGGAATTATTCCATAACTAACTCCACCGGGAATGCCTCAATGGAATGGGGTGTCTGAACGATAGAACCAGACCTTGTTAGACATGGTTTGATCCATGATGAGTCAATTTGATCCGCCATTGTATTGTTTGGGGGTATGCTCTAGAAATTGCTGCATTCATATTAAATAGGATTATATCAAAAGCCGTAGAGAATGCTTCTTCGGGTTGTCTTTTCTCAAAATATGGGGATTTTGATATATGACAAGCTCACACCCAAATTAAATAAATGCTTCTCCGTGAGGTATCCTAGGGAAACTAAATGATATTTATTTTATAAAAGGGATGAGAACAAAATATTTGTTGCCCAAAACTATGCCTTTTTGGAGAAATAATTTCTTTCAAAAGGAGTTAGTGAGAGCACGGTGTGACTCGAAGAAATTTGAGAATAAACAAAAAATGTTTCAACTCCCACTGAATCTCTACAGGATGTATAAGATATTGTAGAACCTGTAGAAGAAGCACCAGCCCTACGTAGGTCTGAAAGGCCACGTCAGTTGCCCATGAGGTATCAACATGATATTTTTATTGTTAGACAATGATGAGACTAAGACTTATGAGGAAATGATGATGAGCTCAGACTCTGAGAAATAACTTGGAGCCATGGTATATGAAATACAATCCATGTATGACAATCATGTTTGGAACTTGATTGATCCGTCCGATGGTATAAAACCATTGATTACAAGTGAGTGTTTTAAGAAAATAATAGATATAGATGAAAATTTTCATATCCATAAGGCACAATTGGCGGCGAAGGATTTTAAACAAATTCAAGGTATTGACTATGATAAAACTTTCTTGTCCGTCATTATGCTTAAGTTTGTCCAGATCATTCTAGCTATTATTGCATTTTTCATTATGAGATATGGCAGATGGATGTCAAAACGGTTTTCTTATATGGAAACGTAAGTGGAGATGTGTACATGACATTGCTTGAGGGTTTCAATCCCCAAAATGTTAGAAATATATGCAAACTTCAGATATCTATCTATAAACTAAAGCGAGTTTCTCAGAGTTAGAACATTCGTTTTGATGAGGTAGTTAAAAGATTTGGCTTCATCAATAATGAAGAAGAGCCTTGTGTTTACAAAAAATGCTAGCAGGAGCACACTTGTTTTTCTGGTTCTATATGTGGATGACATATTATTGATTGAAAATGATATTCATGTACTTGAATCTATCAAGTTTTCATTAAGAAATAGTTTTTTTATGAAAGACTTAGGAGAGACAACATATATATTAGGTATAAAGATCTATAGAGATAGAACTAAAAGCTAATTGGATTGAGCCAAGATATATATATTGACAAAGTGTTGAAGCAGTTCAATATGTAGGATTCCAAGAAGGATTCCTTACCTATATCACATGGCATCAGTCTTAGCAAGACTTAGTGTCCTTTCACATCTGATGAGCGAGGCCGGATGAGTAAGATCCATATGCTTATGTCATTAGGTCTATCATATATGACCTGCTTTGTACACGTCCAGATATGTCATATGTTCTAAGTGTTATGAGCAGATATCTGTTATATCTATGTGAAGGTTATTGGATAACTGTAAAAAACATTCTAAAATGCTTGAGAAGGACTAGGAATGCGTTTTTTATTTATGGAGGTGAGAAAGAGCTAGTTGTAAATGGTTACACTGATGCTACTTTTAAATTGATAAATATGATTTTCAATTGTAGTCTGAGTTTGTGTTTTGTCTTAATGGAGTAGTGACATGGAAAAGTTCCAAACAAAAGACAATTGCTGATTCTACAACAAAGACTAAGTATATTACAGCTTCTGAAGCTACAAAGGAAACTGTTTGGACAAAAAAGTTCATCTCTGAGCTGGGTGTGGCCTCTAGTGCTTCTAGTCTAATGGATCTTTATTGTGATATTAGTAGAGCCATTGCACAAGCTAAGGAGCCTAGATCACATCAACAGTCCAAGTACATACTTCGGTGTTTTCACCTCATTCACGAGATTGTTAATATAGGTAATGTGAAGATATGCAAAGTACACACAGATTTAAATACTGCTTATTAGTTGACAAAGCTTCTCACACAGCCAAAAGTATGAGGCACACATAAGAACTATAGGTATTAGATATTTGCATGATTGACTCTAGTGTAAGTAGGAGATTGTTAGTGATATGCCATAGAAGCAATCATAGAGATGATTATATTACTTCTATATTTATGATATTTTGAATAATATGTTATTTTGTCCCTTAAATTAATATATTTTATATTGATCAATTAATATATAACTTGTTCGTAGAACTCTTTATTGTTGTTTTGATATTATCTTTATCTATATCATTATGTTGGACAATTATGATTCATAGATTAGCACATGTATTAATTGATAATCATGTTTCATAGATATGGGGATATCAAATCAATAATGTGAATATATGTTAGAGAATATAGTGTTCGATTGACCTACCATGAGACACTATAGGAATTGTTATATTCTTAAGTGTCATCAATTGGTCTTATTCATAATATATATATGATCCTTAGATCTAAGATCGTTATAGTTTTCTACATGTGTAATAGTTTACGTAGTGGTTACCAAATACTACTCCATAACTGAGTGGTTATAAATATAGCTTTCGGATTTACTATGAAACATGCAGATGAATATAGGTGGTCAAGATAAAATTTGCCTCTCATATATAATGAGAGAGATATATCTAGACCCCTCGATGTGGTTAGATTAAGGAACTATATGGCCATGCCGAATATAGTTGAGGACTCAATCACAATTGAGTGAACAACTACAGGTTCGTGTAAAGGATTAAATTATCATAGGATGGCACATTTCTCGTCTTTAGTTCGATCTAGTATCATGATGTGAAAAGATCAGTATATGAGCACTATATAAATTCATCTGATATGATTTTATGTATGTTTAGGAGTTGATATGTCCTACTAAGGACTGCTACTAACTTATGGACCGAAAGGAGTTGTTGGGTCATGGCTGAATATATATGACCCTACATGGTCACACACTTAACAAGGTGAAATAATAAAGGTTCGGATTATACTTTTCAAGTAGGATACAATCTCTATTTATATTGGATAAGGATTCAATTGGTAGCTTTCCTAGTGGGATACGAACTCTACCCATATTAGATAATGAACTCATTTGAGGCTATATAATGTTTTATTTGTTTTGCAGAGCAGGTCCCCATACGCAAGGCACGAGAACACGAGAACCCCTTCCGTTACCGCTCCTCTGCGCCGCCACTTCCCTCCCCAGGGTTTCGCGCGAGATCTAGCCAGCGTTAGGGTTTCCGAAACCGGCGGCCATGGCGAACGAGCAACCGGCGGAGAGTTACACGGTGGAGGAGCTGGTGGACGTGAACCCCTACAACCCCGACATCCTCAACGACCTCGAGGGCTTTGTCAACGAGCAGGTAAACCCGACCCCTGGGATGCTGTTACCCCTTTTCGTTTCGCTCCTGTAGCTGGTGGAACTGGCGAAGGCTCGCCCCGCAGGCTTGGTGGTTGGTTGTGCTAAAAATTAGCGTTGTCTCGTGTTTACGTTTGAATGGTGGCGAAATCGGTGGGCCGGTGGAGTGCTAAGTTGTGCAGAGTTGTCAAACGCTAGAAATTAACAGTGTTTTCATCTTTGCGGGTGGATTGTAGTGTATTTAGTTGCTGGGGAGTGGTAAATTTAGTGCTGTATTAAGCATAGAGGGTGGATCTGGATGGGCTTGTGAGTAATGGTCGGTGGGAGTTCTAGAGTATGGACTTTGTAGGAGTACTAAGTTGGTGGTTCTATGGTGAGTGTGAACGAAATCATGCGATCAGATGATATTAGAATAGGCAGACTAGGTTTGCGTTTGCCGTTACAAGATGTTAAGTACATCTCACTTGTGCAAATAGAGATATTTGCTGTTGGGATCATGAACCATGTATTCATAATTCATTAGGAATGGTGGATGGATGGAGAGATGTATTTGTAATTGGTAAGATCTGTGATCAGTGGTCACGAAGTAGCAAAATTAATCTTTTGTGCAGATGATACCTGTAGACTGCACCTGTTCTATTGATACAGCGGCTGTTTGGACAAAAACTGGTTTTAGGTTCTATGGTATTGTACACATGCGTGCTAACCCTTTAGTTTTATTGCAACATTAGTTATATCATGTTTCAACCTTTTCAAATTTACATTCTCTTTTGGTTTCTATTTAGGTTTCTTCTCAAACGTATAACTTGGACGCGAATCTCAGCCTTCTTCGTCTGTACCAGGTAACAATGCATCTCAACATGAACCATTTTTATCCAGATTATGACTCCATTTATATGTTTGCTTAATGATTTATTTCCCTTTGCAGTTTGAGCCAGAAAGGTTGAGTGTACAGATTGTAGCCCGCATATTGATTAAGGTCACAGAACAACTAGTGTTTACATCAATTTTATTAATACCGCCTTTCTTGGTTCACTTCCAACTGTTTAGCTCTGTGTATGTTGTTCTATTGACAGGCTCTCATGGCAATGCCAGCCCCTGACTTCAGCCTATGCTTATTCTTAATTCCTGAACATGTGGTATGAAAAGGATATCCTGCTCTTCTGTGTGTATTCTATGGAATCTAACTTTTTTCACCCCTTATATATCTATGTTTTGCAAGCAAATGTTATTGAACATGCAACTTAGGAGTGTCTAGAATTACGTGTTGATACTCATTGATCTATGTGATGGAAGTTGATTGTTATATACTTATATTGACCTTAAAATAATATTATCAGATTTGTAGACCTGGAGATATACAATATTTCACAATGACTTGTAGACTTATAGTTGATGTAATAAGCATATTCAGTTATATTCACTTTATATTCAGTATATGCTCATTTGGAATTCAAGGATATCATGCAAAGGAACATGTACTCCCATTTGGAAGTATCCCTTGTGGTTATTGAAAATTTTGAATTTTGCATTAGACAAATTTGTCTTACAGATGTATAAGATGTCAGACTTCATCTGTCCTGTTGCCTTTTAGTTGTGCATCTTTTGCTCCTTTGTTGTTGGGTCTCCTGAAATTTTCTGCTATTATGTGGAGTTGAGTTGTATGCTCTTTTATTTTAGCAAATGGAGGAGCAATTCAAGACATTGATAGTTCTTTCTCACTACCTGGAGGTACATACTTGGTCTGACTGAGTGACTAATGTATAGTTGTTTAAGAACTAGTGTGGCATCCACTGCTAACCTCAATTAATTCGCTTACAGACTGCTAGATTCTGTCAGTTTTGGGATGAGGCAGCAAAGAACCGCAACATATTGGAAGTTGTTCCAGGTATATATATTTCTTGAGGCATTGAAGCCATCGCTGGTCATATATTGTAAAGTGTACTTGTTGCGAGCAATTGCAGTTTTAATGCTTGTGTACATAACAGCATGTTAATTCCCATATAGGATTCCGAATAGAATTTTTAAATCATGTCAGTGTCAGTATTTTTCTTTTTATTTTCTGTCATCAGACTTGGGTGTGAGTGATGCAGTACAGCTTTTCTGGTTTACTGCATTTGCTAAAGAAGCTTAGTTTGTGCACAACTCGTTTTTTTAATTAACCTTTTGCTTTTCATTATCGGTGTTCACCATGCATTTACATAGCATGTTCATGCCCAACGAAATAATATGTGTACTAATCCTGTCCTGTCAATAAGTGCCTGGTACTACCTTATGATCTAGGTGTCTTTTAACTTCATGTTTTACATTGTCATTTCTTTCCACCGAAAAGGATGCCTGCTGGCTAGAAACACTATTTTTTTAATCCTAATGGAACTTGCTATGGAATTTTGGAACTTGCTATGGAATTTTTCTAAGTTGTGATCTTATTGTTGTGCCAATTGATATGTATTATTTTCTTATGACCTAAAGATGAAGTTTTACCGACACTACAAGTCCTTTTTCAGGTTTCGAGCAGGCAATCCAAGCTTATGCGATTCATGTGCTCTGCTTGACTTATCAAAAAGTTCCTAGGCCTGTTCTTGCGGAGGTAAAATATGTATCCTGGTAAATTAATTATGGGAGTTCTCCAGGCTGCAAATGCTTTTGTATGAGCTTGTTCTTACACATTTTGGATGATTGTGGTAATTCAAGCGTCATATTAGATGATAGCTGTGAATATTCTTAATGCAAAATAAAAGCATCATCATCATTACCCAAATCGTGCTGCTTATCCTATAGGGGTCATTGTTTGTATGACACATGAATTGTTTCTTGTTGATGTTACAGCCCACAACTTCTGTTTTCAGGCCATCAACATTGAAGGTCTTGCATTGGACAGGTTTCTGGAGTATCATGTTGCAAACTCAGGTTGGGTAATTGAGAAGGGTGGAGGTTCTCAACTGATTGTCCTTCCGCGCAACGAATTCAGCCACCCTGAGCTCAAGAAGAACACAGCTGACACTGTTCCGTTTGAGCACATAACTCGCATATTCCCCGTCCTGAGCTGATTCAGCAACCATGATCAAATTTGACATCGAGCAGCTCGGTGGTCTTAGTTGCCTCCGGACTTGAACGAGTGAAACTAATCTGGCACTTGTATTTTCTGTTCTATGGTGTACCGCATTTTGAGGTTTTGGGAGTATCGGGGTATGCCTGTAAGCCGATCCGAACGACATATATTGCTAAGTTATGTTTTCTATGCATTCCTGTCGAGATGTTACAATTGCCTGAGAAATTTTATCAGCACAAAATTTTGCACATCAGCTATGTATTGTCTCAGCACAATTTGATCTTCTAGTTGCCACTGGTCCACGACTATTCCTCACTGGCACGAACACTGCTTAGTATTTGATGATGCCTGCTGTGAGTCAGCGAGGGTGAGTGCAAGGAGGATTCATACATGCATCCTCGGTGTTACCTTGATATTTCATCCGAATTTTGCTGGTCGTTAACTTAAATCAAATCCCTTTTGCTCCACCTCTTCGTTCCAATAGACACCAAAACCTGGTACACCCAGCTTTGGTCCCGTGGTCATGTATCAACAATAAAGTCTAATCAATCTTCAGAAAAATGGTCTCGTCTCACCGTGTCTCATCATACATGCATTTCTTGAAGTGTGTCAGTTATGCAAAATGTCACTGACAAAATACACTGCCAAAAAACATCTGGAGAAAAAGAAAGCAAATTCGTCTTGGAAAAAGGAGATCGGAAGTCATGTTTATGGCTCTTGTCTGTATTGACTTCCAAAAGCTGATTTTCTATAGTACATATTTTTTAAATAAAATGATTTTTCAACATGGTTTCTATAAATTAATTATAGCACATACTATAATAATTTATTTATATCGATCAAAATCTATATTTACAAGCTATTATTATTCCTAAGCCAGCCGAAAGCCAAAACAATAGGCTAATATAAACGGGGCCGTAGTCAATTGGGCCGGCCCATACTTTAACATGGCCCAAGGAGCATTGCTGCCTCGGTACAAAAGCCGATTAGGGTTATGAGGCGCCGCAGATAGGAGCACCCCCTCTCCTCCCCGTCTTCCCCTTCGCGCCGCCACTCCGGACACCCGGCTCTCTCGCTCTCTCTTCGTCCCCTTCGCGATACTACCCAAACATTCGCATCTCCATCCACCATGGCGGCAGCGGCTGGAGGTGGAGGCGCCGCGCGGGCGCTGTCGCAGCGGGAGCAGGACATACAGATGATGCTCGCCGCCGACGTCCACCTGGGCACCAAGAACTGCGACTTCCAGATGGAGCGCTACGTCTTCAAGCGCCGCACCGACGGTAAGTACCTACTCATACCTTCTTGCCATGGAGCTTCCAACATGGATGGGATAGGTCGCGTACTCGTATCGTGATGCTAGCCTTGTTTATGCTAAGGTGTTCTTGGTGATCTAGCTTTGTCTAGGTATCCAACTTGCCGTTGAACGTCTGAATTATCACGGCATGAGGCACATTATGGCAACTTTGTACTATTAGCTAGCGACGATCTTGGTTGAAGTGTGCTAAATTAGCAGCCTAGTTGCCTTGCAAATTGTGGCTAGTAATGCTTCAGTTATTTACGAGTGGCATCTCCTTTCGTTGATGCGATTCTTAGGCATCTACATCATCAATCTTGGCAAGACATGGGAGAAGCTCCAGCTCGCGGCGAGGGTCATCGTCGCCATCGAGAACCCGGAGGACATCATCGTCCAGTCCGCCCGCCCCTACGGCCAGCGCGCCGTCCTCAAGTTCGCGCAGTACACTGGCGCGCACGCCATTGCCGGGAGGCATACCCCTGGTACCTTCACCAACCAGCTCCAGACCTCCTTTAGCGAGCCCCGCCTGCTCATCCTCACCGACCCTAGGACCGACCACCAGGTGAACGAGTTGCCATGTCTGAGCAGTATACTTCGCCGTTAGGCGTTCCAGTGTTGCCGACTGTGTTCTTGTGAATTGTGCGCAGCCAATCAAGGAGTCTGCTCTGGGGAACATCCCGACCATTGCCTTCTGTGACACTGACTCCCCCATGCGGTATGTCGATATTGGCATCCCGGCCAACAACAAGGGGAGGAACAGCATTGGCTGCCTGTTCTGGCTATTGGCCAGGATGGTTCTGCAGATGAGGGGCACTATCCTCCCTGGGCACAAGTGGGAAGTCATGGTACGTGAGCTCATCAGACCTTTCAAAATCATATTGCAAGTGCATTATGTGGAGATAGTATTGTGTCCTTTGCGCGCTTATATGATGGGTATGCTGTTTGCAGGTCGACCTGTTTTTCTACAGAGACCCTGAGGAAGCCAAGGAGCAGGAGGAGGAAGCTGCTGCGGCCCCAGAGTTTGCTGCCATCACTGATTACCCAGCAGCTGACCAATGGCCTGGTGAGCAATGGACCTCTGAAGTGGTTGCGCCACCAGCTGCTACTGGCGCCGAGTGGGGCACTGCTCAAGGTTCGTATTGTTATCCCCTTTTAATAAAAAATTTATTATCCTGTATAGAAGTAGCGCAGACCTCTGAATTTTATACTGTGATAGCGATACATATAAATCCCATTTGAGTATTCAGATGAAAACTGCAGCACTGACTGTTGCTAATACTGAGTATTCTTTTTTCCTATGTTTTTGGTGGCAGCTCCAGTTGCTGCTGCTGATGGGTGGGATCAAGCAGGAGCACCTGTAGCTGTGGAAGGTGCCGTTCCTCCGGTGGTGGCTCCTGCTGGCTGGGACCCCGCAGCGCAACCCGCTGCTCAAGGCTGGGAGTAGACTAGGCTTTGTCACTTTTGAGATGTCTTCTGCAGCTTAAAGATTTTCTGAGGCATGGATGAGTATCTAAAATCGGATGCGATCTTCTATAGCTATGCTATGAACACATCTGTTTTAGGATTTTCTATCTGAACTTTTGTTTGTCTCTATTTTCAACATTGCTATGAGGGAGAGAGCACGGGAAGATGTTTGGTGTAAGTTAGTTCAACTCGTTGGCCATTTTATTTTGTAGTGGTTATAATCTAAGGTTCGATGCAATGTGATGGCTTTTATATATGCAGTTTGGTTTAACAAATCTGATATGAATGCATCGTTATTTTCCCAATTTATCAAAGCTGGGCTTCTGGGACATACGTAGTTGTGTACTCTCTGGAATCCCAGAACTTCTGTTCATGTGTTCTCTGCATATTACTCTGTTGCTTCTGTCAAGGTATTCTGCATCTATCCTTTTCTTGGATTGTTTGACCATCAGTAATAGCGGTACAAATGGCCAGAAATATTAATACTTTGTTGAATTTCAAAACAAGTAGGTTCAGTCTGCTCCATCGAACTCCAAGATTCATGTTTCATGGACTGATCAGGCCTTGCTGTTCGCGCATTTGCCTTGCGGTTCATGTCGATGACCTTGGAAGTGTCCTCTTGCCTGAGTTGGGCGATGGCAATGCAGGAAAATTGGCATAAGGACTTGACGACAGCTGCTCCCACCCTGGTCATGGATGGGACGATGTTGTTTACCTCGTGTCCAAGGTGGAATTGGAGGACGGCGGAAAGGCATGGCTTGTCGCTGTTGACACGAGGAAGAAGGCTGTGAAAGATATAAGGGGGCGTTTAGTTTACCAGAGGTTTATGATTTTTTTATTATAGCTAGTTTATTTTTTACTGTAGTTAAGATGGCTTATTTGATATAATTAAATTTAAAAAAAGTTAAAATAGAAAAAACATATTAGCCCATCACGAACAATGCGAAGGAATGTAGAAAAAAAATCCAAAAAAGCTAAAAAAAGAAAAATATGAAATTAAGGAATAGTGAATTAAAAGTTAAAACTAGAAGCTATCGCTGAAACGAACGGAGCCTAAAGATACATGTTTTCTAGGCCACTCTACATTCCCTATGTGCTCTGCAAATATCTGAATATTAGTCTCGTTCTAAACAGTTTTTGGCTTCTGACTTTTAAAAATCAAAAGCCATTTAAAACACACTTTTTCTTCTTTTTCTCTTTTTCTTTTTTCCCTTTGTATTTCCGTGGAGATATAATGATGTTTTTTATTTTTCTTTATTTTACTTTAATTGAATGCCTTATAAAAGCTAATTGTTGATGCAGTATCACTTCAACCAAAAACTAACAGAAAAAAATACGAATTAAAAGGGGCCATAGATTGATCAGGTAATTATACCCATACTCGTATGTTTATCATGTGAATAAGTAATGTGTCTTCTTTTGTCCTTTTTAGGAATATATACTTTTGTGTATCAACAGATGTTCTAGCATACTTCATCCTACACTATTCTCATGTCACTACTACAAAAAGATTTATCATAGACGGTTCGGAACTATTATCACAAACGGTTTCTGAATTGTCTGAATTTATGTGTCTATGATAATAAATGATTATCAGAGACGACTCTCAAACCGTCTGTAATAATTACAACACAGACGATTTTTTTGAAAAAAAATCGTCTGTGATATTCAAGTATCACAAACAATTCTTTAATATAGCTGTCTGTGATATATCAAGTATCACAGATGCTTTTTTTTTCTTCTAAAAACCATCTGTGATATATCAAGTATCACAGCTGGCTAATACCAAAAACATCTGTGATATGTCATATATCACAGACGGTTCTCGGACATAGTCGTTTGAGATATCTTAGATATCACATACGGCTAATACTAAAAACCATCTATGATAGCTATTTAAATACCTATATTATTTCCTTTTTTTGGCTAGCCTCAGGAAATGCTAGCCATGCCCTCTGAAAACAAGCAAACAAGATCACATATACAGCACACGACAATCATTACATAGATCTCAGCTAAATGATGTACATTTGAATGAATTATTTGATTAAGCACAATTAAGTGATTACAATTGTATCAAATGTTTCAACATTTAATCATCGTCAAGGTAGAACTCTCCAGTCTTATTTATGACCCCCGCTATCAAGAATTGAGAGAGAGCTTTCCTCGAATTTCGGCGAGTTTGTCAAGATCGATTGCACTTTTGTCGAATTCCATGCGCTGTCGCTAGGAGTAGTATTAAGTCATTAGCGTGCACACACACACACACACACACACACACACACACACACATATATATATATATTAATAACCATAAAATAATTATTGGCAGGTTGTCAAACATCTAGATCATTCGTCTTAGCGTCCATGATTTCCTCCATATGGCGGCAAATGTAGAAGTCACATACGTTGCCCTGTAGCTGCTGGTGGCACTGCAAAAATAGAATTATATATATGTATGTATGTATTGCAGTTCTAGAGGCATTATAACAAAGTGTGATAGAGAATTGTTGTGTTGTAGCGGGTATCAGAAATTATGTCCTGTGTTGCAGTGTGGCGATGGATTCCTTGTGTCTCCCTCCCTGGGAACATAAGCGCTGAATGACCTTCGTGATTCTAAAAAGTTAGTGTCGGCTATTGCAAACGAAGGGAAGACTACAATAGAGTTATGCATGGAGAAAATGAGTTTGCCTGTCAATTATTTGTTGCACACAGGTAAAGTCGTGATTGTTGCTAAGTAGAGAATTAAGGTATATTACCTTACTCCACTTTGGTACAATCACAATCACAATCCAGTGACTCCTAGTCATGTATGTCGCCATAGTGATTAATCCTAAGTTTATGTTGCGTATAAAGTACAAATGAAACTTGTTTGAAAATTAGTGAAGCATTTACCCCTGGTTGAAGGGTACCATGATGTAGTCCTTTTCACTGTGAGCAAGCAATCCTCTTGTTATGTAATCTTTAATGAAGGATCCGTTATCGTTGATGGATTGCTCAGAGACCAAGTGTGAGTTGAGGAAACCCACCGGTTCTCGTCGTTGCCAGACTTGTTGGATCATGGATCTATATATAAGCAATAAATTATGACATTTATCGGCGTTACGTGAATGTAGAACTTAATTGTATAGCACACTTACAGTATCCAACATCATAGAAGTGGGGTGTCAAGTTTGTCGAGGTTGAATAGTAAGAATAAGTCTTTCAAGGTCACAACGAAGTAGCCTAAGTCATGGAGAAAATGCACCTCCGTGTATCTCACGATGAATCCATTGTGCTGGTTTGTCTTCATGTGGGACCTCTGCATGTACCAAGTATACAAAGTTCCACAAATCAGTCCAAGGCTGGGTAATTGTGACTTGGAGACTAACGACACTCCAAGCAAGAACTTCCATTCATGGGAGCCGATGCATTGGTCTTCTAAAGAGGAGCTTGAGGTGGAGCCATAGAGCATTCTATTTGATAAGCATGGTCGTGTGGAGATCGCGGCACGGAAGGATATAGGGTGATGTCCCTCTTGGGCCACTGGACGAATGTGTGGATAGTATCCCCTAGTATCATGATTTCTCTGTTTGGGGGCCTCTCCAGCGGGACATCCCTGAAAATGTCATTAATCATGTTCATCTGGACCTTCGTGAAACCAGTCCCTAGCTGGGCACCGTGTACCAACGTCCTTGGTAGGCATGGATACGCCAACCCCCATCTAGCGTCAACAGGAATAGAGCCAACAACCCTGATTATGAGGATGCACGGTCTGGCCTCCTACATAACGATACACGATGAGTTAAGGTGTCCACCATGTCTATCTATGTAGCATTTAATAGATGTACATTACTTGGATGTCGTTGATAGGTAAGTGGGTGTCGCTATGTTTAGAAAGTGGCGCAGATGCGCAGCTACTCCGACGTTGGGGGGACTGGGTACCATAATAACGGGAGTGGCTTGTGACTGGTTGCGGACTTCTCAGTTCTTTCCTCAATTTATCTATCTCTCCTCAAAGTGAGACAGTTATATAATCAACTTTTGCATCAAAATCTCATTCATACTTTCCTCACGATCGGACTTAGATCTCTTCCTACTTCTATACGCCTCAAAGTTGTTTGAGAATATATGCCTCCAAGATACGTAAACCTATAGGCCTCGCATGCGACCTAGGTGCTCCTTGTTTCCTAGGGCGTTGGACAGTATATCCATCTCCCTGACTGCTTGGAAGGAGACTTTAGAAGATTCGGTAGTCAATGTTTGCTGCAAGAGACAATCATGTTATTTTAGATCCCATGAATTTATGGACCTATTAACATCTTGATAGTTTAACGTATCTTACCAGGCATTGGGACATTTCCTCGTCTATGGGGTTTTTGAAAGAGGCAACGCCCGAAGACGTGGCTGATGATCTCGCTCTTAACCAGTTTTGGATACGTTTATTTGTGATCCCGGCAAATGGTGGGAACGCCTACGATCGGATTGCGACCGCATCCTCCATCCTCCATTGTAGGATTTTACCTGTGTACCCAATGGTGCCAAGTCTGTGGGGTGAGTGTTTCGTGCCTGGATAGCCTTGTGTGCCGCACTTTCTTGTTGAAATTTAGTCATCGTCTTCATCCGCACAAATGCCTCCCATGTTTTCGGTGACACGAAAGGATACCTTGTGAAGAGTGTGCAATCCTTGGTCATGTACTGTATGACAAGCATACTCTTGAAGGTCTTCAACGCTTTTCACATTGCGAGGAGCGCATGCCATTGCACGCATTCTTGGACTTCTGCTAGGATCTCAAACGAGTTTGAAATTCCCGTCCACAGCATATTTCTCTCGTTTTCTGTCAAACCTTTCCAGTTTGCTATGGTGACGGGGGCCCGTTATCTTCCGATTATCCCGCAAGTAGTCTGAAATGCTATAGCTGCTTTTTTTGGTTGCAAAGGGACCCCATCTAGAGAGACCGCCGTGATGGTCATTCGGTCCGTTGGCCTTTTAGATACTCCTCTGCCATGCTTACTTACCCCAGTCTTCGGAGCTCAGACCCATTCAGCGATATCGACGATGACGATGATGACATCTCTCTTACAAGAAAAAACTAATTACAGTGAGCTATAAGCGTAAACATTGGCACATGGTTGATCTTATAAGAAATAATACATCCGGCGATGTATATTATTACTACATGGTCTCTTTGCAATACGAACATCCAAAATCACACAGCCCAGTGTCTCAGGTTTTACAGAGTAAGTTATGGCTAGAGCCTCTTCCTCCTCACCATTCTACGTGTTGGGCTCGGTTGTTGTCTTAGGCGTAAGAGAACCTTTAGGCTGTTGCGCCCTTCGTTTACAAATGAAGGGTGTGACAACCCAAAGGTTCTTTTATACCTAAGACAACAACCAAGCCTAACACACAACATGATGAGGTGGAAGAAACAATAGCTATATCTTACTATGTAGAACCTAACACACTAAAATATGCGATTTGCCATTCGAAATAGATCTTATGGAAATAACAAAGTGAATCATAGAGAACACTAGAGTGTATAATTTTCTTCATGCCCTTCAACTAAATTACTCCCTCCAACTCACTTAGAAACAATAGCTCCAACAATTTATCTCTAAATTAATTCCCTAGCTATTTTATCCCTAACTATTCCCTAGTTACAACAACTACTCCGATTAAGAGGGGACATGTAAGAACATTCGATGACGTATATTATTGCTACAAGACAATAGAAATAATTGCTCCAATAATTTATCTCTAAATTCATTTTCTAGCTATTTCATCTCTCGACAGCAACGTCATATGGGGGCAGTGGACTGTAGATTTTGTGCATCGTGTATCATCATACGGGCTGTCCCTACAATGCTTGGAGGACGCGGAGCTATGGGCGGCGACACACCACCTGGTGTTCTCGTACATGGTGGAGGCTTATGTGCCACAACGTGTGATGCGACAGTTCGATTTGCACCAGGCCGTGCCCCCTCTGGATGATAGGTTCCTACCGCAAGCTGTACACCGGTGAGTCAAACACCATCCGACTAATGTGTACATTTTTTATGTCTTGCTATGTAATGTCGATGATTTTGGAAATGTAGGCAATCAAGGGCTGGTCGGCATGGTACAGACTGGCAGCCACAGTAGCAGCAATGGACGACGGCATGGACGGACATGGCACACCTCGATGTCGTCATGGAGCAGCGCCCGTACGACGAGTACCTGCAGTGGTACATACCCCGGTCACGTAGCAGACTCGCCATTCCTACACCAGATCGCCCCAAGCAGATCACGCACAAGGAACGTCTGCAATGCTCGATCGATCCCCACATCACTTCACGACGGCATAACAGCATAAGACAGTTCAAATATCTTATCGTTTCATTCAAGAAATTCATACTAATCGTTACTGAACCTGTTTTGTATGTCACTTCAATTGGAGTGGGTGCAGCGCATCGCAAGCGCGTCAGAGGCTGCCGTCAGCAGCCCGAAGACACTACCGACCCTGTAGAAAACTATGAAGTTCATCCTAAAGCAGGCCAAAAAATAGTACACAACCTAAGCTGCGGCCGTTTCACAGATCATAGTGCGCACATGAGCCATCCAGTGGGGGCACCATGCTCACCCGCCAGGTCATTGCAACCTAGTGAGTCTGGCCTGCCATTGCAACCTACTGAGTCTGCATGGCGTCATAGTACTAGCCGCCAATCATCCGTACGCCGTACCGACGAGGAGGTAACTTACGTACGAACCTACATTTTATTTTCCTATTACGCCTTGCATTTCGCTAACATCATGGCGTTCAACCACTGTAGGTCCATCATCGAGATGTATCACTTTTGCCATCCGTACCACCTGCACAGAATACCGCTCCCCATTGTTCATCTTCGCTGCACATTTGGAGAGGTATGAAATTCGTATTGTACATCCGGAATATTTATTGTGATTAATATCGTTTTATCTTGCAGCCTCCAATTCAACATGGAGGTGACGACGAGTTCACCGATGACGAAATGGACCTCCCAGATGCTTCCAGAGAGTAGTACACGACGCCAAGGTTTGTAGCGTATGCAGGACAGAGCTCAGCGTTCATAGCACACCAGGGTTTGGACACTTCGGTGGGCAGAGCTCCTTCAGCTTCGCTGCCATGTCGTATGGTCAAGGCGAGAGCTCCTTCGCACTATGAGGGGGATTTCTAGAGTCCTTTATACATGATATTATTGCGGGCGGTTCGCAGTTCGGCATGTCTCAGCTGGAGGATTTCGACCCTTACCGAACCCAGCCTACTAGACCACCGCCGTCCGCTGAGCAGACAGAATGGTCTCCATACCTCCTCCGACTCGAAACGCAACCTCCAGACCGACTGTCGTACCCAACGGGATATGCTCGTGCGCGACAGAAGACAAGGCCACGTACGGGGAGGCAAACACGGCGAGAAGATAGCAGTGGCTCAAATGAGTGAGCCATATCACATCCAGTGTGATGCATTTTTTGTACTACTATAATTACTTTTAATTGTACAAGTATTCATAATGTGTAAAATTGTAAAAAAAATCGTGAAATATTCGTAAATTCATGATTAAGTTAACCCGAATAAACGTGGTAAATTTGGATCACATAAAATTCTCAAAAAAATTATATAATAACTATGATGGTGTCAGAAGGTTTCACATAAAATTTCATAATTTTTGGAGTTTGTTTGCTATATGTAAAAACTCATAAAAATATCAAAATTTAAGAATTTTTTTAGCAACATTCGCAATGGATAAAATTACCTAAAATTACACTACGAGGTACGTTATGTCAGAAGGATGTACATAAATTTTCGTAATTTTTGAACTCATTTGATATATTTAAAATTTTAAACAAATACTAAATATAAAAAATTAGGACAGATAATTAAGCCGGTTTAATTACTTGCTATCCTCTCACCAAACAGCAGGCAAGCCTGCCATCCCCCCACTGGGCGGCAGGCTGCCTACCGTCTGGTGAGGGGGTGGCAGGCATTTGCCGCCGACGGCCTCACCTCGTGTCGCCTAGCCGGCGTTACGGTCCGCCCACCGGACGGCAGAAGTGTCATTTTTACTAATAATACGTATATGGCTATTTTTATAAATACAATACGCAACAGTGCCAAATCTGACTTTAACTCTCTCTTATCTACTCCGTACGGCTTCGCTGCCGCTGGGTATTCTACCTCCTCTTACCATATCAAACTAGCCACGTAGGCGTGGCGCCACGCCACGCCAGCCACCGTGTGGACCGAAGCAAAAGAGACGGCGATTCGCAGGGAGTTACATAAAAAAATCGAGGACCCGTGCGTAATTTCGAAAAAACAAAAGGATTTTTTTGAAAAAAACCGAGGACCTGTAAGGACCTGCACGTAAGTAAATAAGGACCTATACGTAATTCTGGAAACCCGCGGGGCGCAATCCAAAATTTTTTTTGTAAAAAAAACTTGCAGGGACTTTTTTGCGAGGAAAAATGACCTTTACGTAATTTCCAAAAAAGTCAAGGGAAATGCCTCCCCCGGCCGTACGCAAAACGCGCCGACACGCGCCGGCCGGGGGAGGATTCGGGGCGACGTGGCCTCACGCGCTCGCCGGAATCCCGCGGGGTATATGGCTGTGATGATACTATACCGCCAAAATTTGAGCAACAACATCTGTTTGTTGGACAGGATAGGTAAGCTATACCCTGGGAGTTCCATGTTTGTAGAATTTCAGAACAAAACTCCGTTTGTTCCGTTGAATAGGAAACTTTCATTTTCTTGTATACGTCAGGTCTCGGTTTTCGAGCATTTGCTTGTACTTGCATGCTCGGCTGCTCGCGGACTTCTCTAGGGCAGTAGCGGCCCAACACCCCCCGGGGTCCCCTCCCCCAGAGAAATTGCTCGCCAAGAAGTTAAATGCAAACATTGTTCACTAAAGTGGCTTAAAACTACTGGTAGTAAATACTAGCTGCATAAGCGCGGCGCACGCCACGCTAGCTACCGTATGGACCAAAGTAAAAGAGACGATAATTCGCAGGGAGTTTCATAAAAAAAATCGAGGACACATGCGTAATTTCGGAAAAACCAAAGGTCTTTTTTGTAAAAAACTGAGGACTTGTAAGGACCTGTACGTGAGTAAATAAGGACCTATATGTAATTTCGGGAACCGGCGGGGCGCTATCAAAAAGTTTTTTAAAAAAACAAAACTTGCAGGGACCTTTTCGCGAGAAAAAAGGACCTTTACGTAATTTTCGAAAAATACGGGGGATTTACCTCCCCGGCCGTACCGAAAAACCCCCGCCACGCGCCGGCTGGAGCGCACGTGGGGGGGGGGGGCGACGTGGAGGGGCTCCGGGGCCGGGAAACCGGCGGGGCGTAATGGGGTGGGATTATAAGGTCAAGTTTATTCTTCTTTCGGCTTCTGGCTTTGAGAGTTAGAATGAACACATTGACTTTATAATTTTGATTTTTTTTTCTTTTTGCAATAGCGGCCATGGCCCTTCTCCCCCTAGAGGAATTATTCACTAAGAGCTTAAATGCAAACATTGATCATTAAAGTGGTTTAAAACTACTGGTAGTAAATATAAGGATGAACGTGTTGGCTTTTTAATTTTTGCTTGTTTTCTTTTTTCCTTTGTATTGTTCAGAGAGATATAACGGTTTTTTTTCTTTAATTGAATGATGCAGAAAAAATTAGTATCTGCTACAATACAATTTTAGCTAAAAGCTAACAGTCGAAAGCTAGAAACCACTAAAGAAAACCGGATTGAACATGGCCTAAGCGACCATTAGCTCATCGACTATAAGATCATCTCCATCCATACACCATCGCCGACTCTCAAGTGCAGACCGCGCACCATGAGGAAGTTCTTAGAGGACACGATCATAAACAACAACATTGACTTCGATGCCGGCGCTGAGCGGACGGTGTTCTACGTTCTGTTAGGTATGAAGTCATTGGTTTGGCCACGCTCGATGGGGCTGAAAAATAGTGGTTTATGACTGAAATTGCACTATATCTGACTAAAATTACACTGTAACTAAAGGTAGCTTATTTGGTGTAATTAAATTTTAAAAAATTAAAAATAGAAAAAATATGTTAGCTCATCACGGACAACGCAAACGAATACGGAAAAAAGGAATCGGCAAAAAAGCTCAAAAAAACTAAAAGTTTAGAAAAGGACGAAATTTATGAATAATAAAAAATAAACTAGAAATTCAAGCCGAAATAAACGGGATTAGTTTGCTTCTTCCATTCCATCAATGAGTTTGGTACTTCGTTTGCATTAATTTTGCTTCCCCTGTACGTAGGAGCTGCGGTGGTCGTTGTCGCTGCAATATTTGCGGCGAAGAGGTGCTGCCGAGGCCGGGGCCCCCACCTCGCTCCGCCGCCGGCTCCTCCGGTGTCGGAGGAGGCGGCAAGGGCACCCCGCGGGATACTGGGACTTTTGCCCGTGACGTGGTAGTGAAAGGCATCGCCTCCAAGTGCATGAGCCATGAGTAATGACGATATAGGTTGCTTCTACGTACCATGGTCGCCATCTTTTTGCATGCAGATGGAGATTTTCCTTTGCTCTAGGCCTCTAGCTGTGAAGCTTTGTGTCGAGGCAAAATTGTTACAGATGTGTCGTCACCTCACCTGGACAAAATTTAACACTAGTAGCAAAGCATGCCTCCGTCGGCTACCCACTGAAGCAAAGCGGTCAGAACAGTCGCTAATGTGAGAGTTGGCTGCTCGAGTCGAGCGTGACAGATCTGTGCTCTGCCTCGTCCCGCCTTGCGACCGCACGGCCAGCTTTGGCGTGCCGATCGCGAGCTTGCCGCTCCTTCCGTGCTCCCACAGGTTATTGGCGAACACCGATGCAAATAAATCGAATATTGATAAATTATTTTAAAAAATTTATTTTTATAAATTATTTTAAGAAGATGATAGAAAAACTATGTCATTTGTAACCTATAAGCTGAAAAAAAAAGAAAAAGAAGAGACTTCTTTGGTCGCTGATTGCCGTCAATGTGCCGTGCCATCGTGCCATACTAAGTGGTAACTGGCAGAACGTCCCACGACACGGCGGGACGAGCAGTCAGCCCCGCGTCGACTCACTTCCGATTCCTTTTCTTACTACCATACTATGTGGTAACTGGCAGAACGAGACGATTGGAGAGCACTCTAAATATTGAAACAAAGTGAAGGCAAAGCAGAGCCGTCAAAAACCGATGTGAGTAGCAAATATGTGAGTAACAGTGTTATTCCTTTTCTTTTTCTCTTCTTTCCTTTTCTTTTGCGAGATTCTGTTCTTGATATTTTTCTAAGGCTACGCTAACCCTTGAAAGAATCAGATGATATATATCTCGCCTATTTATTGTCTGCACTATGGTCAATTCTTCACCATAGTAATTGAATCCTGTACCCCAACCGAACCGAGCCAGCATGCTTTCATTCCTCGGAATATCACGTTTACGCGTTCTGCTGGTCAACAGTGCCAATGCTTCTTCCATCGCATGCCATCATCTTTTCGACCACGCATCCAGTGCATGCAGATGCGCATTGCTCTCTAGCTTTTCCTTTGCTGTAGCTGTCTAGCTTCCTGCCGCGGCAAAATTTTTAGACATGTCACCGGGACAAAATTTTACCACTAGTACCAAAACATGCCTCCATCAGCCACCCATTGAGCAAAGCGGTCAGAATAGTCGCGAATGTCTGAGAGTTGGCTGCTCGAGCGTGACAGATCTGTGTCATCCCTTCCCTGCTAAGAAGGGGAAAAAAGAGTTCATTGATGAATATATATATATATATATATATATATATATATATATATATATATATATATATATATATATATATATATATATATATATATATATATATATATATATATATATATATATATGAGTAGACACCTGCACATAAGAATGCAGCAGTGCAGCACTAGATTACGTCTGAAAAATGTGAAAGTCCGATCGACCGAAAACCAAGGTTACAGTAAGTTGAGTGGCACATATCATAAAACCACGTTGCCATGTTGACCTAAATAAGCTTTTCTTAGGGAAAAGTTTAGAAAAATAAGCTGACCTCATCATTGTGCCCTTGTTCACTGTATGACGTAGCTGATTCAACACTGACAACATCCATAGGTGAATTGATGAGCGATGACCTGTAAATGAGAGTTTGAAACACCTTACTAATGTCAAGGGGAGCCTAAATCTCGTAACTCTGAAGTTGACAGATCAAGGGTATGAGAATGTAATGAATGCAGCAGGATATGCAAATTAATCGCAGTATATGTTACCTCTCGAAAATTTCCTCGTCACAAGAAATTCCTGAAGATGACAACAAATCAAGATCGAGAAAATTTGAAGCATGCAACTCCGGGTAACCTAATCTTTTCAAATAATTCTGCCGTTCTTCCGAAATGGAGTGTCTTGCAGGCATTGTGCTATAGTTTGTACTGAACATTAAAAGATGCCGTTAGCTCATATTACATTCATGGACAAACTTTAGTTTCCCAACAGCCAATTTTGAACAAGGATTAACGCACCTGGAGCATGGGTTAGGTTCACATATGGAGATCTCTGGTGCAGAATCAGAAGGCTCTCTAATGTCATCCAGCTGTTGCATTGGGAGCAATTCTGAACTTACAATGTTATTTTCTCGGACTTTACAGTCAGACACAGGTACAGTGTTTTCGCATAGAATATTACCATCCGACAGAGACCTCTTTATGAATGATCTGCTGATATGACATTTCTATATTACTAAACTATACATGGAAACTGAGCAGTTTGAGGAACCAATATAACAAAGTACAATCAACAGAACCACTGATTGAGACTAGATGGCTTGAGTACGTATCATTATGTAAGCAATTAACACCAAGGTAAAGCTAATCAACATATTATATTCTACCAAAAGATCACCTGGCATTTATCCTCAGTTGGAACATCAAAACCTAAGTTTTCTGTAATGAGTGAAAAAGGTAAAAGAACATCGAATTTTTGTTGTTTTTGTTGCTCTAACCACTCACAGCCCTATGAATTTGTGGTTCCAAAACAAGTTCTAGTATTCCTTGATTAATACATTCCCTTATTCTGTCAAGACCATTTTCACGAAACAAGCAATGCTATTTTCACAGCTAGAGCAAAACAAAATGGTGACACCTTTTGCAAGTATTACATGGACTTAGAAGTGAGAACGCAGTGATCAGTTTTATTTTGATATTCCATCTGATTCAAATCAGGCAAAATACCTAAATAAAAGCTAAGGTTGTATTGAATATTGGAGACCACCTTTTTCAAGCAATATTTCTTAATGGAAGAGTTGACTTCAGTACCTTCCAGTTTCTTCATTTGAAGTTCCTTGCCTTCCAATGTTGTAATGCTGATCCGAGTCCAACTTCCACAGTGCAGGTTTGCCTTGTTGGGGTTGGAAATGACCCAAGAACCTGTAATATTTTAAAGAAAGATAAACCTTTTTGTGGTAATATACAAGACCATCAATTTTTTTTCCATTGGCTGTCATTCGTACAGAAAGATATTTTACAGACATGAAGAAGCTTACACATTTATAGCATCCTGCTTCTCAGGATCCGTGTAGGCATTATTGTAGTAACGTTGAACTGTCCGAAGGAACTCCTGGGATTGGGTTGCTGGCTTCCATTGGCCTCTTTGCTCACAGAAGATCTGTGGCATATGCGAATAATATGAACTTAAGACTGATATTACAAAAAAAAGAACAGTTTGGACTTTGAAAGAAAATGTGTTTATGACTATTGGCTTTACTGCCTAACAAGAAGATTCAAATCATTTTGAAAGAAACAAATTCAGGATTAGTAACTACAGATAGAGGCCATAAATGACAACCTACTATGACCAGTCCAAATCCAAAATGCCGGTTCTTTTAGTCACAAATATTCCACAAACACTTGTTGATTTACATTTTCTACATGATTCATAAAATACACTTTGTATTTAATATACTTGGGTAGCTATAGATGTCCTCACCCTAATAACAAACCTCCATTTCTTCACTAAAGGGCAAAGCTACATGTACCAATTAATTTAGGTGGAGACCATTTATCATAGGAAATCTGTGAGAGAAAATGTGTCATGTTCTGGTAGAAGTTGCTTTGGTATGTGAGATCTTGGCTAAAATCGTGCTTTGATAATAACAAGAGCAATGTTTTCGTGCTTTCCATTTGAATAAGAATGGTACTAATCTTAAAGTACACGAAGGGGTAGGTAACCACTATCCACCATTCAGTTCTACTTTAAACTTTAAAAATTGTACAAATTACTTTGAGAAAAACATAAAAACACCTTCCTAATAACAAACTTTCTGAATTCTATATTTAGATGACAAGTTGCCTTCATGTGCCTTCAGCTTAAACATGGAGCTACAGAATAATAAGGAGAGGGGGGAGAAATGTCTCGAATAATAGGAAAAAGTAAAGGATGATGCAAGGAAAATTAAAACTACAGCAAATGGGGTAAAGAACAAATTAAAACAGTTGTACACTCTTTCAGAGTACTCATATAACAAGACACCTACCTTGTTGTGAGCAGCAGAACCACCATATTGAATAGCTAATGTATCACCCATTCTTTCATAGAAATCCATCAGATCATCGGCCAAAGGAGCATGCAATTCAATTTTAGGTGATTCAATGAGCCGTAGCACATGAAGTTGACACCCTAAAGCAGCTAATCCATACGCAAATTGTGCGACATTTGTGCGATCCAAGCAGTCTATGCAGTTTGTCCTAAGGACACCCTTTTGTAGTAAAAGAGGTACCAGCTTAGTTGTGCAGAAATCTTGATCCTCGTTAGACTTGGCAACAGCTCCTTGTCCACTGTAAAACATGTAACAGATTGTCATTAGTACTGCTTATTGAGGTCATAAGAATAAGACCAGATCAAAGTAGCTACTCCCTCTTGTCCAAAAATTGACATTTTTTTTAACTTTGCATGATCTCCAAGACTTTGACCAATCCAGATATGTAATAGAATCATATATCACGGAAGAACATTTTACGGCAAATGACATCGGATAGTTTTCTTGTGGCCAATCCATATATTTATAAAGATATATGGTCAAATTTAGAAAAGATTGTATGAAAATGACATGTTATTTTGGACTGGAGGGAAAAATTTCCTGCATATGCTATGTAGAATTTATGGATTCTTAAGGGAAGGTATTCTTAGTAAACTTCAGAATAGTTCCTAAGTAGGTCTGAAAGTTACCTTGAAACATCCTCAGGTTTTGATGATGTTGTTATCTCACAATGGAGGAAGTCGGTTAGGTCCAACACATCTGATGCTACCTTGCTCAACAGTGCAAGCACGTTGGTGCCTTTCCTGCAAATAGCATGTAGTACTTAACATTGTAGGTACATTACAACTAAGCAATTTGAATGGCAGGGGCAAGCTTAGATAGAAATTTCTCTTGGAATACAATAGATTACCTTCGAGAAAGCTTACTCAGATCCATGTGTAAAAACTTTAGACGTTTGTCATCTGATAACCCCTTATTTATGTAATGGATAGCCTTTGCAAATTCCGCACGGAGCAAAGACTCACGAGCCTTCTTCTCATGAGTCTGATAAATATACACACGATCCAAAAGGAATATACAGAATTTCAGACTGATAACAAAGAGCAAAAGGCTATCAAGTTGACAATTAACTTGATAGATATGTAAGTCAGTGGTGATATAAATGGAACTTAAAACACATTATTCATGTCAAAGTTTAAACAACATTTATTTTACACACTTAACACTCACCTTGATTAAGTTTAAGATGATTATCGGATTCCCATATCTAAGTGCAAGGTTTTCAAAATGAAGGCGGGTTGCCTTGTAGTCCACATCCGGTTTTACTGCAGGTAGCAAGGTGATTGGCATATCAGAGAAGACAGTCTACAGAAGTACAGATAGACAAATTCATGAAAGACTAACAGTCCAGAACTTACATATGATATCTGGCCTAATATTAAGTCTTGAAGTTTCCTGAAACCAGACAAGAGGTATCGATCCTCTATGTTGTACAACAGAAGCTATCTGACGTGGGATTTCATCAGGTGTGTCTTCAAAAACAAGCTGTTCGGTCTCAACATCATTGGCAACCCTACCCTTCTCATTAACACCTCGTTTCAAGAATCTATATTTCAGATGAAATAGATGATGTGAAATCAGTGTAAGATTTACTTTTTTAATCCAAATTAGGCCACTAAACGTAAGGGCTTGTAATACAAACCTGGTTCCAGCAAAATGACGCGAGCGCCTAGCTATAAGTGTCAACCAGAAATCTTTCCCAGATACAGACAGCTTCGACTAAATGCACCAAAATATGTCTATTAGCTTGTCTTCATACAGAAACACACTACTAGCATAAAAAAATTGTAAACCAAATAGCAACAAGAAGTTCTCAGCTCTTAGATACATTTAAAAAATGCCAATTATACATGGGCGTAATTCACAGGATTTGCACTAGGATCAAGGGACATTGCTCACTGCTTACTAGCTAATAAACATTTAAAATAGGTATAAATAGCAATGCAATTTCATATCTTAGCGTTAGCATGTTCCAACTGTACAATATTACTACGTACCAACAACACACTAACGATGGATAAAAGATAACTGAACAAAAGCATTAACAGTCTGCTGAGACTTACGAGCAAATGTTTCGTCTCGGGAAAGCCTCAAGCAGCTCAAACTGAAAAATGTCAGCAGGTTATACAAAGCCATGCCTTTGCGAACCCTTTATTTCAAGCTTTCACTACGTGTCAGGTCATGAATGAAACGTGGAGCAAAACGCACGAGTTAGTGGGATGGCATTGAGTTAGCACCACTGCAGCCCTATTTGTGGTCTTTGATGATGAATAGACAATACTGGTGATATGCATAAGCTCATTAAATGCAGTACCAAAGGACTTAGTATGTTGCATAAGAATATACCTGTTTAAAAAATCCATGGATTAAGGCAACGGTCCAATTGGTATTCTTGAGATGGTACCGAATTGCTCGTGTCAGGAACTCATTCCATACAAACATTGTTTCATAAACAACCTGCTCGGTATTCTTATCGGTTATGTTCTTCTGAAGGCTGCGCATTATGTTGTAAGAGTAGCTGAAGAAGAAGTCCTTTGAGAGATCGACCGAGCAAAGGAGCCGTTTATATCTACAAAAAGTGAGGGATAAAAACATAAATCTCTGCAGATAATAAAAACGAGAAAAACACTTGAAATGATATATTTGTAGTACATTTAGAATTTTAATAAGTAGAATACAAATGAAGCAAAGAAATTCAAAACATTTCTATATACCTCTGACCACATGAACACCATACACAATGCTCAGAACTGCAAGAATTGCCATGATGTACTGACCATATAAGTTGGGTGTGTATTGTTATCAATAAGCAAGTTTTATACTTATAGGCAGAGAGACATTAAATGCATACACAAAACAAATATTACTATCTCCCTGTACAATTGGACCAAATGGAATTGCCCATGTTCAACTAAAAACGTGAATACGTGAAGAAAAACTTATCTGAAAATATGCAAATTGTCATAAAACAGTGCAAATAGGATAATAATATACATCATCGCTGAAAATGCACATTGTCTCATTACAAAACTATAAGATAAATGAAAAACAAAACTATAACGTGTCCAAATGCAAAAGAAAGCAAGCTGGCAATTTTGATATTGTTACACAATATTTACAAGTTGAAAAAACGAAAGACCTGTTCTCATCCCTAGAATATGCCACGTTGGGCCAAACTATAGGACTCGGAATTGCGATCAATTCACTCTTGCCAATAGAATAAATATCATGGCCACAGATTGTGCCGACTTTCCTTCTCCTGGTTATTAGAACCATGTAATAAGGACCAAGAAACTTTATAAAACCTGCAGAAGCAAAGATGAAGTAAATGTTCTAGTTTGAACTGCTACAAAGTTGTGATTGATACACTCTAGGAATCTCAGCTCATGTTGAATTACCAACTATTCCGTAGCATTTTGTGACAAATTTCAGCCCACCAGTCAACCTATTCCCCTCATGAATCCGCCAAAGCAGCTCTTGGCATTCATTCTCTGTGTAACTAGTAGGATCTTCCTCGATGCCCAGCTCAGTAGACTCCAACCGGTCAATCTTTAGCACCCTCCAGAGAGTTCTGCTCTTGTCTCTTCCGATAAGATAGAATTTCTACACCAACAAAGCACAATAATATTAAGTACAATAAAAATCGAACAATAAATAAAATGCATAAGAACTTACGACACCAAACCTCATTTCCAATAAATCAATGAAACAGTACACGTGGGGCAACAATTAAACAACTCCTATTGTCTATAGTACCAATAGTAAAATCTTGTTTTTTGAATCACAAAGCTAACTATCCTTCAAATTTTGATAACACTTATGCATATGTATAACGTCATCTGAAATCTTGAATTTTGGCATTGGCATAAAGCCAAACAACACAACAGTACAGCATCATTAAACAAGATCATGCAGCAAATATTTAATCTGCCTGAAATAATTGAAGAGAATTAGCAAAAAGGAAAGGCTTTTTTTGCTACTCTCTTCCTCCCCTGCAAAATAAACAAAAAGAAGGATCTTTCCTCACCTTTTTGCAGTCTTTTACCCTTTCCTATAAACAAAATTCAATCGAACCAATCATAAAGGAGATCCCCCACACAGCGCAAGCATTAAACCACTCAAGAATCCAATCAACCATAAACAAACAAACACACCCATTGCAGGAAGGTCAAACACAGGACGTCTACTGACACAAAGATCTCCATGCTTAAGGAACCTACAATCCGATTCAAACCAAACCAAATCAAGCGACTAAGAGAGCAAATTTTGCAAGATAACCCTACCGATCTGGTCTCGAAGAGCCGAAATTTCTGAAGGAACTTGCCGGCCGTCATAGCCTCCATCGGATCAGATCAACAAACAAAACACGAGCGCCGCGAATCCAAGCCACGAAATTTAGAAAAACCAAACCCTCTGCGCAGTTCAACTCCTCGTCGGCTGCTTCAAGTAGAGCATCTTGCTCGCGCACACAAATGCTCCAGGCAAAAGTATCCAGCCAAAGCCCCCACCTTTCGGATCAAGAACGGACCAGCGAACCCCAAGACGGCAACAAATGGATCGAAATCGATCCAATTCACACTCCAGCACCAAGAAACCTCCAGAAACAGAAAGGCCGCACCTTTGGATCTGCACAAGATTCAGGACCGGGAAAATGGAAACAAACCGATGAAAAATTAGCGGCTTGGCAGCAAGAAAACGGGATTCCGGGTGCAGTGAAACAGGGCAATTTCACGCAAGCAACGCGCGCTCTGGCCGCCCCCGCGGGAGAGATGCGTGGAAGGGACTAAATTTCTGGGGTGAAAAAGGATGGATTTTTCTGAGGGAACGCGGGGGAGGAAGAGGGGGGAGCCGAGAGCCACAGGAAGCTGGCGGGCGACGACGCCGTCGTCCACAAAAACACCACGCAAGGGAGGCGAGTGGCAAGGCTAATCATTGCAGCAAACAGTAATCTTTCTTAGGTGGCTTTATAATTCTTTAAAAAATGGGAGAAGAAATTTGACTTTGTTTTGTCCTAGATGAAACTGGTAAATCGCCTCTTTTGGAGTACGGCGAAGTAACAGTGAAGCATAGTCACGTAGTATTAGCTGTAATGAAGGGCTAATGAAGGGAAATTTACGAAAACATTATAGCTGGTAAATGCTTAGGTTGGAATGTCAACTACCGGGGGCATAAGAAATGTTTAGGGCCTAGTGCAAACATCCCATATGGAATTCTTAATGCAATACTCATGGAGAACAAGTGCGACTTTCTGACAGGTGGGGAACAGGAGCAAGAACTTATAGCCATTTCAGCTTATTTTTCTGTGAAAAGCTGCGTCACTAAGGGAAAAAAATCCACACATAATCAACTGGCCAAATTGCACTTATTGCAGCGGAACTTAATTTACTGCAAGTTTTTTAGTTGAGTAAAGTAAATACTGTATTTCACTCGGGAGGAGTGCTATTATATAAGTTATCATCATTAGTACAATTTACAATCGATCATCCAACTACTTAAATTACAGATGAAGTCTTGTTTCCTTTAGATGTGTGAAGTTGATAGCATCACCGGTTTATTCTCACCACTGAAAATCATTTTATCACTTAGCTTTAAAATTGGAGTAGATATGTTTGCTATGGTTACACATCAAACAGTAGTTAACGAGGTTTTGAAAGGTCCGAGAGGAGTATCCGGAGCTTAAAACTTAAGATATGAAAAATGTGTAAAATAGATATACTGTGCTCAATCCGAAAATAGTCTTTTCCTCTTAGTGTTTTCTCTCATCTCCTATGGCACCCCGTAGATCATATTTATAGCCATGGATAAAAATATTTATATAAATATCTCCCTTTGGATCTTTAGTAACAGAAGTATATACATCTTTTCTCTGACATTCTCTACATATGCTCGTCTTTTGGTCACATATATATTTAGTCTTATGCATAATGGGCTGATTAGGCTCTCCTAACAGTGTTGGAGAGAACCAACATCTAGAATAGTCTACCACTGTACATGCAAACCTTTCGATTTGGATCAAAATCTTATCCATTCAAATCGACCGAGGACTCATGATAAGCAGACCTTCAGCATAGTACTTATCGCATGTTTAGCACATCAACATCGCCGAGCGTGCATGATCTAAGCCAACTTTTTTTTACGTGGTTACTGTTAACCCCTTCTCTGCTGGATTCTTGACAGGTGCTGCATGCAGAGCATCTCGAACGCATCGGAGACACGGGCTGTTAATCTCGTACATGCGTTTGTGAGAGCCTTTTCGACACCTCTTCGGCCGTGTTCTTTTCAGCTTCTAAAAGTTATTTTTTGGTTTTTTAATGTAACTAACTTTTAAACAGAGTATTTTTTTCATGATATGGTCTACTAGTTAATTGTAGTACATACTTTACTGACTTCATTTATATCGGCAAAAAATACACATGAGTTTCTACTACTCTGTAATCTCTCGTACAAACAGTCTAAAAATTACAAGCTATAACCAAAAGTCACAAGTCGCAGCCAAAAAAAAATAACCCCTCTGCTGCTCCCCCCATCTTTTGACCTTCTTTTCGGGCAGTTTGTTGCGCTTGTATCACTGTGGAGTGAGACGGGGGTAGCAGGGTAGGTGTGTGACTGCGCCTTTTCCACGTGGATTTGGAGGGCAAGTGGCCATGAGCATGGCCATGTAGCAGATTGGCCACTGGTAGCATCTGCGAACAAAGCCATCCATGCCAAACACGAACCCTCCTTTATGTCCCTTTTCGGTGGGTAGCTCTGGTACGAACAAGTCCACAATTACACTGGTACATTTTTAAACATTTTAATGTCCACTTTTTTCTCTCTTGAGACTTGGTATTCTAATTTTCTTCATTAGTTGATATGGTGCTTCTACTTTCTAGACTAGTAGTGTTAGTGCGTATCTACGTTTTGCAAATATGGAGAATTAGGGGACACATGTATGAGCACTATAGGTCTTTTGAAAAAGTAATTTGACGAAGAGCTCTAGTATTCATTTAAGAAAGAAGGCAAGAAAAAAAGAGATAGCAACTGGTTCCTGTAAGCACTGTATAGGTTTGACTTAAATGTACTGTTAAATGAAGTACACTGTACTGTTAAATGAAGTACACTGTACATCTGAGAATATCTGGGTTCCTTTCTGTCAGGTTGGTTTCCAGAAACAACGACAGCAGCAGAACTCTGGTTTCGATGTCTGGTAATTGCAGGTTGAAATGCCTGACTAATGATCGTTCTACTGCAAGTAATGAAGCATAAAGCAGTTGCTTGTCGTGCATGACTCTTGCTAGTGGTACGTACTTAACAAAGTTAACAGTATTTGGCCAAAATGTGCTACTAGTATGAAAGAGTTTCGATAACTAATAACGAACTCATTGTACTGGCATTTAGCGTAAACAACAACTATTTCCGCCTGGATATAATGGAATGGTGGCCTCAAATTAAGTCGTGAGCTTAATAATAATTTGATTATGCATGAGTTCCATGTGGTGGTCCTGGCGAGAAAGACGCTGATTTAGATGGCTAACGGAGCTTAATAATAACTTGAGATTTGTTCTTGTTAGTTTGAGCAAATGGCGTACCATCCCAAGATCGGCAGACGGATTTGGGGTTCGCAGCGATGTCTGAGCAAGTTAGGGTACTAGAGATTGTGTGTATTTTTTTTCAGATAGCAAACATAGAGGTAGCCTAGTAAAATTTCTACTTGATGGAGTACGATGAGTGCTTAAGGTATCTATGATATTTACACATTCTATAAGGATCCATTTTTAGTTCATTGAGTGTTGTTCTATAAAAAAGAGATTATTTAAGAAATAAAACGGTTACAACGCGAGAACAAACTTATTATTTGTTCATTTAACCATCGAGCAAGAGCCGAGTCACCAAATTATAGCGGTGTGCGGCAAGGCAGCGGCAGTCGACACACCCAGTGAGAAAGTAGCATCTGATGAGATGGCGACGAGCCACCATACCTAAGATTTAATCCTTATCCGCTACTGGGTGTATTAGTGCATTGTGTAACAAGGCTTGATTGCAAATAATGTAAAAATGAGTAACTCACGAAATATAGAAGTACTAAAACTCAGAAAATGGGGACTAGCATGTTGTTAACACCACGAATTTATTTGGTCGACACCCAAAATTAATTGGCCGTAACAACGCGTGCCACAATTTGGTATTGCAAAAAAATCGGAAAGATTTACTAGAGCTGTACACCACAGGAACAGAACAACTAAACATGAACTCACCATGTGATTAAATCTCAAAGTCTTTAATTATGGTTACAAGTACGTAGGCAAGTAGGCAATACTACATTACGGAAGTGGACATTGTTTTTGGTTCATCCGTATGCACGCGTTGATTCGAGCCGCCAAACATAATCGCCAAGCGCATGGTTGTTACAGTCTTATCATTAGAGTAAATTAAAAATTACATACATGCATGTGGGAAATATCTAAATACAACGCACATCCAGCGCCCGGCTGCGTCCAAACTGGCATGACACCGATCGATGTGATTTGCGATGCCATTCTATCGATCGCTTGCTTAACGCGTGGTTTTATATATGTTTCGAGTTTTGACAGATCAGGAAGCCAATTGCCCAATTCCATGGCTGATTTGGCCTTTTCTTGGACGGAACTGTTAGTGACGTGTCATCCTTTTAGCCCAGGCAATTAGCAAGTTTGGCATGTGATTAGACTAATTCCCCATCGTTTATGTTAACCTAATTAAGCTTGTGCCTGAAACATCCATCAGCTAGGTCAGGTAAACAAAACAATCCGTTCCATAGAATAATGATTCGTCCGGTTACAATACGCAGCGACGACACGCGACCCATCGCACGGCCGAGTTCTTGGGGGAATGCTGACTTGGCACGGATCAGCTGGACCAATCAGAAGGCGTCAGAGGGGCCAGCTCGATCGTGGTGATCAACTTGCTGAGTTCGTGCCCACTTGTGCTAATTTTTTAGAGCAACTTTCTTTTAGTTAAGATGCTCCAGAATATTACTAATAGTTAAAAATTAGCTAGCAGCTAGCTACACGCCTGCAACAGCAGCATACACGTGTTCCAAAAGTCAGCTCGTGAGAAGTAAGCTATCACAATGATATGTGGGTGTGCTAACCATTGTCATTATATTACAGATTTACAGGAGTTGAAATGTAGTACTAACTGCAAGAAGATTTTCTTTCTTCTTTTTTTTTAAGGAACTGTCGGAAGATTTTATACTATTTTTCTCTATAACTTTATATTTCACCTTCTCTTATTATTTGTGTTGGTTTACAGACTCAAATCGTCTGTTGTATAAGAGACAACACATTATTTATCTTCATCTCTTCTTTTCTGCACATAGTTTCTATTTATTTAATATAACTAAGAGATAACTAAGATGACACTATTGAAGATCCCTTATTCACTTCCTCTTTCAAGGGAAGGATAAACATAAATGGTCTCTTTTTTTCTGGGTGGATGGATTTTAAATGCAGCTGGTAATTCTAATAAACACTATTAAACTAATTAATAGAAGTTGAAATTAAAAATCAACTTGGAAAGCCGAAAAGATTAGGCGCGATGAGTCTCTCTCGGCTGCCGCTTCTCTCCGCAGTTGTAATTGCCCGGAGCAGGCAAAGCCCGAGATCCCGGCCCAGCCAGAGTCGAGCGCTCACGGCCCATACGACCCGCGCAGGGGGGGCGGGCCAGCTTGCCACCGCGCGGACGTTGCATTGCACGCTGCCGAGGCACGTCGAAAACTCGCAAAAATGGTCCGTCCGAAGAGGCGAAATTGCAGCCTTTGCTCGGCCCGGGCAAGACGTCGGTGAGGTGCGCCTGTGCGTCGGCCCAGCCTCCGCTGTGGCCTGGGCGGTTCATGGGCCCGTTTCTCGCCTTCATCTAATGATTATGATTTAGAGCAACTCCAGCAGGCCCCCTACTTGAGCCCTCAAACCTCATATTTGAGGGCTTGAGGCAAAAATAGAAGTCCAGCAGGGCCCCTACTAGAGCCCTCAAATTTGAGGAGCCCCTCAAATCCTCCATTCAACCCTCATTCCCAGGGGCCCCCTACTCTGGCTCTCATTCTTCCGTTTCTTCCCGCTGGTGAAATTTCCCACCCCGCCGTCCCCGACTCCCCGCCTCCCTCCTTGCTCCTTCCCCCGCCTCCGCCCGTCCCCCTCCCTCCCACCCCGCCGTCCCCGACTCCCCGCCTCCCTCCTTGCTCCTTCCCCCGCCGCCCCCCTCCCCTGCCGTCCCCGCCTCCCCCGTCGCCCCCACCGCGCCCGGCTCCCCCGCCGCCCCTTCCCCTTCCCCGGCGCCTCCACCCCCTCCACCGCCGACTCCGCCCCCTTCCCCGCCGCCCCCTTCCCCGGCGCCTCCACCGCCGCCTCCGCCCCCTTCCCCGTCGCCCCCTTCCCCTTCCCCGGCGCCTCCGCCCCCTTCCCCGGCGCCTCCACCCCCTCCACCGCCGCCTCCGCCCCCTTCCCCTTCCTCGGCGCCTCCACCCCCTCCACCGCCCCCTTCCCTGCCGTCCCCGACTCACCGGGACCGGGCGGAGGAGGCTCTCGGGAGCGGGCGGCCCGCGCGGGGCTGCACCTGCCGGCGGCGAGCGGGCGGGCGAGCGGCTTCAGGCGTGGGAGGGCGAGCGGGCGGCTGGTCTAGCCGGGAGGTGCCGTCGGCGCGACGCAAGCGGCCGGGGCCGAGGCACGGGTGTGCTCGGGGCGGCGCGGCGAGACACCGGCTACGGGCGGCGCTGCTACAAGACGCATGCGGGCGCGTGGCGGAGAAGCCGAACGACACGGCTTCGCCCATCGCCTCGCCCATCGCCGACGCCTCCGCCCGTTGCCCGTCGCCGTCACCTCCCTCCCCGCGCGCCTCCCTCCTGAGCGCCCGCCCGCCTCCCTCCCCGCGCGCCTCCCTCCCGAGCGCGCCGCCTGCCTCCCTTTCCGCGCGCATCTTTCCCCGCCCGTCGCCGTCGCCTCCGAATGGATTTGTCAGGAGTGGGTCCCATATGTCAGTGTGTAGTGGATGGATTTGAGAGCTTAGATTTAAGGGGTGCTGTTGGAGTAGAAGCAAAAAAATTGGGCCCTCAAAAGTAGGGGAGCCCTCCAATGAAAAGTAGGGCCTCTGTTTTGAGGGCTACTGCTGGAGTTGCTCTTACTAGCTGAATGCCCGTGTGTTGTTACGGATTTAAAAAAAATAGAACATATTTATATACACGTTCCAACAAATTTTACCACTCGTTAATTTTAGAACATGTAGTATGATAAAATTTTAAAATCCGTAGCAACACACGGGCATTCAGCTAGTATAGAACAAAAGGTTGACTTGTAACTGAATGATACATATAAGTGAGTGCAATTCATTGGATCACAATTCAAGCTAAACCATCGACTGTGTGATTTTCTTAAGCCCCAGATTGTGTGGTAGTGGAATTCACTGTTCAATAAGACGCAGTTTATACAGAGTTCTAGCAATAAGCAATAAATAAAAGAAAGAATATTCATGAGTGGGTCCAAGTCATCTAAGTGGAAGCACTGAGAGGTGAATAGAGATGTGTAGTAGATAGACCATTAGTGACAAAAAAAGGAATATTGTCGTAAAACCGCAATCTTGAGATGCTCTTAGCTTAATAATTGTAGATCAAATATCACTACTCAAAACAGAGGAGGAATTATCTGTCTTAACCTATGAGCTGCCGCTGCCTGTACGTTGTGTATCAGAATCTCTCTGCTTAGAATATTGTTGGTATCGGCTCATTGACTGATCAATGCTGAAAGAGAGAATAAAAGCTCAGTTAGCTGATGGTTCAAATATTCAGTGATGAGAGTGCTACCAGTTCAACTTGGATAGTCAATTATTGAAATATTACGTACATGTAAGAAAGATTAAGATATAACATGTCCCCAGTTAATTAAGCTGACGGTTTGAATAATCAGTGATTAGGTAGAGTGCTACCAGTTCAACTTGGATAGTCAACTACTGAAATCTTACGTACATGTAAGGAAGATTAAGATATATCATGTCCCCAGTTAAAATGATATTGCCATTACAGACCGTGTCTTGGAGACTTGGACTATCTACAGAGGTCCCAAAAAATCAATACCCTATCTATCTGATGCAAGCACATTCTGACGCTTTGTTAATGTCTCTTCGTTCTGGTATTTTTAGGCGTCTTGGATGGTAGCTGTTGGGACAAAGATAGTTTTTATTGGGTTGTGAGCATTTTACATATCTGATAAACAATTACAGGGCAGATGCTAGATCTAAATTGAGAATATAATTTGTTCATTTCGGCTATACTATTTGCTTTTTTTTACCTATACCACGATTACTTCCCAGTGCACTAACAAGGCAAAGTTACACCATTAGCTCTGAACCATTTAATTTTGTGCAATCAAACAACCCCTAGTCTCATTTTGTTGATTCCAGTCCGTCTGCTATTTTATTTTGTGCAATTAAAACCTTCTAACTATTTTTGTTTATATGAGCCCTTATAGTACTCAAAATTGTCTAATTACATTTTTGTCCATACGACTAACGGATTGATGGTGTGACTATAAACATGTGCCATAGCTAAAATATAACATCATAGTAAACTATTATTAAACCTCACTATTGTGTTCTAAAGGATAAATGTTTACTATTACATTTTTTGAATTAGATTTTTTTCCACTAATTATTGTTTTGGTGAGATATTGTCCTCCAAAACACATCAGCAAGCCTAGATAGCAGCTAATCTTGTTAAGTTTAATGAGTTACATATCTCCGTCAACTCGAGTTAACATACACATCAACAATCCATTAGACAGAAGGGTTTGATTCAGTAATTTTTAGTAGTAAAGGGCTCCACTGAATAAAAATCAAATAGTAGAGAGGATTCGAATCAAAAAAATCATGGTGAATGGACTTGATTGCCCGAGCGTTGCTACGGATTTTAAAATTTTATCATACTACATGTTCTAAAACTAACGAGTGGTAAAATTTGCTGGAACGTGCATACAAATATGTTCTAATTTTTTTTAAATCCGTAGCAACGCATGGGCATTCAGCTAGTCTGAGTATAATATGAGAATTTAGTTGAAGTTCTTTGTCACAGAGTAGCCCTAAAAAATTTTGAAACGAAAATTCATCTATTCAGCACCATGAAAAAACAATGAACACTTGGGTGCAAGTAATCCAAATCACCTATGGGATTAATTTGTCAAATTTAAAGAAAACTTCCATTTGTCTAAAGAGTTCTTTGTCAGTATTAATAAGGAATAACAGTTATAAACTACTACCAATACTTCACATGTTTATGTTGAAACATACTGCTCATTGACATTCAATGGCGGAACCAGAATTTGGTTACGCGTCGGGCTGAACTCTAACAACCAAAAACTAACGCCAATTTATACCCATACCATGACATAACAAAAGTACATCACAATTGCGTCATTGATATGAAACTTGATTTCAATGCTAAAACATAAAGCATAATAAGGAAAACAAGGCATAATGTTTAAGCACACCTGATTTTCCCATTGCATTGTAACAGACATGGCTTCTTGGTATGAAGCTGACAAGGCTAAGTTCTCCTCAAACAGCTTTTCTAATTCTGATGATTGAGAATCAATCTGTTGAACAAAATAAAAAACTTAGCCATGACTTAGGAAGCTTATTTCGTTTCAAAGAAAAGGAAGGTAACATCAAACACCTCCATTAACAGCTTTTGGCGGCTGCCCTCTAGCCTCTCAACCATCAAAGCCATATCATGCAACATTGCAACTGGTTTTCAAGTTTTTCCCTATCTTGCTTCCATAGTGAAATATGTTGTCAGTACATCTTGCATTAAGAGTTGAGCTCAGCTAGAAGCATCCTATGAACAAACAACACAACATGTACATACAACTGGTCTAATCACCCCAGTAATTTTTGACAACAAGGTGTCTGAATCACAGGTGCTCAATCATCCAGTTATCACACTGGATTACAGGTGATATCCAATATATACTGTAAAAAACTTAAATTATGAAAAAATTTGAGAGTGTGTTAGATGCATTACCATTGAAAATGCCTACCGGGAGGGGGGCGGTGCAGGCCGGGAGGCGGGCGGCGCAGGTCGGGAGGGGGGCGCTGGCCGGGAGCCGACGGGGTCGGAGGCGTGGCAACGTCCGGAGGAGGGCGAGCCTAGTAGGCGGCGCTGGCCGAGATCTGAGAGGAGAGGGGGGAGGGGAGTCGGGGCGGCGCTGGCCGGGAGGGGGGCATCGGAGCGGCGCTGGCCAGGAGACGGGCGGCGCAGGCGGGAAGGAGGGGGCACCAGGGCGGTGCAGGCTGGGAGGCGGGCGGTGCAGGCGAGGGCGGCGCCGTAGTGGCGTCGTGCAGGTGCAGCAGGTGGACCGCGACGTCGTCGCGTCGGGAGTGAGGGGCGAGGACGGCGGCCGACGGACGCGCGGCGCGCGCAGGCGAGGACAGTGGCTGGTGGACGCGCGGCACGCGCAGGCGAGGCCAGCGGCAGGCGACAAGGGAAACCGCCGAGACCCCCTCCTCGTCCCCCTCCTCCCCGGCCTCCGCCTCGAGGGGCCGCGCGAAGAGGGGATTGGCTCCCGAGTCCGGGCGGTCGACGAAGCACTCGACGTCGGTGCCCGTTCTGACGCAGTTGACCGCGTCGGCGGCGGACGGGGAGGGGGTGGCGTGGCCGCGAGGCGGAGGCGGGGGCGGAGGGTGGGGGCGGAGGGGTGTTTAGGAGGGAGCGGCGGGTGAAGCGGCAGGACGACGAGGCGGGGCGATGCGGGCCATGCGGAGGAGGCGGCGACAGAGTGAAGAAGTTGGGGGAGGAGGAGGCGGCGGCGGCGCGGGGTGGGGAGGAGTAGGCGAGGGCGGAGCGGCGGATGAGGGAGGGGACGAGGCGAGGGCGGAAGGCGGAGGGGAGGAGGCGGCGCGGAGAACCGGGGGGAGACGCGGAGGGGGAGACGGGGGAGAACGTGGGGAGGCGCGGGATTCGCGCGGGGGGCGGGGGGACAGCACAGGTTTCGTGAGGTGGAGTGGGGGTGTAGGATGCACCATCACCTTAAACTCCTTCTTTTAAGGAGTAGAGATGATGATTTTTAAGATATTTTATGAAAGAGAGTATGGAATAATAGAAATTTATATACAATTTTGATTGATATAAATGAAGCCGTTATAGTACATACTATAATTAATTTGTAGACCTATATTAAAAAGCAATCAAAACATAATTTTTAAAAGTTAAAAAGTAGAGATCTGACGTCAGTTAGAATCCTTCGCTCACGGCCCGCCCAGCCACCGCTTACCGGTCTGGTCAACGGTGACTTGACGCATCACGAATTCGAGAGGCTGAGGTAGAATGAACGCTGGTTGCTGCTGCTGCCTGCTTCTGGCAGCGCACATCAAGGGCCATGCAAGACGTCGACGGCTTGGACGTTCCTTGAAAAAACGTGCGTGCGTACGCGGCAATCAAATCACCATCTGCATTGCATGCCGCCGTGCCATTGGGTCTGGGCATGTTGAATTTTACTTCGATCATACGCATTCAAAGGCAAACCAGAGGTGCACCGTACACAGTTGGACATAATACATATGCTAGTTAATGCGCACGGCGTTGCACGGCGTCGGAGTGGAATTGAGCTCTTGGACCGGCCGGACATACGGGCCTCTGCCGACGTACCTGTGCGGTGGCTTGGTCGGACGAAATCAAAACCCAAGGAGAGGACTGTACATCGCGCGCGCGCGCGCGCATATATTCTCGTGCATAATTGTCTAGTCATTAGGGTTGAAAAGGCCCAGATTTTGATTCATAATTGATTCAAGTTTTGAAAGAAAAAAGCCGTTCTTTCGTTCGCGTGTTGAATCTTGACGTATCCAGTTCTGAATTATTCCAAGCTTCCATTTGGCCGTTCCATTCCTGTTCGGCTGTTCTGGTACTCAGAAAATTAATAGAGGGATTTGATCCTAGGTCGCCATTCGTGAAATATTACTGCCTAAAGGTCTAAACCAGGTACAGTGATATAATGTCAGTTGTCTATAAACATTATCATGTAAGATACGAGATGATATGGAGGAGAAAAAAGGAATATAGAGAATTGTGTCATCTTTCATGCAATAGTCGACTCTAGCACGATAAACAAGACACATTGTGTCATGGAGAAACTGTCTATAGAAATATACAAAAATAATAATCTATTGTATAAGCTATATTTAGTGCTGTTTATAGATGGTATAGAGGATACTATAGACAACAGTTGTCTATACCATTATATATATCTATAAAGTGAAGTAATTTCACTTGGTATAATATAAAGTGAGCATAAAATAATTCTCGTTTTTAAAATGGAATGAAAGAAAATATGCAGGGAATTTACACTACCGACCCAGCTAGATTTATTTCTGGTGGGTCGGAAATATTTGTCGAAAGTGCATTGGCTTACTCGATAGATTATGTTTTCTTAGAACATTACGTAACGTCTTCAGGAGCTTGGTATAACTTGTCGCAATCTCGTACGCACGGTGAATATAATGCTAATTACTATTAAGGAGACTGGTATACTTTAGCTTATTTTTCCAATACAAAATCGCCATCCTACCCTAAGCATGCATCACGCACGTACGTATTTCATGTTATTACTCATGAATATCAGAATATGTATATACATCGCACTTTCGAAGCAATTTCTTGCCTATTTCTTGGTTATTTTTCTATATCTTATATTAGTTATTGTTGGACCGAAATGACAACAGAGGGGGGTGAATAGCGCTCTCAATAATTAAATTCGCCCCTCAAGAATCCACACTTATGCTTCTTCTCCAATAGCTATGGAAGCTATAAACACTACTACAGAAAAGGTCATCACAGACAGTTCAAAAACGTCATCACAGACGGTTTTGTGAACCGTCTGAATTTATGGGTCAGTGATAATACGAGGTCATCACAGACGGTTTTCGAACAGTCTGTGATTTTAATATCACAGACGGTTTTTAACTAAAAACCGTCTGTGATATTAAATATCACAGACAGTTCTTAACTAAAAACCGTCTGTGATATTTATAAATCACAGACGGTTTTTATTATAAAACCGTCTGTGATATTCTCTTCTACTCCTAAACCTATTTCTGTTTATTGGCTAGCCTCAGGAAATGCTAGCCATGCCCTTTGAAACAAGCAGATCAACATGTATATGTATACATCCAATTCACATCTCAATTCATTTCACAAACATAAAACATCCATTTTTATTAAGATTAGAGTCTACCATTACAATATCCCAAAACAACGAGAAGATTACACAACAAGAACAGCAGGTTACACAACAAGAACAGAGAAAAAGATTACAATATCCCAAAACAACAAGCAGGTTACACAACAAGAACAGAGAAAAAATAAAGATCTTCTATGTCTTCTCGCCCCTGATGCAACGCATGAGCTGGATGCCTTCTCGCCCCTGCACGGTTGGCACGAGTTAGTTGCTTCTGCGGTGTCTTGTCTCCCGTAGACTTGTGCGTCGTCTGCAAGGAGGAGGAGAATAGCAAGCAGGAGGACAGCAAGGAGGAGAATAGCAAGCAGGAGGACAGCAAGGAGGAGGATAGCAAGGAAGAGGAGACAGGCTGGGTTTGGTTATATTTATAGGGGAGGGAGAGGGGGGAGGCGGGAGTTCGAAATTTTTGGCGCGGGAACGGAGATTGGGTTGAGGAGGATCGACGGGCCCAGCGGTCAGATTATCACAGACGGTTCTATTGGCTAGAACCGTCTGTGATGAATGCATATCACAGACGGTTCTAGATATAGAACCGTCTGTGAATTAGAGCACATAATTTTATATACCGATGCAATATAAACAACTAGTCTGAAAAGATAAAATAGCAACGTTTTATATAGCTTATATATACTCATTTAAAATTTTTCGACGAGATCAACAACTTTGTAGTTGAAGCAAAATCCAAATTACGAAAGGAAGATCAAGAAAAAGGGCAAAAACAGACACCAAAAACTTGCGACGCAGGTTTAGGTCCAAAGATGGCCGATTTTCGGGGTCTTGGAGGGCGACGGGCGCAAGCCGGTCGTTTTTTTTGGATCGGGCTCGTCGTTAGCTTTCCAACGAGTACAAGAACGTCGAAAACGGACACCGTATGCAAAAGTTATGCCATTTTACTGAAGGTGTCTCAAAACTGAATCATACTCGGACTTAAGCGGGAAAATTTGAAATTTTGAGGGATTGCAAGGCGGGAAACGTATCACATACGGTTTTTATTATAAAACCGTCTGTGATAATCTGGTTTCACAGACGGTTTTATAATAAAAACCGTCTGTGATATTCCAGATTATCACAGACGGTTTTTTATTAAAAACCGTCTGTGATATTCCAGTATCACAGACGGTTTTATAATAAAAACCGTCTGTGATAATCTGAAATATCACAGACGGTTTTTATTATAAAACCGTCTGTGATATTGGAATATCACAGACGGTTCAGCGGTAAGAACCGTCTGTGATACTCCTTTTTCCCGCCACAAATACCACAGACGACCTCCAAATTAAAACCGTCTGTAATAGTGTACATCACAGACGGTTTCACAAAACCGTCTGTGATTTAGCGTCTACTATTAAGCTTTCTGTAGTAGTGAAAGAAAGAAGATAGGCATTACTGGAAGTCACAACAACAAGGCTAAACCAGATCCAGAAAGAAACATCAAAGAAAAAATAATTTCAGAGCAGGTCTGACTGCAAGCGGTAGTACCGCTGAGACGAGCGGTAGTACCTCTGAGCGGTAGTACCGCTGAGCCGAGCGGTAGTACCTCTGAGCGGTAGTACCTTTCGAGGAGCGGTAGTACCGCACGAAGAAATCAGCAAACAAGATTTTCAGACAGCAAAGACAGAACTTTGAAAAACCAAGAAAATGATGGAATTCTTCCTTTCTTTTTGGCCCAAAACATCACCAATACATACTCAATAGCAAGGAGGCTCTAGAGAACAAAGAAATCAACCCTAGAAACAAGAATTTTAGATTATAGCAAAAATCTGAAAACTTGCAAGAGCTGAGCCAAAAATCAAATTACTCCTCAACCTTTGATTCTTTGGCTATGAAACTTTGAGGATAGCTACTCAATAACCTCTGGACTCTCTATGCCAAATTTCAAGCCATCTCGCGAAGGGAATCAAGATTTGCATTAAACCCTAGAAGGAGGAAATGAAGAACAGAGAGGGCTCAAGAACTAAATCTGGAACCAAACTCGGTTTGCTCTTGGTATTAAATAACCAAATGACTTTTGAGCATCCCCCATGTCATAGCAACCTATTTTGGCACTCCCCCAACAACAAACAACAAGAAATCACGAAACTCAAAATCAAGCCAAAAAGGAGAACGAAGGAAGAACAGAGAGCACGGGAGAAAACTTCAGATTTCCATTCATTGAAGCAAAAGGATTACAGAGGAGTCCCGATACACATGGACATTAGAACAAGAGGAATGATTACAAGACTCTCAATCCATCTCCTCACTCTCCCTCTCCATCCTCAAGATCACCAAGAGCTTCACATGCTTCTTGGAAGCCAACTAAAGCCCAAAGCAAAACTACCTCCTAAAGACTCTTTTGACCAAAGCAAACCCTAACTCTCTCCCAAAGCCATGGGGAGGCATGCAGCCCCCTCCACCTATTTATAGCGCTTGGCTAACGGGTCTCCACCCCGTTACGCCCGCTAAATCCAACGGAGCCCGCTCCCGCTTGTGCAGCCTTGCGAATTTACCGATTCGCCCCTCGTGCACCTTTCGGGAAGCTTCCGCGCTCCTTGTCGTCCACGACTCCCAATCACATCGAATCTCCGCCGTCTTCGACACATCCGACCGTTCTGACCTCGACACCTCTCTGTGTCTAGTCCGGTCACCTCGTGTCTCACCACGACTCCGCCTCGACGTCCTGCAGTCACACAGACAAGAAACACGTCACATAGCACCGCTCGATACATGAAAGCGTAAATAGCATAAGCACATCATACTTACTCATGACGAAGTCCAAACCTATCGAATCATCGGAATATGCAACCTAATCCCATATGACCAAGTTTGACCAAGTCCGACCGAGCCTGTTGCACCGCGCAACGACATGGTCTCTCAGTTATATATATAACGAGTGTTCCTTGGTGTCCGGGCATCATAGTCTAAAATAGGTATGTATCGTGTGTGAAAAATTTTAAAATTTCTTGGATTCCAATTTTAACTAGTTTACTAACTAGTTCAAACAAGTTTGAACTAAATTTCGAATTGTAGTTGCTTTTTTTGATGATAGCTTAATTGTAGGTATATGCTGATTATATATATATATAGTATAAATAACAGGGGCACCTAGGTGTCTGGACACCTAGTCTCCTTACCTTTGGATTGCTTTTAGATGCGTGCTAGTGTGATTGAGACTTTCCATCCATGATTAAGACTTTCCTTCCATGATTGATTTAGCATGCCTAATATATTACATACCATACATACCATTGCTCTAGCACGTATCTAAAAGCAATCTAACGGCAGGGAGCCTAGGTGTCTGGGCACCTAGGTGTCCCATTTCAGCGTCCTCTATATATATATATATATATATCAGCAAAGCATGTGATCTAAATTCATTCAAAACTTTGAATTTGAGTATATTTTTTCAAACTTATACGTTTCATTTGAATTGTTATAGATGAGTATATACCCTAAAACTGATATTTTCAAAAAATATACCCGAATTTAGATGAAATTGATGCATTTGATTGAAATCCTGGTGTCTGGGCAACATGGTGCCTCATTTCAACGTCCTATATATAATATAAATAACAGAGGCACCATGGTGCTCAGACTCCATGATTAAGATATTCCATCCATGATTAAGACTTTCCATCCATGATTGATTCAGCATACTAAATCAATAACTTACTTTTCAAATTGATGCCTTTTTAAATTAATAAATGTTAACAGGTTTGCCTGATATATTATATATCATTACACTTACACGCATCTAAAAGCAATATAAAGGTAGGAAGATTTGGTGTTTAGACACTATAGTGCCCCCACTACTACAAAAGAGGCTATACTGGATGGCTACATCACAGACGGTTTATATGAAACCGTCTGTGCTTAAACTATCACAGACGGTTTATAGTAGCAACCGTCCGTGATATTTTTACAAGCAGTTATTAACACGAACCGTCTGTGATAATTGAGACATCACAGACGGTTCGTGTTAAGAACCGTCTGTTGCAGACATCACAGACGGTTCATATAAAAAATCGTCTCTGATATCCTGGACATGATAGACGGTTCTTATAACAAACCGTCTGTGATATTGTGGACATCACAAATGGTTCATATTAATAACCATCTGTGATAATTCACAGACAGTTATTAATACAAACGGTCTGTGATATATGGGTATCACAGACCGTTTGTGGTTGGAACCGTCTGTGATAATCTGTGCTATTAAATACTAGGCGTACGTGGTTGATGTCGACACTGATTTGTCTTCGTTGCGCTGCGCTGCATCGGTGGAGCGAGGCGGTCGGCTTTAGGGAGTTCGGTGAAAACATCTATATCGTCATCTTCTTAGTGATCAAAGGTTAGTACTCAATTTCTTTTAATAACCTATATATGCACATGCTTTTGTAATTGAAAGAGATGATATACAGGTTTTTGTTTAGATCTAGCTAGCTAGCTAGGTTTAGAAAGATAACGTTAGTTTGCTCAATTTTAGATGTTATGAATACGTGGCTAGCTAGCTACCTACATAATATATATAGATGTCATGTGTAAGTATAGTTAGCTAGTCTGATTTGCTATATAGTAGCGCTAATAATCATTTTTGACACTCATTTTGTTACATGTGTAGTATAGATGGACCGAAGCTGGATATATACTGAGGACCATGTGAGTGGAGAGTACATTAATGGCATGTCTTCTTTTAGAAGAGCGGCCGAGCTGGATATATTGAAGAAGGGGATGGAATATATGTACTGTCCATGCATTGATTGTGATAATCTAACGATTTTAGCAACTCAACGCAGATCGAAGCTCACTTGATTCGAAGGGGTTTCAGAAGGGGTACAAATATTGGACCAGCCACGGTGAAGAGAAGAGTACACAAAAAGGTAGTTATGACATCGTCGAGGGAGACAACGATATGCCGGTTGTGGACTGTGCTTTCGATCATGAGGATAGGTCACAGGATGATAATCTGGATCAGATGCTACGTGATGCAAAAGGGAACTATAATGAGAGAGAGTTTGGTAAAGTCGAGGGCTTGATAGAGGACTTGGAGAAACCTTTGTTCCCGGGCTGCAAGACGCAATACACGAGGTTGTCATCAGTTCTAGAACTGCTAAAATTGAAGGCAAGCAATGGTTGGTCTGACAAGAGTTTCACGACATTGTTAGGTCTCCTACCGGATATGCTTCCAAACGAAAATGTGTTGCCAAGAACCACCTACCAAGTCAAAAAGATTCTTTGCCCATTGCGAATGGAAGTAGAAAGAATACATGCTTGTCCGAATGATTGTATCCTGTACCGTAAAGATTATGCTAGCTTACATGTTTGTCTGGTGTGCAAAGCATCCGATACAAGCGTAAAAATGACTCCGATGATGGGAAGGGCATTGAGGTGAAGCAAGGACCTCCTGCTAAGGTGTTGTGGTATCTTCCTGTAATCCCCCGTTTGAAGCGTTTATTTGCAAACCACAAGGATGCAAGATTGATGCGTTGGCACTGGGAACAGCGTACGAAAGACGGAATGATAAGACACATTGTTGATTTTGCCCAGTGCAGGAACATCGATAGAATGTTTGTATATTTCAGTGTAGAGCTAAGGAATATAAGGTTTGGGTTGAGTACAGCTGGAATGAATTCTTTTGGTAACATGAGCAGCCGACATAGCACCTGGCCCGTGACTCTGTGCATGTAACCTTCCTCTTTGGCTGTGTATGAAGCGGAAATATATTTTGATGTCACTACTTATCCTAGGCCGAAGCAACCTGGAAACGATATTGATGTGTACCTAGCACCATTGGTGGAAGATCTTGCAATACTGTGGAACAAAGGGGTACATATATATATGATACGGACAAACGAGAGAACTCACTGTACACGCCATGTTGTTCTGCACCATTAATGATTTTTCTGCCCTTGGTAACATGTCAAGGTTGAGTACAAAAGGAGTCAAAGCATGTTCGCACTGCTTAGATTATACCGAGAGTGTGTGGTTGAACAACTCACGCAAAACTGTGTACATGCATCACCGTAGGTTCCTTCCAAAGTATCACCCATACTGCAAGATGAAGAAATAATTTGACAGAAAAAGGCGATGACTCAGTACCAAAGCCTTTTAGCGAGAAAGATGTGTAAATTGAGGACCTGTCAGAAGAACATGTGGAAGAAGAGGACAATATTTTGGGACTTGCCTTATTGAGAGAACTTAGAAATTCGCAATTACATCGATGTCATGCACGTAGAGAAGAATGTATGTGACAGTTTGATTGGTCTCTCACTGAATATTCCTAATAAAACAAAGGATGATGTCAACGCAAGGCGTGACTTGGTCGCTATGAACATTAGAACCGAGTTAGCACTGATAGAGACCAATAAAGGTCGGACATACCTTCCCCAGCTTGCTACACTCTGTCTAAATCCAAGAGAACTCAACTATGCCAGTCCTTACATGGTATGAAAGTTCCGTCCGGTCACTCCACCAGCATGAAGAAACTTGTTTCCATGGAACATTTGAAATTAATTGGCATGAAGTCTCATGACTGTTATGTGCTAATGACACAAATGCTACCTGTTGCAATTAGAAGTATTTTACCGAACAAAGTTCGAGTGACAATCATAAGGCTATGTTATTTTTTTAACGCAATTGCTCAGAAGGTCATTGATCTCGATAGATTAGATGCTCTGCAGACCGAAGTGGTGACAACTCTATATCATCTAGAGATGTATTTCCCTCCATCATTTTTTGATATCATGGTCCATCTCATTGTCCACCTTGTGAAAGAGATAAAGGTATGCGGCCCCGTGTTTCTACGTCATATGTACCCATTCGAGACGTACATGGGAATTCTCAAGTTCTATGTACACAATCGATCTCGACTGGAGGGTAGCATCATTGAAGGTTATACAACAGAAGAGGTCATTGAATTCTGCATCGGTTACATGGCTCAGGTCGAGCCGATAGGTGTACCTCTATCTTGTCACGAGGAGAGGCTAGAGGGTATCGGGACAATCGGAAGAAAAGCAATAACTACGGATCAAAATACATATGCTTAAGTCCATTTCACGATTTTACAACACATGACTGAAGTGACCCCATATATTGAAGAGCACAAGGACATGCTACATCAAGAGAATGCAGGCCAGTCAGAGGTTTGGATGAAGAGATAACACAACCGTCAGTTCAATGAATGGTTGAAGGTGCGATTGACTAAGAGGTCGTCAAGTGATACGATATTAATGGCTACACTTTTTATACAACAGATCAAGATAGAAAGAGCATAGTGCAGAACTCGGGTGTCTGCATAGATGCCTATGATGCACACGTTAGTACCATTGGCCCAAGCTCATACTACGGGCTTGTAGAGGAGATCTGGGAGCTTGACTACGTAATTTTCAAGATTCCTATATTTCAGTGCCGTTGGGTCCAATTCCCACGGGGTGTAAATGTCGACAAGTACGGCGTCACTATCGTGGACCTCGAATGTGTAGGGTACGAAGACAAACCATTCAGGTATTTTATATAACTGACTTAGCAAATAAAAAGCGCCATGTAGTTCTTCAAGGAAAAAGAAGGATTGTTAGAGTTGAGAATGTTGTGGATGAGGAAGAGTACAATCAATTTGATGAGTTGTCTCCATTCGGAGACGGCATCAGGTTCGAGGAAGAACAAGACGATGAAGTAAGCTATATGCGTGTAGATCATTGTGAAGGGCTTTATTTAAAAGGGAATAGCTAGCAAAGTGTAATAAATGATCCCACAAAGCTAGCACCTATTTGGAAATTGTTGCAATGTAATCATAATTAGGAAACTCAGCATGTAATTATGGAACTATATTCCATTGTAATTGTAAATGACTCAGGAACTAAGAAATAGTTATATTTATGATTATGCTTGCGTTTTCGTAATTACTAGATACAGCGAACTATCACGGGCAATTTATCGGAAGTGATGATACATCATAGACGGTTCTTTTATAGAACCGTCTGTGATATGCCGAATATCACAGACGGTTCTATAAAAGAATCGTCTATGATGTATCATCATAGACGGTTCCATAAAAGAACTATCTGTGATAGTTTTCCTATAAATATTCGTAATTGGTTCTGCTCACAGAGTCCTCACTCACTCTCTCCGTCTCCACCGTCACTGCTAGGTTTTGCTAGATCTGACTGCTCACTCGCGCGCGACGCCGCCACTCCCTCCCGACGCCGGCCGCCTCTCCCTCCCATCACCGACCGCCACTCCCTCCCGACACCGGCCGCCTCAACCTCACGCTACCACCACTCCTTCTCGACACCGTTCGCCTCTGTCTCAATAGTTGGCTAATTTGTTTTGTTATCTTCAGTAGATGGCTAAATTGTTTTATGACCTTTAGTATTTTATGATATATGTTTCACTTGTTAGCTGCAAGATCTAATACTAAAATTGAATATTGAAGCTTGAGCTCTAAATTTCTATTATTACTGTTATTTGTCAATCTTGTGCTCTGTCTCAATAGTTGGCAAAAAATTTTATGACCTTTAGAACTTCATGACATATGCTGCACTTGTTAGCTACAAGATCTATTTAGAATGACATGTTACTGTTCCAAAGGGACTTTATAGTAATAATATATGCCACATAGACCTTCAAAGGGCATGAACCAAGTGACACACTCCAATGTATCCGGTTCAATGACCTTGATACATTGGTTTGTGTCACTTGCTTCATAGAACTCTGTTTAGGCCCATAGCTCACTGAAGTTGGTTTTTTCATAGAAAAGAGATGGCGTCCACATAGTCGTCGTCCAAAATTTTTTACTATTACTGTCATTTATCAATCCTATGCTCTGTCTCAATAGTTGGCTAAATTATTTTGTGACATTTAGAATTTCATGATATATACTACACTTGTTAGCTACAAGATTTATTTGGAATGTCATGTTACTATTCCAAAGGGACCTTGTAGTAATAATATATGCCACATAGACCTTCAAAGGGCATGAAGCAAGTGACACACTCCAGTGTATCCGATTCAATGAACTTGATACACTGGTTTGTGTCACTTGCTTCATAGAACTTTGTTTAGGCCCATCGCTCAATGAAGTTAGTTTTTTCTTAGAAGAGAGATGCCGTCCACACAGTCATCGTCCAAAAATTTTTACTATTACTATCATTTGTCAATCCTGTGCTCTGTCTCAATAGTTGGCAAAATTGTTTTATGACCTTTAAAACTTTATGACATATGCTGCACTTGTTAGCTACAAGATCTATTTGGAATGGTATGTTACTGTTCCAAAGGGACCTTATAGTAATAATATATACCACATAGACCTTCAAAGGGTATGAAGCAAGTGGCACACTCCAGTGTATCCGGTTCAATGAACTTGATACACTAGTTTGTGTCACTTGCTTCATAGAACTTTGTTTAGGACCATAACTCACTGAGTTAGTTTTTTCTTAGAAGAGAGATGGCGTCCACACAGTCGTCGTTTTCATCTGGGTCTCACGCTCCCAAGATTGGGATAACTAAGCATGGCCGAGGAGTATTGAAAAGGTCAGAGGACCGAATGACCATCACGATGATCTCTCTGGATGGGGTCCCTTTGGAACCGAAGAAAGTAGCGGCATCATTTCGGACTACCTGTGGGATAATTGGTAGGCAACGGGTCCCTATCACCAAAGCAAGTTGGAAAGATTTGGCAAAGGATCAGAAAGATCGGCTATGGGAGGAAGTTACAAATCCGTTCGATATCCCAGCAGAAGTACAAGGACTCGTGCAATAGCAGGCGTTCCTCGCAATGGGAAAAACATGGAAGAATTTTAAGAGCACTCTTGTCACCAGTACGTGGCCAAGGATCTCACGCCCTTCACGAGGTATCCTTTCATGTTGCCGGAAATATGAGAGGCCTTTATGCAGATGAAGACGATTGAATTTGAACAACAAAGTGCGGGGCACAAGGCTCTCCAGTCACAAAACACTTACCCTCACAGACTCGGCACCGCTGGGTACGCGGGTAAAATCCCGCAGTGGAGGATGCATGACGAGGTCACAAACCAATCGGAGGCCTCCCCGCCATTTGCTGGGATCGCAAACAAGAGCGTTCGAAACTGGTTAAGAGCGAGGTCATCAACCATGTCTTCGGGTGTCTCTTTCAAAAACCCCGTAGACGAGGAAGTGTCCCAACGCCTGGTAAGATATGTTAAACTACATAATTGTTAATACCTCTTCAACTTCATGGGTTCAAAAATAACATGATTGCCTCTTGCAACAATCATTGACTACCGAATCTTCTCAAGGCTCCTTTCAAGAATACAGGGAGAGAGATGTACTATCATAGGCCTTGGGAAATAAGGAGCACCCAGGTCGCACCCGAGGCTTGGGAATTTACATATCTTGGAGGCATGGATTTCCAAATGACTCTGAGACATATAGGAGTAGGAAGAGATCCAAGGCACAACGAACAAATAAAACATGAGCTCTGTGCTCAACTTGAGAAACAACTATCTGCCTCACTTCAAGAGTAGACTGCCTCACTTCGAGGAGAGATAGATTCATTGAGGGAAGAACTGAGACAAGTCCGCAACCAATCGCAACTTACCTCTGTTACTTCGGTACCCAGTCCCCCTCAACGTCGCAATAGCTGCGCGTCCACACCAATTACTGAACATAGCGAAGCCCACTTATCTATCGATGACATCCAGGTAATGTACCTCTGTGACACCCCGGCCCATATTGGCCCATGTGTGTGTGCACATGAATTTCTGGGTTAGTCCTACCTTGCTAGCTTACCTTGAGAAGCACTTACATATACGCCTAGTAGTTTCAATGGTAGCACCCCGGTTAACCTTTTTGCGCGAAGCGAGGACGAAAGTGCAAGCGGGTTGCTACGTGTGCATGGCCTATTCAGAATGTGGTTAGGTCTGTGCCGGTTCGGACCCTAGGGCATTACAAATGGTATCAGAGCCGACTCTCGCGGTTACATGGGCGCGTGCGGGTCAGGGGCGCGGGCATATGACGCATGGCGCGTGTGGGCCCGGAGTAGACACACGACATGGCATATGTGCTGGCACTGAACGCACGGACACGTGCCAAGAGGGGAGATCCTTATCATTTGCCCCGGTGTGGGTATGTTAGTCCGACGAGGACGTCGGGCTCTTTGAGGAGGGGTGTATGTGACACCTCGGCCCATATTGGCCCATGTGTGTGTGCACATGAATTTCTGGGTTAGTCCCACCTTGCTAGCTTACTTTGAGAAGTACTTACATATAAGCCTAGGAGTTTCAATGGTAGCACCCCCGGTTAACCGTTTTGTGTAAAGAGAGGACAAAAGTGCAAACGGGTTGCTACGTGTGCGTGGGCTATTCAGAATGTGGTTAGGTCTGAGCCAGTTTGGACCCTAGGGCGTTACAACTTACAACATCTTTAGAATGCTACATAGATCTCTCTGGTGGATGCCTTAGCTCATCTTGTATCGTTATGTAGGAGCCCACGCCTTGCATCCCCAAAGTCAGGCTTGTTGGCTCTATTCCTGTTGATGCTGGGAGGGGGATGGTGTATCCATGGCTGTCAGGGACGCTGGTGCACGGTGTACAAGTAGAGACCGATTTCATAAAGGTTCAGGTGGACATGATTAATGATGTTTTTAAGTCCGTCTCTCTTGAAAAGCCCTCAAACGAAGAGATTACGACATTAGGGGATGTCGTCCACACATTCATCCAGTGGCCCAAGAGGGACATCGCCCTCAACTCGTCCGTGCCATGATCTCCACATCCAGTGGTCCAATAGGGACATCACCTTGGACTTGTCACATCAGCTCCGGTGGCTCCCTTCAGCTCCGGTTTCGAAGCCTGTTGCATCGACCCCCGTGTAGATGCCGCAAAAAAACGTATCATAAGCGAGGCTCTAAGATTCAAGCGAAGAAAATTAAGGCGCGTCCTGAGCCCATTTCAGTCCTATATATATTGTCCTATATATATACTATCTATAGTAGTGCCCATTTCAGTGTCCTATATATATAAAACAATTGGCCAGTGGCTGGTTAGTACTTCTTGAAAATTTAGCAAGCAACATGTACTTAGGGAAAAAGTGTTTCGTGATTGTTACACTTCTATGCTACGGTTTCTCCATTAGCTGTAAGTTGTAATTATTTTGTCTTGTAAAGCCTAAATTAATTTTTTTAATGTTTAGTATGCTAATTTGTTGGACCGGACCGCAAATTTCCGTGAAGCTGTTCCTCGCTAGTCATATCTTCGTCCATGACTTTTTTTTTAAAAAAAAAACTAGTTGTGTTTCCTTAAAAAAAACTACTTGCAGGATATAAACATACGCTAAAATTATCATTTCTCCTTCAACCTTAGATCAAATTCATATGCTCACCCCTGTGAAGAAACAGATTTTTTTTTTGAAAACGGAATACAACCATATTCCGGCCTTGATCATTCCATTCGAATGACTACAACCAAACAGTACCAAAAACAGAAACAAACCGTCTTCAACCCACCAAACGGTGATACAAAGCCTCCTTAAAACAAAATAACACGCCACTAGGGTTTAACCCCAATCCACCACAAATGTCAAAAGGACTTAATCCTTCAATCTAAGAGTGGCATTCCACCCAAGCTTGCTAAACAACTCCATCACCACTCTCTCAAGTCTAGTACATCCTTTTAAGAGTGTCCTTCTCGCTTCCTCTTTAGACAGTTGCGACCAGCTTCTGATCCAGTATGTCCCCCTGAAAATGACCTGCACCAAAGAGTGAGTATTGATCTTTTCGAAAACAGCGTCATTCCTATTCAACCATAGCGCCCAGAAAAAAGCCGCTATACCCACTAGAATCTGATTTCTAAGATTTGTAGAAAAACTTCTAAGCCAAGAACCAAACAAAAACTCAACATTAGCAGGTGGTTGAATTCCAAAACTAATGACGAACACTCTCCAAAAAAACCGCGCCACATGGCAATAAAAAAAAAAGATGTTGAATGGTCTCCTTAGCTGAACAAAAACAGCAATTGGTATTTCCTTGCCACTTTCTTTTTGCAAGGTTATCTTTTGTTAAAATAACTCCTTTATACAAAAACCAAAGGAACACTTTAATTTTAAGCGGTATCTTTGTTTTCCAAAATAAAAACTTTCCTGGAATAACTTCTCTTATCAAAAGATCTTTGTACATGGAATGGACAGAAAAAGAGCCATTCTTATGCAAATTCCACATTAACACATCTTCTTGATCATTTAGAGATAATCCAACCAACATACGTACCAACTCAAACCACATAGCTCGCTTATCACCTACTAATGCTCTCCTAAACGAAACATTTAGCGGTGACGTACTAAGAACTTGTGCAACTGTCACATTTTTCTTCCTAACAATTCTGTAAAGATCAGGGAATTTCGACATTAGCGTTTCCTTTCCGATCCACAAGTCTTCCCAAAACCTTGATTGCTGTCCATTATTAACTTTGAACCTACTCTTTGTTAGAAAAAGATCCTTGACCTCGATGCATTTAACATTTCGTTGTCAGTCGTCACCTTAGTCCTAGTCGATAGAGATGCATGCATACTTCCGAACAAGCAAAAGCGCCTGCGTGCACGTATGTACAGACCGATCGCTAACTAATGTCAATCAGTGGGTGTATTGACTATATCATGCATCCAGTAAAATTAAAGATGTATTGTTTTTAAAAGTTTATACTTTGTCTAAATACACTGCCTATAAATCTATAATTAGTGGATAAACTAGATGATATGTTACGTTTGCATATCAGAGATCGTTCGATGCATCTGCACGAGTTTGTGATAGCTGGTTGCCTCGGCCCTTTCGCAGGCTGAAACTGAACTGTCCAAACAATTACGAAGGTGTCTAGGAAATACCAAGTGTTTTTTAGGGCTAGAACCAATTAGATTTTTTGAACGTTAGATTTTCATCTAATGTCCTAGATTTAGAGCACTCATATATTTTTAGAGGGGGTAGGATATGAGGGGATCCGTTAAATGGAGATTTGGCACTTCAGATTCATTTTTTAGGGGAGGGATATGAGGGATCCACTAGATGGAGATCCAACACCTTAAAATCTGAGTGCTTCCAACACCAGAAAACCACTCAAGTGCTACTTAGCACTTATCAACAAGTATATCTGAAAGGGTATGTACAATTGGGTGACATCAGCAATTTGTAATCTTTCTTACATAAGATTTCTAATAATGTAGATCAGAGAAAATGTTGAGAGAAAAAGAAACCATCTGGATGAAACAGAAAAGAAACCATCTGGATGAAACAGACAGTCTATAAAATCTTCATAGATAACTTTTGTGCTATTGTATTAATATCGTCTGTAGAAGTTATAAGGCCAACTTAGTGACAACTCGTTTTTAGCTTTATCTATGAATGATACAGAGAGTACTACAGATGGATACATGCCCTAAGTGGTCAAAGTTGCTGATCAAAACCATACTATGAGCAACCCACGGTTTTGACCGGTTGACCCCACAACATGCACGGCAGCACGAGCAACTTGCAAACTAGAGTTGCGTCTTTTATTCATTTTCAACTTGCCCGATCGATCTGCCTCAATCAAAAGTCTTAGCGTACATTCATGAAACCTGCCGATGAACTACATACATCAATCTAGTCGATCACTCCTTCAAATCTGACTTTGATGGTGCAACAACTCGAAAGGGAGAGCTAGCTTCCTAGCTATAAGCTAGTGTGTGTTTATTTATGTACAACGATAGGGAGATATATATAGCCAGCAACTAAGTGAAGTACTGATCAGGTCAACTCTTAGTTAAATGTTACTTAGCTGCTACTAAGCATCGAATAATATGACCCTTTTGACTTGGTTTGATTAAATTTTAGGTACCATTTTTGAAGCAATTGACTTGATGTTAGGTGCATGGTTGCTGGCCGCGCATGGTGTTATGTACTATTTTTTTTTTGCTTTAGGGCACTAGGGCTCAACACGAGACCACAGTACTTACTGTGTCCCGTTAACTTCAGTATATACAAGGTTCTAAAGCTAAGTTAGTCATCGTACAAAATTTAAACAATAGCTAGATCAGTACCAATATTTGGTCATAATAAAAGTTGGCACACGTATTGAACATTCATACTTAGACCCCGCTCGGTTAGGCTGAAAAATGATGATTTATGGCTAAAATTGCACTGTAGCTTGCTAAAATTACACTGTAGCTGAAGGTGACTTATTTGGCGTAATTAAATTTAAAAAATTAAAACTAGAAAAATATGTTAGCTCATCACAGACAATGCAAACGAATACGGGAAAAACAGGCAAAAAAGCTCAAAAAAGTCAAAAGTTCAGAAAAAAAGAAATTTATAAATAGTAAAAAAATAAGCCAGAAGGTTAAGCCGAAATAAGCGAGGCATTAATTAGCTGTCAAACATTTAGTGAGAGCTAAGAAAAAAGATTATTCAGAGCAAAGACGGCGAAATTGCACTTGAAGCTCTTGTGTCTGTAATCAGTCAAACGGACCCCTGTATATACTTGCAAGAAACAAACTGATGCGACGAGGCCCCTCTTAGCAAATTCTTGGTTTATTTCGTTTCATCTGTGTATTAGTCACTGGCAACTAGGACCATATATGTATGTGAACACTAGTATAAGAGAATAAAGAAAAATGTCAATGACAAGTAGGCCCCATATGTTCGTGACTTAGTCTCTGCTCCAAACAGGTTATGGCTTTAGAAGCTAAAAGTCATTTGGAGCGTGTTAATTTTTAACGTGGTTTTTTTTCTCTTTTTCCTTACATTATCCATAAAGATATAATGATGTTTTATTTATTTATTTATTAATTGAATATCTCAGCAAAATTTAACATTCACTGTATTATTATTTTAACTAATAGCTAAAAGCTATAACGTTTTTGAACGGGTCTAAATAACGGAGCTGAGGTCGTACACAATGCACAAAATGTAATATACATACATGGAGTTATAATGTCTGGTGATTGAGCCCTGACAGCCCCGTAAGTCGTCCATTGAAGAGGACTTGGATTGCACGATGTTACTATAATGTAGCTAGCTAGATCAGGGAACCAAAAATCAGCACTACAAGGAAAGCTGAAACAGAGACGGATCCAGCTCGATCACAAACTGAACGGTAAAGTAGAGATGCAATTTTACATAAACGAATGTATTGCATACTTGTTTTAGGCGAAAGAATTTATTGCATACTTATCATAAATCCATTAGTTACACTGACAAAAAATGAATTACAGGAGGGTGATAGTACCACCCTTTCGTACGACAGGTACACACGGACCAAACTACATGCTCCTCGACATGGTCACGTTCTCCAGTTCCTCTCAAATCTCGCGGTCGCTGGCGAGACGAGACCTCAAGTCTCGAGTCCTCACCAAACGCTTCCTCGGTTCACATGACACATGGTCATGACCTAGTCCTCGATTATTTGTCATCCTCAACGACTTACATAGTGTAGTATAAACGAATAACGAATCTTATTGCTCTACGTACACGTATAGGTATAGGTATTATAGTAATCAACGTATGTTTTGACTCAAGGAATCAACTGCACCGTGTACGTACTCGACGGCGTACGTATGCGTACGAATACGTCAACGTAGGATGGATGGATCGACCGACGGGCGTGTTCATTCTTCCTTGTAGTCCTGGTTGTTGTAGGGCGCGAAGAGCTCGGCGAGCCAGCTGCCCTTGCGGTGCACCCGGGAGCCCAGGTCGGCGCACATGCCGTCGCTGTCGTGGATGCTGTAGGTGGAGATGCAGTGGCGGCGGTAGAAGCGCGTGGTGCGGCGCATCACCTCCGCCTCGCCGTCGACGTGCCCCACCATCGCCTCCACGCTCGGCAGCGCGAACCGCCCCCCGAGCAGCCCCGCCAGCCACCGGCACCGCAGCTCCGACGTGTGCAGGTTCGACACGCTCTCCACGTACCCCACGAACGCCATGTTCGGGATCAACGGGTGGATCGTCCCGCTGCAGTTGATTCACCATGTTAAAACACGCTGCATGCACGCATGCATGTCAATTAGCAGCTTCTGCGTGCTAGGCAGGCGCGTACGTACCGGTAGAGCGGCATCATGCTGGACTTGTTGACGACGAGGCCGCGGAAGGGCTCGGGCAGGACGGCGCGGAGCTTGTCCTTGCCCTCGAAGCCGGTGGCGAGGAAGACGAGGTCGGCCTCCACCTCCGTGCCGTCCTCGAGGACGACGCCGTTCTCGGAGAAGCACCACCCCGAGGCCCTCCTGAACCGGATCAGGTCCCGGTCGGCCATCTCGAAGAAGCCGTCCGGCAGGATGGCCATCTGGCAGCTCGCGTAGTCCTCCACGAACGGGTGCTCCGGCTTGAGCCCGTACTTGCTCAGCGGAAGCTTCCATGACAGATACGACTCGATGAACTTCGACACCCCTGCCCTCTACTCACAGACAAAAAAAACAACAGAAAATTTTAAAAAAGTACATTGTCAAATTGTCAAGTTGTGGTTCGTGCATATATTCATGATGCTGACAAGCTAGGGTAATGTACCAAACTGACAAGGGTCTCGAGCATGCACACTCATGCATGCTCAGTTCGGATGTTCGTTCACATGCATCTAGTAGGCTAGCTAGTACGTGGATGTGTTGTGTTGCACGTATCTATGAATGAAAGGTACATGTTTCATACCAGTGGGCTCATGAGCCGGCAGAGGAGCGATCTGAGGAGCCCCTGGTTGGGCCTCTCGTACAGGAACTGGGAGAAGCGGGTGGAGTAGAAGAGGAAGAAGGGCAAGCCCCAGATGGAGTAGGACGGCACCACCCAATGCAGAGTCCTCACCAGCATCGTGCACGCCTGGCCTCCCTCACCTGCATACATTTTTTTAGATAAAGGATATAAAATCCGGCCTCTATATCCACGTGGGATATATACAGCCAAAGGTTACACGAGCATTTAGGCTCAAAGCCTCAAAACTGAGGAGCTTAAAACAACAAAGAAGAGAGCTTAAGGACTAAGAAAAAAGCTACAAAGACTAAGCTTCAGAACTTCTTCTCCATCCTTACTTTCAATCAAGTCTCTATCCCCATCCGACTGCGCCTTCCAAACTTCGGTCTACTTTGCGTGAATAAGGATCTCCGAGGCGACGCCTCCAAGGAGACGACTAGGGTCGCCGACGCCGCCATGCCACCAGAAACGGAGACCGCTTAACCGATCAATCGAGTCAATCGCCTCAATCGAAATCAAGAATTCTAAATCAAGTCTCCGGCCAAGTCAAACGTCAAACTGTTTGGTACTGGCACCGATTACTAGTAGGCGCTACTAGTATTTTTTTTTAGGAACAGTTGAAATGTATGCTCAATAGAGAGTTCGTCTGCTGGCCGCTAGGGTACAACGGCAGCTAGCTACCCCCAGTCGGCAGCTGCGAAGAAACAAGTTTGGAATGACAGATAATTTTTTGTTGCTACAACTAATAGCGCTAGTCAAACCTGCAGTCGTTTCGATACAGTCCAGTATGCAGTCGAAACGTTGGAGTGATGCGTAGTTTCAGAAAGAAAATATCAAGTGGCGCCTCTAGTATGTGCAACTTATTCGCGGAGCTTGAAAAGTCGAAGTATGCGTACGTCTTGTGTTCAGTATACTTTGAACTCGTAAATGCAAGACGCTAGCTAGCTAGCTGCACTGTCTAGATGGAGTGTACGACGGATCATGACAAGAATGACCTTTTCTTGGGCAGAGTATCCCAACAAAGGTTTGGGTCTCCGAATTCGTCAACCGTATGTACCTGTCACAACGTACATGTCACCAAATACGGTATGCGATATTCACTCTCCTAGTTCATCAAATGATTGGATGCTTCCCCCAAAAAAACAATCCCTGTTGGGTTAGTTTTGTGTGAGCTTGCTTTGCATATTCTTTTTCTACGATTTCCTTGTAAATGCGCGCGCGCACATATGATAGCTTATCTGGCTGCTAGTTACATGTGCAATAAAGAATAGTTTTGAGCAATTGTAGTAGCAATTCATAGTTTTTTACTTTCGAATTATGAATAAGAGAAGGTATATATATACATGTAGTTTTTTTCTACTTGTAATATGCAGTATGCTTTTACCTTGGTTGGCCTCGGCGCATTCAAGTGCTAGGTCAATAGCACTCTTCTTGTACCCCACTACCACAACCTTCTTGCCTCTCATCAGCTCAACAGTCTCCTCCTCACTGAGCTTGCAGTAGTCCAAGGAGTGCATGACCTTCCCCTTGAACACTTCCGGCCCCTTGCCCGGCGGGAACACCGGCATCCGCGGCACGTCGCCGTATTTCCCAGTGCACATCACGATGAACTCGAACTTGTACCACTGCACACGCGAATCATATCGATCGGAAGAAACCAGACTACGTGAGATCAAAGTGAGAACAGGAGGGCGACACAGCACGAATATTAAAGCATGCATACGGTACCTGAACCGTGTCGGAGTCGCCGGTGGCGACGCCGACCTCCCACATGGGTTTGCCCTGGAGCGGCTTGCCGGTGCCGCTCCACAGCTCGGTGAACCCGGCGTCCGCGCCGCCAAGGAACTTGACGCCGACCACCTTGGCGCCGAACATGATGTAGCGCCACAGGTCGAACCTGTCGGCGTAGCCCTCGAGGTACTCGACGATCTCCTCGTGCGTCGGGAACGTGGGGTCGTCGCGGTTGCGCCACGAGTAGTCGGAGAACTCGTAGTCGGGGCGCGGCGTCTGCAGCCGCGTGGAGCGGTACACGCAGTGCTTCCACACCCCACCGATGGACGGCGTCGCCTCGAACACCACCGGGTCGTGCCCCGCCAGCTGCTTCGCCGCGGCCAGCCCGCTGATCCCGCCGCCGATGATCGCCACCCTCGACACCGGCGGCACGGCCTCCCTGGTGCACCGTGCTTGCGCCATGACCGATCGGAAGGTGAGCTAATGCTTGATCTTAGCTAGCTGTGCGTGAGGTGATGAGCTTCTAGGAGGCTAGCCGGTGTAGCAGGAAGCGAGCTAGAAGGTGTAGTTGAGTTTATGGCGTGCGATTTGAAGGGGGCATGGTGACGTATTTATAGGGAAGCTAGCGAGGGTTTTAGCATGTGAGCTTCCGCTATGTGTCACAGAAAATGGAGGGAAACATTGCAAGAGAAGAGAAGTGGCATAGAAAACTACTAGTAGAAAACTAGGGCCAAGATATCACCCGAGGGGGCCGGTGTACTACTGGCGACCAGGCCCATGCATGCATCGACTCTGTAATATTCTTGGAACATCTCCCATTTCTTTTTGTCAATTTTCTTCTCAACAAAACAAAGTGAAACGTACTCGATCCATCAGGCAGTAAATTGGTCGTTTCGTTTTCGATGAATCGGGGCCTAGTCATATATTTTTACTAGTTTTCTTTTAGCATGGATTCATGACACGGGAACGACGACCATGTCCTCTTCTTGATCTTGGTCGAGAGAACTTGAACGGAACTTTGGACCGAAGAAAAGGAAGCGGGTGTAAACCCTTGCGTGGGGTAAATTTGGTTGTATGCCTATGGCTAGGTCATTCATTTCAACTTATAATTTATAATTTTTTTAAATAAATAAATAAAATAATTTCTCTATCATTATTTTAAAATAATTTATCAAAATAATATTTATTAAAATTATTTATTAATTTATCGATATTCGATACGCGGCACAAAATACTCATATATCAAACATCATCATAAGCAATCAACAAGTCTATACAGTAATATCTTCTTGTCCCGTCGTGAACTGAGATAGGCCATCCTTGTCCTTTGGTAGCCATGGCCTGTCGCATCACCGGCTTCTCGGCTAGCTAGCTCGCAGCTAATGCGCACTACTCTTTTCACCACAGTATGGAAGCAGCAAACCAAATCGTGGCAGCATGCCAGTTATTTATCACGGGAGTGTTTCGTTTCTGTATATTTCCATTGCATTGCATTCCGGGAATATTTGTTATTTATTCCAATTTTAGTTTTCGATTGTAATATGATCACAGTCCAATTAATTCACTGCCGTGCTAACCACGATTAGCAATAATTAGGCATGGCATGTAATACTAGCCTGCTAGCTAGGGTAACCTTGAAGTAGAGGTGTGCGAGAACTATGTCCAAATAGTACTACAATTAGGACATCTTCAATAGTATCATTTCAACTGTCTATTAACTATATTAAATAAATAAAATCGTATGTGAAAGAGAGAAGGTAAGAAGAGATAATATATTGTATTTTATACAAGAGACGACTTGAATATGTAAACTAACACAAATAGTGAGGGTGTGAGACAGGAAGTTATAATGAAAATAATATAAAATAGTTAGCGAAATGATTTACTGTTGGAGATGTCGTCTCTAGTGCCGTCTTTAGGTAAGGTTGAAGCCTTAGAAACAATTTTAAGAGATAAACTATTATATATACGCTTATAGTGTTATACTCTTGTAGACTTGTAGGTGTAGCTAGCTAGCCTTGCAGAACTACACGTACTAATAATGTACTATACATAAGCATTCAGTAGTAATACTGTATTATGCTGTTTCCCTACATATATACTCCATACCATTATATTTAGGACTTTTGATCAATTGTTTAAAGCTTTAAGAGAACCCGTTTCCTTTTAATTTCCGGCTTCCCTCAGGGGAGAAAAATATTGGTAGCCTTTTCACACCTTTTCAGACCATGAAAGCTATGTATGTCCCCGGCCGGCATGCACCACCGGTTTTCTAATAACCTTGATTATCTATGAGATCGAGTAACCAACCCATTTTATTAATTAGATTACTGTATTGAACTGGAGTACACAATGTGTATGTGCGTGCGCTTATGAACTCAAGAAACCTAGACTAGGGTAGGGCTGACCTTCAACATGCATCCGGCATAAGAAAATCAAGAATTAGGTTGGTCAGCAACACATAACAAGTGTATTTTGCATCTGAACTTCCTTTGAAGACCTTGATTATATTGGAGATCTTTTGAGCTTTTGACCTCCACGTGGACCTAATATATCACTAATTAGGTCGTTTTGGATACGTTCACGACGTATATATTATTCTGCGCACATGGCTCAAACCAACATCCTCCAAGGCCACATGGGTCCCTTTTTTTTAACTTCTAAAAACTGTTTTTTAGCTTTTCTATAGTAACTAACTTTTAAACGAAGTATCTTTTTAAAATAGAGTCTACTAGTTAATTATAGTACATATTGTACCGACTTCATTTATATCTGCAAAAACCGCACGTGAGTTTCTGTTATTCTCTGTAATCTCTCGCACAAACAACCTAAAAACCACAAACTATAGCTAAAACCATAAACCGCAACAAAAAGAACAGCCCATGGTCCGATGCCATTGGTCTTGTTGCTCAATTACACGCACGACGCACTGCAAGGTTAGGTGTGGATTAGTGCGTAGTCGTATATATAATTGATCATATTTGGTACTGATGATTGTGCAAATACCACAACTAGCTACGCTAGCTAGCTCCTGATTATTCCATACATTTACCACGAAGCTCGACCGAACTACTCTGCATGGAACTTTCCCAAGAAATGAGTTAGATGCGTATGGGCTCCGGCTTATGTCGATCGGTAGCTTATGACTTTGTCTGTTCATAAGAGAAAGTATGGAGATATAAATAACTCATGTATGATTTTAGCTGATGTAAATGAGATCGCTATAGTGTGTATTGCAATTAACTTGTAGACTTCGTCTCGAAAAAATACTTTATTTTTTAAGGGTTTTGTTAAACATCATCCGGATATTTTCTTCCTAGCTATCATCCAGATTTAGGACCATTGAATTAGAGATCCAATGGCCATGAATTCTCCCCCTCATGAATTCTACCCCCCAAATCTCCCCCCTTTAAAAACAAGGGCTCCTTGATCTCTAATCCAAATGTCATAAATTTGGATGATAATTAGGAAGAAAACATCCGGGTAATACCTATACGCTCCCATTTTTTAAAAGCTAGTTAATGTAAAAAATCTTAAAAATAACTTTTAAAAGTTAAAAAGAAGAGACCTTATATATTTGCCATAATGGTAAATTAAATAGTTCGGTATATATGAACCTGCAAAGCAATTGAGTAGAATGGAAGGTATTAGGCACGTGCAGTTGCAAATGTACGTAAGATTAACCTTGCAGTGCATCATGCATGTAATTGAGCAACAAGAACAAAGCTCTCAGAAATGCCAGGGAATTATAGTTATTTGGTTTATTTTACTGTACTAATTCTTTGACTTGGGATTGATGATATAGTAGTAGAAAGTAAATGATTATTCTAAAAAAGAGAATGTAAACGTCGTTCCATTGGAATGTGAGAGTAGACGGATTTAATTTTTCAGAAAGTAGCACGGATTTACTGTCTATAGCTTCCTTTTAATTATTCCTAGAGACAGACAGACAGTACGTAGCACCTGCTAGAAAAAGAACAATGTACCACTCACGTGGAAAAATTAAGAGTATTCAAAGGAGTTCTAGACAGAGTGGCGAGAGCTTGTTGAAATTCAAATTGACCGTCAATTTTCAACAAAGGAACGTACATTGATTAGTGCTAGCAATTGGCATGCTATTTCTTGTCGACCGTGCATAGATTAATTGGTGCAAACAAGTGCATATGCATCGAGCAAGCTAGCTATATGCATGACTCTTGGACGGTGACAATACTACTTAGACAAGCTAATTATAATTAACTACATATATACGCAAGCAGCTTGCATGCACTAGTTAATACTCGATCGAGAAATTGCCATTAAGCTTAGGGCAAACTTCGTTTACATTTCTTCCACTGTGCTACAGAACAACAAATGATAGGAAAAACCGCTCATAAATCTTCGAAATTATTCTGTATATATCATATATGCATACGTACTCTTCAGTCTTCACTCGTCAAGATTTAAGAGAGAGAAGGGAGAAAGTAACCCAAAAGAGCTAGAAGACGAATACACAATATTTTATCTAGTTCGTGACGATTTTTCAACTTAAAAGATTGAATAATAATACAACGACTGTGATAGAAAACTTTGAATTGCTGGAGACCAACACTACTTGACCGTAGAATTAAAGGGAACGCGAGAGACAGATATGCAAGACTAGAGACAGATCAATTAGTAAAAGTACTTGCATCTGACTAATACGCTTGTTCATATTTTCGCAGTCCTTTCCGCGTATTTCTGCTTATTTGTCCGGAGATTACTCTACAGTAATTAATTAACGTGGTGCTAATTAAGTTCAAGCAGAAAAGTAATCAACTAGAGCACCGGAAGAGAGATCGAACAAGTGGAGGTTGCAACTTACAAGACCAGGTTCATGCATGGTTGCTATGACAAAATAAAAGCAAGTTCCTTATTTGTCTAGAAACAGCAAACTCTTCGCACAAGGTTTTGAGGTCTGCTAAGATTGCAGGATAGTGCATTATTGTATTGCTAATTGCTACTTTAATTTCATAAATATGCATGAATAGTATACTCCATGGTTGTTGCATACATGATCATTAATCCATATGGTATGTATGCGCATCGCCATGTGCGGTGACTTGTAGACCGACTTTTGGGACTGAGCATGCAGACCTGTAGCCAGGCCATGTCTTGCTTGATCGAACTGCAGATTAGTCTGGCGTTTCAATTGGTGGATGCCACGTTCCTGCATAGATGATGAGTTGATCGATCACCTCTCAAATGAAAACAAAAAAGATCATTTGAGGTGATCAGAACTATGGAAACGTATCCGGATATTACTCAGATATCTAGCTATCGAATCTGAATATGTTTGATCCAAATACCTAATATCCAGATCCAGATACAAAATGAATCCGAATATGTCGGATCCGGAAACCTAGTAATTGGATGTGGATGCGAATCTGGTATGGTTGGCTCTGATTTGGATCCAGATATCTAAATAAAATCCGGATTTGGAGTCGGATATCCAGATTCAACAGATATAATAGCAGCAACCTACTAATACATATGTTTTCTATTTGACCTCCAAATTGAGCATATTATATATGCATTTCGATCATCTCGATAAGCCCGTCATTATGGTGGACTTTAATTTGGCATTTCATATTTTCATTTTGGCACATCCACCAATAAAACTTTTTGTAGGCTCTTTTTAGCTAAATTTGATATGTTTATAACTAATTTATTTGCAATATATCTAGAATTAATTAGGATTATTGACAAAATGGCAACAATAATCAATAATTACGTAATAAACTAGAGAAAAAGGGGCATAAATATTACTACAAAACTGATATTGATTTGTTAAACTTCATTGTGTCATAGGATATGAAGTTGTTCTCAAAAGCTGCATTATACAAATACGTGAGATAAAGATTTATTTGTTGCTGTCAATATTTAATGCGCAGTTACATGTTAGAGTCACTGAGTCAGTTATTTATCAATTTAAAATATTAAAACAATTTGGCGCCATGTTTTAAAGAGGAGAGACCACAAATAATTATTGGAATCCAAAAAAATAGTCGAATCCGATCTGATTTTGAGTATAATCCGATCCGATTTTATATCCAATATTTGTTCAGTCCATATTCGTATTCGGCATTTGTCCGATTTGTATTTGAATCCGAGAAAAAGAAATATTGATGCGAATATGGTTTAAGCACTATCCGATCCATTTTTACCCCTAATCAAAACACACCAGCAGGCTCAAAATAGAGAAAGAAAGCCATTATTTAATTAGGCCCGTATACACTCCCCTTGTGCAATTTAGAAGACCATACATATATCCGTATATGCATAGCGTATGTCAATATATGTATATAGTGTATGTTGGGAGAGGGTCCTACGCTACCTCGAGCCCACGACCACCTAGAAGGACAACTCCGGGCAAGGTACACAAGACCAGCCCCAGAGGTGTCTGAGGCCAACCCTGGGCAAGGTACGCAAGACTAGTCCTGGAGGAATCCAAAGCCAACACTGGACGAGGTGCACAAGACCAGCCCTAGAGGAATTTGGGGCCAACCCCGAAAAAAGTCCGAAGTCAACCTTTTTTTCAACAAATGGCGAACTGCCACCCCAAAGCCGCTCTAATGCTAGGGTACGTTGGTGTTAGCCTTTTTTCAGATCCTCGGAGGGATCTTTGGCCATAGGTCGGTGCACCGATCCAGGCGAGCGATTGGCGACCGTCCGTATTAACGATGGGCTACTGTTGGAAGTGGGTCCCCACGCTACCTCGAGCCCACGACCACCTCAGAGCGATGACTCGTTGGAAGGGCAACCTCGAGCGAGGTATGCAAAACCGACTTCGGAGGAGTCTGAGGCCAACCCCAAGCGAAGTACGCAAGACCGGCCCTAGAGGGGTCCGGGGCGAGCTACGCAAGACCAATCTCGGAGGGGTCCAGAGCCAACCCTGAACAAGGTATGCAATACCAATTTCGGAGAGGTCCAGAGCTAACCCCGAGTAAGGTACACAAGACCAATCCCGGAGGAGTCCGGAGACAAGGTGCGCTAGACCAGCCAAGAGGAGTCCGAGGTCAACCTCGAACAAAGTCCAAAGTCAGCCACAAACCGACTTGTGTCCTAGACGCAGCGGGACCCATGCGAGATCAATGATGAATGTATACCTAGGAGTAAACTAGGCCTCTATGACAAACTTGTAAGTTCACTTGTCTTCCTCTCCTCCTCTATAAATAGAACCCCTTGTAATAGGGGAGAGAGAGGATATTTTTGTAATCCCAAACATTCATATTGAATATACTTGGTAGCATTCTCGACGGCCTTCATATCGGACTGAAGATGCTTCTAAATTTACTGACGGTCACGAGAATAGAGGCGCACATACGCCGAGCAATTCACGAAATCAACAGAGGAAAAACTTCATTTCCGCACAGTACTGAGCGCGGCGCGGGGATGATGAATGAACACGCACGATCGTTTTATGTTTTAAATTTCCCCATCTTTTCCTTGTCTCGGCTTGCAAAAGAAGAAACAAATCATCTAGACAGGACATCTAGTCGATCGTGAGGTCATCGATCAACACCTGCTAATTTGGTATGATTCGCACGTACGACGCCTTTCAATTCAAAGATCAAAGCTAGCCTGTCCCTTCTATGCTAGTCGTGCATCCTGGTGAATGAATTCCTAATGTAGTGCTAGACAGCCGAATTAGATAAAGCATGCCTGTTTTCGGAGCACGCGCACGGCAATTGCCCATGCAATGCACGGCAGCACGAGGGCGGTGATCTCGAAATCGTCGTAAGAAAGTGCGTGCGTGCATGCACATCTGCTGGCTCTTGGACGCCAGTCGGTCTAGTCAGAGATATGCTTTGGACGATAGACAGACATGCAGTACGCGTCAACAGGGTACGTGGTTGAGTCCAGCATTGACCGGTTTTGGTTGCGAGGAAAGGACGAACTTCTTGAGTAACCGTCGCTGGCGACCAGTTCAAACGATTCTTCTGTTTAGAACAAGAATGAATCAATCACAGAATCACAGAAAATAGATTGAACACACAGAGATAGAGAGAACTCCTAATCTTTCTTTATTGATTTCATTCATGTGTACATAATATGCTGGTATGGCTCCCTATTTATAGACTACAATGAGGTGTCCATCATGGGCCGCGGGCTGCTGGCCCAGGCCCAGGTTTCTTAACACTCCCCCTTGGGCACTCATCCAACACGCTCATACCTCATTAAAACTCTATAAAAACCCAGTGGGAAAATTTTGGAGAAAGAGTACATGATACATGTTATGCTGCGATGCACAAATTGCCTCATTAAAAACATTGGTCGAGAAACTTCATGGAAAACTCGTCAAGGGAAAAAGAGTACAATTCACCCAATTTCATTTGGTCTTCAGGACTTTATTCTTTGGGTACTTGATCTTTATGATCAAGGTTTATTAGCGGGCTTGAGAGAATTCTCCCCCTGAATTCTGCACTTCTCTAAGTCTCATCATTCCAATCCCTCACACGCACTTTTCAAAGCAAGATGCGGGGAGTGACTTAGTGAACAAGTCTACATGACTTAGTGTGCAGTACTTTAATCTTGTCCATCTTTGCAATTCATGAGCATAGAGGAACTTGGGGTTGATATGCTTACATAGCCCGTCTGCACTTGTGCAACGCAAGCTGCATTATCTTCATGGATAATTGTGGGGGTTTGCACAATGTTCATTCCACATGACTGCTAGATGTGGTGAACCGTTCAGCGGAACCAAGCGCACTCTCGTGCAGCTTTATACAGTGCTATAATTTCTGAGTGGTTCGTCGAAGTAGCTACAAGGCTTTGCTTAGACGATTTCTAGGAAATTACAGTTCCACCACATGGAAATACATAGCTTGTTTGCGACTTAGCGGTATGCGGGTCAGACAGGTACCCAGCATCTGCATAGTCAATCAAGTTCAGATCTTGATTCTTTCTGTAAGACAATCCAATGTTTTTGCTTCCTTGGAGGTATCGGAAGGTGTCCTTTATGCCCTGCCAATGCCTGTTGGTGGGCTCTGCACTATACCTTGCCAATAGGTACACGGCAAATGCAATGTCCGATCTAGCGCAGTTTGCTAAGTACATGAATGCTACTACTGCACTCAAGTATAGGAATTCCGGTTCCAGGACTTCCTCCCCCTCTTCCCTAGGTCGGAAAGGATCTTTTTCTTTCTGTAAAGACCTCCCGATTATCGGTACTTTTGATGGGTATACCTTCTCAAAGCCAAGCCTTTCTAGCACCTTTTGGGTGTAGGCCGACTAATGTACCAAGATTCCTTCAGGGACATGCTCAAACTGCAGGCCTAAGCAGAACTTGGTCTTACCCAAATCTTTCATTTCAAATTCTGACTCCAAGTAGGAGCTTGCTTCTTTAATAGTTTTTGCTGTCCCGATGATGTTCATATCATCTACATACACAGAGATTATACAGAATCCATTCTGGGATCGCCGTATAAACACACAAGGACAGTCTTCATTATTCGTGTAGCCTTTCTTGCAGAGAAAGTCACTCAAACGATTATACCACATTCTTCCAGATTGTTTCAGTCCATACAGTGACTTTCTGAGTTTCACACTGTACAGATTTCTATTTGCTCTGTCTTGGTTCGGGAGAGGGATTCCTTCAGGGACTCTCATATAAATTTCCGAATCCAAGTTACCATAAAGGTATGCAGTCACTGTTGGTGATATGCCCTAGAGGCAACATGGAGATGTTGAATATATCACATACTATGTTTATGATACATTGCTTTGTTCCTTGAAATAGACATTATCATTATTGATCAATGAGTATGTGACTTATTCATGAGACTCTTAATGCCAAAATGTTGCTATTTCTAAATGATCCCTGATCATATATCATATGAGGAACATATATGATTCAAAGATCAGCATATGTATTGATTGATGATCATGTCTCATGGATCATGGTATGGAGATACCAAATCAATAATATGGACATGTGTTAGTGAACATATGTTGGATAGACCCGCCATGAGACACTGCAGAGATTCCATGTGTCATTAGTTGGTCTCAAGTAGTGTTTATGTAGAATCGTTAGACTTGAGATCATCATGGTTCCCAACATGCGTAGTAGCCTATTTTGGGACTACTAACCACTACTCCGTAACTGGGTAGTCATAAAAGTAGTCTTCGGGTTTGCTATGAAACATGTAGTGGGATGTGAATGATCAAGATAGAATTTGCCCCTCCTTATGGGAGAGATATCTCTGGGCCCCTCGATGTAATGGATTATGAAAGTGCATGGCCATGCCAATGTGATTGAGGAGTCAATCACAAGTTTATAATCCATCACGGAATCGAGAGAGTGATTGAGCCATTAAGAGGATGACACAGGTCTCGCCTTGAGCTTAATCTATATCGTGAGGCAAAAGGATTCGTACATGAGAACATTACAGGTTCAGCCGATATGATCTTTACGTATACTTTGGGGTTAATATGTCTTGCTAGAGGCCGCTATTAACAGGGTGACCGGAAAGGTGTTTCCGGGTCGCGACCAAGTATACGTGAACCTACAGGGTCGCACACTTAACGGGTTGGAACACTAATTCGAATGTGATTCGGATGTGGGCTCAATTCGGATAGAGATCCGGATAGACTCCTATTGGGCCTCGGTCCACGAGGCCCAAGTGAGGAGGTCTATATATTTGGAGGCGGGGGGGCTGAGGGATGTACGCATATGTTCCTCCCGAACAAAACCCTAGCCGCCACCTCCCGAGCCAAACCCTAGCCGCTCGCGAGTGCTGGTACACTCGCGATCGGAGTTCCAGCCCCGGACGTGTGGATACCGGTGGAGGCGCTGCTCGTTGCGGCGTTGATCGGCATCAACAAACTACAGATTGGATCTGCTCGTGGTGTGGTTGATCGCGTGGAGGAGACGATCTGTTCGGGACGATCGGCTACTTCCACTACTACCTCGACGCGCGTGGTTGGATCGGCTTCTCCAACTCTTCTTCCGCTGCGCTGCGCGTCTAGTGGTAACGATCTATGATCCCTTCTTAGCATGATGTCCTGGTGTGCGCGGTAGAAATTTTTTATTTTCTGCTATCGTAGCCTACGCGCGTTCCTTTAGTGGTATCAGAGCCATCTTGCTTAGTTTGCGATCTGGATCAGCGCATATGATGATATGCGGTTGTAGTAGATTGGATCTATTACAGTCTAGATCAGTCGGTTCATGTGATGAATCGATGGTAGCACGGGTTGATGAGATCAATCGGTGAATAGGGGTTGGATGAGGCGCAGATTGTATCACTACTGGTGCCCTAGAGATTGTCTCGGATCGGCATAAGGTGGTTATGTCGAATACTAGTAGGATACGAATCTGATAGCCTCGGGCCAGTGGGAATACTAGTGCCCTAGAGATTGTCTCGGATCGGCATAAGGTGGTTATGCCGAATACTAGTAGGTTACGGATCTGATGGCCTCGGCCCAGTGGAAAAACTAGCATCCTAGAGAATGTCTCGGATCGGCATAAGGTGGTTGTGCCGAATAGTTTTTCCATTGCGATTTCATAGATTGGATCTGTAAATTTCGTAGGGTGTTCAGGGCGCTGCCCTGAAACCCGCGGGGGGCGGCCCCCCCCTCGACCCCCCGCCCGCTGACCGGCCAGCGGGACCGCCGTGCGTACCCGCCTTGTATAGCGTCTTGGGTTCACATCGTTAGGTAGAATACGATTCTACGTCTAACTTGTTTTTGCAGAGAATGACGTGAATAGTATGGCCCTATATCTTATTGGAATGTATGAGATGTATGTGATGCATGTAACATTCGTTCATGGCCTGCGTGTCATGATTATTTCAGCTATTGTTAGCTGTCTATATTGTATTTAACGACCTGCGTGTCGACCTTAATGCTTGAATCTATCTTTGTAATCTTCAATTTCTAGCTATTATAGGTAGTAGCCTAGTTTTGAGGTTACAAGCTTTCAAGCATGGTGGCCTAAAGGAGTGATGTGGAGGATGGAGATCGTCTACACCTACATGGAGATGGAGATCACCATTTGTTTGGGCCATACTACTTCACAGTTAAATGTGTTTATCTGTGATATTATCTATCTTATTCTTATGCAATGTTTTGTCATATGTTGCTTTGGTAGGATAGAATCCCTCATAAAATTAGGTGTTCATGCCCTTCCATATGTTGCACCAAAAGATAATGATCACCGCATGGTAGGTCTACCAAAGTAGAGTGCCGTCGGTTATCATCATTATTTGGGGTAGATGTCGGACATCTACATGCGGAAGCATTTGGTTTACTTAACAAGGTTATCAAAACAGTTTTGGACCTTGGGGCATAGATTGGGGCCGGGGCATGTTGATGTCACCCAACAAGCAAGAGTCACATAGGGATGTGATTAGCAAGGTGTTGCTTACCCATGTCACTAGTTTTCTAGCCGTGATGCCAAAGCTCACTAGGAATTAGTGAAATGAGGTTCTTGACCCACTATGTAACTTAGAGGGAGTTTTGTTGCAAAACACATAGTGGGAGTCTTTTGTTAAATTGTTTAATAAAAGATGAACATAAACATAGTGCTAAACTTTGCATATTCTTTGTTGTAGATCATGTCAACTAATGCCGCATCCAGTTCTTTTAATTTGCGATCTATTCTTGAGAAAGAAAAACTCAATGGAACGAACTTTATGGATTGGTATCGCAACTTGAGAATTGTTCTCAAGCAAGAGCGCAAGGAGTATGTCCTTGAGTCTCATTATCCTGATGACTTGCCTGATAATGCTACTGCGGCTGCACGGAGAGCTTATGAGAAGCAAACGAATGATTACCTTGATGTGAGCTGTCTCATGCTTGCCACAATGTCCTCTGAGCTTCAGAAGCAATATGAGAACACAGATGCCTACAATATCATTGTGGGGTTGCGTGGTATGTTTGAGAACCAAGCAAGGGCTGAGAGGTTCAACACTTCAAAGTCCTTGTTTGCGTGCAGGCTTGCAGAAGGGAATCCCGTCAGCCCTCATGTGATTAAGATGATTGGCTACATTGAGAGTCTGGAAAAGCTTGGTTTTCCCCTTAGCCAAGAGTTGGCTACTGATGTGATTCTCCAGTCACTCCCCCCGAGCTTTGAGCCATTCATACTGAACTATCACATGAACAACATGGATAAGACCTTGGCAGAGTTGCATGGGATGCTAAAAGCTGCCGAGGAAAGCATTAAGAAAAGCAGCAATCATGTGATGATGATGCAGAAAGGCAAGGGCAAGCCCAATGTCAAGAAAGGCGCGGTCAAAAGAAAGTTAGCTCCCGATGAGATCGCGAGCAGTTCTAAGGCCAAGCAAGTCAAGAAGGGCGCTGCTCCTAATGCAGATTGTTACTACTGTAAGCAATCAGGTCATTGGAAAAGGAACTGCCCAAAGTACTTGGAGGATCTTGAGAAGAAGAAGGGAAGTACGACTTCCTCTCCAGGTATAAATGTTATAGAGATCAATCTTGCTACTTCATCCACTGATTCATGGGTATTTGATACCGGATCGGTTGCTCACCTTTGCAAATCGTTGCAGGGGCTAAGAAGAAGTAGAAGTTTGAGGAGGAGCGAAGTGGATCTTCGCGTTGGCAATGGAGCAAAAGTTGCTGCGGTCGCTGTTGGCACCATGCCATTGTCTTTACCTTCAGGATTAGTTTTGGAATTGAATAATTGTTATTGTGTTCCATCTCTTTCCAAGAACATTATTTCTGCTTCATGTTTGCAAGCAGAAGGTTATGACTTTAGATCTGTGAACAATGGTTGTTCTCTTTATTTCAAAGATATGTTCTATTGTCATACTCCATTGGTGAATGGGTTATATGTTCTTACTCTTGAAGAGTCACCGGTCTATAACATTAATGCAAAGAGGCAACGTTCGAATGATTTGAATCCCACGTTTATTTGGCACTGTCGCTTAGGTCACATAAATGAGAAACGCATGGAGAAGCTCCATAGAGATGGTATTCTGCACTCATTTGATTTTGAATCATTTGAGACATGCGAATCTTGTTTACTTGGCAAGATGACAAAGGCACCTTTCACCGGTCAAGGTGAACGGGCAAGTGACTTATTGGCACTCGTACATTCTGATGTATGTGGACCAATGAGCTCAACAGCCAGAGGTGGTTTTCAGTACTTCATAACTTTTACTGATGATTTTAGTAGATATGGGTATATCTACCTGATGAAGCATAAGTCCGAATCCTTTGAAAAGTTCAAAGAATTCCAAAATGAAGTGCAAAATCATTTAGGCAAGACAATCAAGTTTCTACGATCTGATCGTGGAGGCGAGTATTTGAGCCATGAGTTTGGCAATCATCTGAAGGATTGTGGAATTGTTCCACAATTGACTCCGCCAGGAACACCTCAATGGAATGGGGTATCTGAACGGAGAAATCGCACCTTATTAGATATGGTGCGCTCCATGATGAGCCAAAGTGATCTTCCGTTGTCTTTTTGGGGGTACGCTCTTGAAACAGCCGCTTTCACACTAAACAGGGTTCCATCAAAATCAGTAGAAAAGACACCATATGAGATGTGGACAGGACAACGTCCTAGCTTGTCTTTTCTTAAGATTTGGGGATGTGAGGCTTATGTAAAACGTTTACAATCTGATAAGCTCAGTCCTAAATCTGATAAATGCTTCTTTATCGGGTATCCTAAGGAAACAAAAGGATATTACTTCTATAATCAAGGAGAAGGCAAAGTGTTTGTCGCCCGGCATGGTGTCTTCTTAGAGAAAGAGTTTCTCTCAAGAAGGGATAGTGGGAGCATGGTGCAACTTGAAGAAATTCGGGAAACACCTGAAAACGTTTCAGCTCCTACAGAACCACAACAGGATGAACAAACTGTTGAAGAACCTGTTGTGGACACACCGGCACCACGTAGGTCAGAGAGGTCACGTCGTGCACCTGAAAGGTACATGTTCTTGACTACTCAACAACGGGACATATTGTTGTTAGACAACGATGAGCCTAAGACCTATGAAGAAGCGATGGTGGGACCAGACTCTGAGAAATGGCTTGAAGCCATGAGATCCGAAATTGAATCCATGCACAGTAATCATGTTTGGAACTTGGTTGATCCACCTGATGGTGTTAAAACCATTGAGTGCAAATGGATTTTCAAGAAAAAGATAGACATAGATGGAAATGTTCACATCTATAAAGCGCGATTGGTGGCCAAAGGTTTCAAACAAATTCAAGGTGTTGATTATGATGAAACTTTTTCGCCCGTCGCAATGATAAAGTCTATTCGGATCATTCTAGCGATTGCTGCATATTTCGACTATGAAATATGGCAAATGGATGTCAAAACAGCTTTCCTTAATGGAAATCTGAGTGAGGATGTGTACATGACACAGCCCACGGGTTTTGTCGATCCGCAATCAGCTGGAAAGATATGCAAGCTGCAAAGATCCATTTATGGATTAAAGCAGGCATCTCGGAGTTGGAACATTCGTTTTGATGAAGTAATCAAAGGGTTTGGTTTCATCAAGAACGAAGAAGAGCCTTGTGTTTACAAAAAGGCTAGTGGGAGCGCACTCGTGTTTCTGGTCTTATATGTGGATGACATATTACTGATCGGAAATGACATTCCTATGCTCGAATCTGTTAAGTCTTCATTGAAAAATAGTTTCTCTATGAAAGACTTAGGAGAGGCGGCATATATTCTGGGCATCAAGATCTATAGGGATAGATCTTGATGCCCAGAATATATGCCGCCTCTCCTAAGTCTTTCATAGAGAAACTATTTTTCTCTATGAAAGACTTAGGAGAGGCGGCATATATTCTGGGCATCAAGATCTATCCCTATAGATCTTGATGCCCAGAATATATGCCGCCTCTCCTAAGTCTTTCATAGAGAAACTATTTTTCAATGAAGACTTAACAGATGCGGCATATATTCTGGGCATCTGTTAAGTCTTCATTGAAAAATAGTTTCTCTATGAAAGACTTAGGAGAGGCGGCATATATTCTGGGCATCAAGATCTATAGGGATAGATCTTGATGCCCAGAATATATGCCGCCTCTCCTAAGTCTTCATTGAAAAATAGTTTCTCTATGAAAGACTTAGGAGAGGCGGCATATATTCTGGGCATCAAGATCTATAGGGATAGATCAAGAAGGCTAATTGGATTAAGCCAAGATACGTACATTGACAAGGTGTTGAAAAGGTTCAACATGCAGGATTCCAAGAAAGGCTTCCTACCTATGTCACATGGTATACATCTTAGCAAGAGTCAGTGTCCTAGTACACCTGATGAGCGGGATAAAATGAATGCGATTCCATATGCTTCGGCTATGGGATCCATTATGTATGCCATGCTTTGTACACGTCCAGATGTCTCGTATGCTTTAAGTGCTACAAGTAGATACCAGTCAGATCCAGGTGAAAGTCACTGGATTGCCGTAAAGAACATCTTGAAGTACTTGAGAAGAACTAAAGATGTGTTCCTCGTCTATGGGGGTGAGGAAGAGCTCGTTGTAAATGGTTACACCGATGCTAGCTTCCAAACTGACAAAGATGATTTTAGATCGCAATCTGGATTTGTGTTCTGCCTGAATGGCGGTGCGGTGAGCTGGAAGAGTTCCAAGCAGGAGACGGTTGCTGATTCTACAACAGAGGCCGAGTACATAGCAGCTTCTGAAGCTGCTAAAGAGGCTGTTTGGATCAAGAAATTTGTTTCTGAGCTTGGTGTGGTGGCTAGTGCCTCCAGCCCAATGGACCTCTACTGTGACAATAGTGGGGCCATTGCGCAAGCCAAGGAGCCTAGATCGCACCAGAAGTCCAAGCACATTCTACGGCGATTTCATCTCATCCGCGAGATTGTGGAGAGAGGCGATGTGAAGATATGCAAAGTACAAACGGATTTGAACATTGCAGATCCGTTGACAAAGCCGCTTCCCCAGCCAAAGCATGAGGCTCACACTAGGGCAATGGGTATTAGATACCTACATGGTTGACTCTAGTGCAAGTGGGAGACTGTTGGTGATATGCCCTAGAGGCAACATGGAGATGTTGAATATATCACATACTATGTTTATGATACATTGCTTTGTTCCTTGAAATAGACATTATCATTATTGATCAATGAGTATGTGACTTATTCATGAGACTCTTAATGCCAAAATGTTGCTATTTCTAAATGATCCCTGATCATATATCATATGAGGAACATATATGATTCAAAGATCAGCATATGTATTGATTGATGATCATGTCTCATGGATCATGGTATGGAGATACCAAATCAATAATATGGACATGTGTTAGTGAACATATGTTGGATAGACCCGCCATGAGACACTGCAGAGATTCCATGTGTCATTAGTTGGTCTCAAGTAGTGTTTATGTAGAATCGTTAGACTTGAGATCATCATGGTTCCCAACATGCGTAGTAGCCTATTTTGGGACTACTAACCACTACTCCGTAACTGGGTAGTCATAAAAGTAGTCTTCGGGTTTGCTATGAAACATGTAGTGGGATGTGAATGATCAAGATAGAATTTGCCCCTCCTTATGGGAGAGATATCTCTGGGCCCCTCGATGTAATGGATTATGAAAGTGCATGGCCATGCCAATGTGATTGAGGAGTCAATCACAAGTTTATAATCCATCACGGAATCGAGAGAGTGATTGAGCCATTAAGAGGATGACACAGGTCTCGCCTTGAGCTTAATCTATATCGTGAGGCAAAAGGATTCGTACATGAGAACATTACAGGTTCAGCCGATATGATCTTTACGTATACTTTGGGGTTAATATGTCTTGCTAGAGGCCGCTATTAACAGGGTGACCGGAAAGGTGTTTCCGGGTCGCGACCAAGTATACGTGAACCTACAGGGTCGCACACTTAACGGGTTGGAACACTAATTCGAATGTGATTCGGATGTGGGCTCAATTCGGATAGAGATCCGGATAGACTCCTATTGGGCCTCGGTCCACGAGGCCCAAGTGAGGAGGTCTATATATTTGGAGGCGGGGGGGCTGAGGGATGTACGCATATGTTCCTCCCGAACAAAACCCTAGCCGCCACCTCCCGAGCCAAACCCTAGCCGCTCGCGAGTGCTGGTACACTCGCGATCGGAGTTCCAGCCCCGGACGTGTGGATACCGGTGGAGGCGCTGCTCGTTGCGGCGTTGATCGGCATCAACAAACTACAGATTGGATCTGCTCGTGGTGTGGTTGATCGCGTGGAGGAGACGATCTGTTCGGGACGATCGGCTACTTCCACTACTACCTCGACGCGCGTGGTTGGATCGGCTTCTCCAACTCTTCTTCCGCTGCGCTGCGCGTCTAGTGGTAACGATCTATGATCCCTTCTTAGCATGATGTCCTGGTGTGCGCGGTAGAAATTTTTTATTTTCTGCTATCGTAGCCTACGCGCGTTCCTTTAGTCACAACATCCATCAGTTTCATTTTTACTGCCATTGAGATCAAGTATCTAAAGGTAATCCACTCATGACTGGGGAGTAGGTTTCTTCATAATCAACTTCAGGACGTTGAGTGAAACCTTGGGCTACTAGCCTAACTTTGTATCTCACTACTTCATTTCTTTCATTTCTCTTTCGAACAAATACCCACTTGTGCCCAACGGGGTGCACATGGGGAGGCGTGCGGCATACGGGCCCAAACACCTCTCTTTTGTTAAGAGATAGCAATTCAGTTGCTATTGCCTTTTTTCAGTCTTCTCAATCTAATCTTTTCTTACATTCAGCGAGTGATGCAGGTTTGGGATCAAGATCGATGATTATGACAATTTTCTTTGCGAAGTAGATGTCGATATTAGCTATTGTTCTATTCAGGGACTCCCCCGTGTGCACATAATTCATAGCTATTTCTTCATGAGTTGCTTCTTCTGGAGCGATTGCTTCTTCTGGAGCTTCACCTTGCGCATCGCTTCTTTCAATTGCGGTGGCAAGTCCCTTTAGTTTTTCAGCTCCGATGTGTGCGCACACATCCATGCTGATTTCTTCTTCCATGGATATTCGGATCCAGTATGCCCTTTCTGAAGGTGTCATACTCATGTCAGGTCTCAACTGGCTCCCCTTCTCATTCTGGGGGACTTCAGTGATCGGCTGTGATAAATCCCTCTTATCCTTCTTCACCAGGCGTCCCCGGTTACTAAGAATTCGAGGAACCAGAGTTCTCGTCCTCTTTTTTATTTTTCTGAGGCCTCTGGACGAGATTAGGGATACTTTCAATTTTCTTTGGTATTTCAACCCTCTCCGGTGCAGTGCGTGCAGGCACATGCAACTTAGTCACGCTCTTCGAATCACTAAAGTGATCAGGCAGTTGATTTGCTAGTTCTTGCAAATCAATTGTCTTCTGGACTTATATTGTCTTCTGGACTTCTCTATTTGCTTCACTAATGCGCAGGCATCTGCTTGGATTCCCCAGGCTTGCCACATAATTTCCCGATATTCTTCATCAAGGGGTTGATTTCCTCCCCCTAATGTTGGGAAATCTTCGGTGCTAACCCTTGCGCTAATTGCATAGGTGAACGGATGTTATAGGCCGAAGGTCTAAGGTTGATGAGATCCGCTGCATGTAGGACTGCGTGTCCCCAACATGTAGTTGATAAATTACAATTATACAAGAGGGGTCGGGCAATAAATTTAATTCTCTTAATTAAAGCCTCTGCCAGACCATTCTGGGTATGGACATGCGGTACCGAATGCTCAACTGCAATTCCCATCGCCATGCAATAATCATCAAATGCCTTTGAAGTAAATTCTCCGGCGTTGTCCATTCTGATAGACTTGATATGATGATCTGGAAACACATTTCTGATGCGAATGATCTGCGAGATCAGTTTTGCAAAGACGTGGTTTCTTGTGGACAACAAACCCACATATGACCACTTCGAAGAAGCGTTAATGAGCACCATGAAATACTTAAATTGCCCTGAGATGGGCTGAATGAGACTGCAAATATCTCCCTGGATGCGTTCCAGGAATGCAGGGACTTCATCCTTCACTTTCAGAGTGGAGGATCTAGTAATTAGTTTCCCAGTGGCACATGCGGGGCACACAAAATCTTCATGATTCAGGCCAGGTGGTACGGGGGCGGCTATTCGGGCGTCACGCCGGTCTCGTGTGGCGGCGCGGCAGTCCGACGCTTCGGGCGCGAGCCAAGGGGAGGTGGTGTGCGATGCGGGCGCGGAGACCGACGACAGCGGCGGCGCCTCGTGCGGGAGGCGGTGGCCCGTGCGGGGGCGACAACCAGGCGGCCGGCTTCAAGTCCCTGCCGGTCCGAGTGGCGGAAGATTCAGGCCTGCGGCCGAACCGAGCGGCGATGGCTTCATGCGGGAAGCGTCGGCCGAGCGCCGGGTGGCTCCAGGCGGCGGCGCCGACTGCTGGCCGGCGGTGTCTCGGGCTCTACGGCCGGCGGTCGGCAGCGCGCGTACGGGCGCAGTGATGCCTTTGGGTTCCACGGCCGGCGATGCGCATTCTGGCGCATTGGCAGTGCCTCTTTTCTTTTCTTTTTCTGTGTGATGCCGTGCAGAGCAATAACAGAAGAAGGATGCCAATTTTCTTTGTACAGCGATCATGCAGAATCAAACAAAACTATACAAAAATTTTCGTTTATACTCTACGATGCAATCAACATCTTACCCCTTTTTCTCAATCTGCCGATCGACATTGTGCCGGCGACTTCAGGTCTGCTCGCGGTAGATTAGGGCGGATTTGCATCGTTTTCTAATCTACAGTGCAATCAACATCTACCCTGTTTCACAATCTACCGATCGGCATTGTGCCGGCGACTTCAAGTCTGCTCGCGGTAGATTAGGGCAGATTTGCACCGTAGAGATTCAATCTAGAACGCGAAAAGAAAATACAGATTCAAAAGCGATCTAGAAAATGCAATCTGTGCTTCGATGATTACCTCGTTCACTAGAGCGAAGTCGTGCTGATAACGTGTTGAAGAACCGTCGCTGGCGACCAGTCCAAGCGATTCCTCTGTTTAGAACAAGAACGAATCAATCACAGAATCACAGAAAATAGATTGAACACACAGAGAGAGATAGAGAGAACTCCTGTTCTTTCTTTATTGCTTTCATTCATGTGTACATAATATGCTGGTATGGCTCCCTATTTATAGACTACAATGAGGTGCCCACCATGGGCCGCGGGCTGCTGGCCCAGCCCCAGGTTTCTTAACAGAACTAAGGCCTCGCTCCTTCTAGTTCACTATTTCACTATTTTGTATTTTCTTAGCTTTTAGTTTTTTTACTTTTTGTGTGTTTTTTGTATTATTCATGATAGGATAACCTATTTTTTATTTTTTTAAAATTTAATTATATCAAAAAAGTTACCAGCTGTTACAATGTAAAATAAAACCAGCTATAGTGAAAAATCAAAGCCACAAAAAAGCCAAAATAAACAGCCCTAAGCTGTCATATGCACACAGGGAGTTCCTGGTTCTTGGTTGGTCGTCTTGCCAAAAAATCAACTTCAAATTCTATCTAAAGAACTTAAAGGGTGTTTAAATCAGTTTTGATTTTCTGTTTGAATAAGCTGAAAGTCGATTTGAATATCTTGACTCCTAAAAATAGCTTATTCAAGTCGTTTCCAAAAGCCGCCAGCTTCCGTCGTCTCTTTCACGTCTGCATCTTCCAAAAACCATTTTTAAAATTTTATTTAATAGCTACTCCTTCCAATCATTATTCTTTCATTTTAGCCTAATACCAAAATCTCTGGTCAAAAACCATCGGCTCCAGACGATGACACGCCGTTAAGTGTGCGTTTTGCACGTGGGACCGACCGGCTTCTCATGGGCCGGCCCGTATAGGAAACTTGCGCGCCGTGCTGGGGCCCGCCTGTCGGACGGAATGCCACCGACCCAAGCCTCGTAGTAGGAGTACAGGAGTAGGACCGTCCGTGCGGCGTGCGCCGAGTGGGACGCCTGCTCGGTCGGCTTGCTTGCTTCCGCGCGGTGAGTCGCGCCGCCTGCGCCCGGCCCAGCTCTGAGCCTCCGAGGTCCAAATTTTGCCGCCACCGCGCCGGGCGGCTCGGCACGCTATCTTTTCGCGGACCACGTACATTCCAACTGCTGCTGGCGCGCGCACCGCGCAGTTGGCACTTTGGCTGGCCGGCTGCGCGCGGGCTCATGGCTCCAGCTCTTTATCCTGGGAAGCAGCTCGACAGCATCTTGAGAAGTAACGTAACCGAGGCACCTACACTGAAAAGTCCCCAAAATTTCAACCCTAAAATTTTTTCCTTGTTTTTTTGCTGAATTTTTGAGTGAATTCGGAAACTTTCCCTTCTGGGAAAGTTCCCCTCGCTGCCGCTTTCCCTTTTCGGCCGGGCACCTCTTTTTCCCGCTGGCGCCCCGCCCATTTCCGCCTTCTCCTTCGCCCGGCGCTTGCGCCCTTTCCCGCTGGCGCCTCCCCTTTCCGCCTCCGTCTCGGGCGCCTTCCCCCGCCCCCTCTCCGCTGGCGCCCCTGCTCTCCCCGCCTCCTCCCTCGCGCACGCATGCGTGCTGCGCCCGCGCCGCACCGCCTTTGCGCCCGCGGTTTCGCCCCGCTCGCGTCACCCCGACGCCGCCCGGTCTGAAGCCGGCAAAGCCCTCGCGCCACGCGTCGCCCTGCGTCTGCGCTGGACCCACCTGGCAGCCCCCGCCTCCTCCTCCTTCCGCGCGCGAACGCGCCCCCGCCCTGCTGCCCCTCACTTGCTCCCTCTCCCGTCCAGTCGTCATTACAGCCGCCAGCGCCCGGTCACACCCGCATTTGCGCCAAAGAGACCCACCACCAGCTCCCGTCCATCCCTGTTGACCCCGCGCCCCGCCCGTTCCTTCTCCCTCCGCTCGGGTATAAAACCCCGCTTCCGACTCCCTCCCCCTCCTTTGCTTCCCGAGCTCTCCCACCGCCCTCAATCCCCTCCCATCACTCCAAGGGGCCTCCCAGAGCAGCCAATTGAGCCCTCGTCGTCCTCACCGTCGTCGCCGCTCTTCCCTGCGCCGGCGACCCCGTGAGTCGATCTCCCTCCCCATTGCCTCATTCCCCGATTGCATTCGCCTATCGCTCCCCTACTGCCCCCTAACCAATGTGGTAACCTTCGCTGGCCAGGTGATCGCCCATGCAACCCTGCCGCCGCAGCTCTCCTCCGGCGGAAACCACCTCACCGTGGCCAGAACACTCCGAAGCTTCTCCACCGAAACCAACTCCGCCATCGTGAGCTCCTGCCCCCTCTGACCGAAAAGTCGCACCCCTTTTGATTGGATAGTCACCGGAGAGCTTCCTCGCCGCCGCAAACCCGAAACCACCCCCTTCTGCCTCTAGCCTCCACCGCTGATCCCCTTGCCTCCCAAACTCCAAAAATGAGCTCCCCGTGTTGAGGCGCACCCGGCGAAACCTTCCCCGGCCATCGGGGGTCATTGCCGTCGCCGGAGTGTAGCCGCTCCGCCGCTCTGCCTCTCTGTCGCAAGCTCGCGGCGAGGGGTAGACGAAGGGGAACGTGGCCCCATCCCCTCCGCCCGTTCCTCTCGTCACCGTATAGCGTCGGCCGTCGGATGTCACCTAACCACCGCCGTCCAATCCTCATAACCGCACCGCCTGGCATCCGTTGGATCCGCCTGTACCGGTTCGCCGCCTCCCCGCATCGACGCCGTCCGTCCCGGCCACGCGTCGCCCATCCGCCCCGTGCGGGCGCAGCGCATATGGGCCGCGGCCTCTCGGCCCGCTCCGCTCCCGCGCGCGCGCGTTTGATTTTCCGGCCAGGCCACACTGTAGCCGGAGGCCGGCCCAACACTGTTCACACCGAATTTCCCGGATTTATTAATTTCTAAATTCCCAGAAAATCCAAATAAATTCTAGAAAATCTCAAAAATTCCCAAATTTCACCACTTTGCTCAAAAAAATGTTCTGAATCCATTTTTGGCCTCCATTCCTCCAGATTCATCCTAGATAAATTCCTAAAATTCCCCATTTGAGGATTTATGCATTTTACTCCTTTTTGAATAGTTTATTTTCCCTCGCTTGATTAGGCTCAAGCTGGACTTAATTGTTTTATGTGTTTGCGCTAGTCTCGGAGAACCCGGAAGCCTAGGTGCAGACTCAGGATCCAGACGCTTCTTCGTTCGAGCTAGCTAAGATCGTCCAGATTAACGGCAAGTCACAAGTCCTTGATCATGTTGTATCCCATGCCATCTAATTATGTTATTATGCTATTTGCATTAAATTAGTTCTGAAATGTTAGTTTAAAGTAAAATAAAATATTTAGAATGACATGTTATGTAGCTAAACCTACCACCGACAAATGTTATGTTAAACTTGTAGCCATGCCTTTGTAACTCTAGAGTTAATTATCTGATAATCTAGATAACTGTATATTATTATTATCATGCATAGTCTTATACTAATAAGGTTGTGGCTGCGGGCCAATAGAATTTGGAAAACCCGACTCTAAGGTAGGGTGGTATGGGACACCGTATCTTAGAGCGGAGAGTGCCGGCGTGCACGAGGTAGGGTAAGGGTTGGGGAAGAGCTGTGAGACGGTCTTCGCCCATCTTTTACCCTAGGATTGAAGTTAGGGTAAGGGTGTTGTGGGGTGCCGCGAGACGGCTTTCGCCCACCGCTTACCCTAGGTTGGGTCGTGGACCTGGCGAGGTTGCGGACCATGTGAAAATATAAGGACTGAAACCCTTACGCTGAGCAAATGTCATAGTGATCGCTCAACCACAGGAGTTGACTTGTCAACACTGGTCTAGTAGCTGCTCAACTCGATTGAAACTCTACAGGTGTGAAGGAGGAGGAGGTTAAGCAGTGAGGTTAGGTAAGCCGTACTGCGGATGCCTAACAACGGTAGAATTCACTCGAAGCGGACGTTTGTTTTCTTGTTTTCTTGTGCCAGACCCGAGTGGATTCTACCGGGTAGAGCCTATATAAAGAGTTGAGCAGTGAAACGACCTGGCTTTCTTAACTCTGTCGCGGGAGTTAAGGAATCGTGTGGGTAAAGCTGAGCAAACTCTGCAGAGTCAATTAAATGGTATTCGAATACGCCGTGCTCCCGGTTATTGGAGCTGTGTCACTTGGGTGATTCCAGCAGCGAAGCTTAAGTAGTTTTGTACATGCTTTAACTTGTTCAGTTGGTTAATTAACCTTTCATGAAAACCCCTGAGATCTTGAGGAGTAGTTTTGGGTCCGTTTTATAAAATGTTTGCAAATAAAACTGCATCCACTCAAAGTATTAAACCAAGTATACTCTCTTCCTTTGTTGATCCGTGCAAGTAGTAAGTTAGGGTTTTCCTTGTGATTTGCTGAGTACGGGGTTGGAGTACTCAGACTTGCAAAATTTCCAGACACCAGAAGAAAAGAAGGCAATTCAAGATTTCGTGTTAGGAAGGTCTCCCCGTCGAGGACGTCTCGGAGGATCTCTTCTTCGACGAGGACCCGTGGCTTTAGGTCTTGGCCGCGCTCAAGCGGATCTTGGAGTTTTTGTAATGTAAGTATACTTTGGGCTTGCACGCCCCGCTGTTGAAAAATAAATGTTAATCCATATGTAAAATATATGCTGGAATTTTTGTTGTAAGCATGCAATGGTATACTCTTGCGTGACACTCCATAACTGTTCATGCGTGAATAGTTGCGGAATGCCGTGTCCGTACGCGCCCCTGGAAACGGGGGCGTTACATACACCCACAGAATCGTTGATGATCAGGGTGTTTCCTATGCGGGCAACAAAAAAGAATAGCTTTTGTTAGTGGTTGTTGGCTTTTGACTTAAATATACACTACAGCAACGAGTAATTTTTACTTAAGGCATTCAATTAAAAAATAAAGAAAAAAAGAGAAAAATAAAAAAGTCGTTACATCTTTGTGGACAATGAAAGGAAAAGGAAAAAAAAGATTTAAGAAATCACATTAAGAAATTTAGCACGTTCAAAACGGTTTTCAACTTCTGAAAACTAAAAACAAGTAGCCAAAAGTTGTTTTAAATAGACCTTAATTTTCATCAAAACAGTAAAAGGCCAACCGAAGAATACCCAAATGATGACAGGATTTACAGTCCGTGGTAAACGGTGCAAAACATGAATTTAGTACAAATTCTCATTTTCTACAATATTAAGGGAGGTTTCCTCTTTATGGAATAGTGATATACTGATATTTGTGAATAATTCATTGCACTGAGGTGTGGTTTTTGGCGAAATTGCACTATAATGATTGTTAACTTTTTCTAAGGTATTCAATTAAAGAAAATAAAAACACACTGTTATATCTCTACAGATAATACAAAAAAAAAGTTACGTTAAGAAGCCAACATATTCTAAACAGTGCTCAATGTAACTTCCAACTTATGGCTTAAAATGCACTGTATCGATTAAAAATGCACTGTAGCGGCTGTTAGTTTTTTCTGAGTAATTAAATTTTAAAAAATAAAAAAGTTATATCATTGCAGGCAATGCAAAGGAATAAGAGGAAAAACGAAAAGCAAAAAAGCCCAAAAAGCTAACAAGCAAAAAATTATGAAATTAGGAAAGCCGATGTATTCCAGAAGCCAAAAGATAGAAGTCATTTGGAGTGAGACCCAACGAGGCACAAGTTGCTTCCTTGGGATCCGCTCATTTCGACTTGAGCTTCTGACTTCTGTCTTATTTTTTACTATTCTCAAATTTTGTCTTTTTGGCTTTTTCTGGTATTTTTTGAGTTTTTTGTTAGTTCTTTTTTCCGTATTCATTTGTATTGTCCGTGATGGACTAATCTATTTTTTTCTATTTTTAAATTTTTTAAAATTTAATTACGCCAAATAAACAACCATTAGCTATATGAGCAATGTGAAAAAGAATAAATTAATGTATAGCTTAAACGAACAAACTGACTATTTAGTATTTACACCTCGCACTCCTCACTCCTACGTTATGTTGTACAATTGAAATAAGTCTGATTCTTCTTCACTCTACTTCGCATCAGGTTCTTCTGTGTTGTATACCTGTAGTGCTCTTATACAACAGAATACCTCGCAGCTGGTTCCAAGCCAAAAAAAAAAAAAAAGCTCTCACAAACTTTCAGCAATAACCGGCTGTACCTTCAAGAGCTGATGCCGCGGTTTCGACAGTTCCAAGTAGGCACGCGTACACCTTTTGCTTCAGTCGCTCAACGGTTTCAACCAAACCATCCGCAGATTTATCCACCTCGCTCTGCAGCTCATCTAGCCAGTTACTTGTTTCCTTGAGCTGCGACAACCGGACTGCGATTTGCCCATCTCCACCCCTGGACTGTCCTCGTACTCGTTCCCTAGCGTTCTTAATTCGGCCCTCAAATTTGAATACAGTTTCAAGGGCATCTTCCAAGAAATTCAGAAACCATGACTGTGATTCTTTTTTCAGAGTAATCCACGACCTGCAGATGTCCTTGAAACCATCCTCTCTGGCCCATTCAATCTTTTCACTAGTGTAAGCATCATCGGAGTTCTTTGCTGTACTACTCGCAACAGTTTTATTCTGAGATACAGAAGCTTTCCTCGATGACTTTTCCGTCTCTAGTCGGGTTTCTTTGCCAGACTCTGGCGAGTGATCTTTCCAAACAATCTTTTGCTGAATGATAAGCCGGTTTAGCTGAAAAAACTTGGTGATTGTAGCATGCGGATCCTCCTCAGCAGACTTCCTTATCTCAGCAAAAATTCTGGGGGAAAAACAGAGACAAAAATTAGATTCCTTTTTCACACTCAATAGCAAAAGTAAAACATACACTTCATATCAGAAGAAATCAAGATCCTAGGATCCACCTCAGCTCCAGTTCCCAACAGAAGGAATTTACCAATTTGGAATAGGTCTAGCTCAAAAAGAAAACAGAAGGGAGTCCGCTCAAATTATGAAACTTATCTTACTGTTAGTCAGTAAAGGAATAAATAGCTATAAATAAGAAATATATGAGCTGTCAACATAGAAATACTCACCCAAGGCCTTTAACAAGAGATGCAGATGCAGTAGCCTCCCTTTGAGCCTCAGCTGCTACTACAAGAGCAATATTCTTCCTCCTGACAACAGCCTATTCACACAAAAGAAATGAAAACGCAACATGGTTTAGAACAATTTAGCAAATAAGAAACTTAACAAATAACTAGACTATTTTTTAGCATATAAAACGAAAGTAATGACTTGCATACATACAACACACATATTCAAGTCATGAGGGCCTCATACTCAATCCGTACTTACAATTTACGAATGATAAAAGTATACCTTGCCTGATTTGATTAGGCTTGTCGGGAGGGAGTCCCAGGAGACTGTTTCCGTAACTCTTCTTTTAACACTAGACATAGAAGGAACTGGGCTAGAGGTACCATTGTGCTTTGCTGACAAACTGAGCATTGGTGGTGATGTCCTTGCTGGCGTCTGTGGTGAACTATAAACCTTTGGCGGTGAGCTTCTTTCAGTTGCAGATCCCTTTTTGCTGTCCTTGGGCATTTGCTTCTTCACTATACCAGAACCATTCTGACTAGGTGAACTGCCACTATTCTTGCCTGTGTCCTTATTAACTTCTTGCTTTGCAGAAACTAACTTAGCATGATTGGGAGAGGTAGTATTTGGTCGTTCCTGCAATACTAGCAGCAAATGTAATCACGAACCATCGTAGAGACATTTTTTTTACCTCATATATTTGTATATTTAGAAGAACTCGCGTATTATCATATCTCATACAATAACAATTAGTATATCTCTGCTACTGGCTTCAAAAAAAAGTATATCTCTGCTACGTCTGAAAGGCCCATATTAAATGGAATAATTCAGCTTAAATTACGAAGATGAATGGGGATCCTCAATCCAGGATATAATGAAGTTCATAGTTTTGTTATTAACAGCATCTTACTTCAATTAAACCTATGAGCTTGAGCATACCTGATGTTTTGGATCTTGTTTGACTTTTGGAGCAACCAACTTTTGATTTGCTTCACATATGCCACTTCCTCCATTAGTTTTGTCACTATCAATGCTGGAGTTCAGATTGGTAATTTTTCCATTATTGTTTGATATCCCAAGCATGTAACGGGAAGCAACAACAGCCTTCTGCTCTTTGATAACTACCTTCCTCTGAGAGTTTTCCTTTTCACTCTGAGACAATTCGGCTGACTTGGTAGTCTTGTTTTGATGATCCAGTGCTTCCAAAACCCCAGAGGGAGCTGACATTTGCATCAAATCCTTTGGGTTCCCAATGCAAGGGTTCCTTCCTGGAACTGGTCGGACCCCAACAAGAACTGGAACAGGGATACTAGATTGAACTTTTTCGACATATATAAATTGGCCAAGTCGTAGTTTGTTTGATAAGATGAGTTCATTGTCCTCCTTTGATAAAGAAACATATGTCGAGTGCGATGAATCTGAAACTTTTATGAAGAAACCATGGCCTGGCCAAAGTTCTGAACCAGTAATTGCAGGAACTATACTAATAACTTGGAGAAGAATGGACCGGTATTCTCCACACACTTTCACATCAGAGTTTATATTTTTGAGAACCTTTAACAGTATGCCTGGAGTAAGAGATGCCATATTGTTCAGGCCAGCTTATTGTTTTATTCTGGAAAAAAAAGGTAGTGACAAGTTAAATGTCATACAGTGCAGTTGGATAATAAAGCCCATACAACAACAAAAGAACAAGCTAGCAATACAAAAGACCAAGCAATTATTCTTCTGGCAATTCAATATGATCAAATAAAGTGAATTACAAAAGAAAATGTGGATAACATCATATTATATGGTAAAAAATACCAACTCTTTTTTCTGGGAAATGTTCAGCAGAAGCAATAGATATTATTAAATTAATGTGCAAGAACAAATTTTACTTCTGGCAATGCACAACAGATCCTCAAGAACAATTTTAGCCCCCAATTGAAGTAAATCAGTTTGATAGCACAGTTCAGCAAACAGATTGAGTTGGAAATATAAGCTTCGTAAGCCCAACTAACAATTTACAAACAACGCAGTATTCAAGGTACTAAAAAGATTCCCCCCAGAGGGATGGATCCCAACTTGACAATGTTGGCTTGATCATGGTTTGCAACACAAGGGGGTAAGTAACTTAGTACAGCAAGAGTGGGCTTTGATTTAGTAGTGACATTGTGGTGCTGACTTGCAGTTGGTAGCTCAATACAAACAGAATTATTTCAGAGAATATAGATATAAACTCCAACAAAGCTATCTCCTACTAAATAAAACAAGCTTGACCATTTTAAAGAAAAAAGAAACAAAATGGTGTAGGACAAAGCTTCAGAACAACAAAAAAGAACCATATGTACAGTTAGTATAAAATTCTGCATTCCCAAACAACGACCATTTGCGATCTAAATTTTGATACATGTCAGAAGATGAATGCAACATGACAAAACACCAACCAAAAAGACAAGAAAAACAAAACACTCAAATAGAGCCCAAATGACAAGGAGGCCTGAGAAGCAAAATTATTCAATTAGAAATCCCAACCACACCATTGCTCAACACCAAACAATGTCCTTTCACACAGCCATCGAAGTTACAGAAGGAAAGGACTTGCTGAATAAGTAAAAGTATTAGGAAAAGAGAAAAAGAGTCTATCAACGTTTCTTAGCTTTACAGCAAAGATTAGTAGACCCCATCAACCAAAACACAACCTAATAATTCTTGCAAAGCCATAGGTTCATGGCCAGGAACATGGGCACCCAAAAAGCCACCAACCTTCCCAATTCCCATGTCTCAGTCCCCTAACAAGAAGACTGGGAACAAAAATCCTGACAAATTCTTGGAATAAGCCATCCGAGGCCAGGAAAGGAGAGACCTAACAAGTGAAGAAACGGCAATTCTTGGGAGGGATAAGCATTTTGGTTCTTAAACTTCAAGGTGAGGAATACAAGCCTCGACTTACAGCACGAAAACTTCTAGACTGACTCTGAAACCAACTTCCTATTAGTTTTTGGATACAAAAGTGAGACTAATGTCTCTGGCGGTCACTTGTACCCAAATTTCCAAGAGAAAAGTATGTAAGCAAAACTTCATAGGGGGTCTTGCTCTCCAAACTTTAAGTCAAGGGATTGATTCACAAATGACCTTGGGGTTACCAAGACGATAAGCTATCCTTCCCCGGAACACACGAAATTAAAATTGTAGACTAAGTTACACCTCCTTATTGTGGAGACCATTACTTGCCAAATGATTATCCCGGAAATCTAGGAAAGCAAACCGCTGCAGAACTAAAAAGCCATCCACAATCTTCTGAACAAACTTACCCAAGCCGCATAATTCTTGGCCTTTGCTCCAGGAACAAGAACCAGGTCACCTACAGAACCACCAAGAAACAGCCTAATTCCTTGAGCAAGAACGACACACATCAACTTGAACGAAAACAGGTTTTCTTGGTCGCGGGAGGAGAAGCACGGCATCAAATCAACAACACGAGCGCAGCATAAATGGAAACAGGAAGCAAGGTCTGCGGTTGCGCCTTTCATCGAACAGGTGGTGGGAAAGGAGAGAGAGAGAGAGAGATAGTACCTTCCGGTGCGCGGAGCGGAGCAGGGGAGGGGAGTCGCCCAGCGACGGTTGGGCTCTGCAAGGCGGAATAAAGAGGAGACGAGGTAGGCGGCGAGAGGCTTCTAACTGCCCGTAACTGTCCCTGACACCTTGGGTCGGATCCCCTGGCCCCGCATGTCAGCTTCTTGCTGGAGGAGGCCAAACGATGGCGTCGTTCTCAGTTCTCACTGACGTGTGGGGATGAGATGAGCAGCCCACGGGCCCAGCTTACCGGAAAGTAAGCCGCATATACATGTAAGGTATATTGGATTTTTACTTTTTAGGATTGGTCCTTGTCTTGTATCAGTGGCTCAGTGCGTGTCAAGCTCTAGTGGAGCCGCTGAAACAAGAGGGCTCAATAGTTAGCATGATGCTGTAAGAGTTGATCGCACATGCGGAACTGTAGCATTCTTTTATTTAAAAAATAGCCATCCAATATACTAATTTAATTTTTGTCCATCTATGATAGCGAAAGTAGTGTCAGTCGACATATTTCACCTGCCGAGCTCCCCACAACGCGATAAGTTGGGCGTGTGCGGCAGGTGGAGGCCTACCGTGCCAGGCATGCTCGGGAGCACCTGCCGCACTAGGCGACCGTGGTAGGAGAACTAACACATGCATTATATTTAGTGTAAGCATGCTTAAATTAAGCACTAATGCACGATGGTTGTTGAGGTCGGCAAGCTCAGTAGGTGGTCCCGCGGTGCCGCAAACATGTAGTGCCGTGGGAGCTCAACAGGTGGCACATGTTACCTATTGTTGTTTCTGCAATTGTGGAGAAGATGTAAATTAAAAATTTATACATCCAGAGGTCAGGTTTGAAAAAAAAACTACTTCAATGCCACAAAGATGATCAACTCGTTACTGTAATACGACCGCTACTGCGCATAACGTTATCAAAGGCACGCTTTTACGTGTTGCAGATCGTTTTCTTTCGAATTGTGGTCTCGAAATCTTCTTCTACAGGGGTTCATTCTATGAATCATCTCTTCACAGAGTCCGGGAATTACCAATCAACGGGAGCAGTTTCTGCGCATGGAAACACAGCGGGTGGAGTTTCGTAAGAGAATACAACGGGTGGGAGGGAGGTCCCGATCCGGGGTCGAGCGCGGCACCAAGGGGAGAGTGCCGAGTCGGCGTCGCAGCAGACGGGCCGTCAGCCCGCAGCGGGTCGACGCATCACGACGCCGCCACACCATGCCATGCCTTGCGCGAGCGCGCACAGATTTTAGTTGGCCAAGCGCTGGAGCGCGTGCGTCCGGGTTGGGCCTCTACTCTTCCGTGTACGCACGCGTCCGTTGCCGCGCGCGCGCGGTCGACAGGTTGACCTGACCGACCGATCCTGTGCAGCGGACACGACGCAGTTACGTTCATCCTCGCGTGTGTTGCGAGGGGGTCAAATTCTACGTGTATGTGTATCCGCTTGCCGTGCCGGTCTTGTCCAGCTTTGGGGTTTAGCGGAGGCCACCAGGATTCTATGCTGACGTGATGCGAAGATTTGGGTTCAGCGGTAGCGTGCAAGCTGCTCCAATTATGCAACAATGGTACTAGGAGTACTACTCTCATCAGGCCTTAATTAATATGTTTTATTCTTTTGATCTACTGTTGATATATTTGTATGAATTTTTTAAAACAACAGAGCATTGTAAAGATACTAGTGTAGACGACGCACATAATTTTAAGGTTGAAAAACTATTTAAAGAATCCGTTTTAAAGACGCATCTTATTTATTTTAACTTTTGAAGAAATTAAAAACTAAAAACGAAAAAACCAATAGTACTTGTACTAGTGTACTGTTCAATGTAACTTGCGTCTGGACCGCTAATAAATGGAGATGGCATATTTGTTGATCGTGCGGTGCCGTCGTTGCTTATGATAAGTATCGAAAGAGATTACTACATTAATGATTACGTCAAGCATGTATGGGTAGCCAAGCCAAACAAGTTTCTTCTATTCCCCTTCAGCCGCGATCAACATGGCTGCCCAACAGTGCTCATGGCTTATTTGTCACTATTCATAAGTTTCGTCTTTTTCTGAATTTTTGGCTTTTTGTTGAGCTTTTTTGCCGGTTCTTTTTTTTCCCGTATTTATTTGTATTATACGTAATGGGCTAACATATTTTTTTATATTTTTAAATTTTTTTAAATTTAATTATGCTAAATAAGCCTATGTCAGCTACAGTGTTTTTTCAGCCAGCTACAGTGTTTTCAGCCATGATCTTTTCAGCCGAACCGATCACCCCCGAAACGTCCCTACAAATCTAACTAGCTTTAATCGACCATTAAAGATTTAAACGTAAGTAATTAAACAACTAAATAAATTAATTATAAGATAGGCAATTCTTTGTATACATAACAGGCCAAGCTAAGACATCAAAACACGGAATTAAAAATACGTTCAAGAGGACAAGTCCGTTTAATAATACAAATAACACAAGCCACCTCATACATCACCAATCATCCAGCACAAGTGTAAATAACAAACTATACATCCATATCCATACATATAAATGAATACAACTTGACACAATGACAAGTAACGAGATTCTTCCATTCCATTAGTTTCAGCACGACTCATAGTAGCATAAAATCAAATACCTGCAGGAAGATATGATAGCTGGAAACAAGAAAGAACAAAATAAATAAAATACGGTAAAACAAAAATTGCCGTCAAAACCCTTTTTGGAATACTAATAATGGGCAAATAGCTCATCGAGATATCAAACCATCTAGGGCTAGCCAGTAGCTCTCGCAGCCATTAGGTTTAATCACTTGTCATGAAACAAACCTGAGTCAATTCTGAACAAAACATAGAACACTTCTCAACACTTGCCAATCACAGTAAAAGCAATTTATTGGAGACATAGCAAACCACTGACAGTTGTAGGTTCCTACTGCCTAGCTCACATGGTGCATGAGCAAAAAAGATAAGAAACAGAGAGATCGAGAGAGAGCACAACAGCCACCTAGAACCACGGCTCACCCAAGGAAAAAGCCACACTATAGTCACCCAAATCCACCCACATTTCCCCCAAATCCAATCCATCGAATCAAGGGAATAAGAAGATGAAAAAGTGAGTTGTTGCCACTAGGCCAGGAGGAGAAACCATCACTGAAGATGAGTCGGGACCAGGAGGAGAAGGAAACCGCACACACTCAGGGAAAGGAATCGGGGGAAGGGGAAGAACACAAATAGCACCAAATAGAGCCCGACAACTTGACCAAGGTATCCCCACATCCATCCCACATTATCTCCCTTACCAATGCAGGACTACACATATGCAGATCGAATGCACATGCACAGCAGAGTAGTATCCACAACTAAACTAGAGGAGAAAGGGATCAAAGAGTAAAGTATACCAGAAGGAGAGCTAATGGTGGCGCTAACAGCGCTCACTGTCAACCATCCGTGCGTAGCAGGCGACCCCACATGCTCCCCAGCGCATAGAAGGTCCTAGGCCCCATCACAGCACGTCGATCTTAAGCACTCAAATCCACCATATAAACCACACGAAAATCAAGGGAGGCCAAATTAAAAGAAAAGAAGAGAATAGAAAGTAAATCAGATGGGGAGTAGAGAGATAGTAAGGAGAGTCGAATCCCAATGATCGAAGTTGGAATCATTACTGCCTGGTGCGAATTTGGTCGGTGGAAAGTCGAGGCGATGGTCGATAGGACTGGTTGTGGCCAAGCTAGGCTGACGGTGCCATGGGCGGTAGGGGTCAGGTAGGCTAAGGAGACAGTGCAGAGGGGCAAGAGACGGAAGGGGAGAGCATAGGCAGAGGTGACAACATCCCATCGGGAGGTCGTGATGAGGACATCATCACTTTCTTGGATACACACAACACTCATCTACAAAATGATAGACAAGGAGCTATGATGAGGGCACGATAGTTGAATTATCAGGTGAGCTCGTTCCTAGGTTGTGTAATTCAGTTTTTGAGAATGGGTTGCTGTTTGATGCATGTGATGTGTTGTGCTTAGGAACATGGGCAAGGACCAAGGAGAGGTACATGGAGTCATGGACGCACTTTAAATGAACATTGGAGGTCACCATGTCACTTTGAGGCTAGGACAATCAAGAATGAAAGCTGGGCATGTTCTAGAATCCAGTTCGGCCTCCGAAGACAGCGTTAACTTCAAACGAGCATAGAAGATGTATATGGAGTCCAAATGAGGTGATCTTAGACTTGTTGAAAAGCTTTTGACGTTCTCTTTCCAATAGTTCTAGTCCCACATCAAAACTCTATCTGACCGCATCATAATCTATAAAATAAATCCAAATTAGCTACAAACCTGTGCCCTGAACCTTGTATTAGTTTGAGCCCAACTGGAGAGTTGTAGTGGGATGTTCCCCCACTTTAGGGTTTATACTTGTTTAGATTGATTTTTGTTCAAAAAACATCAGTTGTGTATTTGTGTCAACTAGACCAATTACGGCGACTTCAGGTCTCTCCATTGTTTAAAGAAACTTCGTGTTTCATTTGCAAATTCAGATCACACTTATTTCTTTCTTACTTGATTCTCGATTGCTTGCAGAAAAGATCATCCGTGTTGGACACTGTTGATAACGACAAGGGTGTGGTGTAGCGATTGCGGGACGAACTTGATCGTTTTGGTCAAGTAGCCTCGTCGTCAACATCATATCAAATAATCGTAGTTATCGTTCTCATCGGAAGATCAGGTCAATTCCCCTCATTAGGTCGGCCATCGGCCATGAACCAGTAGAGAGAGTGGCGGTGCCTAACGGCGGAGTAAGTCGGGAAATGAGCGAAGAGAAGAGTGCCGAGAGCGTGCGCACGCGCGCGTGCACACACGCAGATAAGAGCGAAGGGTAGGCGGCCGGGGTTATGGGCCAGCCTAAAAGGGCACTATATATTATGTATGTATAAATTGATGCACACATTTACAAGGGCATATGCACACGTACATGTATGTATGTATATATGAATGTATGACAATATTTAACTGGCAAAAGCTAATTATCAGCTACACACAATTAACTAAAATAAAGAATTATCATATCTGTAAAAATAGTTATGAACAACAAGTGCATAAAACAAAATTGTGAATATAACCACAATAATCGATTTTAGATCGATGGAAGATTTGCCATTGAGTCGCATCGACGTGGCGGATTTTATGCTTTCATAAATTAAATTGTGGCATGCGTACTGAATGTAGGAAATGAACTGAGTTAGGGGAAAGGACTCCACCTAAACACGTCTGAAACTAGAAACTACTACCAGATTTCAGGTAAGCACGTCTTTGATCATTTTGATCAGAATATCTTCACGTAAAATAAATTATTTCTCTACTAGAAGAATACCACAAATTTCATTGAATGAATTTCTACTTAAGTCGGATAAATGATGTGACTGTGATGAATAACGACTTAACGGGTTCAACTGATGGGGCTATTGACCTGCAATATAAGTATCTAAAGGACAGAGGGTGCCATTGGAAAGGTGAGTGGACAGTTGGGACCATTTGCATATGGATATGATATAAAGACTTACAAGCTTTCATTCATGTAATGGGCTATATATTTCATATCGGCCACAGTCCTATCTAGGGAATTTCACGAGTGAGATCTCAATTGAACTCAGGGTTATAAAGGATAAGTTCGAGATATATATTTAGCGCAATGAAGTGTCGGGTGAAAAGTGTGACCCGACCAACGGCTTGGAAATAGCCTAGTTGGATGGAGGTATAATATACTGAAATAGAGGGAAATATTTTGCACTCTGATTTGGGTATTGCATCGAAGAAAATGCGAAGAACTATTCAGAATAAACATCAAAGTAACTATGGATAAAGTGGTACAAGCTTGCACAGCGCTATATAAACCATGAATTCACGCCTATCTTCTGGACTGGAGGCTATAGGAACCAAATGGGGGGGTCCTATCTTGTCATGCAAGTGATCAGTAGATTTCTAAATTAAAATCCGAAATCTTAGCCAACATAAAAATACTTATTTTCGAGATGATGTGACATGATATAGGATCCATTGAGACATTGATTAATGTTCATAAAGGTGTATATTTGCTATTAATACTTGCTGAGTAATTTTGTATTCACCATTGTTATTATTCTCCTTTGTTTAGAGACTAGTTAGTTCGGAGTTCTTCTGGGTATCGATGATGCCTATCCGGAGGGCAGCTATGCCAAGAGGGGGGAGGGGGTGGCGATGACCTTGAGTATGACACGCACGAGGTGGATGCCTTATATGAGACGTGGGACGATTAACAAGCTACTGGTAAATTGTATGTGGAACCCAGGGAATAATAGCATGGTTTTATCTATTAGTTTCTATACTTATAAAATTATTAGTTATATGTGCTTCTGTTTTTAGCTATGTTGTAATAATCAGGCAACTATTTAGTTATGTGGCAATGTTATTGTAATATTATGGTATAATATTTAATTATTGTTCTGCTACAATACTCTGATGTGCTTATTATTCGATCAAGCATTGTTTTTATCAAATATTAATCTATTGACTAGTGTTATTATCTTAAAGTAATGATACAGTTCACTACAGTACTACACATAAGGTGTGGACTATGCGAGAGACGGAGACACAAGAAATTGGAAACTAAAACAAGGGGATGTATCCATTATAAATTCATGAATAGACGCGGATCTGAGCCTCTGACCTCACAAATTTGAGAGGATCAGAGCGTGAACGGGTTATCGTGCTATGACGAAATGTCAACTTCTAAAGAAAATGACACTTTAATTCCCCTTTTTTCTGAACAAGAAAATGTTTTGCTACGACGTAAGTCTGACCTCTGCCACTACTAGCTAGACAGAACATGATATATATCCACTTGTACCCGTATAATTTACCAAGATTACCGATGATGCTGATTAATTGCTACCCCATATCCTTGTAACTAAAATGGCTTAGCATTGACTGTCTTAAACAAGTAATCGACCTATCCCTGTGGACCTTAACAACTACCACTAACAAGAACCCCACTTCAAATGGACGTCAGAATCTGCACAAAACATCATGCTTATGCCAGATTTTTTGTGGAGCTGGTCTATATTATTCTTCTTCTTTTGCTCTGTCACATTATGCACAGCACTACCATGAATAAAATAAAATCGCTCAATTATTAGAACAGTCCCACCATCCAGTCTGCTCACCAAATCTATCTCAAGGCGATAATGACCACATCAATCCGCTTAGCTAATGCCATAAAAAACAGCCGCTGGCCCGTCTCAACAAACGAGATTTCTCATCTTATTTGCCACAATGTTTCTCCCTCATATTTTTTTCTCCCCATTTCGCTGTATCATTGTCAGGTGTCCGTAGTTCATTCATTGTCAACATGGACATTACATCTAATTCGTATTCTTTCGCGTATTTTATTCATGTGGTGGTCCGGGTAGCAGTGCTGGAAAATTCTATTGGCATGCATGGTAGAATAATAGTCAAGAAAAGATACATGTTCCTGGTAAGATCTTGTCACAAAAAATACGTCAAGAATGTCTAAGTTGCTGAGCATTCCGATGCACTCTGTAGCCTTCTACGCAAACGCCTGCGCCTCCGCCTCCGCCTTCACCATCGCGGCGTACAGGCCGTCAGGATGGTTCGCTAGGAGGACGTCGTGGCTGCCGAACTCGACGATACTCCCGTTGGTCACGACGGCGATGCGGTCGGCCTCGCGCACCGTGGAGAGGCGGTGCGCCACCGTGATCGTCGTAGCGCGCCGCGCGACTTTCCTTAGGGCTTCCTGCACGTGCTTCTCGGATTCGAGGTCCAGCGCGCTGCTCGCCTCGTCCAGTAGTAGTATCCTGGACTGCTTAAGGATTGCCCGTGCGATCGCGATCCTCTGCTTCTGACCCCCTGACAACTGAACCCCACTCTCCCCAACCTGCTCAAAGTAAGCCGTTATTAGTCCAACCATCTCTATTTCTACTAATATAAAAGAGAAGTTTGTTCGTTTACCGGTTTTCTCTCTTTACCGGATTTGTATGGTTTGCATGAGAGTCAGTTTTATCTCGAGAGTGCGCCCAGTGGACATTATGTAAACATCATTGCAGTTTACGAACGTTTAATTTTGCTCTAGGAAAGTGGTTCTTTTTGTCGAAATTGAAATTATCAGTAGTAGTACCTGAGTGTCGTAGCCTTGGGGGAGGCCGGCGATGAACTCGTGGATGTTGGCCTCCTTGGCAGCGTCCTCGATTTCGGCCCACGAGGCCCTCGGGTTGCCGAACCCTATGTTCTCTCTGATGGGCCCACTGAATAGGGCCGGCTCCTGGCCCACCATCGCGCACTCCCCCCTGAGCCACTTGAGGTCCAGCTCCCGCACGTCCACCCCGCCGACCATCACCTTCCCGTCGACGGGGTCGTAGAACCGCTGCACCAGCCACACCACCGTCGACTTTCCGCTCCCGCTAGCGCCGACCACCGCCACCGTGCTCCCGGCCTTCACGCACATCGAGAAGTTGTTCAGCACCGTCATGTCTGGGCGCGACGGGTACGCGAAGGTTACTTTCCGTAGCTCGACGTCGATGGGCTTCCCGTCCTTTATGGTGCGCCGCTTGGTGCTGTCCTCGTCAATCGCCGGCCGGCGCTTTAGGATGGATAGTATGCCGGCGATGGCCGCCGGTGCGCCGGACGTGTCGGGGGCGAGGCCGGCCAGTTGACCCACGGAGAAGGAGCTGAGGACGAGGATGAGGAAGATCTTCGACACGTCGCCGAAGGTGGAGTCGCCTTTCTTGATGAAGTAGGCGCCGACCCAGAGCGTCGTCGTGTAGGCGCCGTACATGGCGCCTTGTGAGATCCCGAGGATGAGGCCCATCAGCTGTGATCTCCGCTGGGCCTTGGCAACCTGGCCGTGCAGCGTCCGGTTGAACGTGCTGACGATGCTTTCCTGGGCACAGAGCGCCGCGACGGTGCGCACGTTCGACACGGCGCCGGCGGCAACGCTGCTGGCCCGTGCGTACGCGCCATCGTCGGACCTGGCCCCCACGTTGATGAGCAGGTTGAGGTAGCTCGCGCCGAGCGTCAGCGGCGTGCAGCCCATGGCCACCAGCGTGAGCCGCCAGTCCAGCGTGAAGCATATGCCGAGGCCGACGCCGGCAGAGCCCACGGCCATCAGCAGCACCGCGTACCGGTCACCGAACATGGACCGGAACGCGATGGCGTCCCGCGCGAGCCGCGTCACGAGGACACCCATGGCGTTGTCCTCCTCGTCGAACCACGCGGGCTCCTGCCGCATGATGGCGCGGAAGAGGCGGTCGCGGACGCGCATGGTGAGCCGGGCACCGGCCCAGCCGCACAGGCCTTGCTGCCCTGTCATGGTCAGGATGCAGGCTATGCCGAGGCCGACCACGGCCATGGCCAGGTACCTCACCTGTCGCTTCATCTTCGCCGTGTCCGCGTCGAAGTACACCTCAACGGCCTGGCCGAGCAGCAATGGGAACACCGAGAACACCGCGCCGGCGAGTATGCCCATCATAAACCCCAAGATCAGCAACGGGCCTTCCCGCCGCTGCAGCTTCCATATCTCGGAGACCCTGACCTTGGCGTCCTTCCTGTTGTGCGCATCCTTTTTCTCCGCCTCTTCTTGTATCGTGCGAAAGCCGGACCTTGACTTGGACACCGACACGTCGTACCCCGACTCGTCGGTGAAGCTGTTGTACGCCGCTGCACCGGCAGCCGCGGGCTTGCTGGGCTCAGCGGGGTCGGACCTGCCGCTGTCGGAGGCGAGCTTCACCAGGGCGGAGTAGGGGCCACCCCGGGCCATGAGGTCGGCGTGGCGGCCGGACTCGACGACGGCCCCTCGGTCGAGCACCGCGATGGTGTCGGCGTTGCGGACGGTGGCGAGACGGTGGGCGATGACGACGACGGTGCGGCCGACGGAGAGGCGGTCAATGGACTGCTGCACCAAAGCCTCGGACTCGGCGTCCAGCGCGCTGGTGGGCTCGTCCAGCAGCAGGATGCACGGGTCGCGGATGATGGCGCGAGCGAGCGCGATGCGCTGCTTCTGCCCCCCAGACAGCTGGGCCCCACGGTCCCCAACCTGAACGGCAGTCGGCCCAAATCAGATTGATTCCCATTGTAGTAAGAGATTAGAGGTGAGTTTTTTTTCGGCTATGGCTTTGCTTTGAACCTGCGTGTCGTAGCCATCAGGGAGGCCCACGACGAAGGTGTGAGCATTGGCCTTCGTGCAGGCCGAGATGGCCTCTTTCCTCGTCGCGTTCTCCTTCCCCATCATCACGTTCTCTATGATGGAGGTGGGGAAGAGGATGGGCTCCTGCCCAACGAGGCCGATCTGCGACCTCAGCCACTTGAGGTTCAGCGACGCCAGATCCTGGCCGTCCAGCGTGATCGACCCTGCACCAACACGACACGGAGTTTGTCATCGCCCATCCCATCGTGCAACTGCAGCGCATGCGCGCCATATTCTGTGCTTCACCTCGTGTTGGATCGTAGAACCTCTCGATGAGCGCGAACATGGTGGACTTGCCCCCGCCGCTGACGCCCACGAGCGCCAGCGTCTTGGCCGCCGGGATGGTCAGGTTAAGGTTGTACAGGACCATCGCCTCCGGCCGCGACGGGTACGCGAACTCCACGTCCTTGAACTCCATCAGCCCCCTCACCGCGGACAGCGCCCGCCCGCCGGAGCCGTACGCGTCGATCTCCGGCACCCGGTCGATGATCTCGAACACCCGCCCCGCCGCCACCGTCCCCTGCGCGAACTGCGCGAAGTAGGACAGCGACAACGCCAAGCCCCTGCACGGTCGTTTCCAAGGCATCACCCATCAGCCGAAAGAAACTTACGTTTGCGACAAGAAATGGCACGTTGGCACCGTGCAAGATTCTTGATAGTGCGTGCCTTCCTCCGACCATCACGCCGAAGAAGCAGGCGATGGCGTCACCGCCTTTGATCTCCCCTTTGGCGACGAGCTTGGAGCCGAACCACAGCGCCAGCGCCCACTGGGAGTAGGTCACCAGGTAGATCACCCCCATGCCGGCGCCCTTGGCGAAGCCCATCTTTATGCCGATGGGGGCCGACTTGTCCAGCCACTCGGCGTACTTGTCGGCGAGCCGGTCCTCCATGACGAAGGACAGCACCGTGCGGATCGAGCTGATCGCCTGCTGCGCCACGTTGCCAGCACGTTGGTACGACGCCTAGCCAAGGTGATCACAAATTTCCAAAGAATAGCAAAAAGTTCAGTAGATTGATTACAATCCATGTGCACTACTGTTCAGTAGGAATGAGAAGCGGCTGACCTCTTCCTTGGCGGTGAGGCCGCCGTAGACGGCCTTGTAGGCGATGCCGCAGGACATCATGACAGGCGTGACGGCGAAGACAGCGAGGGCAATCCTCCATGATTTGGCGAAGCCGACCACGTAGCCGAAAATGAAGGTGAAGACATGATGCACAAAGCCTGCCATCTTTACACATGTACAACGGATCGAGCAATTAGTCATGTTCCGTACCATTACCAACAACATATTTCATCAATTGTTGTGTGCCCTGTTACCTTCTCTCCCATGACTTCCTGGATTTGGGCAACGTCACTGGAGATGCTGTGCATCACCTCGCCGGTGCTCACGTCCGTGTCGAAGAACCCGATCTCCTGCCTCAGCACCGCCTTCAGGTACTCCCGCCGCATCTTCAGCGCCGACCTCTCGCCGATGATCCTCCAGCACATGATCTCTGCACATGTAAAGAATCACAATTAGCTCTAAGCATCTCATCACTTCAAACATAACAACATGCCAAGTTACGTAAGTACTGAACATGCTCACCCAGATAGGCTCCTATGACGACAACCGCAGCAAGGAACGCCATGTACAAGCTGATCTGCACCATGTACAGAACAAGAAAGAAAGAATCAGCTCCTTTAAAAGCTCGAGACTTTCAATTTGTGAAGAATCACCTCATTTAAAAGCTCGAGACTTGCAATTTGTGTGGATTTGGTTTTGCTCATGTCACTGGCGTACCTGCTTGACGTCCTTCATCATCTGCGTCTTGTCGGCGTTGATGATCTTGTTGACGAAGTTCCCGAACAGGTACGAGTACCACGGCAGCGAGCCGCCGTTGACCATGGCTCCGACGCACCCGAGCAGGAGGAGCACAATGTCTAGCGGAGTCGAGTACTTGAACAGGCCGGCGATGCTGACGGGCTTCCCGACCCTCACCTCGATCTCGCCGTCGTCCTCCTCGTCGAAATCGTAGTCGCCGCTGCCGTCCTCGTCTCCGTAGTACCGGCTCTGGCTGTACGACGTGACGCTGATGTCGTAGCCGAAGCTGGGCGCCTCCCGCCGAGCCGGGGGGACGTAGAGCTGGTCGTGGTTGTTGCGCGAGAAAGAGACTTCGCGGGAGACGGGCGTGTGCTCGCCGCTGTACCTCACCAGCGCCCTGTTCCCGGTGTCGTGGCCGCGGGCGGTGTAGACAGAGGCCGCGACGACGCTGTCGTCGTTGCTGGCGAAAGAAGTGTTCGGCGCCACGACGATGGCCCTGCTCGCGTCCGTCACGACGCTCTGCAGCTCCAGCCGCCTGCCTCCGGGTCGGCGCGCTGCCGACGAGCGGTCGTTGTGGAGCCGACCGGACCTTGTTGACAAGTAGTAATCCCTCGCCGTCCGCCGGAACAGCGCCGGGCCACGCCGTCCAGCGCTGTCCGATCCCGCCGGGGCCCAGGGCCCGACGGCAGCGCCGAGACCGTGGGGCTGCGCCCAGGACGTGTCTGGCTGCCAGGACACCGAGCTCTGCCACGACATGTCATCGACATCCCGGCGCCGTAGCCCGCCCGGGGAAACCCCGCCAGCGAAGGATGTGGAGTTGTCAGGGGTGGGGTAGGGGCTGCGCGCGCCTCGGCGGCGCCGGCCTTGCGGGCCGGAGCGGGAGAAGGATATGTCGGCCATGCACGCACCAAGAGGTGGCGTTGGGTTCGATAAAAAGGCGGTTCCTCGGGTGTAGCTTCTGATGCTCGCCGCTTGGACGCGAGCGCGAGAGGCGCCGGTCCGGACGGCCCTAGGATACGGCGCCGAGCGCTGTTTCTTCGGAGCGTTGCGCGTTGGTGGCATGCGCGCGCGAGGTCACCGTATTCGTGAGCTTTTGTACAGTGCCCGAGCTATACTATTCGTGGAATGCGTATGTTACTTGGACCGTGGATTCCTGCGAAGAAAACATTTTTTCGAAGGGTTTTAATAAACACCATCTGGATATGAGTTCATGTCATTTGAATCATGTCACCAACCACAATCAGACAAATCAGTTTTATGAGTCTAAAATATATTAGTCACAAGCACACATGTGTGAGTTATGCGCCATGATCAGGTTGTTTAGGAGATCATTCCAATCTGATTATGTGGGTCAACAGCCTGCAGAGCTGATCCTGCAAAACAAACACAGCTATTCCGCCCTATGTTGTGCCCGGGTTAAACAAATGCATGCATATCAAATTCCAGTAGACTTGATCTCAATAAATATGTCTACCATATTCCAGCACAGCCGTCCTCGGCACCTTGAGTATTAATTTCTCGAGTTAAATTTTGCATCAAATATTCCCTATCACTTACATCAATAATATGAATAATTCCACACTGAGTAAAGTAGACAATAACCATAATAGATATTAAAAGCCACAAAAAATTCCCAACATCTCCCACTTAGCTGAAATATTTCAATCAATAAACTGAAATCCGATGACTTAATCATTCTTAAAAAATAATTATTGACTAACTGACTTAGTCAGTGGATCTTCCTTCAATGTGTTTACTTTTACTTTGAAATAAGTAATAGGTTGTGATGCACTTTCTACGATTTTTAATGATGCAAGATATTCCCTTAGTCATGCAATTTCCTTTGCTACTTCAGATGTAGTAATGTATTCAACTTCCATGGTAGAATGAGCAACTGTATTATGTTTCTTGTTGCAATAAGGAATAACACCTCCTGTCAAAGTAAATAGATAACCAGAAGCCATTTGCCAATCAGCATCAAAATAACTTTGCAGTTGAATATTATGGCAATTAAAACATAATAAATAATCCATATATTCCTTTGACATATGCAGTACATATTTGATTTATTTCCAGTGTTCTTCCCCATGTTTTTTATATCCACTAAGGATTCTAACGGCATGGCTAAGATCAGATCGTGTGCATAACATAGTATACATAAGACATTCCAAAGCCAAAGAATCAGAAATTCCATTCATTCTAGCTTTTTCCTCAGGAGTATTTGGACATAATTCCTTATTGAGTATAGTTTCTTTTTTTCTCAGAAGTATTCAGACATAATTCCTCACTGAGTATAATTTCCTTCACAATAGGTGCATTAACAGGTTTACTGTATTCGATAGAGAATCGTTTAAAACACTTTCAAAGTATACTTTTTGGGACAACTCAAGAATCCTTTTATTCCGATCTCTATGTATTTCCACTCTCAAAACATAGGAAGCTTCTCCCATATCTTTCATATCAAATTTAAAAGATAATCAATCTTTCACTTCCATCAATGTATTTTTAACATTAGAAGCAACGAGAAAATCATCAACATATAAAGATAATAATGCAAAGCATTTACCCATAACTTTGTATATATGCAATGATCACCTTTCGTCATTGAAATCCCATATGACGTGATAGAATTATCAAATAGAATGTACCATTGACGTGAAGCTTGTTTAAGAACATAAATTGATCTATTCAACTTGCAAATCTTATTTTCATTTCTTTTTTTCTCCAAAACCTTCCGGCTATTTCATATATTTTTCCTCTTCCAGAAAACCATTAAGAAAGGCCATTTTAGGCCATTTTAATATCCATTTGGTGGAATTCAAGATCATAGTAAGTTGTCAATGCACTAATAATATGAAATTGAAGTAAATTTAGCAACAGGAGAAAAAGTTTCCACAAAGTCAATACCTTCCCTTTGTGTGAAGCCTTTATCCACAAGTCTAGCTTTATATTTTTCCACTAAACCAGCTGCATTTAATTTCCTTTTAAAAATCCATTTACAACCTATGGGCTTACGGTTGTTTGGTAAATCAATAAGCTCCCAAACTTTATTCCTTTTCATCTAGTTTAATTCTTCCCACATTGCTTCCACCCATAGTTCTTTGTTCTTCCTCTAAATCTAAAATTTTTTAGAGTGAACTTCCCCCAAGAATAAATAATAATCATCTAGATATTGGGGTGTACTTAAATTCCTCCCACTTTTCCTAAGCATATTAGTGTTGGAAGTTTGATCTGTATTTCCTTGAGGAGCAGAATCTCCTTCAGTGTGAGAACTAATACCAGATGTATCCATCTGTGTTTTTGTGGAGTTGCCAATAATTCCACCCTTGCCTGCTTAGCATGGCCAGGTGTGTTTAGATATAAAAGAATTACATTTATGCTTTTCACCAGTTTATCCTTTTTCTGTATCAAAAAGCTTGTATTCTTTAAATTCCAAAGAATAACTAATAACAAATTCATGGCGTGCTTTTAAACTGCAATTTCCTTCCACTTCACAACCCATTAGGAGTGACTATTACAGCCTTAGATGGTGAATGATTTAATAAATAAACAGCAGTATGTAAAGCTTTCCCCCAAAAAAATAAAGGAAAATCTGGGAAAAAAACCATCATAGACCTAATCATATCCATTAGTGTTCTATTCCTTCTTTCAGCAACACCATTTTGTTGTGGAGTGTAAGGTATGGTATAATGATGAATAATTCCATGCTCTTTACAAAAATCATTTAATATTCCTGAAGTGTATTCTCCACCATGATCAGTTCTCAAAACTTTGATTTTTTTCCTTTTAATTGATTTTCCACTTCAATTTTAAATGTCTCAAACATATCAAAACCTTCCGACTTTTGTTTAAGAAGATACACATATCCAAATCTAGAATAATCATCAATGAATGTGATAAAATAAATCTTTTGACCTTTAGTGGGAGTAGACATTTCACCATAAATATTCATAGGCTAGAGGCTCATTAGATCTTTCCGCCTTTGGAAAAGGCGCACGGGTCATCTTACTCATTATACAAGCCTCACAAATATCAAAATCCTCCCACTTAAAGTGCAGAATTTTAGAATTAATAAGCCTCTTAATTCTGTTTTTAGATATGCGACCAAGTCGTAAATGTCATAACTATGACCCTGAGCACGTGATCCTATCGATTGAATTCCTCACTATGGAGTTATTTTCACTAACTAAGAAATCAATATTGTCATCATTTGATAATTCATCAAAAAAAATAAAGACCATTATGACGAGTTCCAGTATGCACTAATTTCCCATTGAGCAATATTTTAACTCTTCCTTTTCCAAATAGTATGTCATAACTAATAGATTCTAACTAAGCAACGGAGATTAAATTCCTTCTCATGCTAGGTGAATATAAAGTATCCTGTAACAATAATTTTCGTCCGTTGGGGAGTTTTAGGACATAATTTCCAATTTCAAGTACATCAGCTTTAACATTAGTGCCTAAGAAGATAAATCTATTTCCCCTTGGAATTGTTTGCATAGAAGTGAAATCTCTGTTATCTCTAGTAATATGAGAAGTAGCACCAGAATCGACAATCCAACTATTTGGAAAAGTAGTAGTAAGTAAAGATTCAGTGCATACAAAAATATTAGACATACCGTTAGACGAAGAATTGCCTTTACGCTCAGTTGGTTGACTGTTTTGATTCCTTTGCTCATTCTGTTTCTTCTTTTTCCTGTAGTCAGCCCTGAAATGCCCATACTGACCACAGTTGTGACATTTGAAATTCTTATACTTTTCATTTCTCTGAAAAGAGTTATAATTTTTATGATCATCCCGGTCGCGTTTCTTGTTAAGCTTTTCTCTCAAATCACCATTAGACTTTCTCTTTTGCCAATTCCTTTTATTATTGCCTTTTTCCTCTCCAAGGTGTAACTCAGAAGTATTTCTTTCCTTTCCTTGAGAGAGTTTTCTATCTTTTTCCATAAGCAAATGATGTCTTAGAGTGCGCATATTAAGTATCCTTTTAGAATGACAAAAAGATATCTTAAATTGTTCCCATGAATTTGGCAAAGAGTTTAGAACAACCATGACATGTACTTCTTCAGAAAAAGGATAGCCAACATTTTTAATTCCTTTGCTAAAACACAGAGTTTATTGAGATGCTCATTAACTGAAGTGCTATCAGACATCTTAGTAGAGAGAAAGCGATTAACAAGATTAAGCACTTTAATAAGAGACACTTCTCCAAAATCATGTTCTAGACTACGCATTATTTTTCGCGCATTCTACTCACCCTCATATTCAGCGGCCAAAGAATCAGTCATTGATCCCAACATAAAAATCCTAGCCCTTTTATTATCCTTAATCCAATTCTCATAATCTTCTGCATAATTTTCCTTTTCCTTAACAGTGGTATCTTTTTCTAGCTCTTCCGGTTTGTTTTTGTCTATGACATAATTTATGTTTTCAGCAGAAAGTAAAAACATGATTTTTTTTTCTAAACCGTGAAATTTGAGCCATCTAATTTGTAAGATCTAAGCAGTTTAGAAAATACACTGTTGGTTGCCACTGCCGGGGGGAAAAAAGTGTTATGGAACCAAAGAACTCCGCGTGCAATCGATCTGCTTCTCTGGTTGATGGCACGGTGAACGAGGAAACTGGCGGGCGCGCGTCTGATAGCTGATCGAGATTCCGCGCCGCCGTTCGGATGGCAGTGCGTGACCGAGAGACGAGAACCAACCGAGACGCCACACGAAGCAGGCTCACTGATCAAGGTTCTCGCCGTGAAGACCAAACCCGTGCGAAGTGGCTCGCTGGAGTGTCCTGGAGGAAAAACAATCTTGCATGGAAATTGAGATCTGATGGATAATCTTGAAGCTTGATCGTGGAGAAGTGATGCACTGGAGGAAAAACAATCTTGCACGGAAATCGAGATTTAATGGCAAAAACCTTTGCTTCCCGTGTGTTGCTTGATGAGCGTTTGGATACGCAATAGCTCGAATTTCTTGGCTTTCTTTCGAACGGACGACACCAGTATCGAGGCAGCCAAATTACTGTGCAGAGGTCGAAGCAGAGACGGAGATGGAGAAATCTCTGCGCAGAGGTCGAAACAGAGATGGAGACGGAGAAATCTGGCTCTGATATCAATGTTAGTATGGAGACAGATTTCTCTGGCTCTGATATTAATATTAGGTTTTTTTAAATTCTTGATTAATTTTGTGGAGGTATTCGATCTATCCTCTATTTCTCTGTTTTTTTCGTGGTGCCGCTCACAATGCATAATGAGGCTAGAGGGTAAGGACCTATTTATAGACTCCACTTCTAGGTGTTATAAAGTGATCCACCTGTTTTCGGTATCCCGTGAGACTCCTAAACTATGTCACCAACCATGATCAGATAGGTCAGTTTTATGAGTTTAAAATATGTTAGTCCCAAGCACACATGTGTGAGTCATGCGCCATGATCAAGTTGTTTATGAGATCAATTTCAATCTAATCATGTGGGTCAATAGCCTGCAGAGCCGATTCTACAAACAAACCCAGCTATTTCGCCCTGTGCTATGTCCGGGTTAAACAAATGCATGCATATCAAATTCTAGTATACTTGATCTCAATAAATATGTCTACTATATTCCAGCACTGCCATCCTCGGCACCTCGAGTATTAATTTCTCGAGTTAAATTCCGCATTAAATATTTCCTATCACTTGCATCAATAATATAAATAATTCTACACTGAGTAAAGTAGATAATAACCATAATAAATATTGAAAGCCAAATAAAATTCCCAACAGGACCGACACGATTGGATCGGTCCACTTGGTGAGCTTTACCTTTGCATTTCGTGATCCGACAATTCTGCCGTGTGCTGTGCTGAATAACTCTCTGTATAATTATCTCTGTATAAAGTAATATTTCATACTTTTTACGTCGTTGTATGCGTACCAAGTCCGAAGGTTACGTAGATAAGCACGATAACGTCGACGAATGGAGGTAGAAGATTCTTTAGGCTCCAGGCATCAGTTTGGATGTAGTGTTCGTGTCTCTTGTGCTGTGGATTCAACAGTAAACATGTGGAGTCTGGATGAAATTGTTCTTGATGTGATCGAAGCTGTCAACACCAATGAACTAATGAAATGCGATACGGTTGGAGGCTTAACAACTTACCACGAAGATGATCTTTTCTATCGGCTGCAACAAAATCTGCTGGCCTCGCAAAAAAAGAGAGAAGGATTTGCTGGCCTATGAGCTGCGATCATCCAGTTCGTCAGGGCTGCTCACGACGGAAAATTTATGTATTTGCCACCCTTACGACTCAGGTGTCAACATATTTGTCACCCGGGCCTGTTGTCAGTGACTCAGGTGGCCCCACATGTAAGTGACAGAGTTTCGTTGGCAATCTTAAGGGTGGCAAAAACATGAATCTCCCGCTCACGATAGGCCAAGAAAACCGCCCAAGAATATCCCTGGCCTAAGAACAACTTATCGTTTTTGTTCCCATTTTACTATCGTCTTATTTCTCGTTCTCTACTTCGTACTGTACAACATGAACGTTGAAGTGTTTAAAATTGTCTCCTGAAAGAAGCAGCACAATTATTTGCTGCCTATCCTTGAAAACGGGGTTAGGTAGGTGGTTGCGTTTCTCTTCTCAATTGTTTTCTCAAATGTGTAGAGTAATTGAGGTAGTGGTACGCCGGTCAACCGCCGAATCCTGATTGCATAATAGTTTGGTTGTCTTTTTGTACTAAGGTTCTTCCAAATGGCAAGGAAACAGCATGGTTCATCAGTAGTGAGTAGTGACTGGTGAGAAATGTCTTCCTCAAACGAGAGCAGGCACATGGATTTGATTATTTGGTTAGGTACGCTCAGAAGTTAGTCAAATCATGACAAATTGGAATCAGCATGCAAAACTTGTAGCAGTCTGAAAGTATTTCTGTAAAATCCTATAGCTTAGTAAAAGAGTAATAATTAGAGCCTAACGAGGAAATTGAAATAATGCACCGTGCTAACATAAAAAAACTCGACCTGCGGGGGGAAGAATCCCTCCGGGCATTACTTAAGAAGAAGGTCTTCTCACGCAGATCGAGAAAACCCCCCGAACCCCTGCTCCACCCTTACACAGCGGCACCATCGTCCGACCTTGTGAGACTAACATTTCAAGTTGAAAATGACGAGTAAATCTTTACATAAAAAAATGTACATGGTTTGAAATGTTCATTTCAGCAGCGGAAGTATGACCCAATTCCTGGCCGTCCAAAAAAACTAATTCCAAGGTCCAACCAACAGCGTCTAAACACACTTTCCTGAAAGCAACCTGGCTTGAACATTTCTGATACTACGAAGACGCGCATTATAATTTATAAGAGAGTTACAAAGGTGGCAGGGGTGATCGGTTGGGCTTCAGCTTTTAGCTTCCGGCTTATTTTCCACTATTCATAAATTTCGTTTTTTCGAAACTTTTGGCTTTTTGTTGAGTTTTTTTGCTGGTTCTTTTTTCCCCGTATTTGTTTGTATTATATGTAATGGGCTAACATATTTTTTAATTTTTTAAAATTTAATTATGCTAAATAAGCTTCTGTCAGCTACAGTGTTTTTTTCAACCAGCTACAGTGCTTTTCAGCCATAAGCCACCAAAAATAAGCCTCTGTCAGCTACAATATTTTTTCAACCAGCTACAGTGCTTTTCAGTCATAAGCCACAAAAAAATAAGACCAAATGATCACCACATCTAGTGTGAAAAGAGATTTGAGTGTTATGGGCAAGAGAGAGAGAAAAAAGCCAACGAAGCAGAAAGAGAGTGATCTGATGTGCTATTTCAGCCCGTCCCTACTATCCTATCTGGTTGAGTAGAGTGATTTGAGTCAGGACATTATTTCCTAGTTTGAATGATCAATCTCTTTAGTAGGAAGAAATCAGCGATCGAGGCGTAGAAAAGAAAGTGCTTATAGCAAGAAGGAAAGAGCAATGACATAACAAAAAAGAAGCCCTCGGTAAGATTGCCTTTCATATTTTAGCACTCAAATAAATCTCCTTTCACACTAGATATGTCGCCTACAAAGGTAGTGGCCCTTTCATGAATAACAAGGGAGGAAAACAGAAAATAATCAGTGGCCTGTTTCATGGTTTTTAGAACAACAGGGCATAAGCCCCATCCCCATTTGTCATTAAAAGCCTGTTTCATGGTTCAGGTGAAAACTTCCAATAAACGGCTGCTGGTTCATCCCTGCTAAGGGGGCATAGCCTTGTAGAACAACCAGAAGTCAGAAGTGCAGAAAAACAATGCTTAGATTTTCGTGAATATAATTCTGAAATCCTACGCGTTCATGCTGTTTCATGAACATCGGTCTCAAATCTTCAATCATGGCAAGTAGTAATTGTCTTAAGAATATTTTTCCAACAAATTTTGACCCCATGGTAATTTTATTGGATTGATTGCACTAGAAAGCGGCGCGGCACTGAACACATGTCATAACAGAATACTATGAAAACAACAAAACTGACACTCCTGGTTTGGGAAGTTGAAGTGTACCACAACTAAATTCAGTTCCACCAATGTGCCACACCTGATTTCTCTGTTGATCTTCATGACGGCTTTGCCGATGGAAGTGTAATACCTGGGCCGTATGAGTAGCCCGGCCCACCCCACAAATATCTATATTAGAGAGAGAGAGAGCCAGAGGGAGAGGCCAAAACGAGATTTTTCTCCTCCTCCCGAGCATTCTCGCTACTGCCATCTCCCCCGTGCTCACCTGAGCGTCGCTCTCTTCTCGTGTTGCTGCCGCTGGTCCGCCGCCGCCGCCGCCACCGCTCGTCGACCCCGGCGCCGCCGCTCGCGCACGCGCCGCGCGTCGCTGCCACCCGTGCGCCGCCGCTGCCGCGCGCCTTGCCGTCGCCCAGCGCCAGTGCCGCCGCTCTCCCGTGTCCACACGCGTGCGCCGTTGCCTCCGCTCGCCGCCCACCGGTCGCCGCCGTCGCTGCCCCTGCTCCTCCGACCGCGCGCCGCGCAAGGGAGAAGGGGAGGACCAGGCGCCGGCGGGGGAAAAGAGGAGAAAGGGGGAGGCCGCGTCGGCCATCTGGGAGAAGGAGAGAGGGAGGGCGTGGCTGTGTGAGGAAGGAGGCGCCGGAGTGAGGGAGTGAGGGGGAAGTTGCCGCCGAGTGAAAAAGGAAGGGGGAGGCATCGGTGTGGGAAGAAAAAGAGAGAGAGGGAGGGGCCGGCTGAAGAAGAAAGAAAGAAAGGGAGTGCAGCCGGCCGACTGGAAAGAGGAAGAGGAAAAGAAAAGAGAGAGAAGGAAAACAAAGAAAGAGAGAGAAAGGAAAGAGGAGAGAAAAAAAGAGGAAATCTGATTCGGCATCAGATTCGCCAGAACCAGCCAGGGAACGACAGTCCATACCCGGATTCAGTCGTCGGGCTTGGGGTAACAGTTCGAAAACCCTCTCCCATTTATTTATCGAAACAGGCATAAGTGAATTTGTGGGTTATTAGAATTGGTTCGGGTAGCCAGTAGAATATTGTTTATTAATATGGTTACCTGGGCGGAGAAATCGAGGTTGCCACTGGTGATCTAGTCGATCCGTGGCGATAGAGGAAAGAGAATAAATATGTAAAATGCTATATACGAGTTTAATTGACCATATCGCTAAACATCGGGACAACAGGGAGATGTCCGATGATAGAGTTTGGTTGTGCTAAGTTGACATGTAAGTGCGATGTTATGTACTCGTATGTATTGCATGAGTGATGATTGAGATGATTAATGCTTGTTCAGGTGGCGGTTCGAGTTTGGTGCCGTCCACGCACCGTCCGCCAGGTTAACAGGCAAGTGCATGGTAGAACAGTAAAATATGGCGAATGTTTGTTATTCGTGTTCCATGCCATGATTTACAGCATTTATGAGAGGATGCATGTGATTATGTGCTAATCATACCTTGACGAGTAATGTTTATGATTAGACATTCACATTTGAGGCATATTGCATCATGCAATTGCATAAGAGCCAGGTCGGTGAGAAAGTCTTACGACTAGTCCGGAGTGCTCTTGAATAAGACCTACAGAGGTAGGCACTCCACGGGAGTGGAGGTTGTGACCTCGTATGAAAGAGGACGAGGCGAGTGGTCCATCGACGGGTGGACACTCCGCTATACCGGTATAAGCTACAGTTACAGAGCATACAGATGCATTGCATGATATTGCATTGCATTACAGTGACAGAAAGTGATACAGTTACAGTTACAGTTGTGATTTACAATTTACAGTTACAGTTGTGATTTACAGTTTACAGTTACAGTTGTGATTTACAGTTTACAGTTACAGTTGCGCTTTACTGTTTACAGTTACAGTTGTGCTTTACAGTTTACAGACATAGGGTTGAATTACAGTTTACAGACATAGAATTGATTTACAGTATACAGTTACAGACTTAGCTTACAGTTTACAGTCATAGAGTGGAATTACAGCTTACAGTTCATGAAGTTGATTGAAATGACTAAAGTGATGTTACTGTTTTTATCGTGTGCTTGCTGAGTCTCCGGACTCACCCTTGCTTTGTCGTTGTTTTTAGGTGAAGGATGACGACATGCATGGAATGGGATAGCACTTTTGGCACTGTACAGATGAAATAACAGTTTAGAAGTATATTGAGCTTGTATGGTGAATCTAGGGTTTAGTTTGCTAGCAATGGAACCCTAAGCTTGTTTATGTTATGGTTGTGCAATATAAAGTAGTTGGCTTTGCAATTATCTGAAATTTAGCTGTCATTTGCCTCATGTGGGTATTAAAACAAAATAGAGGTGCTGCTAAAAGTTGAATAGCAACACTTTTGAATTGGTAAGTGGATGGTGGTAGCATCTTGGGCCCTGTGGAGGGCCGGGGTGTTACAGGAAGTTAGGAACAGAAGCATCCTGTGATTGTCATGTGTATCAACCTCAACCTGAAGTAAGAATCAGAAGAAATTTCTTAATCAAAGGTTGTGTACTTGTGTTTGATCAACTTACATGGTTAGGCTGATTATTTGATTGCACGTGTTGTTGATCTATAAATGGCACTGGAACATTTAAAGAAGAGCTTGGAGTTTGTGAAGTTGCATCATTCAAAAATTCTTGATTGCCTGTATTTGCAGACTTGGCATCCTTCTTCCATCTTGTCTTGAAATATTTTTGTGGCAACTCCTTTATATTTCTGAAATCGGGGACTTTCCACACATCGCGACACTGGATACCCATTGATTCAAATTTTTTACAACTGCAAACAACAGAGAAGTCACTGGATTCAAACCTAACATAGTGCTCCCGAGGTTTATCTGTTACTGCTACTCTATACTCTCGGATGCAATTCCAGACTCCCCACAACTGTAAATCACTGAATCCACAAACATCTCAAACTCTGGAAAAAAAATTCAAAAATCACTGGTGTGCACCTGTTGGCAGCTTGTCACAGCATTTTCGAGGGAGGTGTTCGGAAAGCTTTGGGACAACCACAAGCTTATCATACTGGTATCATCTCTATTAGTATCATAGGAGCAATTGGTGATGAATATTCTTGTCAGAAAAACCACTCCCAATTTCAATAAAGCAGTTGCATCTCTATTAGAGGCGGAGTCATTACAAAAACCCATATGAATCTTCATCCTCAGGTGATAAGTATTAGTTATAATAGATGTTGTAGGTAAAAACAAAAGTCATAGAAAGGAGGGTAAAAACAAGGGCATACATGTATGCTATCTATGTGACGAAGAAGATCACATGATAAAAGACTGCCCGAGTTTAAACCAAATAAGGGGTACATGTTCAACGGCGGCAACAAAGGATGATTCGGACGTACTAATCATTAGTCAATCAAGTACTTCTTATGGATGGATATAGATTAAAGTTGTTTCTTCCATATTTGAGGTGGAGTTATACGAGTTACTTACAAAGAACAATTGATCATGAAAAATAGCTGGAGCAACGGAGAATACCGATTGATGGGTATACATAAAGGAAGGGCAATCAAAGGGAGGTCTGATAAAAATCCTAGTCAGGAAAAGGAAATCATGACGTCAATGGTAGATACTCAGATATCATCTGTAGTTATGTGCGGAACTGTAAAGGCGGTTGCAAAATCTAGCAGACGCAAAGGCGAAAGTGTGAGCCATGGAAGACATGATGGGACTAACCACTCAATGCCGGCGAGCACTTAGAGCTTGGAGGCAATACAAATCTATGTTACAAATCAAGTAGAGGGTGTGGGCTGACTAGTCTGAACACTAACACGTACATTGTGATGATATGCATGAGTCTCTGTGGTGAGGACACTCCTAAAGTGGGAGGAAAATAAAAAAAATACAGGGCCAACTTGGAATGAGTCCTTGAAAGGGCGCAATGACTTCAATGGATAAGAGTCAATGTAGAGATTGTTGAGTATGATAACTCATATTATAGTCTTTTAGTATTTAAGAAGGTATACTATAAGAAGTTCTAGATGAATTATAATAGAATTATGATTCTTACTTTCTTTTAGAGTATGATTCTTCTTTCACTTTGAAGAAAGCCTAAGGGGACTATATAAATTCATAAGGAGTGGTTATAAAGAACATAAGTAACCAAGCAATAAAGCAAATGAGTCATTCATTCAAAGGTACAGGTGCATGAGAGGATTAAAGGCTGCGTTATTTTTTAGCACTATATTCTTGTATAGAGCAAGGATTCAATGTCCTAAAAGATTCGAGAGAATTGTGAAAGAGCGATAATATCTTGTACTTTTTTGAAGTTGTGCTTAAGAAATTTATGGTTAGTGTTGTAGGGGTTTCCCCCACCTAAGCCCAGCAGGCCTGTTAAGGGAGTGTAAGGCCCAGAATGGGACATGTATAGTGACATAGGTACCCCTGAGGGGAGGACTCATGTGTAAGGGTATAATTGTAAAGGCACTCCCCATGTGGATGTAGAGATATAAGATATAGGCCATGAGGAAAGAAGCCTAAGCCATTCATTTGCTAAACTCTCCATCACTACACACTCTCTCTGTTTGGTCTGTAACCACAACAGTTGGCGCCGTCCGTGGGGAGGACAAGAACAAGCCTCCAAGTCTGAAGGAGGATGGCACCAAACAAAGCTTCACCGTCGGCGGCGAAGAAGAAGAAGGCGGAAGCGGCGAAGTCTCGCGTCAGCACAAGGGCTTCGGCTTTAGCAGCCGCAGGTACGAGCAGTGGTGCAGGTGCGACCGAGAACCCCGCCACTGACGCGACGACCAACCTTGCCATCGACGCGACGACCAACCCCGCCACCGGCACGACGACCGACCCCACCAGCACTACCCGATGGCCAACCCCGGCGATGGCAACGCAGGCGCACCCGTTTCTCCACCCGGCGCAGAAGCGGTGAATGACCCCAGCAGCGACGCAAACCTCGTCACCGGCTCTAGGGCCGTCCAGGACAACGCGGCGCACAGCCTGGGCGCGCAGGCCGTGGTCACCACCATGCCGGTAGCACCGCCAGGCGCACCGACAGCCCCGGCCACGCCCGCGGCGGAGACAGCCCTGCTGGCGGCCCTCAGCGCGTTTCAGCGGGAGCTAACAGACCTCCGCGGAGCTGTCCGGGACATGCAAGAGGCTCGAAGCCAACACGCCCCTCCGGCGGTGGCATCCGAACCCGCCCCGGAGAGGGCGGATAGCCGCGACGCCCCTACGTCTAGCCGCGTCCCACTACGGCGCGTAGACCCGGAGTCCCCGCTTTCTGCGGGCCTAAAGCAGGCGCCATGGCCTGAAGATTTCAAGTTCCCGAGCGTCATCGAGGCCTACAAAGGCGACTCCGACCCGCCAGAGTTCGTGCGCGTGTATGAGACAGCTATCGAAGCCGCTGGCGGAGACGACACCACGAAGGCAAAAGGGCTCCCCCTCACGTTACAAGGGGTGGCGCTATCCTGGTTCTTCACCATTGAACCATAGTCCATCTACGCGTGGGAACAGGTCCGCGACCGAGTCTACAACAACTTTCAGGGAAACTACATCAAGCGTGTCGATGCGGACCAGCTCTTCGCAGTCAAGCAAAAACCCGAGGAAAGGCTCCGGGACTACTTCAAGCGCTTTGCGAAAGTGCGCTGCCAAGTCAAGGACGTCAACGAAACAACGGTTATCAACGCGGCAATACAAGGCCTCCGACCGGGGCCAATGGCCGAGTACAACGTGCGCAAGCCCATTAAGACGGTCGGGAAACTCTTCGACAAGATGGAAGAGTACGCCAGAGCGGAGGAGGACGCGCGGAGGCGACACGGCGATGACTCCGAGTCCAACAAGGCGGAAGGCTCGGTCAAGAGCGAAGACTCGCCGAAACAGGGCTCTTCGAGAGGTAAGCGCAAGCAAGAGCAACCGAAGGGCGCCTCCGAACGCAAGGACCCCCAACACAATGACCAGCCAGGCGACAGGCCCAAGCGCGACCAACGCAAGTCCAGAAAACCTCGTTACGTTTTCGACATCGAGGGCGGCTCCGAAGACAACGCCTCTGCAGGTCGCGGAGGCAGAGGGCGCCGAGGCCGAGGACGGGGACGTGGCCGGGGTCGAGATGACCGGACCCGCGAAGAGTACGGTGACCAGCACCACGGGCAGTGGTGCGAAATCCATGGCCGGGGTAACCATGACACGCGTGCTTGCACCACCATCGCAGCGCTACGGCAGAGCGTTGCCAGGGACAAAAACCCGGATACACACGCGCCCGTTGTGGCCCACGTCCAACACCCCCAGGACCAAGGAACACAGCCCTAGGAAGGCTTCCTGCGAATCCAAGCGCATGTACAACAACCTCGGGAAGGCCTCCTACAGTTACAAGCCCCGGAAGGAGCCCAGCGCAGGATCATCAACGTCATTTCCGGAGGCTCCTCACTGGAGTTCGCCTCGGCAAGGCAACGGAAGGCTTACGCGCAGAGGCTGCACCACGTCGCGGCATACCCGGCGCAGGCGCCGCCAGAATGGGCGCAACATGAAGTCACATTCATGCCCGCTGACGCCGAGGGCGTGGAGTTCCCCCACCAAGACCCTTTGGTCGTCCGGGTCCTCATAACGGTTAGTGGTCCGGGTCCTCACCGCCTGCAACGCGCGGAGGCTTGCCTCCGCGCGCAGTCTACGGACTCTAAATAAGACGTAGCGTCGAGGTCCACCTCCGCACGCACTCTCCAGAGTATAAAAAGACGCGGACGCTATCCCTGCGCATTCTACGGAGTATAAACAAGACACGAACACCGCGCACGCACGGGCGTTGCCCCAGTGCGTTCTCTTCGGAGTATAAATAGGACGTGAACGCCAATCCCACGCACTCTCCAGAGTATAAAGAAGACGCGGACGCTATCTCCACGCACTCTACGGAGTATAAACAAGACGCGAACACCGCGCACGCACGGGCGTTGCCCCAGTGCGTACTCTTCGGAGTATAAATAGGACGTGGATGTCGATCCCACGCACTCTCCGGAGTATAAAGAAGACACGGACGTTATCTCCGTGCACTTTACGGAGTATAAACAAGACGCGAACACCGCGCACGCACGGGCGTTGCCCCAGTGCGTACTCTTCGGAGTATAAATAGGACGTGGATGTCGATCCCACGCACTCTACGGAGTATAAACAAGACGCGAACACCGCGCACGCACGGGCGTTGCCCCAGTGCGTACTCTTCGGAGTATAAACAAGGCGTGGGCATTGACCCCACGTACTTCAGAGCACAGCTTACCCCGGTTAATTCTACGGCGGGCAAAGTGCACCACGGGGGCCCAATCCCACGCGCCGCCCGCGAAGTACCAAGGCGACGTCAGAGGCTAGGTCCCGCGCGAGCACACCTAAGAGCGAGAAACACCAGAGGCTGGTTCCCGCGCGAACACACCCGCGAGCGAAAAGCACCAGAGGTTGCTCCGCGGCCACCACTTCGAAGGGTAGGGGACGGAGCGCTCGTGCGTCTACTTCGACTAGGTGCCGGCTCCGCTGCCACCACTTTGAAGGGTAGGGGACGGAGCGCTCGCGCGTCTACGACTAGGCGCCAGCTCCGCTGCTGCCACTTCGAAGGGTACGAGACGGAGCGCTCGCGCATCTACTTCGACTAGGCGCCAGCTCCGCTGCCACCACTTTGAAGGGTAGGGGATGGAGCGCTCGCGCGTCTACTTCGACTAGGCGCCAGCTCCGCGGCCACCACTTCAAAGGGTAGGGGACAGAGCGCTCGTGCGTCTACTTTGACTAGGCGCCAGCTTCGCTGCCACCACTTCGAAGGGTAGGGGATGGAGCGCTCGCGTGTCTACTTCGACTAGGCACCAGCTCCGCAGCCACCACTTCGAACGGTAGGGGACGGAGCGCTCGTGCGTCTACTTCGACTAGGCGCCAGCTCCGCTGCCACCGCTTCGAAGGGTAGGGGACGGAGCGCTCGCGCATCTATGACTAGGCGCCAGCTCCGCTGCCGCCACTTCGAAGGGTACGAGACGGAGCGCTTGCGCATCTACTTCGACTAGGCGCCAGCTCCGCTGCCACCACTTCGAAGGGTAGGGGCCGGAGTGCTCGCGCGTCTACTTCGACTAGACGCCAGCTTCGCTGCCACCACTTCGAAGGGTAGGGGACGGAGCGCTCGCGCGTCTACTTCGACTAGGCGCCAGCCTCCGCTGCCACCCCCCAGCATCACCGAACCACCCCGCAAACGCCTGCCCTCCGCGGCTACTATCCTCCAAGGCAGGCGAACAGGGGTTTCGGAACACCACCCCACTGCTCGTCTTGTAGGCACCGCCTCGGCGGGACGGCACATCCGACGGCATTCCCCACACACCGCACTGGCGCAGGTCATGTCACGCCAAGTTTTGGTTTATTCTCATAAACAGACCACCTTCAGTCCACCAAGATTTTCTCGGAAGCCGGACTTGATCACAAGCCCCGACTGAAGGTGAACCTGTCTAAGAGAACATGGCAAACCTTGCCATTGTATGCAGAAATACAGAGCGAGCACAGCAAGTGTAGGCAGTTGCCATCGACAGACGCTAACCAAGCTCCCTAGAAAAATAGGCCTCCATCAGTACATCAACATCCCCCGAGCCGTGTGGTGCCGCCATGGAATGTGGATGCACTGAAGAGGCCCATTTTAGGGGAGCAGCACCTATCCGCGCGCACAATGCAGGTACAAGATTACACCAGCCCGCTATATATATCCCATCAACGGAAAAGTCCAACCGGCGGAAGTCCATCCGGCGAAAGTCCAACCGGCAGAAGTCCAGCCGGCGGAAGTCCAATCAGCGACAGTCCAACGTTGCAGCATCGTACTGTCACGATGCTCCAAGATCCGCGCCGGGAGAAGGAATGTCGCGGCATCACCGCGCCCCCCTCAAGTCTCGCGTCGCGCCAACCAAGCCCCGCGGGGTAGGCTGGCAGTCGTTTGACGTCAAGGGCGCTCGACGCCGGAGACGCGCGCGCGCGATGGCTTACGACCCGCTCCGCCTCCTATGCTGACGCATTTGACTCCGCCAACATCTCCACTTGGTGGGTGACGAAGCCTTCGACAAGCCGCCCGGCGTCACGCCTTCGCAATAAGGCAAACACTGCGCTTCGAACGTTGAAAAAGCTCACAGGCCGCAGGAACGGAGGGGGCCAAAGGGCTCGGCAACATGGCTTCGGCCCGTGAAGCCCTTCACCATGAGAGACTCCTGTTGTAGGGGTGGCCCCCACCTAAGCCCAGTAGGCCTGTTAAGGGAGTGTAAGGCCCAGAATGGGACATGTATAGTGACATAGGTACCCCTGAGGGGAGGACTCATGTGTAAGGGTATAATTGTAAAGGCACTCCCCATGTGGATGTAGAGATATAAGACATAGGCCATAAGGAAAGAAGCCTAAGCCATTCATTTGCTAAGCTCTCCACCACTACACACTCTCTCTGTTTGGTCTGTAACCACAACAGTTAGCTTCACCAAATATTTTTTTGTTGTCGTGGTTGTTTCAACGTTGTTATTTTGGTTTTCTCTACGAGATTTTCTTCTTCGTTTTTTTATATCATACATACTCATGCTGTATCTTATAAAATTTAATCTATGTCGAAAACTGCTGCGCATAAAAAAAGGAAATAGAGTGTAACTATTCTTGTTTCTGGCCGTGGCCTTCGGACTTCTTTAGCTCTTTTTTTGTCCTTACGGAAACCTTCTCTCGAGCATACAAAGGTTCTTGACCTTGTGATGTTTTCAGCTGATTTGAACTCTTACGAACACTGAAGCCCACGTGTCCAGCATACCTCTTGTAAAACTCGTATGCTTTGTCTCCATTGTCAAATTCTATGCCAAGTTCCGGCACCATTTTTGCAACTGTGGCATCATCTATGGGGGCATCAGAATCAATAACTTTTCTCATTTTCCCCTGCTTGTAGAAGATCCAAATGACTCATTATTAAGCATGCCGAATTAAATGGGGATCTTCATCATATACCCTCCCTTGAATTGGAGATTTCAGGATTTACCCTCCCACCTCAATGACATGTGGGGTCATCATAAGTCACTGACACGTGGACCAGGAGGGTAAATCCTGAATTTTCATCTATGAGGAGGGTATATGATGAATAAATCCGAATTAAATAGAACTAACGTAGACTGTCAAAATATAATACTTGTTCTTCGTGCTTGTTTTGAGTACAGATGAAAAAAATTCTTTTAACATTTTTGACTATGTATGGCATTCGCCAAGCCATATTAATACAAAATATGTTGCCCTAGTATGAATGAATGCTGGAGACAATCTGTCATAAGTACATTTCAGTTTAAAACACACAATTCAAGCTCCAGAGAATTTGAGGTGAACGTAGAAGCTCTCCCGATCCTTACTAGCCAATGTTAATCGAATAAAAAACAACAGAGTACACATGAACAGTAGTGTTTTGCTCTGGAGAAAGCATAAACCAATGGTAACATCATTCATAAAAAACTGTATGTGTTTCAATCTGATTAAATAATCTATTAAAGAATCACTTTAATATGTAATTAAAGCCCTTAGACCAATGTTATAATAGTTTATACTATAACACATCCCAAATACCTCTGGTCGGAGAATCATTGTTCATCAACCCAACTAGTTACTACTCAGAAGCTCTATAACCCGACATGTGGGCTTTCCCTGTGACGATGCCTTATGCGGTTAAGAAGTAGAACACATGCGCTCTCATTGCCACAACCGCTCTACGTTCAGTCTTATGTATCTGATAACAACCGTCATATAGTTATTTCCTGATGTTCTCCCTCACTGACAACAAATCAACAGTTATTATCAGGCCTCTCTCACTACCATCAATTGCTTACACGTGCAAACTAAAGGAATTGATAAGGCGTCTGTTCGTGCAAACAACTGATGTCTCTTTGGCACTATTAAAGCATTACTCGGGAGAGAGAAGAAGAGGAGAACAATGACAAGACCATTCTGTACTAGGGTATGTGGCATTTTCCCCTGTAATCGCTTGTTTAGAGCAACTTGTAATCTCAATATAGCAATAAAGACCAATTTTCCATTTTTATCTTTCTCTAAGGCTCAAGTTTCTATACTATTCGTAAGATTGATGATTCAATCGTCGACAACTAGCACCTTCCGTGGGGAAGAAGCACCAAGCCTCTCAAGGATCTAATCGACATCGCCGTCCTTCCTCGGTTTAGGTCTGCCTTAGATCAAACCGTGGCACGTGGGTTATGCGTTGGAGAGCGGTTTAGGTCAAGGTGGAGCTGGTTTGATCGAAACAAGTTAAGGCTAAGGATTTAACAAATACGGGCTTATACGCTTTGAAAAGCGTGCATAAGTGAATTGTGTGAGTGAAACCCGTGTGTGTGGGGTTAACGAGTTTTCCCATTGTATTAGTGGATAGGATCCATTAAAGACTAGGTGTGACTGGTTATCCACCTATTTAAGGAGTTGGGATGGAAACTTATAAAATCCATTCAACCCGTCTCTTTTGCGTTGTCATGTCTAAGGTAAGGGTTTGAGAGTGGAGTACCTTGTGTACGTTTTTTCCTCCAAAGTGGAGTGATTGTAAAATTTCTTCCTCAAGCAGCAATATAGAATCAATCTTTTAACCATCTCCATGGCTATTTCTTGTCTTGATTGATTTTCTATTGATTTGGTTGGTTTTTTCTTTCTTTCCTATCATCCCTCTTCTTGATTTTGCTGTGCAAAGAACGTATAAGAGATGGAGATAATCTCAGAAAATTTATCTCTGCCCATGTAGACACTTTGGTAACAAATTCATCAAGAAAATATGGTTTTGCACTTTATGATCCTTCATGTGATTTCTAGATTTGAGGGTTGTTGACTTGATTTTGTCGGTGTTCTAACTTGCTGTGACATGTAAGGGCATATCCAAAGTCATCTTGACTATCCTCTACCCACGATCAAGTCCTGATAATCAATTTAGGTTTCAGGTCACTTTTGGTGCATGCTTGTTCACATCTCAAAAAGGTCTCAAAATTAACATGGGTTTTGTAATTCATGGTTAGAATAGTCTCTTGAGACCTTAAACAATTTGTGTACAAAGTTTCGCGGTCTTTGGATCTTTCAATCAAAAGTTACGTGAATTTGTGAACTAGCGATCGTGCTGAAAACCATGTTCTTTGACTTGCTTTGACCACTTTGATTTTCGAGCACTCACTGGTCATCGACCACACTGATCGTATTTCTACTTATTTCGACCACTTCAGTTTTTAACTACTCACTGATCATTGACCACACTAATCGTTCTTCGACTTACTTCGACCACTTTAATTTTCGATCACTCACTAATCGTCGACCACTCTGGTCGTATTTCTACTTGGTCTTCAACCACACATTGGTTTTCGACCACTTTGGTCTCTGTTGATTTATTCTTTACTCTTGATCTTCATGGCTTTTCATATCTATTGAAGTAAAGATTAAATAATACTTGAGAGAAATTTTTGAGGCACCATTAATGCTTCTCTGTTGTCATCTTCGGTTCTACATTAAGGCTTTTATTTCTTTCTTCTAAATGGGGTGTGGCATAAGCCCCCATGAAATGACATATTCCCTCAGTGAAGTCGAAATTTCCAATTTTTTGTCAGCGAAAATGTGACTCGGAGCAAATCATAGGAGGAGGGGAGCCAAATCACAGGAATCAGCAGAGGAATTGGATGGATTTGGGGTCCAAGCCAAGGTTATGGGGAACTGAACTGGGATTCGGTGACGGGAGTGAGATAGCAAGGGCACTACAATGGAGTGCTCTACGCTTGCCACGCGCACCTCTAGCCTTTTAAGGTCTTGACAACTGTGACGACTCTCAAAGCCGTTTTCGTTGGTGGGCTGAATCAGAATGGCCTATGCAGCCAGGGGCGTAGCCAGCAGGGGGGCTTGGTATGGCTTGAGCCTCACCTCCCCCCGATGGCAACCAACAAGCAAAGTAAAAGTGATTTTATATATTTACTTGTTGCCCTTATATTATTTGCTGCTTTGCTGCTTGCCATTTTGCTTGAGCAAAGTAAAGCAAAACAAGCAATCAAAAGTCTTCTGCCATTGGTAACAACCAACAACCTACTTTTAGTAATACTTGCTATTTTGCTTACTACTTGCTTACTTCTTGCCTTTCTCTGCGCTCTAAACATTTTCGTTGCTCGAGAGCAAAAGTTACTGCTGATTTCCACGGCACGATTCCTTCCCAGTTTATCATAACCAAATTAAAATCATAATAAACTTGTTTCAAAAATTGTACTGCCCAGCCGTATCAATAGGCATCACCCACAAAAACAGCACCAATGAACATTGTCTCCTTCATCTTGTTCTATACTGTCTCCTCGGGCAAACCTTCCAATGACCTATTTTCTGCCATCCAAACTCTAAATCAAGTGGTTCAAAATTTTAAATTCATCTACATTTATATTATACTTCCAAGTACCTATTTTATACATTTTTATTTTATTTCATTTGATTTTATTTTGTTTGGGCCGCTTTTCACGTTTAGACTACGATATTTCCGAGTATGACTTCGCTAATCTTTCTCACCACCAGTATGCTTTGAGCCCACCCTCTATTTTCTTTCTGGCTTCGCCACTGTATGCAGCTGCTTGCTTGGGGTGAATCGGGATGGAGATGGAGCACTAAAAGCATGTAGGAGGCAATAGCTGATCGCGTGTAATTTGCAATACTCCCTCGAACTCAAAATGCAAAGCATTTGACCGCACAAATCCTAAAACATTATTTATAAAGCAACATAAGCAGTGACTACTAATATACGGCATCGGTGGTACACTTTTACTAACACCCAAGTGATGCGATGCGCAGTTGTTCTCTTTGTTTTGTATATGGTGTCGTTAGTCATTACACACTTGTACTAGCAAGTAGCTGGACAGTTATATTAGGGACTTGCCCAAAGAACCAAATGCAGCATGACTTCGCCGCCTTCACTAACAATACGAGTCCACAATAGCAACACTAAGCAACAACTTTAAACAATTTTAACGATAATAGAATTGCACGTAGATAAGTTCACATAACAGAATTCCAACAGATCGCGCACACTGGTGCATAAATGTCGTCCTTGCACACTATGGTATAACTCCTTGACTGCTACAACACCAACGCAAATTAACCAAGCTGGAAACCTTAACCGGTGACACTGCATGCATGCGTATGCAGTTGCATGCAAATCGATCAAGTCCTATGACGTAGTAGTACGTATCGTTCATTAGCCTGCACTGCACTTGCGCGCGATGCGACTATCTCGACCGCCTGCCTTGCCCGCTTAAGCGTCCATGCGTGCCGGGTACTGGTCGACGCAGTCCAGCCAGGGGCTGCGCGCGGGGAGGCGCACGCGGCGGACGGCGCGCCACACGGCGCTGTTGCACTTGAACCCGGAGCCGAAGGCGAGCTGCCAGACGCGGTCGCCTCGGCGGACGCGGCCCTTGGCCTCCAGGTACGCCAGCTCGTACCAGATGCTGCTGCTCGAGGTGTTGCCGAAGCGGTGCAGCGCGGCGCGGGACGCCTCCAGGTCGCCGTCCCGGAGCCCCAGGTTGTGCTGCAGGTGCTCCAGCACGTCGCGGCTCGCCGCGTGCATGCAGAAGTGCTCGAACGCGCGCTTGAAGTCCGGGATGTAGGGCGCGGCCGCCGAGGCGTCCCCGTTGGTGGTTGCCGGGGGCGGGGTGGAGGTCTTGGACGGGAACAGGTGGCGGAAGATCACGCCGGCGAAGAAGAGGAGCTGCTCCGAGAAGGGGAGCACGAGGGGACCCAGGGTGGTGATGTTGGTCTTGAGCGCGTGGCCGCCGACCTCCACGAGGTCGCGGCTGATGGACAGGCCCTTGATCCGCTGCTCGTCCTCCTCCTGGTACACGGAGCGGAAGCTACGGTCGTCGGCGCCCTTGTGCGTCCGCACGATGTGCTCGAGCTGGTACTTGGCACGGTGGAAGTCACGGCGGCGGTTGGAGAGCAGCACGGCGGCGCTCCCGGCTCGGAAGAAGGCGTTGGGGATGAGCATGGAGCGGCGCTTCCCGGCGTACCAGGTGAAGGAGACGGCCTCGGTGCTGACGACGACGGCGAGGCCCGCGCCGCTTGCCTGGAGCATGTCGCGGGCAAGGTCGAGCGCGATGACGCCGGCGCTGCAGCCCATGCCGCCGAGGTTGTAGCTGAGGATGTTGCCGCGCATTTTGTAGTGGTTGACGATCATGGCGGAGAGGGAGGGGGTGGGATTGAAGAGGCTGCAGTTGACGACGAGCACGCCGACGTCCTTGGGGCGGACGCGGCACTTGTCGAAGAGCTCGTCAAGCGCGGCAAACATGGCGGTGGAAGCCTCGGCGCGGCCCTCCTTCATGGTGGCGCAGTTGGTGCCCGCCTCGAAGACGCAGCGCGGCATGTAGGACTCGTCGCCGATTCCGGACTTGGCCAGCAGCCGCGACTGGAACGCCAGGCTGTCCTCGTCGAACTTGCCGGACTTGTGCGCCAGATCGATGAACTCCACCTTCGAAACCTGTACGATTGTAATTCAGCACATTAATTCATTGATTGTTACAAAGAACTAGCAATTGTTGCTTGATAAAATGGCAAGAAATTTCATATTGATCTATTGAACTTATTTGTTCTGCAGCCGATCCATTCGATTATATTCATCTCACGGTACGATTCCAAGTTCTTGTGCTACATTAAAACCGAAATCATCCATGTACAACCTGAGCATTTCATACTCTGTTTTTTTCAGTCGGCAGTATGATGTTTCCATCACATCATAGAACCACACCAATTAGTTAAATAGTTCACCATCAATCCAGCTCGGATCCTAACGTGAGTGTGACACGCAGTCATTTGTATGAATTGTATCCACGATATCTATTGCATGTTTATATTAGCTTATGTTTCTAGCTTTTCTTGGTTTCCTGAAACGGTTTTCTATTCCTATCGCTCTCATCTCCCTCTAGAGATAACGAGTCACAAACGTATCACGTACCCTACTTCTCTCGTTCACATCTCACACAATAATCTCTCGCTCATTTTTCTCATTGCTCACCTTCTCTTTCTAAAAACACTTTTTTCCACTGCTACTATTTATTTTCAGCCAGAAGCCATTAATCGCAGATAATAAACAGGCATAATTGTTTCCAGATACTACTACTATATTCTATAAAGCAGCCAGTATACTGCGATATATACCGATCGATGTGCAGTGTACGGCAGTGACATACGTACAAGGCCAGGTCGACCGTGCAGATCGCTGTGTGCCTGTGTATTCATACGAACTTTTATTATGGCTCATGCATTGGTCGTGCGTGCCAAAGTGCCCAACCGTATTTGAGGGCCGCATGAGTGACCGACCCCAACCGAAGCCGTTCTACCTGCTCCTCTGGCCTGCCCATTCATTTCGAAGGACTGGGACCAACGAAGTGCTTTGCCTGATCATTTGCAAGACTGCGCAAACTAAAAACGCAGTATACTACTCGGACTGCAGTAAAAGAGAAAGCATCTAGTGCAATTGTACAATAAGAGGCTTAGGGCCCTGTATATGTTGCCTGTGACTTAATGGTTTTTTGCTACGATTAATGGTTTTTAACTGGAAATTAATACTAGTGACTGAAAAGAGTGGTTTTTAGAAGGAGAAGAAAGACGGAGGGGAAAGTAAGGATAGATGTATGCGTAAGACGAGTGAAATGAGTGGGGTATGTGATGCGTCCATGACCCCTGCATTATCCTCGGAGCAAGAGGAGTGGGGAAGCCGGTAAGTCAGATGTTCATATTGGTTTCTGACTTCTCTAAAAAGAAGCCAAAAGTAGAAGCAAAAGCCGATGATCCTTTGGGGGGGCTTTTTGATTTTTGGTTTATTCGAAAGTTGAAAAAAGGGGACAGTTTCTTAAAATAGATTCTCCAAATGCTTACAAGCTCAAAACAATGTGTATCGTTCATATCGACGTCTCTACTATCCGTTGTTGTCTCAAAAAATATAGGTAAAAATTATCAGACATAGCCAAAAACCATCAGCTATAGTCTAAAAAAACATAACCATGAACACACTTATATGGATCCAACAGGTCCAAAAGGTCAGGCGGGTCTACTAAATGATTAATCAGTATGTGAGGGGATTGTTTACAAATTGTCAGTCTAGCTAGCAGCGTACAGGACAGACAATTTTTTGTGTGACGGATTCTGCGCACAGTTTGCAAATACTATGTCCATCTTTCTCGCAGCAATGTCTCTCCTAAGCGTTAGTTGCTAGCTGCATATATGCAATGTAATTCAGGGGCACTATTGCCTGGAATGGGTGAAAAAAGATAAGGGGCAAAAGAATCATTTCGCGTAGAGAAAAATGAACTGGAAAATGAAATTAAAATGGAAAAAATATCATATTTGTAAGAAGGTGTTCAACTCAGTCTTATATTTACAAGGACAATAAATTTGATCCTATTTTATCAAAGCACTCTCAACTTGGTCCTATATATTCAATTTTCCCAAGTATATATGACGCGCAAATTAGCATAGATGAGTATATGCTTGCATGCAAATACCGATCTACTCCTAGGTAAGTATGTATGTAGTTAGGCACGTATAATGTACGGGGTATTGATAAACATCATCTGGATATTTTCTTTCTAATTATCATCCAGATTTGTGACTGCAACGGTCATGAATTCTCCTCGCCCCCTCCAAAAAAACAATCTCCTTCCTCCAAATAAAAATCTCCTCCCTCCAAAAATAAGAGGCCGTTGGATCCGAAATTTAGATGATTTTTAAGAATAACACATCCGAATGATACATATACACACCCGTATGTACGTACCTTGAGCTCGTCGGCCGGTTTGTAGCACGCGAAGTCGACGAGGTAGACGGGCCTTGGCCTTGACATGATGTAGACGGAGATGGTGAAGGCGAGGACGGCGACGAAGGCGAGCACGGTAGCGAGGTCGTAGGTGGCCTCGACCCAGACCTTGCGCCACAGCTCGTCGCGGCTGAGGCTGCCGACCTCGGCTCCGCAGACGAGCACGATGACGGGGATGGTGGCCAGGTACACGCCGTGGCTGATGAGATAGTGGTACCCCAGCCGCACGTACTTGAGGTTCACCGACTGCAGGAAGTCCGGCAGCCGGCGCCGCACGCGCACCGAGAAGGTCGGCGAGCCGGCGTCCGGGCCCGACGGCTCCACGCCGCGGTTCACAATCTCCGTCGAGAGCAGCGCCTGCTCCCGTGCCATGGCCGGGCTCTCCTCGATCTGCTTCTAGCTAGTGGATCTAGCAAATGGTAGGAATGGTCACTCTCGAGGCTCGTGCTATGGCAGTGTAGTGATGAGGTGAGAGGGAGTGAAAGGGTTCAGTGCTAGATATAGGCAGGAGTTGGGAGTTGGAACTTGGGGAGATGGTGGGTGGGTGGGCGGGTGGTTTGGTGGCAGTTAATGCCATTAGGGAGCAAACCGCCCAGGCAGAGGTATGCTGAGTATGGCAGAGGTATGGTGAGTATGGTATGGTGTTCATGCATGGATACATGCATGGGTTTATTGACTTGTAACAACATGTGCAATGCCAATGCTTTCAGAGAGAAATGTGCAAGATACAGCAGTAGCTTTTTTTTATTTTTGTACTAATTATAGGTTTTTGTTTGATGTCTTAGAATCCATCCCGTCAAACTGACCACCAATATAATTAGAACAATCTAGATTAACTATATTAAAACTATATCACAAGATTTGCCGACAAATTATATTTTAATATAAAGTTATAAAAATAACGGTTAAATCTATATATTGAAGATCATAAAAAATTAATAATGTTAAATAAGAAAGCACGGAGGAGTATATACTTTGTTGTGTCACACTTCAGTTGCATGGCTTGCATTTGGGGTGTGCAACACTAGTATGTTTATTTATTGTAGAAACAACGTGTACTTCATATGGTTTAGGGACAAAAAAAAGCTCTGAGGCATGGCCTTGAAACCATCCTCAAGGCCCCTTTCCTGATTTCTGTCACGTGTAAGCACATATCTCAAAGCATCCCTCTCCATGGTTTAGTATATAATGGCATATATAAGTAGGCTTGAAATTTAATCTGATATTGCAAAATCGCATGTTACTAGAAATTTGTATGGAGATATCTAGGGAGCTGGAGGTGCTTGGGTTGCTGCTTGCACGCATGCCTACTGCATACAGTTGGACTGTTGAAGGTGAAATGAATTGGATGATATCTGGCATTCTGGCTAGCTAGCTGGACCTTATTGATTGATTGCATGTTGCTAGAAGGAAGAGGCTGATCAGATTTCATGGAGAGCCTCTTTATTAGGTAGTAGCAGCAGTAGCACTACTCAGCAAAGCCGGTTGAGCCTTCAGGGCATTCCTGCCAACACACATCTTCATTAGCTTTCCTACGCGAAGTCTTTCAGAATTCATCTCGCAGATCATCTCTTTGGTGTATATTTGCTGCTGGCAGTTTGGCACCGGTGAAAGTGAACAAAACAAAAGTAAATTAGCCGTGCATTCGACGAGAGCGCTGTAAGAAACGAGTTTTCTATGAAGCAATCAAAAGAATCGCATTCATCTGCAAGCCAGGGCCAGGCTGATTTAGCATGAAGCCTTTCTGGTAAATTTTTTTTCGCCGAAGCCCTTCTTGTTCCATGCATTGCGCCATGCATAATCTAACAGGGTTTCTGATGAAACGATTAGCAGCGAGTTGATTGAGGCTTAGCTCAGCATTTAGGTCGGCTTAATTAGCTTTAGAGCCCGTCGAATCACCAAATCGCTTCAACCGCTAACCACCTTCGCCAATGGTACTCGAGTGATTGAAAATACTGTTCGAGTCATCTCATTGCCTACCATTTCATTACTGGGGGCGCCTTGCATCTTCACTCTTCAGTGGAGTACCTCACAGTCAGGAGTAATTTCACGAACAATGACGAACTTTCTTGCAAATTCTGAATGTTTTTTTTGTTGTTTGCTACCACTTTGTAAGAAACTTTTAGTTCGGAGTGTAGTATGCCTGCAACACTGATCGCCATGTGAACGTCATAGTGTAACATAAAGATATGGGTGTTTGACAATATGACAGGGTCAAGCATGCATTCATGGCAAAAGCAGCAGTTTGACCCCGGTCTGCAAGGATTAACTACTGACTATTAGTAACATTTAATTATGGTACATATGTGCAGTTGGGAGTTCGGCTTAAAACATCACTCGGAAACTCGGTTTTCTTTCTCATAATCTGTATCTCGTTTTCAGGTGCACATCACACACTGGAAGAAATTTCAGTTGCGAACAGCACGATGACGACGATTTAATGCACCAAAGGGGAGTCAGCTGAATGATTTTTGCTGATCAGATGCAGATATATTAATTTTTTGATTACTCTCTCGGTCTTGTAATATAAGTTCAAAGTCTATCATACACATAGATGAAGGAGACATTAAATATATATATATCTGCACATATATATATATATATATATATATATATATATATATATATATATATATATATATATATATATATATATATATATATGGTCCAATGATAGTGACTCTTTATTATATATATAATGACATATTACAACTATTTATCCACTTGTTTTCGTATTTAAAGAGAGATATATAGTGAAAATATTGTAATAACTATATATTTGATCTTTGTACTAGATTTATATGTAATACGGTGTTTTTTAAAATTGAGAACTTATATTGTAGAACGGAGTATATTTCGGACAGTGTCCTGCAACTATCCTTCCAGCCCCCATTTAATTGACATGGCGCAAAATTCATACAGTACGCCATAATGGCACTGCTGCAACAGCCTCAACTGAGAGACGAATTTCGACTCGACGATGGACCACAAGTACGCCATAAGCGCGTGATCCAGTGCATATCCACGGTTTGCAGGAGATCATCTACAATACTTGATGTTTACGCAAAATACAAAACGTAAGCATGAAGATGCCTTGAAAAAAAAACTAGAATTAGGATGCGTTTGATGGGGGAAAAAGGGAGGTATTTGACCTCTTTCTTGTTCCAAGAATTAATCACGGAGAAATGATAGCTTCTTCGAGTGGCGAGAGGCCATAACCAAAAATAAATCCATGAAATCTGATCAAGGGGAGAATATCCGGACTGTGCCCGACGATATTGCGCTGGTCAATCTGATAAACCTGCATTTGTTAGGCTCTTCATAACGCATAGCCGTGTGAAGAGTGGATGCAGTAAGAACATTCATGGTTGCAACCATCCAGGGAATAAATGAGAAAGGTCGTGCCCAACCCCCCCCCCCCCACCCCCCATGTGGGTTGCATTAAGCCGTGCCTCTGATCGCCATGTGAGCATGTTTGCAGCAGAGGTGGTGGATCTCTCCATGGACTGGTCAGTGAATGCTCAAGTGAAATATTTCCTGATAAAAATTAAACAAAGAGAACCCTTTGTGAAGGAAAGGAAATTTTCAATGGCAACTATAAATTATCAGCAGAAATAAGAAGAATACATACGCTACAGCAGTTTTTTAGCTTTTACTCCCTCTAGTCACATAATCTTGTCACAAAAACACATAAAAGATGGAGTAAATGCAGTGAGGAATAGTATTTGTGTTGCTTAATTTTGTCGCCTAAAGGTAGCCACCTAGATTTTTTCTTTCTGCTACATGCAGCACCAAATAGTACCTTCAGGAACTTAACATGCTTGGGCAAGAGATTACCAGTACAATAGGACAGCATCTAATACCACTTTAAAGCCGTCAAAGAATTTGCTGGCAGTGTACGTAAGAGATGACATATCATATAATGGAAAGACAAAAAGAAATATGCCAGGTAATACCATAACTCCAGATTGCTGTAAGTGTACACCAGTAGTGTGAAAATAATTTCACTATGTATGTTGTATTTCCTTCTTTTTTAAGAAAGGATTTGAGAAACCATGTGAGATATCACTAGTCAATTTGTGATGAATAATTGACATATTTGTTGAGTTGAATTTTAGTTGTGCAAAAGATCCTTTATTTTCAGTGATATGGCTGTGGGGTGGTCCTACAGATTTGTAGGGGCGGTCAGACTACTGTGCATGTGTGGTCTGAACGCCCTGTAGATCAGCTGAGATGGACTTGTGCTGAAAATGTACAGGCTGGTCTGACCAGCATGGGATGTGCAATCGACCGGCCTAGGTGTGGATTTTTGAGGATTCTTGACCAAACACTTAGGTAGGATTGTTTGGAAATGAGTTTACGCTAGGTTCATTAGAAATGGAGTTGTGGGGCAAAACTGCATAGACAATTGCCGAAATTTCCAGAGAGGGTCTTTTGGGGGAGTTAGTGGCTTGTCTTAAGTGATCTGACTGGCCAAACCATGGCAGACAGACCAGTGCGGTCTGACCGGCATGGTGGTGGCAGTCTGACCGACAGTGAATTGATTTTCTGGGAAATTTGGGGGATTTGATCTTGGATTGATCTTGATTCTTTGGTCATGATGGTATTGCATTGCATGATGCATTGGTTTAGTTAACATTAGTCAAGTGTATGATACTTGTGATTAATATGGTAGCTTAATTTTTTGATGTGCAAGTGGCTTGGAGGATGTAGCGGTCGACGACAATTGACCAGAACTTGGTGGGGGGAGCTGAGTCCAAAGCGGTCATGTAAGTCGAGGTAAGACTATGTGGCTCAAACAAGAGCACAAAGAAGACAAAGACTGTGGCGAGACGAGTTGGTGCATGTGGTGATATTTTCAGACGTTGAACAGTGCCCACGCGAAAACATTTCAAGGAAACAATGTGGCAGGGTGATTGAAATTTGAATGGCTAGAATTGATATGGAATTTGGCCAGGATTCACAAGAAATCAAATTCAAACAAAAATTCAAATTGATTTTGAAATTTCGGTTTTATTTCACTTCCTATATTACCGGTAAGTTGAAGGACCTTCTCCTTCCACCGCACCAACGGGCACTTTTCTGCCACCTCTGTCCCATCGTATGCCTCCGTCAAGAACACGCTCAGACACATAAAAAATACCATAATGCTTCAGGAGTAGCCTCATCAGCTTCTGTGGCATAACAATCTCACGACGGAAATGCGTGAGGTGGTCGGTCACCAGCCTCTTCTCCAATGTGAAGCTCAGTATCTCGTGCATCACCGCGACTGCCCTCTTGTCAAAACTCCTCAGAGCAAGGAGTCAATCGTGTTGCCTCCGCATAAGGGGATAGGTAGGTTGTCTCCTGAAACCGCTCGGTATTGCCCGTTTTCATGTAATGATGAACTTTTCCTCGGAATTTGTAGTAACTTCTAAGAGCATCTCCAATAGTGACTTATGAGCTAGCTCTAAGCATATTATTTCATATTTTAAGAGCATCTCCAATAGTGACTTAGAGCATCTCCAATAGTGACTTATGAGCTAGCTCTAAGCATATTATTTCATATTTTAATAGAAGAGAGAGAAAATTTATCTCTTGATCAAGAGCTAGTCTCATACACACATTCCAAGATTATGTGAGTGTCATGTGAGGCTATTTATGTTATGAGCTATGTGCTAAAAGTTAGTACTATTGGAGAAGTTATCTTAGAGCTAGTAACTAGCTCATACTGTTGGAGATGCTAATAAGTTAGCTCTAAGCATATTATTTCATATTTTAATAGAAGAGAGAGAAAAACTATATCTTGATCAAGAGCTAGTCTCATACACACATTCCAAGATTATGTGAGTGTCATGTGAGGCTATTTATGTTATGAGCTATGTGCTAAAAGTTAGTACTATTGGAAAAGTTGTCTTAGGGCATCTCCAATGGTTATAGCTAGCAACTAACTATAAGACTTCCACATCATCTATATAGTACACACTAAAGTTAGCATTCTAAAGAACTATCTATAAGGATAGCTATTTGATGCTTACATGCACACACAGAATTTATGGAGGCTGCCTCGTTTGGCGCTATAGACTATCTCTAGAGCTGTAGAGAGTTGCGTTCTCTTTCTTCATTTAATATCTTCCACGTAGGACAGTTGATGACATGGACTCTCTTGTAGATAGCTGCTATAGACCCATTGGAGATGCTCTAAGCTAGTAACTAGCTCATACTGTTGGAGATGCTCTAAAGTTTGGCGCGAACTTCATTGGGGATGGACCGGCATTGGCATCGCCAGCCAATGCTGCCGCCTTCTTCTCGTGCTCAGTGACCACCCAGTTTGGGTTCCAAGAAACAAGCTCCAAGTAGTCATCATCCTCCAATCAGGCCACCCTGAACTGCTCGGGGAACATGCGCACTCACCTTGTCCGGAAATCATAAGGAAGCCGGCCCCATGTCGCGCCGGAAATGTGCAAGCTTGTCAATCGCCAGGCGCCGTTCGACCGACATCATGAGCAGCCTCGTGAAGTACTCGGCGGCCGTGGGCGAGTTCTCCTCCAGCAGGCGCGCCTCCTCCTCGACGAGCGCCTCGGCCTGCGGCGAGAGGCCGGTCCACATGACGCCGCGGCTGTTCGCGGCAGACCTCGAGGAGCTGCGGCGAGCGGCGCACGAAGTGGACCACCTCGTGTGGCTTGGTCAACCCGAGCTGCGGGCGCAGGATCCCGAAGCGCTTGAGCGGGGTGACGTGCTCCTCCTCCTTCTTGAGAGCGTCGACGACGGTGAGCACCTTGGAGACCACCATCCAGCACTCGGTCGCCGCCTCGAGCTCGTGAACGCGCTTATTCTTGCTCCGGTATTTGAAGCTTGCGGCCACGCGTGATGCCCCGCGCGGGAGAGAGCTGGTAGGGGCAGCGGAATTGGCCCTAGTCCTTGCCGCGGCGGCGGAGCAGCTCGGCCAGGCAATTGCGCGAACACATGGTGTGCATGGCGTACGAGGCGGCTGGAGACGGCTGAAACAAGAGCAACACCATGATACGAAGGCAACCGGTGAGGGAAGCGGGGGAGAGGAGGAGGTGGCGGAGGAGGGTGGAAGAGCCGGAGAGGTCGAGGGAACGAAGGAGGGGAAGAACGGCAACGGCGATGGCGGAAAACCAGCAATACTATTGCTGGTTTGAAATATGGCCCACAACTGTATTGGTTTTTTTGGGCCAAGTCTAGGAATAATTGAATCAATTTGAAATATGGCTCACAACTGTATTGGTTTTTGTGGGCCAAGTCTAGGAATAATTGAATCAATTCAAGCCCATGGCAAGTAGGCAGTGGAACCGTGTAAGAGTTTTTTTCTCTCTCCAGCAAACGAAAGAGTGCGGAATTTTACTAGACTATCCCTGCAACGCCGCCCGTATTAGCAAATCCTCTTGCTCCGTCCAATTAGGCCAGTTCAAAACGGCCTTTTCTGATGGTTTTTGACTGAAATATATGCTATAGTATTTTTAGCTGAGACATTTAATTAATAAAAATAAATAAAAATAAAAAATCATTATATCTCTATAAACAATACAAAAAAGAAAAATATAAAAAAAAACTACATTACGAAGGCAATGCTTCAAAACAGCTTTTAACTTTTGATAACTAAAAGCTAGGAGCTAAAAACTGTTTTGATCTGGATCTTAATCAAATCCCAAACAAGGTGGGCCAGCGAGCTCCCAAATAACAGCGCGATGGTGAGGCGCGTCGAAGCTCCCCGACCCGAGCCAAGACGACGGCTTCTCCACCGTGTCCGTGGTCATATACTCTGCATTGTGGAAAGGCACCATCACATGTCTTCAGATTTAGAAATAGCCTGTGCCCTCTTATTATTCAGTTCCACCGATTGTTTCTGCAAAAGCCATTCCTTCACGCCCGGCACTTTCCATGACAGTTTGCATGTGACTGAAAGCATATAGACATGACTACTCATGTACAACTTGGATTATTACATAAAAGATAAAACGTTAACTAAGAAATCTGCCCATGACAGCACCAATTTGCAAATGAAAGGAACATAAGACACAAATGAAAGATGAAACAACAGAGAAATTCTGAAGATATTTGACTTGAGCATGCAGGTATGCAAAAGGAAGTTCAGTATACGTAATGCTGGACTTTGTAACTTAATGCAAAATTTGCCTATGCTTGTGAGAGAGGACGTTCTTGACCGCTACTTGTGAATTTATGGTTTGTTCCTACATTCATGAATGAGCGCTTGTGCATGTGTCATGCAATATTCAATACTGCCAGGAGACGACTTACCAATTACCAAGTCTTTTCTGCTGCTCAACTGTGAGCTTTGTTTGGTGCAGCCTTAAGTAATGTGCTCAACTGAGAGCTCTCTTGAAGATTTTACTGTTGAGTTGGCTCCACAGGGGTGATAGCTCTTAACAAGTTTGAGATTATTTGGGCTTCGAGTGGTGTGCTAGACACTACGGATCACGGAAAGTGTGGAATAAAATGGCTATTGAAGGAGTGCTAGCACACCACCATCCAGTAGGTGGTATTTACAAACTTCATGGATTTACACAACAATGGAGGGTTTTGATGGGGGAACTCTGGCTGCGAATTGCCGACGTCTATCAAAGTCAGTCTCTTTAGGATGTTTAGAGAAGTACTTTCCTTTTGTTTGCTCTGCTGTAAGATATGCAATGGGAAGCTACTAACCCCAACCTCCTGCTTGTATTATGGATCTTTTGCTTTCAATAGAAGCAGGGGTGGACTTCTTATGTTATTCGTGATATGTTTTCAAATAGTACAACACATACTATAGCTTCAAATACTTGGCACGTAAAGTGACTGAACAATTCTGAAAAGAGAAGTACTATTACTCTGTACTGCCATACTAATATTTCATAATCACATCATCGGAAAGTATATATATGTATAGAAAAACGATTCCATACTTATGAGACTACATACTCCACTACACATATAGATATATACATATATGGTGCCTAAACACCATAGTGCTCTATTTCAACGTCCTATACATACACACATACGTGTGTGTATATATATATATATATATATATATATATATATATATATATATATATATATATATATATATATATATATATATATATATATATATATATATATATATATATATATATATGTGTGTGTGTGTGTGTGTGTGTGTGTGCATGTATGTATATATATATGTATGTATGTGTGTATGTATGTATGTATGTATGTATGTATGTATGTATGTATGTATGTATGTATGTATGTATGTATGTGTGTATGTATGTATGTATGTGTGTATGTATGTGTGTATGTGTATGTGTGTGTGTGTATGTGTGTGTGTATGTATGTGTGTATGTGTGTATGTGTGTATGTGTGTATGTATGTGTGTGTGTGTGTATGTATGTGTATGTATGTATGTATGTATGTATGTATGTATGTATGTATGTATGTATGTATGAAGCATTTTTTCTACTCACAGGTGTAGTTACTCTCTGTGCCGTATCTTGCAAAGTAGGAAGTACCTAACACAACGGAGGGTATGTACATACAATATATAAATATATAAGACCGTCTAAGTGGTATATATACTTTTTTAAGGTGACATGTTCAGTTTTTTAACATATTCTTTTTTTATGTACAAATATGAACGTATTAGCAAAATAGGCCTAAACCATGTACTTTCTTGCAATTTTTTCATGTGGCTGGCAACTCCTAGGAGTACGTACTCCCACTTCTCATATACCATATAAATAATGTTATACCTATTTATCCTTATGAGTATGCCCTAATAATGATAATTTGATACTCCACAGTGAGTTCCACGAAAAAGTTTATCAAAGCCTACCTTTCATGGCATAATTTATATGTATACTCCTTTTATACATGATAAAGGGTATAGATAGAAAATAAAGGGCTCCAATAAAAAATTTTGAACCAAGTTCCGTTGGAGTATCTTAGAATTAGCATTTCAATATACCAAAGTGATAAAGATGTACAATATGTTTATTTAAGTCATATATTGAAAGTAGAAGTATGTATTTCTAAGAGTTCGAAAAAGACTTGCTGGAAAATGATTATATACTCGTAGGAGTACGTAACCCCACTTCTCATATACCGATTAAATGATGTTATTATACCTCTTTATGTTTTTGAGTATACTCTATTAATGATTATTAGATGCTCCAAAGTGAGTTCTATGAAAAAATTGATCAAAATCCACTTTTTTATAGCATAATTTTTGTATATGTTCGTTTTGTATATAGAAAAATAAAAAGTTTCAATGAAAAATTTTCAACCAAGTTCTATTAGAATATCTTAAAATTAGTATTTAAGTATACTAAAAATGATAAAGAAATATAACATATTCATTTAAGTGGTATATTGAAAGTATGAGCATGTGCTCTTTGGAGTACGGAAAAGACTATATGTGTGTGTGTATATTTATCATATCATACTATATAGCCTAGTTACTGCTCTAGAGAATAACTCAAAATATACATAACATTCGGATTGACTAATCCGACACTTGGCTGCCTCCAACCTTCAGCTCCACAAGCCATAAGAACAGAGTAGGCCGTTGCTTCGCAGCATCTACCCTGTCGAGCCCCTCAACGCCTCCGTGGTAGCCGTAGAGCTCCGGTAAGCCCAGGCCGTCGAGCACCGCTTTCCGAAGGACACTGTGGTACAGCTCCGGTGACAGCAATGCTAGGTTGCGCGTCGTTCAGCGTTCCATACGGGCAAGGACCAAGCACGTCAAATTAAACGAAAGATTGCGAAGAGACGGATATGAACAGCGACGCAAGTCCTCTACGAGCCATGCATTATCAATGAGATATTTTTTCCCCGTCTTTGTCGTGCTTGCTACCACGAAATTTGGACATATTTGGACCCCTAAATATCCGAAATTCCATTTTTAGCCCCCTAATAAAAAAAATTCTAAATCTAGACCCCTCCCGAGCGCACGTTCAACTGGAAGCCGACACGTGTCCGGTCGTGCGGTGTGGTACCGACCGATTTTTTGACCGCACGACCGATTTTTTGACCGTACGACTCGGTTTTTTGAGCGCACGACCGATTTTGTTGACCGCACGACCGATTTTTTGACCGCATGACTCGGTTTTTGACCGCACGACCGGTCGTGCGGTACCACACCGCACGACCGGACACGTGTCAGCTTCCATTTGAACGTGCGCTCGGGAGGGGTCCAGATTTGAAATTTTTTTGATTAGAGGGCCAAAAATGGAATTTCGGGTATTTAGAGGTCCAAATATGTCCAAAATTCTGCTACCACTAGTAGGTACTGTAGTACAACCTCTTGTCCGAGAAACACGATGTTTAATTCCAGTCCAGGACCGGCGGACGCACGGTTCCACGAAAGATCCAACGCGTGGTGTAAATCCAGTTCGTCGAGCTGCGCCATGGCAATGCCATCCACCCTTTTTCCCCGAAGGAGAGAGAGTTGCTTCTCTTGTCTTGACGAATCGACAAAGCTACTGTTTGATTCTTGGAAGAAAGGGAAGGCAACTGGAAGGCCGAAAGAGAGCTGATCGAAGAGCTCGCACATGCTGTCATTAGTTTCTCACCTAAACTTGATTGCGACTCAACTCAGGTAGTAGTCTGGTACAGGTGTTGTATTAGCCGGTACTCCTATACTAGTATTCTCTAATACCAGTTTAAAATAGCGTTTGATTTCTAGTTTTTAAAAAGTTAAAAATTATTTTAAACGTGTTAGTTTTTAATGTGTCTTTTTTTCTTTTACTTTGTCTATAGAGGTATAATGATTTTTCAGTCTCTCTTTTTATTTTTTTTAATTGAATATATCAGTAGAAACACTAATCACCACTACTATGTTTATTTCAAAAAAAACATATGTTGCCTTTGATGATCTACGGGTAGGCTATGCAAGCATTGTCGTAGCTACGGGCTAAACAGGGAAAGAGGGGACTGATAGGAGAGGAAGAGGAGAGACAGATCTGTGGAGAGGTGGTGAGAATGAGAGGAGGATGTCCCCCTTTGCCCCTCCTGGGGGCTTATATATATGTGAGTGGGGTAAAATGGTAAATCCCCATTCTACCCCTTAGTATTTACAAAGGATGGGGGTACACTGGTATATTTACACTGTTATATTCCTCTACACTATTGGGCCTATTACATGTTGGACTAGTTGCACGGCCCAGTCACGGGGGGTTGGGCCACCCCTACAACAGTACTCTCTCGACAGCAAGCGCTGAGGTCCCGATGGGCGGGCTGACGCGATCAACCACCCCAGCCCCCCGTTCCCTGACAGCAAGCACGAGGGTGCCGATGCAACTGATAGCTCGCAGACCCTAGAGGCAATGCTTATGAAGGAACCGGTGAGGTGCCGGAGACGTCGTCGAGCGCCGAAGACGTGCCGTCCCGCCGAGGCGATGCCTACAAGGCGGACGGCGGAGTCGAGGCCGAAGGCGCGTCGTCGAGCGCCGAAGACGTGCCGTCCCGCCGAGGCGATGCCTACGAGGCGGACGGCGGAGTCGAGCGCCGAAGACGTGTCGTCGAACGCCAAAGATGCGCCGTCCCGCCGAGGCGATGCCTACAAGGCGGACGACGGAGTCGAGCGCTGAAGACGTGCCGTCCCACCGAGGCGATGCCTACAAGGCGGACGGCGGAGTCGAGGCCGAAGGCGTGTCTTCGAGCGCCGAAGACGTGCCGTCCCGCCGAGGCGATGCCTACAAGGCGGACGGCGGAGTCGAGCGCCGAAGACGTGCCGTCCCACCGAGGCGATGCCTACGAGGCGGACGGCGGAGTCGAGGCCGAAGGCGTGTCGTCGAGCGCCGAAGACGTGCCGTCCCGCCGAGGCGATGCCTACGAGGCGGACGGCGGAGTCGAGCGCCGAAGACGTGTCGTCGAGCGCCGAAAACGCGCCGTCGAGCGCCCAAGACGTGCCGTCGAGCCGAGGCGATGCCTACGAGGCGGACGGCGGAGTCGAGTGCCGAAGACGTGTCGTCGAGCGCCGAAGACGTGCCGTCCCACCGAGGCGATGCCTACGAGGCGGACGGCGGAGTCGAGGCCGAAGGCGTGTCGTCGAGCGCCGAAGACGTGCCGTCCCGCCGAGGCGATTCCTACGAGGCGGACGGCGGAGTCGAGCGCCGAAGACGTGTTGTCGAGCGCCGAAGATGCGCCGGCGAGCGCCCAAGAAGTGCCGTCCCGCCGAGGCGATGCCTACGAGGCGGACGGCGGAGTCGAGCGCCGAAGACGTGTCGTCGAGCGCCGAAGACGTGCCGTCCCGCCGAGGCGATGCCTACAAGGCGAACGGCAGAGTCGAGCGCCGAAGATGCGCCGACACTGTTGTTCCCCTACCTTCGAAAAGAGTGTCTACTGAGGGCGGGCGCTTGGAGCGTAGGCCGAAGGCACTACGCACGCCGGGGTAGGGAGGCGAGAGCGCCGTTCCCCTACCTTCAAAAAGGAGTGCCCGCGGGGAGCGGGCGCTTGGAGCGTATGCCGAAGGCACTACGCACGCCGAGGTAGGGAGGCGAGAGCGTCGTTCCCCTACCTTCAAAAAGGAGTGCCCGCGGGGAGCGGGCGCTTGGAGCGTATGCCGAACGCACTACGCACGCCGAGGTAGGGAGGCGAGAGCGCCGTTCCCCTACCTTCAAAAAGGAGTGCCCGCGGGGAGCGGGCGCTTGGAGCGTATGCCGAAGGCACTACGCACGCCGAGGTAGGGAGGCGAGAGCGCCGTTCCCCTACCTTCAAAAAGGAGTGCCCGCGGGGAGCGGGCACTTGGAGCGTGTGCCGAAGGCACTACACACGCCGAGGTAGGGAGGCGAGAGCGCCGTTCCCCTACCTTCAAAAAGGAGTGCCCGCGTGGAGCGGGCGCTTGGAGCGTATGCCGAAGGCACTACGCACGCCGAGGTAGGGAGGCGAGAGCGCCGTTCCCCTACCTTCAAAAAGGAGTGCCCGCGGGGAGCGGGCGCTTGGAGCGTGTGCCGAAGGCACTACGCACGCCGAGGTAGGGAGGCGAGAGTGTCGTTCCCCTACCTTCAAAAAGGAGTGCCCGCGTGGAGCGGGCGCTTGGAGCGTATGCCGAAGGCACTACGCACGCCGAGGTAGGGAGGCGAGACCGCCGTTCCCCTACCTTCAAAAAGGAGTGCCCGCGGGGAGCGGGCGCTTGGAGCGTGTGCCGAAGGCACTACGCACGCCGAGCTAGGGAGGCGAGACCGCCGTTACCCTACCTTCAAAAAGGAGTGCCCGCGGGGAGCGGGCGCTTGGAGCGTGTGCCGAAGGCACTACGCACGCCGAGGTAGGGAGGCGAGACCGCCGTTCCCCTACCTTCAAAAAGGAGTGCCCGCGGGAAGCGGGCGCTTGGAGCGTATGCCGAAGGCAGTACGCACGCCGAGGTAGGGAGGCGAGAGCGCCGTTCCCCTACCTTCAAAAAGGAGTGCCCGCGGGAAGCGGGCGCTTGGAGCGTATGCCGAAGGCAGTACGCACGCCGAGGTAGGGAGGCGAGAGCGCCGTTCCCCTACCTTCAAAAAGGAGTGCCCGCGTGGAGCGGGCGCTTGGAGCGTATGCCGAAGGCAGTACGCACGCCGAGGTAGGGAGGCGACACCGCCGTTCCCCTACCTTCAAAAAGGAGTGCCCGCGGGGAGCGGGCGCTTGGAGCGTAGGCCGAAGGCACTACGCACGCCGAAGTAGGGAGGCGAGACCGCCGTTCCCCTACCTTCAAAAAGGAGTGCCCGCGGGGAGCGGGCGCTTGGAGCGTAGGCCGAAGGCACTATGCACGCCGAGGTAGGGAAGCGAGCGATACACTCCCTGGTGTAACGCGCTCGAAGGTGCGACATCCAGGTGCCGCATCACTAAGGCGAGGCACTCCCTAGTGTCTCGGCCATCGCGCAATTTTTATACTCTGTAGAGTGCATGAGGGTAACTGGTGCGTGCGGAGGCGGACCTCGGCGCACGACTTGTTTATAGTCCGCGGACTCTCGCGTGCGGAGGCAGACCTCGGCGCACGACTTTATTTATAGTCCGCAGACTGGTGCGTGCGGAGGCGGACCTCAGCGCACGACTTGATTTATAGTCCGCGGACTCTCGCGTGCGGAGGCAGACATCGGCGCACGACTTAATTTATAGTCCTTGGACTCTCGCGTGCGGAGGCAGACCTCGGCGCACGACTTAATTTATAGTCCTTGGACTCTCGCGTGCGGAGGCAGACCTCTGCGCACGACTTAATTTATAGTCCGCGGACTTTCGCGTGCGGAGGCAGACCTCGGCGCACGACTTAATTTATAGTCCGCAGACTCTCGCGTGCGGAGGCAGACATCGGCGCACGACTTAATTTATAGTCGTTGGACTCTCGCGTGCGGAGGCAGACCTCGGCGCACGACTCAATTTATAGTCCATGGAATCTCGCGTGCGGAGGCAGACCTCGGCGCACGACTTAATTTATAGTCCTTGGACTCTCGCGTGCGGAGGCAGACCTCTGCGCACGACTTAATTTATAGTCCGCGGACTTTCGCGTGCGGAGGCAGACCTCGGCGCACGACTTAATTTATAGTCCGCAGACTGGTGCGTGCGGAGGCGGACCTCAGCGCACGACTTGTTTAGAGTCCGTAGACTTGCGCAGGGACAACACCTGCGTCTTATTTATGCTCCGTAGAGAGCGTGGGATCGTCATCCCCGTCTTGTTTATACTCCGTAGAGTCGCGCGTGCGGAAGCTGAGCTCAACGCTACGTCTTATTTAAAGTCCGTAGACTGGTGCGTGCGGAGCTAGGCTCAACGCTACGTCTTATTTAAAGTCCGTGGACTAGTGCGTGCGGAGCTAGGCTCGACGCTACGTCTTCTTTATAGTCCGCAGACTCTCGCGTGCGGAGCTAGGCTCGACGCTACGTCTTATTTAAAATCCGTGGACTATTGCGTGCGGAGCTAGGCTCGACGCTACGTCTTCTTTATAGTCCGGAGACTCACGCGTGCGGAGCTAGGCTCGACGCTACGTCTTTATTTAGAGTCCGTGGACTATTGCGTGCGGAGCTAGACTCGATGCTACGTCTTCTTTATAGTCCGGAGACTCGCGCGTGCGGAGCTAGACTCGACGCTACGTCTTATTTAGAGTCCGTGGACTATTGCGTGCGGAGCTAGGCTCGACGCTACGTCTTTTTTATAGTCCGGAGACTCGCGCGTGCGGAGCTAGGCTCGACGCTACGTCTTATTTAGAGTCCGTGGACTATTGCGTGCGGAGCTAGGCTCGACGCTACGTCTTCTTTATACTCCGTAGAGTGCGCGCGGAGGCGTCCCCCCGCTGCGTCTTATTTATACTCCGTAGAGTGCGTGCGGAGCTAGGCTCGACGCTACGTCTTATTTAAAGTCCGTGGACTATTGCGTGCGGAGATAGGCTCGACGCTACGTCTTCTTTATAGTCCGCAGACTCTCGCGTGCGGAGCTAGGCTCGACGCTACGTCTTATTTAAAGTCCGTGGACTATTGCGTGCGGAGCTAGGCTCGACGCTACGTCTTCTTTATAGTCCGGAGACTCGCGCGTGCGGAGCTAGGCTCGATGCTACGTCTTATTTAGAGTCTGTGGACTATTGCGTGCGGAGCTAGGCTCGACGCTACGTCTTCTTTATAGTCCGGAGACTCGCGCGTGCGGAGCTAGGCTCGACGCTACGTCTTATTTAGAGTCCGTGGACTATTGCGTGCGGAGGTAGGCTCGACGCTACGTCTTCTTTATACTCCGTAGAGTGCGCGCGGAGGCGTCCCCCCGCTGCGTCTTATTTATACTCCGTAGAGTGCGCGCGGAGATAGGCTCGACGCTATGTCTTATTTAAAGTCCGTGGACTATTGCGTGCGGAGCTAGGCTCGACGCTACGTCTTATTTATACTCCGCAGAGTACGCCAAGGCGCAAGGCCATCGTGCGATTTAAAATAAAAAACGAGGACCAAAAGAGAGGCACCGAAGAAATGGCCGAAGACTTGCGACAACAAACTGCTCCAGAATGCAGCACTGCAAAAGCATTTGTGATGACCTAGAACAGGCCAAAACTGGAGAAGCAAAAACGGCCAAATCGAGCGACAATATGCTGCGTAACCGTTTCCTTAAAGCCATATGTAGTACGTACCGAGCGGGACGGCTGTACGCTAGTGGAGGCCGAGGGCGAGGGGGCTCCGAGGCGGCCTTTTGCGGCTCGACAGACCGGTGACGCATGTGCCTGGGCCATTCATGCAGTGCTTGCAACAAAGCCTGGGTGCCTTCACGTGATGAATGCATGTGTTGTGCACACATGTGCCTGGACTCCGGAAGCTCGGCGAAGACGTCGGTGGGTTTGGCGAAGACCACTCCGGTCACGCCGGAGTCTTCGAAGACATTGCGGGGACCTCGGGGACTGAGTCTTCAAAGCCGGCGAAGTGGCATTGGCGGGCCGCTCGGCTCCGCGTCGCCGAAGCCGTGCGTCGACCTCCGCCCGCCTTCGCGCGTGGTCGCGACTCGTCGCTGAAGCCGTGCTTCGACCCCCGCTTGTCTTCGCTACGTGGTTCATCGGAGACGAGGAGCCATACATAGGCCGTGCGGGGCGCGCTCGTAGTCTTGGCGCGACGTGGAGACGAGCGAGTGGAGGTCCTCCCGGGAAGCTGGTACTTCATGAGGCGAAGGCCGAAGACGTTGCGCGGAGGCGAGCGCAGTCCAGCGAGCTCGGCGAGACTTGGCGCAGAGCAGGCGACAACGCGCGGTGTCGAGGCTTGTCGAAGTCGAGCTTGCTGAGGCTTGGCGAAGTCCGGCTCGCGGAGGCTTGGCGACATCCAGCTCGCGGAGGCCAGGTCCAGCGCGTAGACTCAGCGCAGCGGAGACGAGGCCCCACCCGATCTCTGCTGTGAACGCATGCATGGAACGCGGAGGCAGCGTCAGTGCGAAGACGAGGCTCCGCTCGACACGCGGAGACCCGTGGGCGACGAAGGTGGTCGGGGAGCTGCGAAGCCAACACGCGAGGAGCCGAAGTCGAGGACGACGACGTGGCGCCCGACGCAGCGCGTGCGAGCACACTGACCAGCCGCCGTCGCTGCCGCGCCATGGCAGCGTGCGTACGCGGGCGTGTACACACGCGTACGAGCTCCGCCGCACGCGGCCGCCGCCACCGCCGGGCCGACTGGTCGCCGTCGCTGCCGCGCCATGGCAGCGTGCGTACGCGGGCGTGTACGCACGCGTACGAGCTCCGCCGCACGCGGCCGCCGCCACCGCCGGGCCGACTGGTCGCCGTCGTTGGCCGGCACTCCTGCTAACCTGCGGGTAGACAGGAAGAGAGAGAGACTTCGGGAGCCCCAAATGCATGCATGCAGACTTATGGATGAATATTTGGATGTATGGCTTAAACTGCATGCGCGCCCGAAAGAACGTGAACGAATAAGAATGCATGGTTGAATAGATGACGTGAATGGATAACTTCATGCATGGAGGTATTCACGTGAATGGTCTTGTTTTTTTTTTGTGCGCGCATGGATGGAGCAGCAGCGCAGACTTCGACTGTACGCGAAGCCGGAGCACTTCGTCGCGAGACCGAGGATCATGTCGTGGAGGCGGAGTGCCTGTAGGGCTCGGAGGCGCTCAAGAGCGACATGCGGAGCGACGCCACCCGGAGCCGGTTGCCTGTGGACTCCCGCGCCAAGTACACGATCGCCGCTGCGGAGTACCTGGGCGAAGACGCCATCGCCAGGCTGCAGCGGCTGCAGCTCATGCATGCAAAGCTATTGCGGACGGGTGCATGCAACGTGGAGAGAAAAAGAAGCTTTATGCCCGCATGGGTGGCTAACTCGCGTACGCAAGCTTGTGTTGAGATTTTATGTACGTATGCTTGAGTAAATATTTGGCTGGATCATGCATGTATATGTAAAGGATACGAGACGGCGTCGCGCTGAAGATCCTCCACATGCGACGAGGTCTGGAGCTGAGCCGCGCGCGCGGAGGCGGGGTCTGGAGCCGAGCCGAGCACGCGAAGGCGGAGGCCGAGAGTACGGAGACTCAACGTGAGGCTGGCTTCGCTGGCGGGACACCAGGCTCCATGGCGACCTCGAGCGTCCATAGGCTATGGAGGTCCGTCACGAAGACGCCATGAATGCTCTACCGAGGCACCTATCTTTACCTGCATGAGAACGAGAGAGAACATAGAACTCTTTGTATGCTCCGCGGAGGTTGCTCGGAAGCGACGCTCAGCGCGAGTCCACTGGCGAAGCTAGCTGGGGCATCCAACTTCGCGAATCCAGGGCGAAGTGGCGCGCGGAGTCCAGAGCGGAGTCCCGTCTCAGGGACCTCGACGTCGCCAAGGCCCCGTAGACGCTCGACGACGCGGAGACTTCCGGACGGCAAAGCGCTCGTGGACTTCGGGGGCGAGGCGCGCGAAGGCGCTTGGGGTCCCGCCTTGCGCATGCAAAGTCCGAGCGGAGGCCAAGGCCATGCGCGCGGTCCGGCGCGGCGAGGACCTCGACTCGCGGAGGCTCCGTAGACGCGGAGATGTGCTAGGCGAGATGTCCCCTGCGCGGAGTCCAGCACAGACGAGCCGAAGGCGCATGGGCTAATCTGCACGGACACCGAGGCGTCGTTTTCCTGGGCGAAGACGCCGTCGCCGAGCTCATGCCTGGAACAAAGAGAAATAGAGAAAGCCACTCCCTGAAGGATAAACTTTGCTGGGCGCATGCCCGAACTCGGACGGATGGGAGCGCCTGCACGGACAAATGCGTGACGGCGCAGTCGCCGACGACGCGGAGGCCACCACCCGGGCAGACGCCGCCAGCGCTCGGCGCAGACTTTGTGGGCAGATGTTATAGTACGCACGATGGGATAAAGCAAGACGACGCTTCGAACAAATTGACCGGAAAGATCCAAATCTTTAGCAACCTGTTACCTTTTCTTACCCTTTTGTTGAACGCTGAAGAAATCCCTTCCCTACGCAACTTCTTGTCGTCCCCACGGACGGCGCCAACTGTCGTAGCTACGGGCTAAACAGGGAAAGAGGGGACTGGTAGGAGAGGAAGAGGAGAGACAGATCTGTGGAGAGGTGGTGAGAATGAGAGGAGGATGTCCCCCTTTGCCCCTCCTGGGGGCTTATATATATGTGAGTGGGGTAGAATGGGAAATCCCCATTCTACCCCTTAGCATTTACAAAGGATGGGGGTACACTGGTATATTTACACTGTTATATTACTCTACACTATTTGGCCTATTACATGTTGGACTAGTTGCACGGCCCAGTCACGGGGGGTTGGGCCACCCCTACAACAAGCATAATTTCAAAAATTCTACCGCGTAAAAGAGGATCTCCTCTAGTAATAGATCACGGGATTACCACAAGACGCGCAGACTCGTAGCGGAAGTAGAGTCGATGTAGCGCGTTGATGCAGTTGTAGTCGTACTAGCAAACATCTCCTCCTTCAGGTCCTTGTGATCGTCACAAGTTGCGGATCGTCCTAGTGTTGAAGCTTCGTATCAACACCTCCAAGGTATCCACACGTACGAGGCAGGAACACCACGCGCCGGAGTGCTAGCGCCGACTGCGCGGTATTAGATGAGGAAGATGTGGCAACTAGGGTTTCGGGAATTCCGAAATTCTCACTAGAAACCCTATGCCACCTCCCCTCTATTTATAGGCATCCATCATAATGGGTCTCGAACTGGAGGCCCATTAGGAACTCATGGCCCATAAGAATTCGGATCACTATCCGAATTAAATCCCAGCCCTTTAAGTGTGCGACCCTATAGGTTTACATACCCTTAAACATGGCACGAGCACTCCTACTCGTCCACTAATCGGCAGCGGCCCCTAGCAAGACATACCAACTCCCAAGTATATGCAAAGATCATATCGGACGAACCTCAACAAAACTCATGCATTTCCCTTTGCCTCACGATATCGGTTAAACTCAAGGCGATTATGTGTCATCCTTGTTTGGTTAGCTCAACCACTCTTTCTCGATTGCGTGACTTGAATTCCCGACTACGGTTAACTCTTTAACCGTGAATAGCATGGTCATGCATTTCTAGAATCCAATCACTCGAGAGGCCTAGAGATATCTCTCCTGTTGTATGGAGGGGCAAATCCTATCTTGATCGACCATGCCTCAAAGCATACATCATGACAAAACCCGAAAGCTACCTTTATGACTACCTAGTCACGGAGTAGTGTTTGGCAACCTCTAAGTCAGTCATTATGCATCTTGAGTACGTGCGACGATCTCAAGTCTTAAGGACATAGCATACGCTTTGTAAATGAAACCAACTGATGACAGTACGAATGCAACATTCTCACAGTGTTCCATGGTGGGTCGATCCAACCCCATGTTCTCTAACATATGTCCATATTATTGGTTCAATATCTTTATATTTATGACCCGTGAAACATGGTCATCAACCAATATATATGCTAGTCTATTCATATTACATATGCTAGTCTATTCATATGTGTCCTCATATGTTTGACTAGGGAGCATTTAAGAATAATCATTGCAGAAATATAGAGTTTCACAATCAAGTCACACACTTGATAATAAATATTGACAATGTCATTCAAGGAACAAGATAATAAATTATCCAATAAATCATGAATATAACGAAATAAAATCATCTCCATGAATATCTCTAAGGCATATTTCCAACAGCCTTTGAATGCATACCAGTACGAAGCGAAGCCATGGTGTTCGCAGGCTTGCAGCAGACTAGCAGCTAGCCTTGTTTGGAATGCGGGAATTTTTCCCGATTTCTGCGGGAATTGAACTGTTTCCTGCAAAATTCCTGTAAAATTCCTCTGTTCCAAACAGTCCCTAAGTCCTTGTTTTGTCTCTCTCGCTGATTTCTAATTTCTTGCAGCCAACGACGAGTACTAGGCTGCTACTGGCTTCGCCTGCTGTGCATGCCGTGTCGGACCAGGTCTAATGGGCACGGCATCTTTTACGAATCTTTTACGCTGGGAGGCCACATATTTCTTGCGGGAAACAAACTGGAACTTGGAAGGAAGCGTGTTGACTTGCTCCTTTTTCTCAGGCACCTTTTGATTCTGCACTCATGGCTCCTTGGGGTTGGACAGGGCCCAGATATCGGATCTGTTCTTGGTGGCTCCGAGAAATTAGAAATCAATATAAATCTAGCTTCTTTATTTCTTTCCTTCTTATCTCATGCATATATTTTTTTTCTTATTTTCTTCACTGTTTATGTTCTCTTTCTAAAAATTACTTCTTTCTGTCACTGTTATTTATTCTTAACCAAAAGCTAACAGTCCAGCCAAAAGTTAGCTATAGCTGCAGCTAATATGAATAGGCTTGCTTCTTTTGAAATGGGAAGCTACAGGGATGATTTAAGGCTGTATCAATCTGAGGTGGTGATTATTTGGGTTTTTTTGAGTGGTTTATAGTTGAAAAGCAATGTAGCTGGCTGAAAAAACACTGTAGCTGACAGAGACTTATTTAGCATAAGTTAATTTATAAAATTAAAAAATATAAAAAATATGTTAGCCTATTACGTATAATACAAACAAATACGGGGAAAAAGAACCGGTAAAAAAGCTTAACAAAAAGACAAAAGTTCAGAAAAAAACGAAATTTATGAATAATAAAAATAAATCGGAAGCCAGAAGCTGAAGCCCAAATCTCTGTTTTACTCCCTGTTTAATCTAAGCTTCAAGTCCACGGAAGTGCGGAGCAACTTTTTTGATGTTTCGCTCTCTGCAGATTTGCAGCGAGATTTACTGGGCTCCGTATTTTAAAAAGCCGATGTAGTTTGACATCTTAGCTGCGAGACTAGGGTTAATTCCGGTTTTTCAAAACTGCTCTCTTTGTCTGACCGGCAAGATCCAACTTTGACTTTCTGATCGCGAATTAGTAGGACTGTAGGAGTACTACTGTCTAACCTTTCATTTGGTTTTGGAGCATAAAGTGATACTGCCACTATTAACGATTGATACTGACGGCATAAATTCCCTCAGATCCGAAGCCTCAATCATCACCTGAATAACCGAGATCGTGCAAATTGCAAGAGCACTGGCTCACGCAAATAATGAATTGTGATGGCATCGCGTAATAGCACTAGGTCTAGAAGCGCTCGTTCTCCTGCACCGCCACTGATCCGGGGTGTGTTAGAGCACGTATAATACAGGTGTTTAAAGAAATGCTTAGCAATTAAAAATTGGTTTTTTTTTTGCTATATAGCATAGGTAAAATGTTTATTTTGAGACATCGGTACTTAACAACTGTTTACATATATAACCATATCCAATCGATGATAAAAGTATATTTTCTCTCTTTAAATATTTATACATAAACAACTTATATTGTACGTGCTCTTCGCCACGCTCAGGGGACAATAGCGAGCATCGATCCAGCCAGGCACGCATCGCACGTCAGGGCGTGTCGAGAAAATCACTTATCGATGCAAACCGCCGGGAAAAAAAAGACACTTTTTGCGTTGCACGCGGAAACGGTGCCACGAGCTAACTAATCCGTGTCGATCGGAGGAAGAAGAAGAAGAAAGCAACGGCCTTTGAATAGCGCAGCGCAGCAGTCGTTGAGAAGGCTCGTCGTCTCCGCATGTGATTTGAGCACTGGCCAAATGTGCCAATTCATGCGAGCGAAGGGAGTACGAACGTTGCTTCGCGAGCATTGACGCGGACACACGTCTTCCGCCAGAGTCTCCGTTTTCTTTTCGCACGTTGTGCTTCCCTTTTAGACCGGTTCTCTTCCATAAGCTGTTAAATTGAGGCTTTATTCTGAATTTTTATTATTGTTTATTCCTAATACTACTCGACTTAACAGTTAAGTGAGCCAGAGAGAAATTGTTGAGGCAACTTGTTTGTTTTCTTCCAAGTTAACTTACGAATCAGTCATGATTTGCACAATGAAAAAAAATGAGAAACAAAAACGGCATCATACATTTTTCAATCTCCCTATCGAATATAATACATACATATATATACATAGAGTAAAAGCTGGATTTGGTATTGTTACGCACAGTATTTACAAAACTAGCCGTATGTGCACCGTATTTGCAAAAACATCACTGCTGTCGTCTGGTGGGCGGGCGACAGGGCTAGTGACGCGACACGTGGCAAGGCCGCCGCCGACAGGCGCCTGCCGCCCTGTCGGGGGACAGCAGGCAAGTGATTAAGCCGGCTGATTAGCCAGCTTAATTATCTACATAATTTTTTGTATTTGTTGTTTGTTTTAATTTTTAAATATATTAAATAAGCTCAAAAAATTATAAAAATTTATCTACAACCTTCCGACATAACATACCTCATAGTGTAATTTTTGAGTAATTTTATCTATCGTGGATGTTGCTCAAAAATTTATACAATTTTGATATTTGTATGAGTTTTTTCATATAGCAAACGAGCTCAAAAAATTACGAAATTTTATGTGAAGTCTGCCGACAAAGTCATAGTTATTGTGTTTTTTTTGAAAATTTTATACAGTTCAAATTTTTCACGTTTATTCAGATTAATTTAATCATGAATTTAACGATGCTCGCACATCTTTTCAAGTGTCTGACATCTGTGCTTCGCGCATGTGTTGGCCTGATCGTGCTATATTTTCTTTTCTGCTATGTCGTTCGTACAATTGACACTCTATGTATGTCATGCCCCCTCGCGCACTCCCTCGTTCGCACTAATGTCGTTGTGTCCGTGTCATGTCCCTCGCCTGCTCCCTCATTTTCATATTTGTTAGTGTTAGCATGTTGTCCCACCTCACCTGAAGTGTTGCTCGTGACAATGGGTCCTCCATGTACGGGGTGAACGCACCAGGTTCACTTTTCGCTCGGCCATAAATACGAACCTCTCGCAATTCGTCATTGCTCATCTTAGTTGCTCATCGCAGAGCCTCATTGTCGCAGTAGTGCTAATTGTTTCTCCCAAAAGGCAGGTAATTTTTTATCATATGCTTTCGACGTTATTCCTGTAATCCTAGTCAATTAGTGTTATTTTGTTAGTCGTGATTAATATAGTTTGTATTATGAAGTAAGTAGGTCATAGTAATTTAGACATAACTTGTACTATTTTTGTGTACGTACAGTACCTATAATTTGTTATTGAATGGAATATGTAATTAAGTAGTCGTAATTACTATAGTGGCAATTAGTTAGGGGTAAGTAATGAGTTAGTGGTAAGTAATTAAGTGGTTCGGACGACGGTAAGGAATAGTTCGTAATTTGTTTGGATGAGTAATCAAATTATCGATAATTAATGAAGTATTCATATGTAGTTACACGCATTGAATCACTGACTTGTAGTATGTTGCTATTATTATCAGTCTTCGTACTAATATTTTGTCTGTCCCATTTGTTGCAAGGTACTCTCAAAATTAAGAGTGCGTAGCTAATTATTTTGAGAATGCAGTGCATAACTGATTAAGAACGCGGCAATGCTAATTGTTTCCTGAAAGATAGGTAATAATTAGCAATTTGATTTGTATATGAATTCCAATGAAAAAGCTAAAATTTTGAATAAAATTAAAAGTTATAATATGGATAACACGAATGGTGTCTAAGGAGACCACGAATGAGTGCAATAACGTCGATCTGCCATGCATGAAAACATTGATCCGTGGGAAAGTGAAGAGCTGAGGCGATGACATCAGAGTGGGGACAATGCCATGCTAATTGTTGGAGCTGTTGAAGAGAAAGACCAAAGTTGAACAAGCCAAGGACCAAGACAATGAGTAGTGAGCGTCGGCTGTTTTTTGAAGAAGTCATTGGTCGAAGAAGCTAGATGATGGGAAAGCTCTGTTAGGGAGGAGATGAAGCTATACATTGAGGACGAGCTATGGACAACATGGGGCCATTGGGTAACTAGTTCCATGCCATCGCTGGTGAGGGGCCGGCGTCACCCGCGGTGGTGAAAAGATTCTCTATATCTTTAGCCAACAACTAAAGCAGACATGTTGACATCGGTGAACATGGGGGATCACCATGATTGGTGAGGAAGCATAGTTGAGTTTGCCTATGTCGAAGAAGATGAGCAACCCACACGAGAGAAGAGAAAATCAAGCATGTATAACGTCGTATATGTGTATATACATGCATGTGTCCATACGAATAGATGCACGGGCATATGAAAGCAGATGAATAGAGAGCTCGGAGTAGAAAATGGAGCAGCCATAGGAAAATAGACTCAGGGCTATCAGAGAGAGCGTGATGGGTGTCTTCAGCAGAGATCAACGACGATCACATGTGTGTGTGTTGTCGCAACGGTCAACATTAAGCAATAATTGAGTAAAAATAGAAGATAACTACGTGGTATATTAGAATGGATGGTAGCTAAAAGGGATCAATCAAGAATTAGCCTTATTGTTGAATATCGAAAAAGAAAAACTATGGTGGTGAGAAGAGATAAAAGACACATGGTTAGATAGGGTAGCCGACGTGTGACAAAAGATAAGTTTAAGGTAAATCATCTATGGTGTATCGGTATATACGTGAGCAAGATACTCTAATACCATGCAAATTAATAAGATAATTTATCAACACATGATCAATATATTGTTTAAGATTAAATAGAGGTATATGTACAAACATATATTTTAAAAAAAGAATAACTACTAGAGAAAATAGAGGTATGTTGTTCCATGAAAAGTGTTTACGTTTCAACCCCCAGACACACACTCCACCACTTATTATACTCAATGATTTTCTTGCATTAAAACGTATATTGCAATTATGGTATTCAAGTTGTATTTCTTTCAATTTTCTATTGTCATTTCTATTATTTATATGCCTTAAAATTTTAAAAAGTTATAGACCATATTCTTTTTCAGCTTTTGGCTTCTGCTTTTGATTTTTCTATAGTAACTAGTTTTTAAATGGTGTGTCTTTTGAAGATGATGTCTACTAGTTAATTGTAGTACATACTATACCGACTTCATTTATATCGACAAAACCGCACGTGTGTTTATGTTACTCTGTAATTTCTCGCACGAACAGCCCAAAAGTCATAAGCCGCAGTCAAAAACCATAAGTCTCAGTAAAAAAAGGCCCATAAGATATATAAATATATTTAAAAAAATTAAATTGTATTATTTAATGCTATAAACTTCAAAACAAATCAGACGAGCAGATGTGTGGACCACCTCTCGTTTTACAATAATACAGTAAAAAAACTACAACGCCTGTACGAGCAAATCCTCTGGCTCTGTGCGCGCCCAATTAATCAGTCCGGACAATGTGAGAAGGCCGCGAGCTCCCGAATCACAGAGCGATGGTAGGTCGGTCGCCGCGCGCGTCGTCCAAGCTCCCCAACCCGAGCCAAGAAGATGGCTTCTCCTGCGAGTCCTTGATCGCCGCCGGCGGCCGGGCGTAGGGCGCCCGCGCGCCGAGCCGGTCCTTGCGCTTGGCGAAGAACCGCTGCAACGAGGCCTTCCTCGCGATGGGCAGGTCCGCGAGTTCGGCGCCGTCGCGGGGGGGCCGCTCCGCGCCGGTTCCCGCGGCCAGATGCATCACCTCGGCCGCCTTGTCCGCCGGGAAGTCGTCGAACACCACCACCCTCCCGCCGTAGAAGATAGTCAGCGGCGCAGTCGCGGGCCCCGCCTCCTCCCCCGCCGCAGGCTGCTCTTGAACGACGTCCGCGCCGGGCATCAGGCTCAGCGTCGTCACCGGCGCCACGCGTAAGGGAGCCGCCGCGGCCGACATCTTCTGCTCCGCCTTGACGTAATGGCTGAGCACGCCGCAGGCCACCGCGAACCTCCGGCTCTTGCCCTCCGCCGCCGCCATGGCCATATCACCGCTTCGACCGAGATGCGCTTCTCTCCCTTGGTCTTCGCTTCTCGCTGTGGCGCTGTGGTTGTGTTGCTGGTTGATGGTTGTGGGATTTGACGGGACGCGGGGAGCTTGTTTTATAGGAGGTGGGTGGGAGGTGGGAGAGAAGCAGTCAAGGAGAGGCGTCGTTTCTTGAGTATTTTGGCGGAGCGGGTGGTGGGGACGTCGTGGTGGTGTTGGGCACGAAGAACACGTGATTTTCGAGGCCACCGGAAGGGGCAGGAGGACCGCAGCGTTGTGTGGGCCGGGCGGTATGGGGTGGCGGAGGATGACAGCGACGGATGCCGCGGTGATGTATTCTATTCTTTTCCTCTGTCGACCACGGCCGCCTCCCTCCAGTTGTTTATTTCACACACTACACGGTGCGTGCCTGGATACACCCTGGTTTCCTTCCAACAGGGGCAATGTTGGACGGCTGGATGTATTACACCGAAACCTGTTCAAAAGTTCGTGCTGTTTTTTTTCCTTTTACGTGGCTTTTAATTTTGGTTTATCTAAATGCTGAAATAAATACGACGGTTTTTCTAAGTGATTTTTTCAAGTCACTTTATATATAGAATGGACGGTATAAAAAAGATATGGTTTATATATACACGGACTTTTTTTGAGGGTACATATAAAACACAGTTCTTTATGAAACTAGCAGTTTAATTGCATAGCATAAATGTAGAAGTGCACCGAAATAATCCTTCACCGTCAATACATCTATGCCCATTGATATTTTTAATGTGTTGAGAGAATTAATTAAATTTCGATCTCGGGGTTGGTCATGGGTTGGCTGTCTGCTCGCTGGCTCACTTTAGCAACAGTGTGTAGTCCATTTTTCTTTTCTTTTCTTTTCTTTTCCTCTTATCTTTTTTTCCTTTGCTTAATTTTATTCCGTTTTAATTCTGGTTTCAAGTTAGTGACATGCATGCTGCACCTTGATAAGGTCTTCTTGTACACGCTACGACGCCAAGAACATACTACCTGCCATATATTATGCACACGGTGTGTTATATCATACCACAATATCCAAGCACCAATTCGCAGTATTTGCATTTCACAATTAACAGATCGTGGCATGAAGCCACGCAGCACTACGAAAACCTGTAGCAGGTATGCAAAGGAGGGCCGTATAGCTTTTCACGAGATTTTAGCATATATAGCACTGTTATATTTATAGAAATAGTCATATGCGTTGATTTTTGCCGTCTGGTGGTCGAACGATAATGCTAGAGGGGGCGACACGTGTCTCTGCCATCCCGCGGGCGGATGGCAGGCCGCCTGCCATCCGGCAATTTACCTGCCTTATTTTGTTGTATAATATTTGTTCAAATTTTTAAATATAGCAAATGAGATAGAAAAATTACAAAATTTTATATGCAGCCTCCTAAAATATATTACTTCATCATTGAATTTTTTGACAATTTTATCCTCTATGAATGTTGTTGAAAAATTCATACTATTGAGATATTTGCAGGAGTTGTTACATATAGCAAACGAGTTCAAACAATTATGAAATTTTATGTGAAGCCTCTTGACACAATCATAGTAATTGTATAATTATTTGAGAATTTTATGTGCTCTAAATTTATCATGTTAATTTTATCATGAAATTAGCAATGCTCAGGCATCTTTTGCAGTGTCTGACCTCTGTCATTCGCATATGTGTTGACCCGTTACTGCTATATTTTATTTCTTGCTATGTCTTTCACATATTTGTCACTCTGTCTGTATTGTCCCCTCACACGTTCTCTCATCCGCACTAATATCGTTATTTCCGTGCCGTCCCCCTCGCCCGCTTTCTCATATGGACATTTGTCAGTGTTACCATACTGTCCTCCCTAGTCCGAAGTGTTGCTCGTCAATAAGGAGTCCTTAATTTATGGGGTGAGTACATTGGGTTTCTTTTTTCTCGGTCATAAATACAAACCTCTCGCAGTTTGTCGTCGATCATAGAAGCTCATTCTCGCGGTTGCCACTCAAAATTAAGAGTGCGTAGCTCATTATTTTGAGAAGACAGTGCATAGCTCATTAATGATGCGGCAGTGCTGATTACTTCTCCCGAAAGGCAGGTAATTTCAAGTCGAGCGAAAAGGTAACCTTATGCGTTGCCACCAGAAATTATGGACGCGTTGTCACCAGGCGGCACCACAGGCGATAGGGGACATCATAATAAGAGTGACATATGTGCGCACGAGGGAGCGGGTGAGGCGGGACGATATGGACAGACTGACATTTGCGCGGGCGAGGGGAATAATACGGACATAACGACATTAGTACGGACAAGAGAGCGCGTGAGGGGGACGATACGGACATAGTGACAAATGTGCGAAGGACGCAGTGAGAAATAAAAGATGGCAGTAACGGGGCGACATTTGTGTGAATGATAGTGATCAGGCACTGCAAAAGATACATGAGCATTGCTAATTTTATGATTAAATTAACATGAATTAACATAACAAATTCAGAGTACATAAAATTTCCAAAAAATTACATAATTACCATGATTGTGTCAGAAGATTTCTCATAAAATTTTGTAATTTTTGGAGCTCACTTGCTCTATGTAACAATTCCTGCAAATATCTCAATACTACGAATTTTTTAACAACATTCAGAGTGGATAAAACTATCAAAAAAATTACACGATGAAGTACGATATGTCAAGAGACTGTACATAAATTTTTTTAAATTTTTTAAGCTCACTTGCTATATTTAAAAATTCAAAAAAATATTATAAAAATAAGATAGGTAATTAAGCCAACTAATTAGCCGACTTAATTATTGTCGTCCGCCCACCAGATGGCAGGCGGCTTGCCGTCCACCCATAGGACGGCAGCGATACATGTCGCTCCTCCTGTATTGTCATCCAACTAGTAAAAATACCATTTTTATTATGTGCTATAACAGTGCCATATTAGGTAAAGCCTTAGTTTTTCACATTTTTGCCGACCTGTACATGTGTATCGTCTTTTTTTCCCCTGCCAGCTCACGAATCACGAGATAATTCTTACATCATCAAGTCCACGTCAACCTTTATTCTGGCTGCCCGTTCTTTTCTGCACTTATGAATCACGAGGAGAGAAATGGGAATAGATTATCTCGTTTTAGGCAGATCGAGCCATGATTCGTACAGGACTACAGGAGTACAACTTGAGACGTGTCAAGTGTCATGTGTATCACTCGGTTTCGTGGAAATGAGGCGCAGGACAGCGACCAGCAGCCCACTTGTCGCGATTGGATGGATCCCAAAACAAAGCAAGGAGACATTTCCGCGTGAGTGAGGTAGGCAATATAAAAGGTCAAATAAATAAATCAGTCACACCGGTCATCAATCAGTGTACCCGCACAGCTACATTCTTACATTATTTTTATTAGTGGTAATTTATATAAATACTTAGTAATTTTTATAAATTTGAGTACAAACATGTTATCCTGGAATTTGATACGCTTGCTGTGTCACGAATCGGCAACTCATGGATACATGTATGCTGGAATCAGTAACTCTGGGATACATGGATACATGGCATTCAGAATTCGTTTGGAATATTATCCTTCTGCATGCACTTGACATCTATTAAATCTGAGTTTTTGACGAAATTAAATTAGAGCCCGTATCAACAACCAAACAATGCTTGCGGCGTTTATTAGATCTTTTCGTTTTACCTAGTTAACATGGAAATTTTGGTCTTTCTTTCTTTTTCCCTGATTAACATCGAAATTTTATTTTAATCCTGATTTTCAGATTGGCATATATTACTAAATTTAACTTATACGTACATATATTTGAAAAAAATAGTTGGAAATTAATTTATTTCTATTTTTATTAATGAAATTATTCTTAATTTAGGATATTTTGATTCTCACTTCTAATTATGTATTGTATATAATCCGAGTTTTATTTTATTCTCATCTTTCCATCCATGCACAATTGCATTACGGACATTGGATTGAAAATAGGAGTCCAAATATGTGTGCTATTATTTTATTCTCATCTTTCCGTATTAGTGAGTTTGTCTTTAACTCAACCACATGCTCCATTAACGTATTGGACATTACATATATAGAAGCAAACTGATAATAAATCACCTTTCAAACTTATACGTACATATATTTGAAAAAAATTAGTTGGAAAGTAGTTTATTTTAATTTTTATTTATGAAATTATTCTTTCTTTAGGATATTTTGATTTTCACTTATAGTTATGTATTTGTGTATAATCTGAATTTTATTTTATACAAAATTATTTTTTTAATTCTTACTTACATTTAGTTATGAATTTATGTTTATACATATTCTGAACGTAGCACTATATAGTTATGTGTGTATTTTTGGTCATTCCTATTATTGCTTTCCCTCCCTCTATACACGGTTGTCAGGTTGGACCACAAGACCGCATCCATCTATGATTTACGTGCAATTTGTAGCTTCCGTATGAAGCTCAAACTATTAAAATAGGCTACCAAGATGGCGCTCAAATCGACGCCGACGACGGCGGCCATCAAGGACATTCAGCTCACACGCTACATCAGGGACGAGATGGCCTAGGTATTAGCTCGTCGGTGCGGTTCAGCTTGTACTATCTGCTAGGATCTCTGCTTCTTTTATGTTCTCACCATGTTTAGGAGTTGGATTCGTAGCATTAGGAGATATGTTTCTGTTAGAAAATGACCCAATGAGCGAGGCCCATTTTCACGAATCCCAAAGCATGCATGGTTAGTACCATATTGCTAAGGTAGGGGGAGGAAGACCAATTTATAAGGTGGAATCCTCCCCACTCCTTGAATATGGAAAGAGATGATATGAGGATGGATCTGTCTAGTCACACACACGCGCACGCACGCGCGCGCGCGTATCCGCGTATTTTCACGTGAAAATCGCGTGACTTGTGACTTGCGACGCGCGACCGTGCCGTGACGTGGCGCGTCACTTGGCAGACCAAGTCTATCTCTATTTTTGCTGAATCCTGCACCACTATCTCTCTGTTTGAATGAGATTCAAACATTTGAATGAGGCTTTATTGGGTTTGATGACAGACAGTAACTGACTGGTTGAATGTGTCAGTTACCAGTGGGTAAATGGCTGTTTTAATCATTTCAGTTACTAGTCTGTCTATATGTATACCTGGAGACGTCCAGAGTATGGTGTGTGAACCTGACTGCCTCCATTCTCTTCCTCCAAAAACTTTTGTGTGCTGTTGTGCTGCGCCGTCTGAACCTCGTCGACTCTTCTTCCCGGCGTGCACCGCGAAGAAGAGGAGCGGTATCTCCGAACCGTTGCTGCCGTGAAGACCTGCACGGGGGCGGCAATAAGGTTTCTGGGCAGCGCATCTGCGCGACCGCTCACTGCACTGCGACACCTTCGTTCTGCACTGCGTCAAGCCTGCGCGGCTTCCTGTTCTTCATCAGGCTAACAAGTAAGTCGTTCGTGTGCACGTTCGACTTTGTTACTATATTGTTTTTCTTCTTAATTTGTGAAGTATGATGAGTAGCTTGCTGTTGGTTGTGAGTTTTGCATCATTAGTTTATTATTTCTGTCTCCTAATAAATGTTGGAATTAAAATATTGCCCACATTTCCAACATTCCAGAAACCTTATTGTGAATTTTGTTGCAATACAGAAATGGCTAATGCTTCTGATGCGATGAAACCTGAGAGGTTTTCTGGTCAGAATTTCCGTAGATGGCAGACTAGAGTCAAGTTTTGGCTCATGTCTTTGGGGCTGTGGTGGGTTATCCACCCACAGTATCCATTTACGATTGAGCAGTACATGCAGTTTGAGGCTGCGAATAATACTGCTCTTGGCTGCATTCTGACTGTTCTGGCAGATCAGCTCTATGATGTGTACATGGACTACAAGTCCGCCACAGAGTTGTGGGATGCACTAGAGCAAAAATATGCAGAGGCAGAGGCAGGTCGCTGGCTCTACATATGTGAGCAATTTTTCGACTTTAGCATGGATGAGGCTAAGTCCATAGTTGGACAAGCTCATGACCTCCAGCTACTAGTCGGTGAGATTGCGCACTTGGGCTGTGCATTGCCTCCAAAGTTTGTGGCTGCGGGCATTGTTGCTAAACTCCCTGCCTCTTGGCGGGATTTTGCTACTAGCTTGAAACATAAGAGGGAAGAGATTTCTGTTGAGGATCTCATTGCAGCCCTCGATGTGGAAGAAAAAGCAAGAGCAAAAGATGCACCTAGCACATCTGGCCAGAACAATGCAAATGTCATACAGAGAAAGACTGTTGCTAAGAAGTACAAATCCAACAAACCGAACAAGACAACTAGTTTTAAGAAGAAAACTGAGAAAAAGGATTTGAAGGACATCACCTGCTTTGTGTGCGGTAAAGACGGTCATATGGCGAAGGACTGTCGTTTCCGCAAAATCAGAGATGGTGAACAGCCTAAGAAGAAGGTTGTTAACGTGACCATAGGCGAGGCCTCGACTTCAGGAGGGTATGGTAATTCACCTGTTGTCTTTTCAGCTTGTCAATCCACTAATTGGTGGGTTGATACTGGAGCTAATGTTCACGTATGTTCTGATATTTCCTTGTTTTCCTCTTATCAGGCAGCAGGGGCTTCCTCCGTCCTAATGGGAAACGGGTCGCATGCTTCTGTTCTTGGTGTTGGCACGGTGGATCTGAAGCTTACTTCAGGGAAGATTGTCCACTTGAAGAACGTACAGCATGCGCCTACAATAAAGAAGAACCTCGCTAGTGGTTCTCTCCTATGCAGGGATGGTTATAAGCTAGTTTTTGAGTCAAATAAAATTGTAATGTCTAAGTTCGGAAAATTTGTTGGTAAAGGCTATGAGAGCGGAGGCTTGTTCCGCCTAAGTATCTTAGAGTCTTGTTATAATTTGAATATTGCAACTGGTTCAAATAAATGTGAGGCAAATATTTGGCATTCTCGTTTCTGTCATATTGGTTTTGATAGTATTGCTAGAATGTCCAGATTAGATTTAATTCCAAAATGTGAAATTGTCAAAGGATCAAAGTGCCAGTCATGTGTGCAAGCAAAGCAACCTCGAAAACCTTTTAAGGGATTAGAGGATGAAAAGGACTTGGCACCTTTAGATCTTATTCATTCAGATTTGTGTGAAATGAATGGATTATTGACAAAAGGAGGCAAAAGATATTTTCTAACTTTTATTGATGATGCAACACGCTACTGCTATGTGTATTTGCTGAAAACTAAAGATGAAGCTTTAAACTACTTTAAAACTTATAAGGCCGAGGTTGAGAACCAACTAGAAAAGAAAATAAAAAGATTAAGGTCTGATCGTGGAGGAGAGTATGTCTCTCATGAATTCTCCCAATTCTGTTCTGAGCATGGAATAGTCCATGAATTTACACCACCATATTCACCCCAATCAAACGGGGTAGCTGAGAGGAAAAACCGGACACTGACAGATTTGGTTAATGCCATGTTAGAGAGTGTCGGTATGCCTAAGACATGGTGGGGGGAAGCTATTTTAACAGCAACTTTCGTCCTAAACAGAGTAATCAATAAAAAGAGTGAGATTACTCCGTATGAGGGATGGAAGGGGAGAAAACCTAATATTAATTTTCTGCGAACTTGGGGGTGTTTGGCAAAAGTCAATATACCATTGCAGAAAAAGAGAAAACTTGGACCAAAAACAGTCGATTGTATTTTTCTAGGATATGCACAAAACAGCACGGCCTATAGATTTTTAGTAGTTAAATCAGAAACTCCTGAGATTATTGCTAATACAATAATGGAGTCTAGAGATGCTTCATTCTTTGAGAATATCTTTCCTATGAGAACAGCAGGCAGTACTTCACAAACAGAGAATGTTCAAACTGATAATATTGAAAATGAGAATAATCAAACTTCTGAACTTCCCACCATTTCTGAACCAATATGTGATATCCCTGAGGAGGATAACAATCTAGTCGCAGAAGCTCCTCGCAGGAGCAAGAGACAAAAGGTTGAGAAAACCTTTGGTGACGACTTTATTGTATACCTCGTGGATGATGTGCCAAAGACTCTTTCAGAGGCTTATGCATCTCATGATGCTGAGTATTGGAAAGAGGCAGTCCGTAGCGAGATGGATTCTATCATGGCTAATGGGACTTGGGAGATCACGGATCGTCCTATCGGGTGTAAACCTGTAGGATGTAAGTGGATCTTTAAAAAGAAACTAAGGCCTGATGGAACAATTGAGAAGTACAAGGCAAGACTTGTGGCCAAGGGTTACACCCAGAAAGAGGGAGAAGATTTCTTTGATACCTATTCTCCTGTCGCCAGATTAACTACCATCAGAGTGCTCCTTGCGTTAGCATCTTCCTATGGTCTACATGTTCATCAAATGGACGTGAAGACAGCTTTCCTTAATGGAGAGTTGGAGGAAGAAATCTATATGGATCAACCGGATGGTTTTGTGATTTCTGGACAGGAAAATAAAGTATGCAGATTATTGAAATCTTTGTATGGTCTAAAACAAGCACCAAAACAATGGCACGAAAAGTTTGACAAAACTTTAACATCCGCTGGCTTTGTTGTGAATGAAGCTGATAAATGTGTGTATTATCGTTATGGTGGGGGTCAAGGAGTTATCTTATGTCTGTATGTAGATGACATACTTATATTTGGAACAAATACTGCCTTAATTGACGAGGTCAAATCTTTCTTATCTCGGTGTTTTGATATGAAAGACTTGGGAGAGGCAGATGTTATTCTGAATATTAAATTGATCAAAAGTAAGGATGAGATTACTTTGAATCAATCCCATTATGCTGAGAAAATATTAAGCCGGTTTGGTTTTGAAAACTGTAAAGTTTCACCAACACCCTATGATGCGAGCATTAAGCTTCGAAAGAACCAGGGGTTAGGAAAAGATCAATTAAGATATTCACAAATTATTGGGTCACTAATGTATTTAGCTGGTGCCACAAGACCTGACATTTCATTTGCTGTGAGCAAATTAAGTCGGTTTACTTCTAACCCAGGAGATGATCACTGGGAGACACTTGAAAGAGTGTTGCACTACTTGAGAGGCACAACATCTTTTGGAATACATTATACTGGACATCCTTCTGTTTTAGAAGGATACAGTGACTCCAATTGGATCTCTGATGCGGATGAGATCAAAGCTACAAGTGGTTATGTATTCACTTTAGCTGGTGCTGCAGTTTCATGGAGGTCTTGCAAACAGACCATATTGACGAGGTCAACCATGGAAGCAGAACTTGTAGCACTTGATACAGCCACAGTTGAGGCTGAATGGCTGAGAGAGCTTCTATTGGACTTGCCATTGGTTGAGAAACCAATACCTGCAATCCTAATGTACTGTGACAATCAAACAGTGTTGGCCAAAGTCACAAGTACAAAGGATAATATGAAGTCCTCTAGACATGTGAAGCGTAGACTTAAATCTGTCAGAAAACTAAGAAACTCCGGAGTGATTGCTGTGAACTATATTCACACTGAGAAAAATCTGGCAGACCCTTTTACAAAGGGGTTAGCACGGAAAGCGATTTCCGTTGCATCTATGGACATGGGAATGAGGCCCATTTAAGTTACATCACAATGGTAACCCATACCTTCTTGATCGGAGATCCCGTGACTTAGGCAATGGGAAAAACAAATTGATGTTGTAACAAGAGAGTACATATTTATTGTACCCATGTCCTAATAAAAATGTACTTTCAACTGTATGGAAGGTTGGCATAAAGCCTTAATGTATTCTGTTGTCCAAATAAGGAAAAGGTATTAGCCTGCAGGATACCTAGAAAGAATACACCTACTTGAGCCTAACTGTGTGGTCGCAGTTCACGAGAACGGGGCATTCTCTAGAAAGCTCATGAGCAGATAAGGGAGCATGACCATATAACGCTCCGTTTAGGCGTGGTTCATTGGCAGCCTAGTACTAGTTGAGATTTCAAGTGAAATCTGATCATAAAAAGCTGTGAATTCAAGGCATAGTCCATTCATCAGCTGTGAGAAGATGAATCTTGTCATTCTAGGTGCAAGTTCAACCCGTATGGGACTTACACTAAAAGACTGGTATATTAACAGTACTTCAGCACAATATCTTTGACTTCTAATTCTGCTTTGGAATTGGTGGGGGATTGTTAGAAAATGACCCAATGAGCGAGGCCCATTTTCACGAATCCCAAAGCATGCATGGTTAGTACCATATTGCTAAGGTAGGGGGAGGAAGACCAATTTATAAGGTGGAATCCTCCCCACTCCTTGAATATGGAAAGAGATGATATGAGGATGGATCTGTCTAGTCACACACACGCGCACGCACGCGCGCGCGCGTATCCGCGTATTTTCACGTGAAAATCGCGTGACTTGTGACTTGCGACGCGCGACCGTGCCGTGACGTGGCGCGTCACTTGGCAGACCAAGTCTATCTCTATTTTTGCTGAATCCTGCACCACTATCTCTCTGTTTGAATGAGATTCAAACATTTGAATGAGGCTTTATTGGGTTTGATGACAGACAGTAACTGACTGGTTGAATGTGTCAGTTACCAGTGGGTAAATGGCTGTTTTAATCATTTCAGTTACTAGTCTGTCTATATGTATACCTGGAGACGTCCAGAGTATGGTGTGTGAACCTGACTGCCTCCATTCTCTTCCTCCAAAAACTTTTGTGTGCTGTTGTGCTGCGCCGTCTGAACCTCGTCGACTCTTCTTCCCGGCGTGCACCGCGAAGAAGAGGAGCGGTATCTCCGAACCGTTGCTGCCGTGAAGACCTGCACGGGGGCGGCAATAAGGTTTCTGGGCAGCGCATCTGCGCGACCGCTCACTGCACTGCGACACCTTCGTTCTGCACTGCGTCAAGCCTGCGCGGCTTCCTGTTCTTCATCAGGCTAACAAGTAAGTCGTTCGTGTGCACGTTCGACTTTGTTACTATATTGTTTTTCTTCTTAATTTGTGAAGTATGATGAGTAGCTTGCTGTTGGTTGTGAGTTTTGCATCATTAGTTTATTATTTCTGTCTCCTAATAAATGTTGGAATTAAAATATTGCCCACATTTCCAACAGTTTCTGCTATGTTCTTGTTGTGTTAGATGGGCAACCTACTCGTTATCTTGTTATGCTATAACGATGGATTCTAATTGTATTGAAAATAGAATGTATTGTTGTGTTTGCTGCTGTATTTGCTTATTTTCAAATGGTATAGCTAATATTTTTTCAGGCTACCTAGCAAACAAAAAGGAAAAAAATTTAGGTATAGAATGAACTATCATAGACGGTTTGTTGTATAAATCGTCTATGAAGGACTATCACAGATGGCTCGAACAAAAAACTGTATGCAATTCTCGCACATCACAAACGGTTCTGTGATGGAAAAATATCACAGACGGTTCTATATACCAACCGTCTGTGATACTCGCCCATCACAGCCGGTTGGTAGCTAGAACCGTCTGTGATGTTTGAGTATCATAGACAGTTTTTGGTTCGAGCCGTCTGTGATAGTATTCTTTACATATGGTTCCAGTTACAAACCGTCTGTGTTGTATTTATCACAGACGGCTCACAAACCGTCTGTGATAACCTCCGATTATCACCGATCCATAAATTCGGACGGTTCAGAAAACCATCTGTGATGACAATATCGAACCGTCTATGATGATCCTTTTTATAGTAGTGTGTGTTGGTGGAATAGAAAATAAAAGTACATGATTTCTTCCAAGAAAAAAGTAAATCAGGGTCAACCATGCATGTAGTGATCAGCACATGCAACGGCCTCCAGGATTCCAGGAGCACAACTACGAATCAGTCAGATGCAATGTTTTTCATTTTTCTTTTTTTCCCACGAAGGTTGGATGAGTCGCAATGACCGAACTTAGAAGACTAGCGTGGTCAGATCGATGAGTCGTACCAATGCATAGCTCGTTGCTAAGTATGTATGACTAGGGCGCACGTTCCCGTATATGCGTACAACACGAGCACGTCGGAGACTAAAATTCTTACCACAATACTTATCTTCTGGGGGGTTTGAAGGAAATTATACGTTGTATTTAAGACCTGTGATATCTTCAAACGCATGCATGCATGGGCTACTAATCTTTTGTCGTATTTCATCCCACAGCGTACTTTGGTCAACTCTCTATTAGGCAAAATAAGAAGCTTGAGAGAGACACCAAACACAAACACTCCCTGAGAACGATCCTTAATTAGTTCGTAAGTTTTCCCTGCGAAATTACAATGGTGACAGGCTCGGTGGCGGATCCAGGAAAAATTTTAGGAGGGGCTGAACAAAAGCGATACAGCGACATAACTCCACTATGCCCCTCCTACACCATACATTCATAGCTAAAAATTTATGGAGGGGCTCCAAGGGTTCGGTAGCGGTAGGGGGGGCTCGAGCCCCCCCCCCCCCCCCCCCCCGCCCCACCGCTGGATCCGCCCCTGTTGACAGGAAGTAACTAGAAATAACCGATACCAGGTAAACAATTTGGAGTTGCACGTCTTAATCTTTCAAATTCATAATGGCATGTATAATGATATAGATAATTGTTGTCTATAGTACTTCTCTATGTCATATATAAATAACACTAAAGGCAGCTACTATAATATGTTGTCTTTTTATATGTCTCTATAGACAGCTCGTCCATTACACAATGTATTTTGTTTCTCATATTATAGTTGACTGTTGCATGAGAGACGGTTCAATTCTTTACACTCTTCCTCTCTCTTCTACATCATCTCGTATCATACATGATAATATTTACATACAACTGATGTTACATTATTATATATGCTTTAAGTTCCATTGTGTTATTCTAGTAGGGCCCCAACTGTGGGGGAAAAGCTATATATGAGAATTGGAATGTTTAAGGGGCCACTCCAAGCAGCTTATGGCTGTGGCTTTTAGTTATTGGAAGAAATTGCAATATAACGGCTGCTAGCTTTTTCTAAGCCATTTAATTAAAGAAAAATAAAAAAATGAAAATATCGTTATATCTTCACGAACAATATAAAGAAAAAGAAAAAGTGAAAGCCAGAAAAGTCAAAATTAGAAACCAGCACATTTCATGTGAATTCTAGCTAAAATAAATAAAAGCCAGAAAAAAACCAAAATCTGAAACCGCTTTAAACTTCGCTGACGCGCGTGCAAGAGAATAGAAGACTGATTGAACCTGCTCTCCTCCTTTTCTCTCTAGTTAACTCGTTCCACTTTTGACTACGTTGATTGTGCCACGATGCCGACCGGTGTCAAGTGTCATAATTAACGTGACATATCTCCAAGGTTAGTCGGAGTTTTGAAATGGTAAGCACAGACGCAAAGTCTTGAGGAAGACGACGTGTAACGACTATACTAACCCATGCATGCACGTTTCTTCTTCTTATGCACGTTTCTTCTTCTTTCTTCCTTGTTCCTGCTTCCTACCACGGCCAGCGAGCACATGAGACAAACACTTTCTGTAGCAAAATCATTATAAGAACTGTTGAGGACACGTATGAGCATGCTTTTTACAAAGGCAGCGATCAGTTGTGTTCTTTTGTCAAATTACTGTATTATAATTCGTTCATTTCTAGACCATTTAAAAAAAGAATATTCGAGACGATCCATGCTTTTCACATATCCGCATCATGATTCAAATACCATCTCAGAAACAAATGGTGCTATTTTCACATATCAACAAAACCGATCCAAAAAACAAATATTTCGGCTCAGATACATGATACAAGAACACAAACAATGTATAAAGGGTGTATAACCCTTTTCACCCTCTTATTTCGATTTACAGGGCTATACATCGACTAGCTTTGATTAATTTGTATCCTTACAGATAACACATCAGAATGAAAAGAATTCTTCTCGTCATCGAAGAATTCTCAAACAGACAGGGAGACTACTTAACCAATGATCACAACTAGCTACCTAGCCAATCCCCCAGAATCAGCCAAATAACTGGTGTAAAATAACAACGGTAAACTAATTAATCCACACACGCGTGGAAAATAGTAATTAGTAAGGCAGTAAGTTTTCTTTCCCTTCTCAGTAGCTACCATCCTCAAATTTTTCAGCTCAGGCTGAGCGTGGAGTTCACGCCGAGCCACGGCGCGCCACCTTCTTTCACAAGCTTGCTCGGCTCCTTCGCCGCCTCTGCCGGCGCCGGAGGCACCGGGTATGGATCTCTCTCGGCGAGCCTGTTCTTTCTCTTCTCGAGGAATCTCTGGAGCGACGCCTTCCTCGCGATGGGCATGTCTGAAGAAACGTACACAGCAGATGCATATGTTGTCAGTTCGTTGTATGAAAAGTATGGGTTTTGGCCTATGCAGGTATTGAGTATCGTGCGCGCTCCTACATTACCTGGCAAGCAAGGCTGCCCCAGCGCACTCTGGCAGACGGCGGCGGCAGGGCCGACGTCCGAGGCGGCCGGCGGGTTGCAGGAGCCCGCGAGCTGCATCAACTCCTCGGCCTTCTCGGCGGGGAAGTCGTCGAACACCACCATCGTCCCGCGGTAGAGGATGGTCAGCTTCGCTCTCTCAGGCTCCCTCCTAAGAACAAAAAAATAAAAGCTCACAACTTTAGCATCAAAAGTTCAAAACCAGTAATTTTCAAGAACTCCCGACGTGCCATGCACGACAAACTGAATGAGTTAAGTCTACGGGTTTCTGGTTTGCGCATACCTTTCTTGCGAGTCCTTGAGCGTTCCGGCCTGCTGAGGGAAGAGCTCCATGGTCTTCCTCTCCTCCGGCGCCTCCCCCGTCTCCTCCGCACCAACAGCACCGGCGCCCGGCATGAGACTCATGGTCACGACCGGCGCGATGCGCCTGCCGGCGTCCCCGCCCTGCTCCTTGATGTACTGCCGCAGCCGGCCGAACGTCTCCGCGAAGCCGCTGCCGCCGGCCTTACCACTCTGCTCAGCGGCCATATTTTCAGCAAAAGCCAACTCACGTCAAACTCTTTTGAGGATCCGAAATCTTTCTCGCTGCCTCCTGCACGGCTGCCTCCGGAAGAAACGAAAAAGAGATGCCGTCGATTTGCCTGTCCGGGAGGCCGTATAGGCTCCCTTGTTTTATAGGTGTGCAGGTGGAGATGTAAAGAGAGGCCTAATTTTTGTTTCTTGGGCAGGAAAGCGGCACGTGGAAGGCGATGGGGGCCGAGAAACGGGGCGATGCCGCGGGAAGGTGGGGAAGGAAGAAATGAGGGCACCGCACGTCTCCGTTTCCGCGGTGGTTTTGGTTGGTTTTTCTTTTTCGGCTATGCTGATGCGTGTGTGGGCCATGTGCGCGATCTGGTTTGCCGGTAGCGGCGGCGTGGTGCCGAGGAGGGGAAAAAGAAGGCATGCTATTTGCAGCTTTTAAAAACGAATTTTGGTTTTATTATAGTAATTAACTTTTAAACAGAATATTTTTTAAGACAATGTTAATAAGTTAATTATAGTATACGTTAAAAACTTAATGTCTATATCAGTTAAAATCGTAAGTGAGTATCTTTTTCTGTAATCTCTGTCATGAACAGTTCAAAATTCAAAAATTTCAGTCAAAAGATATAAACTATAACTATAAGAAAGAAAGAATATGCTCGTAATGTGTTGGAAATGCGTGGGTTTTGTTTGGTTTTGGGTTAATTTTGGCGGACGGTTCCTAGGCTACGGCTTCGCAGTGTGCACATGGTGGTTGGATCCCATGCTCCCACGGTGGTTTTTAACAAACGTGTTTTGGTAGTGGGGCGCTGCTTGACCGTGTCTAACAAACGTGTTTAGGCAGCGCATACACACGCTAAGGGCCTGTTTAGATCGTTTAGAACTAATTATTAGTTCACTAGTTAGTGGATTAAAAATTAGGTGACTAAACTTTAGGTGACTAAAAATTAGTCAAATATTGTTTGGATACATGGACTAAAAGGTGGTGACTTTTATGGGCAAAGACACTTATACCCCTAGATCTATTACTCTATTAGTGTGTTGCATGTGAAGTCGTGGAGAAAGGATAGTGGGGGCATTCTCGTCTTTTGCTGTTTGGTACCACCTTTTAGTCCACATTTGCCTCCAATGGGTCTATAGCAGCTATCTACAAGAGAGTCCATGTCATCAACTATCCTACGTGGAAGATATTAAATGAAGAAAGAGAACGCAACTCTCTACAGCTCTAGAGATAGTCTATAGCGCTAAACGAGGCAGCCTCCATAAATTCTGTGTGTGCATGTAAGCATCAAATAGCTATCCTTATAGATAGTTCTTTAGAATGCTAACTTTAGTGTACTATATAGATGATGTAGAAGTCTTATAGTTAGTTGCTAGCTATAACCATTGGAGATGCCCTAATGAACTAATAGCTAGTTAGGGATGAACTAAAAATTAGTTCATGTATTAGTTCACCTGTTTAGATAGACTAGACCTAAACTTTAGGTGACTAAAAATTAGTCCAAGGATCCAAACAGGCCCTAAGGCAGTGCGTTCTAAAATTATGTGGAGGTAAGGAGACGGAACGTGCCCTTTTTTTCGAGGGTTAGTAACTGTCGAACATGAATATTTCCAAAAAGAAAGTACCATTCTCCAACTCAACAGGATGTTTGAAATAATACCAATATCTGCACTTTGGTCTGTACATTTTACGTAGTAGATGTGTATTACAAAAATCCAACTCAAGGATTTAGGCTTCAGCCTAATGTTCGTCTTGTGAAAGAATAATAGCGCATGGACTGCCCATTATGTGTTGTATTCTATATTTTGTTGCCAATATTTTGTTACAAATGGCAAATTATTAGTGCTTTATAGAATATATATATAGCAGGATTATTCACAAGAAGGAACTAATGCAAATTTTTTTTGAGGGAACTAATGCAAAACTTTGACGCTAATGAATTAAAAAAAGAAATTAATCAGAATGCTGCATTAACAGCTTTTGAGGTTATTTTTTCTCGAAAAGGGGAAAATAATTTCTGAGATTACTTGTTACCACTACTAGCCAGAAATCGTAAGTTAACAAAATTCCCTAAAACGTGAATAATAATAAAAATGCTCTCCAAAGAACTACGACAAGTTAATGAAAAGGAGAACATCCTCGAGAAATCTATTACTATTATAAAAGAAGGAGTTGGTGGTAGTACGTCTATTCTCCTCCAATCGCTCTATTCACTCAACTTCTTATTATTCTCCACTTCCTAATTGATCAAAGCAATTCTCTTCCATAGCATGATTTTCTATATATTCAATGAGTTCTGTTGCAACATATAGGTACGTAATTAGTATAATAAAAAAGAAAACGATGACAACATAAACAGCCAATGGCATGCATGAGACGTGCAAAGGCCGTGGGGAGCTACACGCCAAGCTTATAATCCACTCTACTATGGTCTTTGCGAATAAAAGTTGGAAAACTGCGCGCTAGCGAAGGGGACAGTCGACAACTCGACATGCACGGGAAACTCCAAGGAAAGGTCCAATCATTCAAACCCGCGCGATTAGCAGCAGCGACGTACTACGTAACTCTCCCCGTCGATCGCTACGCGGCCCCTGCAGCACGATGCTCCATCCGCGGCTGACATGTGGGCCCACGCGCATCACGGCACGATCGCCCACGGCACACCGCGAACTGGGCGAGAAAGTTCCTCGGGCGAACGTTTCTTCTAGCTGACGTCTAACTTTCGGCGTCTAGAAAATACACCCAAAAACACACGAGGAAATGGCCTACACGCTAGCGAGCGCGTGCACGTCGGACACTGTAGTATAATGTACCAACAACTCGGCGCAAGCTCATACGTTAAGCATGCATGGATCGTGAGACTGGCTATTTGGCTTGGCTCCAATATTATGTTAGGCTAGCAACTAGTACGTCTCGCTCCAGCTAAAGTACGAGTGCGGACTGCGGAGTGGTTGTCTTGTCCTTAGCTCTTGCCGCGTTAATCACCAATTCTTTATAGAAAAAGCTAAGAAGAGGCCGAGTTGATCGGTCGATCGGCGCGCAGAGGCAGTCGTTGCGTGTCGCCATCGCGCGGTCGTGTTTGGCTAGTTAATTGTAATACATACTGTACCGACTTTATTTATATTTACAAAAACAGCATGTGAGTTTCTGTTATTCTATAATCTTTCACATAAACAGCTTAAAAGTCATAAATTACAGCAAAAAACCACAAGCTGCAGCCAAAAAAAAACCCAAAGAAGCTGATACGGTGCAAGTTCTGATGGCGGCAAATTGCGTCTGTTGCATGTGCAATATAAGTTTGTTCAGTACGTCTCCGCGGATCTGCCTTTTCTGGTTCGTACCTGAAACTAGAACTCGCTTTTGTGCGGAAATGCGTGGATAAGGTTGACAACGTTAGGCGGTGTTTGGTTCTGTTTTAGGATTCCCGAGTTCCTGAAATATAACGTCGTTCCGGTATACCAATACTTCACACCAAAAAAAAAAGCGCACGTGGCAAAACCAGTTGCGGATTGTTTTGCCTTAGAATCGACCTGCCATGATCTGTGCGACGCAAGCAAGATTCCTCATCATTTAATTACTGTACGATAGAAAAACAACCATGCCCTCCTATGAAGGTAGAACATTTGTGGTGAGGCATAGGCAGGTTTCATATCCTCAGCCACGTAGTTCGATGGTCTAGATATCATTAGTCAAAGCAAGGTACCTAGTGTTTCGTGTCGATTTGATTGAAAATCAGCTGATACGCAGCACCGATACGCGCAAGATCGAACAAGAAAAAAAAATCCAAATTTTCTCACAAGGGAATCACGCACAATGAAGCTTTTAGCATCATGTCACCTCCTCGAATCCCAATACGATGGCTACGGACTCCATCACCCGGCGCTTCGCCGTGGCGTGCGGCGTGCTGTGCCAGTACGTCAAGGCCGCTGCACCGCACCCGGCGGCTTCCGGCGCGATGGCCCTCTTGGGTGCGCCGGCCGCTGACGTACAGGAACCCAACGCTACGGCGGGCGGGGCGCAGCAGCTCACCATCTTCTATGGCGGGAGGGTGGTGGTGCTGGACGGCTGCACGCCGGCCAGGGCGGCCGAGGTGATCCGGTACGCGGAGGGCGCGCCGGAGACGGCGCTGGTGGACATGCCGATCGCGAGGAAGGCGTCGCTGAAGAGGTTCCTTGCGAAGCGCAAGGACAGGGCAGTCGCCGCCGCGCGGGCGCCGTGCTTCCGGACAGAGACGGCGCTGGCGAAGAAGGCCAAGGCGGAGGCGACGTGCGACGAGCCTTCTTCTTGGCTCGCCTTGGGCAGCTTGGGTGACAAGCGCGCGCGGTGATCGCCTCATATTGCGCGGTGATTTGGGAACTCTCTGCTGATGACCAGTGGGGGCGTTGTTTAACCTTTAGTTATGGTGTTATTAACAACTACTACTATTAATTTTTGTAAGCCAGTCATTGTGGCATGCATGCTCGCTGCAGAGCAATGACTGAGAGTACTATGTGTAGTACCGATCGAAGCGTATGGATGTAACCAAAAAGAAGAGATTGAACCGCATGAACAAGATGCGTAGTGAATTTGTCCTTAATTATCTGTACTAGGATTCTTGTTTAATTTGTGTTGCATGAACCATGAGTTACAAGTAGTACTACGAGTATGAACAGGTGTAAATGATTTGATTCAAAGCAATCAATCCTTGTTGCTGCATTATTTCGACGAACAGCAGAATCAGTACGGAAGGGATGGCCATGAAAATCCTGCATGGTCGAACGCCTACCAGATGGGACGTGCTAATTAGCTCGCTAACATGCTAACTCAACTCTGTTGTGGATCGTCTGATCACGCGCGCGCAATGCAGCCAAAGCCAACTCGTGCCTGCCTCACAAATCGGAAGGCGAGGTTCGTGTGAAGCGCTGATGAGTTAAATGTGTTGCTCTTTTGGGGCCGGTGAATGAATTCAGTCATGCATGCGCCCGTGTGCGTGCCTGCATGGATGGTTAGCTGCAGCTTGCGCGGGTACGAATTCGGGTTTCAAATTCCTCACTTGTTAATAGACTGGTTGTGTTCTAAGGGGTTTCATGCATGAGTTTGCATGTGGCTGTGCTATCGCCAGAAGCTTAGAGCGCCTCTGAAATGTTTCTAAAATGCAGCACCTCTGAAGATGAACACGTTACGCGGCAAACTTCTTGTGACTCCCATGGACAGCTGATACCACATAAATAGGTGCATGCCGTGCTCCGTGTGACCCTGGCTAGCTGTCTCACCGAACGTTGTTCCATAATAGCCAAGACCTGAAACCAACAAATGTGCACATCATGCTCATGCTGCCATGCACATATCATGTACTCCTGTATGCTAGCTTCTCCTCCGAAATCCAGCAGATAAAAGCAGCGAATATTCTCCCACTTACTAGAGATGTCCTTGGTCGATCGATCTGGCGCTTTCTCCAAAGGCACACTCGTGATGTCGTGAACGCGAGACAAAGATGCATGTGCTCCCGTTCGGAGAACAGCTCTGCCTCTACTAGGTCGGAGTAGTTGATGTGAAGCGTGAACTCGTGACTCGCGTAGGTAGTAGTAGTAGTACGAGAGTGCCCCATGGTTCCCGTGGAGACCCAGGTAAACACGCCTAGCGACGCGCGTTCCGACCTCCCAGTGGCGCCGTGACGCTAGCTGGACATGAAAAGCCAGTTTATCCTTCGCTGGTGAGTTTTCCAATTTATTAAAAAAATATTTTTATTAATATTATATAAATATATTATTACTTAAAAAATACAGAAACAATCTATTGTAGCCGTTCCAAATGATGACAAATCTCTACCGTCATTTCAATTGATGACAATCCTAAGTAGAGTCAAACGTGATAATGTACAGGTATTTGTCATCATTTCAATTAGCGACAAATGTGTATGTCACCATTTAGATTGGCGATAAAGATTTTGTCACCAAATGAAATGGCGATAGAGTCTCTGTTGCCAATTGGTCGACAGAGGGTGAAAGCCTCTGTAACCATTTGAAATGACGATTGAAACTGCAGGGCCTCTACCGCTATTTGAAATGGCGATTAAAAATGTGGGGTTTCTGTCTCCCATTTCAATTGATAATTGGTATCTCCGTTGCCAATTGAAATGGTGATAGAATTCGTAGCGCTGACATAGCACTCTGTCGTCCATTCGTTTGACGATAGAGTTTCTATCGCTAATTAAAATAGCGACAGAAACTATGTAGCCAATTCAAAATGGTGATGAAACGGTAGCATATTTTTTATAATATTAATAAAAAATATTTTTATTCTTTAAAAAATTCTACACCCTGTGATCGCGCCCTCGTGACAGTCAGTGTCAGATTAGACAGTGTAGCATTTCGTTTAATTTGCACGTTCGGTTGTTGCAGTGTTAGCGTTGCGCATCATATTTTAAGCTGGCCTGGCCGGTCACAATTTTTTATTTAGCCGGACAACTAGTTGGCGCAACTATGTTGAGAGTTATCGAAATGAGATGACAGAGAAATAATCACACAAATAATCCACTCAGCATATAGCTGTGGTGCCTGTGGGGATTAGATTCTTGCCTTTCACCAGAAATTCGAGTGTTCAGTGTGCTTATAGAAACATTGGAAGGACGGATGCAAAGGTGTTTGTTAAGGCGGGCCCTCCAGACCCTTTATCGAAACTGGAAGAAAGTTCACACACATGTTCTTGTAGCCACAAACAAATAATCTCCTCCTCCGTCATGACTTGCCCTCATAATTTTTAGTACTTGCAATGTACTAACAATAAACAATGCGTTAAATTGTAAGCTTTTTAAGTTGTCATTCATTCATTACAGCAAACTTTTGTATTTTATCAAATAAAGTGAGCAAGATCACACCCCTACACCCCAATGCTCGATTTGATTTCAACAAGCACACAAGAAATCAACCACTGATACAGACGTCCAATCTTTAAGATAACAAGCAAACATTAAGATGGTATAATAAAAGGCACCTATGTAAAATAGACTTTAGTGTTCTCCCTGTGACACACGACCAATTTCGTTCCGTGGAGTGATGAGAAGACAAAAGTATTACATTTACCAAGCATTTTTTCTACAAGAGGCAATTGGGAAGCTGTGAATCGATGGACCAAACAATTATAGAGCCTATTTATATTGGCTTCTCCAATATTAATATCCGGCTTCTTGAAGTGGGGTTATAGGGCTTGTTTATATTGGCTTCTCTAATATCAATATCCAACTTTTCGAAATGGTTTCCCTATTGCTCTTGCTCCTATTTCGCTCAGGGATAAGACAGAGGGTCATGGCTGTATTACACTCCTCGCTTCTCTTGCTACTGTCTCACGTACGTATCTCTCACTCACTTTCGCCACCACTTACCCCTTTCTTCTAAAAGCCACTTCTTTTAGCCACTACTATTTATTTTTAGCCAAAAACCATCTGCCGCAATATGAACACACCCTAATGTGTCAGCATATGTTTTTATGTTTTAGTATCCTAGACTAAGTCATTGTTATTCTTCTTGACTCAGTCATTGTTATTCTTCTTGACAGGCTGGTATGGAAGTGGACATTGTTGCAAATGGAGGTATTATGTTTTCACAATCTAATTGTACTGTTGAATTCTACTCCCGCATAGTAGTTGCAAGACATTTATATCCTAAATATACAACTTAAGGAACATCATACAAGCCGAAATTGCATCATCTTCCATTGTTGCTTCTTCTTTTTAGATTTGACCTTGTATTCTACTTGTGCAAATGAGCAGGAAGTGATCCACATCTATCATTGAGAGAAAATCCATCAATTCACATCCGCGAGATGGTAGTGATTGTTCAGACTATTCTATTTTTCTCTATTTTCTCCTATTACTATTAACTTCAAAATTGTATCTTCAGAAATCAGTGCAGTTAACAGGAATTTCAAAGATATCTGGTGCCCTGGCACTGCTACTTAAAGCTGCCATCTAGTTTGTCATGCTGATTTGGTCCCTTTGTTTTAAGATTCCTCGCCCTGATGTCTTTGATGTTCAGGTCAGTGGAAATAAAATTACATGCAGCTTCCTTATCTGCATATATGGTTCGGAATTACATGAACAATATGTCCAATCACTACCACTGTCAGCAAATTAGAATTTGTTTTAAAGAGAATTCAGCAATTTAGAATTCATCATCCATCATGCTAAGTAAACTCATAGTGTTAGTGCTATGTCTTCTCGCGCAGCTTAAGTAGTATGCTATGCAACGTATATGGTGACCTATTCCTGAAATCATTTCACTGTGGCAATGCTTACTGTAGCACATTTGCGAAGTTGTCTGATCTGACTCGTACTTCCTTAGTTACAGAATATGCTCCAGTTTCATCTTGTTGCAGATTATATTTCTGCCATAAGTGACATAAATTTTAATCACCTAGAGTCCATTTTGTTTGATATTTATAGAAATCTCTTTTGGTAATAAACAATATCAAGTTTTAGTTATCATGTTTTGCAGTAACAATGGGAGACCTGATTTCTGTCATTTGACCATCTTTTGTCCAACAGAATCCACCCTCTGTTCCAACATTGCCTACTGTAAAACTGGCTAGCTGACTAAGGCTATGTTTGTTTCCACTTAAGATTATTATAATCTAGCTTATAAATCATAAGTGCAAACAAACAGTCCAGATTATAAGGTAACTTATTATAATCTAATAGCCCAGATTATTGTAATCTAATAAGCTAAAAAAGGAGCTTATTTCAGCTTATAGATCCACCTTTTATCTTAATGACCATAAAACTTTAGAAAATTTACCCACCTTTGCCATTCATCCAACCCCAACTCCCATGCCTCTCTCCCAGGAGCGTCTCTCCCGTGCGCCTCATTCCTCTCCTCTTCCAATCTCCTCCAAATTTCCCGTCTCCAAATCTTCCTCTCCTCTTCCAATCTCCCGTGCGGATCCCCAAAATCTTCCAATCTTCCTCTCCTCTTCCAATCTTCCAAAATGGATCCGCAAGATGGTGATGATGCGGAGGCTGGCCTAGCCCGTGCGCTTGCCTACCGGGATTCCCTTGCGCGAAGCCCCGTGGTCGCCGAGGAAGTCGCTGGGAGGGGCGGCGCTGGCCGAGGCGGCGCCGACCGGGGCGGCGTCGGGAGGGGATGTGGTGCCGGGAGAGACCGCGGAGTCGCGGGAGGCCGAGGCGTCGTGGTCAGCGGCCTAGGCGCGGGCGGCGGCCTTAGGGGCGGTGGCGTCGAAGGCCTCGGGGGCGGCGACCTCGGGGGCGACGACCTAGGCTTGGGCGGCGGCCTCCGTGTGGGCATCGGCCTCGGGGGCGGCGGGCTGGGCACGGGAGCGACTGCCAGCGGCGGCGGGCTGGGCACGGGCGCTGCCAGCGCCGGCCTCAGGGGCGGCGGGCTGGGCACGGGCGCGGCTGCCAGCACCGGCCTCGGGGGCGGCGGGCTGGGCACGGGAGCGACCCTCAGCGGCGGTGGGCTGGGCACGGGAGCTACCAGCGGCAGCCTCAGGGGCGGCGGGCTGGGCACGGGAGCGACCCTCAGCGGCGGCGGGCTGGGCACAGGAGCTGCCAGCGGCGGCCTCAGGGGCGGCGGGCTGGGCACGGGCGCGGCTGCCAGCGCCGGCCTCGGGGGCGGCGGGCTGGGCACTGGCGCGGCTGCCAGCGCCGGCCTCGGGGGCGGCGGGCTAGGCACGGGAGCGACCCTCAGCAGCGGCGGGCTGGGCACGGGAGCTGCCAGCGGCGGCCTCAGGGGCGGCGGGCTGGGCATGGGCGCGGCTGCCAGCGTCGGCCTCGGGGGAGGCAGCCTGGGCGCGGGCGCTGCTGCCAGTGCCGGCCTCGGGGGAGGCAGCCTGGGCGCCGGTGCCGGCCTTGGGGACGAGGACCTCACAACCTACGGTGTGGATGACGGTAGCTCACCACCTTCGGTGCAGCGTCGAAGACGGGGATCTGCTGAAGGAGAGGATGCTGACGTTCCTGCACATGTCGATGGCGGCAACATGGTAAGATTACTTTCAAGATTTTACTTGGTCCTAGCCATCTTTGTGTATATCCATGCACTGCACATAAAATTGAAATTTATGTATGTATGTGTTGTATGGAATAGAAGGAGGAGTTAGACAAAGCAGATTGGTCTGCATGGAACACTAGGACTTTTTGTGAAATTTGCATCGAAGAAATACGAGCTGGTAATAGGCCTAATGGGGTTATGAATAAAAAGGCTACAAGAATATTGCTGTTAAGTACATGCAAAGGACAGGCTTGCGTCACTCTAGAACACAGTTTAAGAACCGATGGGATTTGCTTAAAGGCTTGTATAGCTTTTGGCTAAGCCTTCTCAAGGATACAGGGCTTGGTTGGGATGATACTAAAGGTAAGTGGATGCTACTGATGATTACTGGAAAAAAAGTCACCAAGGTAACAATTAGCTGACTATAAACGTTTTATGTACAATTGAAAAAAAGAAGTGTGCTTACAAATGTTTTTTACCATCTTTTCAGGGACATTCAGAGTGGAAGAAGCTGCAGCATGGTCCACCGGAGTGTGAAGAATTGTTGAAGGAAATGTTTGGCATGGTTGCAGTTGATGGTTCATCTTCCTGTATACCTGGTGAGTTTATTGGAGGAGGAGGTGCAGGGGCTGTTGGAGGAGGTGGAGGGGCTCATGGAGAAGGGGTTGGAGAAACACATGTAGGACATGGATCATTGGGGAGCAAATCAAAGGGTACCAATCCATTAAAGAGAGGTTCAAGTAGCACTGCTACTAGCCCACAAAAGATAGGAAAGAACCCCATGGTGAAGATAATGAAGGGTATTCATAACACTTTGGAGAACAATTGTGCTATTGCCAACAAGGTGATGCAAGGTGAATTGAGGTACAATTCCATTAAAGAAGTGATGAACTTGGCTGTGGAGTGCGGGGCAGCAGAGGGAACTGCAGAACATTTTATGGCTACCCAACTATTTGTGAAAGCAGAATACCGTGATATGTTCAAAACATTTACCACCAAGGAAGGAAGGCTTGATTGGTTGAAGAGGTGGTGTGTGAAGGAAGGCTTGATGTAGTAGTCAATCCAAATGTTTGCAATCACTTTGTGTCAATTTATTTATTTGCATGAACTTATCTACTTTGAGTTGGTTATGTAATATTTGGTTGAACCTTTGTTTGACAACATATGGTTTCTATAAACTTATCTACTTTGAGTTGGTTATGAAATATTTGGTTGGACCTTTGTTTGACAATATTTGTTCCAATGTATGTAGATTGACTTGTATGAGAGTGATGAGGATGAAACATTTGTGGTTGCATGGAATCAACTTGACATGATGAAACAATATGGAGCAGTAACTTGTGCATTTGGTATGTACTATACTGAAACTTATTTGAGCAAATCAGAGAGAATTGAACCAGATGACTCTGGTCATGATTGGGTTATGAAAACTCTTAGAGTTCCAAAAGATTGCTATGATCCGTTTAGAATGAGTAGGCCACTATTTGATAGATTGCATGACTTGTTGGTGACGTCTTATGGTTTGAAGTCAAGCAACAAGATGTCTTGTATTGAAGTTTTGGGTATGTTTCTATGGACTATTGGGGCTCCTCAGTCATTTACTCAAGTGAAAAACAGATTTGCAAGGTCAAAAGAAACAATTAGTAGAAAATTCAATGAAGTGTTGGAAAGTGTTTACCTCCTATCAGCAGATATTGTCAAACCTAGAGATCCAAACTTCACAAAGATACACCCAAGACTGCTAGGTTCCTGGTTTTATCCTCATTTTAATAACTGTATAGGTGCAATAGACGGCACTCACATACCGGTTGTTGTGCCTTCGGCAAAGGTGGTTCAACATGTTGGTCGGTATGGTTATTCCACTCAAAATGTGTTGGCGATATGTGACTTCGACATGAGGTTCACTTTTGTTGTTGCGGGGTGGCCTGGATCAGTACATGATATGAGGGTGTTCAATGATGCTTTACGTAAATATGCCACGCAGTTCCCACATCCTCCAAATGGTATAGTAACATTTTAACTAGTTATCTCAAAAAGTTGCATACTGTAGCTATATCTCATTGTGTATATTTACATTTTGTAGGAAAATTTTACCTTGTCGACTTAGGCTATCCAAATCGACCGGGTTTTCTAGCTCCATACAAAGGGACCAAGTACCATTTACCAGAGTTTCGAAATGGACCACGCCCTAGTGGCAAGAAGGAGGTATTCAACCACTTGCATTCATCACTTCGTAATGTGATTGAGCGATCTTTTGGTGTGTTAAAGATGAAGTGGAGAATTTTGTTGGACCTACCAAGTTATCCAATGCTCAAACAAACCAAAATAATACATGCATGCATGACACTCCATAACCTCATTCGGGATAGTGCTTTGAGTGATGAAGAGTTTGACCGGTGTGATCGAGATGAAAACTATATGCCGATGCCTTCCTCTCATGTGGGTGCAAGTCAATTGGGAGATGAAGAGGGGGGCATGAATGCCTTCCGTGATAATATTGCTAATGCTTTATTTGCTAGAAGAGAGTAATTTGTTTGTAAGAGCATATTTGTACGAACAAATGATCCAGGATATTTGAATAATTAAGCTTTTCTACCACTTATATATTCAAATTCGTATGTTACTAATGTTTTGCAAGTCCAAACTAATAAAAAACATGTCATAAAAGAATAAATAAGTCACCAAAAAAGGACAAGGGCATTGTAGTCTTTAAACATTCGAATACAACAATCCATAACTCTGATAATCCAGACTGCCAAACACCTGACAGCTTATTTCCCACCAGCTTATTATAAGCTAGCTTATATAATCCCCACCTATAAGCTAGATTATAATAATCTTAAGTGGAAACAAACAGGGCCTAAGAGGTGCTAAATTTTTTGTGGATTGGCATAACTGGATATACATTGCTTGGATTGTCTCATGGCAGAAGTCGTATAATAGTGAAAACCTATTTCTGGTAATCTCTTCCACCCTGTTTGTTTATCTGCTAGTACAGTGTATTGATCATGTATGTTAATATGATCTGTTCCTGTATTTTAGGTTCGAGAAGCACTTTGGTCGGATGGCTGATGGTGCCTTTTGTGTTACAAAAGCAATGCAGCATGAGCTTGCTCAAAATTGGGGAATCAAGTAAACCGATCAAAGTTCAGCTAGTTTATTTGGTTGAAGGCTGCTGTGCACATGCTACAGTTTGTACTAGCATAACCGTCAAGTTTCAGAGCAACAGTCCTCTATGACCAATCTCCTGAATGTTTCCATCCTGCTTCCTTGATTTTTTTAGATAAAGGATATAAAATCCGGCCTCTATATCCACAAGGGATATACACAGCCAAAAGTTACACGAGCTCTTAGACCCAAAGCCTCAACACTGAGGAGTACACAACAATAAGAAAGAGATCTTAAGAACTATGAAAAAGCTAGAAAGACTAAGCTTCAGAACTTCTTCTCCGTCCTTGCTTTCAACCAAGCCCCTAACCTTCTCCAATTGAGCCACCCAAACTCCGGTCTATCCTGTGTGAAGATGAACCTCCGAAGCGACGTCTTCAAAGAGGCGACTAGGGTCGCCGACGCCGCCCGCCTCACCGAGACAAGGCTTTCACCTGGAGAACAGAGTACATGATGGCTATGGAGTGGCATGACAACCCTTCAGGAAGGAAAATGGCGTCCATAGGCGTCATAGTTGTCGAGACCGGCAGGAACACCGGCAAGGCTTTCGCCAGCACAACCACAGCAAACCATGCACACCCACACACAAAAAAGACCACCACCAGCACACCGGGGTTCTGCACGCCTCAAGGCCATGATATAGCCATCCATTGAACCCACCACAAGCCGCTTCCCGCTCGAGCAACGTCGCGCCAAGGAACCCTGGACAACCCAGCAGCCACCACTCCTGCCGCCTCCCGGACTTTGCCGCCAGCGCCGATCAGCATCCACCCACCGAACGGCCCTCTCCAGCGCGCCCACCCTCTCCGCCCGGTTGCTCTGTTGCCGCCGCTCGGCGCCTACGGGAACCGCCGAGCCGCCACCGGCCTCCGCCCCCTCGACGCTGCTGGCCGCCGTGAACTCCTCCGACCCCACCTCCCTCTCGCCATCCTCCTCCACCGCCTCCAGCCGCAGAAACCTAGCCTCCCGCCAAGACCCAAGCCGGGGTCCGGCTACCCGCACCGCGCCGGGCCTCAGCACCGCCGCCGGACCTAAGCTCAACCAGATCCGGGCGCCAGCACGCCGATGGAGAAACATGAGGTGAGCATCTGTTTTCAGTTCTTATCCCCCTCCTTGCTGTACTGCATATGTGACCTTAAGACATGTAATAGTTGTTTAGCAGGTTGGGGAATTCCATTTGTAGTGCTGTGGGCAATGCTGATTGCATTTCTGTTGGTATGTTGTTCTCCAATCAATCGGAATTTTTTGTGGATTGGCATAACTGGATATACATTGCTTGGATTGTCTCATGGCAGAAGTCGAATAATAGTGAAAACCTATTTCTGGTAATCTCTTCCACCCTGTTTGTTTATCTGCTAGTACAGTGTATTGAGCATGTATGTTAATATGATCTGTTCCTGTATTTTAGGTTCGAGAAGCACTTTGGTCGGATGGCTGATGGTGCCTCTTGTGTTACAAAAGCAATGCAGCATGATCTTGCTCAAAATTGGGGAATCAAGTAAACCGATCAAAGTTCAGCTAGTTTTTTTGGTTGAAGGCTGCTGTGCACATGCTACAGTTTGTACTAACATAACCGTCAAGTTTCAGAGCAACAGTCCTCTATGACCAATCTCCTGAATTTTTCCATCCTGCTTCCTTGATGGAGAAACATCAGGTGAGCATCTGTTTTCAGTTCTTATCCCCCTCCTTGCTGTACTGCATATGTGACCTTAAGACATGTAATAGTTGTTTAGCAGGTTGGGGAATTCCATTTGTAGTGCTGTGGGCAATGCTGATTGCATTTCTGTTGGTATGTTGTTCTCCAATCAATCGGAATATTTTTCATGGTATAAGCATCTTCCAGTTTCATTTATTTTCTGTGGTTTGTTCTTACAAAACAGAGAAAGAAGTGGAAGATATGAACACTACTGTCTTCACCAGCAAGACTGATGGTGACATTTTCTTGAAGCCCAATAGACCCGCACTTATTGTGAGCAGCACAAGCTGGTCTGTTATCTTGAACTGAGTAGTCCTAGTTACGGCATTCTTTATGTTCAGTACACATGATTATTGAGTGGATAGTTGACATGTGAGGAAAATTAGAAATACTTACCACATGTATAACAGGACACCAGATGAAGATTTCAGCATACTTCTAGAAGCAGCTCTGATGTACGATAGATGTGTTGCTGCAACTTTAGGTGAAGATGATTCATTGGAGACACCAGATGTGGATTGATATCAAGAATGGGAAGATATTTGTCTACCCAAGATTGCTATTCATTATCACTGGTATCATGCATTTGGCTATATTAGCTTGAATAACCAATTTTGAAGTATTGTTCTGATTTTTCATAAATTTCAATTTTTGAAGGTAAAGGACCTGATAGGAAGAAATATGAGGACCAGATAAAAAGGTTGAAACTGAGACGTGTTGCCTTCCGGACCATGTGGCTTGCATCAGAGGACTATCCTCTATTGCTAGAATGCTAGGTGAACCAGACCATTGCCAAAAGAATTTTACACTGTAGCATAAATGCTGATTCTTTGAACAATTGCAGGATCAGCTTATCTAGGCATATCATTGCATACATCCTCTTCGGGGCTGGACCTACCGATGAAGGTTACTCATCAGTATCCGTTTTCTTGAAGGATGTAGGAATTTTTGTTTGCTGCATTGTAACTAGAATGGTTATTATTAGGTGGTTGATATGTTTGGATGTGGATTACCTGTTTGTGCTGCTTCATTCTCCTGGTAACCCATATTTTTTAGATATTCGATTTGTTATGTTTTGGCTTTGGCCTTTGGGCTGTTTTGAATTATAAGCATCTTGCTTTGTCAGCATTGAGGAGCTTGTAAATGTAAACAAAAAATGGACTTCTTTTCTCAACGTCTTCCGAGCTTGCCGATGAACTTATGATGAGGACCACTTTTAGTATTTTATTTTCTATTTCATTTCATCATATGACTGCTTGTGTCAATTTTTGGATTTTTTTTAATTAGTATAAGCATTTTCCATTGTGACTTAATTTTTATCATTAGAAGAGATGTTAACGATTGCAATTGAAAAACCATGCAGATGCTCTTTAAGGAGTTTCCGGAAGAATGTGATGCCTTGAAATCCCTCAAGTATGGTGCCTTGAATACAGGGCATCTTCCAAATGGTCAACAGAATGGGAACTTCCTTTGGTGAACCAGGTGAGAGATTGAACCTGGTTAAATATGGACACTACACTCACCAGATTAGGCCTTACCATCATTCATATCCAATTTTCAGGTCATAGGTTGAAATGCATGAATCATGATAACATTGATCAAATGGGCAAAAGGATGGCTTTACTATAGCCTGCCTGAATATCTGCTAATTCCAGACTCACAAAAGTCACGTACCCGTATCAGATATTGTACCAGATACAGATACTACCCCGATACGCTCCGATACGTATTCTGCATGTATCCGTTAATTTATGATTATTTTAATGTTAGAATAGTCCCACATTGGTTGTGGAAGGGCAATGGACCTAACTTAAAAGTGGGGGAGTCCCTCACCTCATTGGCTAGCTTTTAGGGTGAGAAGACCTTTACGATCCAACATTTAAAAAAGAAAATAAATCCTAATACTTCTCCGATACTTAGTCGATACTTCCCCAATATGGTAAACCTAATAAACCTCATCCCTTCACTCACACTGTCACAGATCCAATCTATTCTACGCACACCGCCTCCCCGATGGCTCCACGCCCGCCGCCTCAGGCCGCCGGCTCCCCACCGCCTCCTTGCACACTGCCTCGACCCGCTGCTCGTTGCTGCCTCCCCGCACACTGCCTCGGCCTGTCGCTCCCTGCCGCCTTGGCCCGCCGCTCCACGCTGCGTTGACCCGCCGCTCCCCACCTCCTCGACGCTGCCTCGACCCGTTGTTCCCCGCCGCCTCGACGCCGCTTTGGCCTGCCACTCCACGCCGCCTCGACCCGTCACTCCCTGCCGCCTCGACCTCACCTCGACCCGCCGCCTGCCTGGATGTTGCGTCCACACCGCCTCGGCTCGTCGCCTCCACGCCGCCTCGACCCGCCACATCGATGCCGCCTCAGCCCGCTGCCTCGACGTCGCCTCGGCTTGCCGCCTGGACACTGCGTCGACATCGCCTCGGCTCGTTGCCTCCACGCATTCTCCACACCTGCCAGCTCCCTCGGTGAGCTCTCCCCTCGATGCCTTTAGTTTTCTTTGGTTGGTAAAGAATCCAATGCTTCCTGTCTGTTTAAGAGAGGAATAGATTAGCATAAAGATGTCTTGGCTAAAGAACTATGAACTCATTTGATGTTTGAACTTGTCAGATCAGATCATGGCATCTGGTGGTGGTGGATTCAGAGGCTCGAGTGCATCATGTAGCAATGGTGCTAGTGCGTGTTCTGCCTCATCTAGTGGAGCCGCCTTGGCTAGGAACATCCTTAATGCTGCTCATGTGATACCTCCAACTGACAACGAAAAGAAGCCATTTTGGAGGTATGTTGAGTTGCTACAAAAGACTGGGAATGGTGTAGGAGGGAATGCGCGGTCTAGATGTAGGCTTTGTGATCACATTATCCATGGGAGCTACTCAAGAGTTAAAGCACATCTCTTGAAGATAGGAAATTATGGTGTGAAGTTTTGTCCAAAGGTTACAGTCGATATTCTTGCTCAACTTCCCGACGAAATTGCTAAAGCGGAGGCAGTGATTGTGAGAAGCCTGCCAAGGGAAATTCCACTGCCAACAGAAGGGTTGAATGTGAGGAAGAGAAAGGGGGTTTCAGCTATTGAATCAAGCTTACATCATGAAGGTCGTAGCCAGGTTGACGCTTTGATTGCGAGGATGTTCTTTATCGCAGATTAATATATTTCTGCACTAACTAATCTCCTTATCTTACAATGTGAAATTGTTAATTATGTTTAGAAATTAATTTGGACCCCTCTGTTCATTTGTAGGCATACCTTTCAATGTAGCAAGAAATTCTTATTTCAGGAAGGCATTTACCTATGCTGCCAACCACAATTTGGGTGGCTATGCTCCTCCAAGTTACAACAAGTTGAGGACAACTCTTCTTGTGCAAGAGAAGACACATGTTGAGCGAATGTTGCAGTCCATGAAGTCAACATGGAGCTCAAAAGGTGTGAGTGTTGTATCAGATAGGTGGTTCGATGCTCAAAGGCGTCCACTTAAATTTCTTGGCCGTAACAGAAGATGGACCAATGTTTTTAAGAGCAATCAACACTGAAGGTAAAGTTAAGAAAAAGGAGTACGTCACTAAGAAGATGATATCTATAATTGAACAGGTTGGACCGCAGAATGTTGTCCAAGTGATCACTGATAATGCAGCCAACTGCAAAGCCGCAGGGTTGATTATTGAACAAAAGTAACCCCACATTTTCTAAACCCCATGCGTTTTCCATACCTTGAACCTTGGCTTAAAGAACATATGTGATGCTAGGGAAATTGATGATGAGGCTTATGAAGATTGCCATTGGATCAGTGAGGTTGTAGTAGATGCTAATATTATAAAAAAATTCATCATGAATCATTCCATGAGGCTATTTATGTTCAATGAGCTCAGTAAGTTGAAATTTCTTGCCATTGTTGATACGAGATTTACTTCTATTATTGTGATGTTGAAGTGGTTTCGTTTGATCAAAGAAAATCTTGTGTTGATGGTAGTGAGTGAAAAGTGGAGTACCTATAGAGATGACAATGTGGGGCAAGCGCAGTTTGTCAAAGATAAGATTTTGAATGATGTGTGGTGGGATAAGGTGCGATACATCCTTGATTTCATTGAGCCTATCTATTCTATGATACGAGTAGCTGACACCGATAAACCATGCCTTCATTTGATCTATGAGATATCGGATACAATGATTGAGAAGGTAAATACTATAATTTATCGCCATAAAAGGAAATCTGAAGAGTATTTCACTGGCCCATCAAGAATGTAGGATGTCGGAGGAGATAGCTTCGAGTTCTTTGATGGTGGCGCTCAATTCCTTCAGCACGCTGACCTCTCACTGGATGAGCCGGACCTTGAGAGTATCCTAGAGGATCTTGGGACACTGGACCTGTCTCTATCTGGGTCTCAGTCTGAATCAGATGTTGGACCTCCAATCCAATCAGAGACAATTCTACAGGATGGAAGCAACAATTAGACTACATAATTGTGTTATGTCATATCTTTTATCTGTCTATCTATCTTATTATGTAATAGTTCTGATTATGGACTTATGGTCTATTGAACTTGAACACTCTTTTGGACTTGTGTGGTACTATGCTATATGATTATTATTTTGATAATGTACTAAGTGAATGGTTCGTTGAATACTTACTATATTACTAATTGACTATATGTGACTGTAATTCTATTATTTATTTGCATATATGATATATGTACTTATTTATTCTCTTATTCTTCGCAGATAGTTTATTATATTGGTTTAAAGCTAGAAGGGAGAACTGGAGAACAAAGCAATTTGCTACATCAATATGAAGGTATTCTCGGTTTCGTATAAGAATTTATTAATTTCGTATTTTTTTTAATATTTATTACATATATATAAACGTATCACAGTATCGGTATTTTGAGAAAATGGCGAATCGCGGCATCGCGTATCCGTATCGGTATCGGAGTATCTTGTCAACATAGTGCATGATAACATTGATCAAATGGGCAAAAGGATGGTTTTACTACAGCCTGCCTGAATATCTGCTAATTCCAGACTCCAGAGATTATAGGTGTGTTGTACACTTGAGTGACCAGATGTACATTTGAAGAATGAGGGGAGACCTCGGGGCCTCTACCCAATCACCATGTATTCCTTGGACAACTGTAAAGCTACCGAGTTTAAAAGAAAAGGTGTCGTCTTTGTTGAGCACATGTCAAAGTTGTTTTAGGATGTATAGCTGCAGGAGTGTAGCAGCAGTTTATCTGTGGCCTTATTGGAACGTCCAGTTACATGATGAGCAAAACAGGTAAAACCAGATTGTAACACTGCATTGAGGGCAACTGACAACATTTTGCAGTTAGACATATACATGTACCAAATAAAATTGTATCAGGAACAAGTTCTCCTTTCCTCTGCTGCCATCTTGGGAGTTCAAATCTCTAACACGATGTCTGTAGAATTGGAGTAACATATCAGATTCTATGCTAGCTTGCAAACACTGCTACAAACCTACACTTTCTGTCAGATGAACTTACACTCCGAATAAAGTGCAAAAAAAAAAAAACTTACACTCTGAATCTGTTCTGATCCATTTGCTCCTTTTTCCCTCACCCATTGCATCGCCTTTCCAGGGCATCTGGACAGTCCGATCGTTCTTCATCACAGCCTCTGACAATGCCAAGTTTTGGGGATGTGTGTCCCTGTCGAGCAATGCCCGGAGAATCTGTCATCAAGAAAATCATACGGGAATATATGAGTATAGACACATCAGTTCTGAGTTCTGAACCAACTCGACAAGCATTCTGTAGCAGCACCTCAGTAACTCTCAGTTCAGGCATCGTTTCCCTGAAGCTTGGTCTGGGCAGGAAGGCACTTGTCACAAGTTTTCTGAACGATCTCTGCTTAACTATCCCTCCATTCAGGGACCTCTTCAGCGGCAGGTGACACCTCTGGTCCCCGTCTTCAGTTGTGGTCACTCCCTTGGCCATCATGAGCAATGTGAGTTCCTCTTGCATCTTCTTGAGCTCGTCGACCCCGGCAATGTACGATCCGTCAGAACAGTTCTTCAGTCTGTGACCCTCTCCTATCCCGAACGTCCCGATGGACAGCATCGCCGCGGGCCAGCCGTCGTGGAGCTCGTCGTTCCGAGGAAGTCCACTGGAAGTGTCAGCAACTGCAAGAGGTCAAGTGTGGATTTCAGTTATACTGAACCTGAAAGAATGACGTTTCAGTTCATGACACATGCTGAAATTCTGAAACTGTAATGTTCAGTTTATCACTGTCATCAGAAGTCACTTACGTCGAGCCGAGCCTGCACTGGACTCTGATTTCTTCTTGCTGCAATGGGAGCCATGAAGCCTGCTCTGCACCCAGTTCAGAACCTGCAACAGCCACAGCAACAATTAACATCTATCATTCACTACAAGAAGTTCAGATGAAACAAGGAATGCATGTGTACCCTCATGAGTACTTATTTCCCTCTTCTATAAGAAGTTCAGAGAAATGTAGAGGAGTGAACTCAGTAGCTGCTGGATGGATGATACAAGTGTATATATAGGAGCAACTCCGATCTTGTGGCTGCTTTGTAGGAGGCTGTACATGCAGGCTGAGGAACTTCTCTGTTACCCGAGTTCCAAGGTGCACACTGTTGATGATAAGTTTCTGATCAGGACCTGTCAAGAACTTGACGTGGTAGTTTGGTACTCCTAGCGAGGTCCTTAGGTTTAGATTTAATACAAGCTACCACTTCAGCATGATAGAAACACCTTGTTAAGTATATTCTCCGTTAGGTGCGTGCTTAAGCATTAGCAGCGATAGCGACAAAACTGAACCTTAGTGATCTCCCACGACTAAGAGAGATAATAGGTTAGAGAGATCTGGTTAAAGATTTCATCTCAGGATAAACTCATGGCCAACTCTATGTCCAGCAAACGGGGATGCAATTTTGTATGTATGTTCAGTTGCCCAGATTTCTACTTCGACTTAGTTTGAAGCAAACACTTCTATCGAGGAAGATTTTGTACAGTTTAAGGGAAACTTCCTGGATGAGTTTGAAATCAAAACGAAAACAGAGTACAAATTAAAATGCACCGAGAGTCGAGAAAGAATTTAGATCGCATGCATTTCGAGGTTTCCGAGAAGCATTGGCGTGTGGCAAACTTGGCCACGGATTTTAAGTATTGTGCTTTTGTCAATGGAGCTGAAGTGTACTACTAGTAGTACTACCCAATTTCCTAAGCAAGTGAGCAGGGAGATTCATAGATGACTCACTCTACTTGCAAAAGAATTGCTTGAGCCACACTGCCTTGTGATCTTGTCGTTCTATCCTTTTTTTCAGATGTCATTCTATTCATTGACTGTGTTTGCTGGAGTATGAAAACTATACATTTCCCTCATTGGACATGGATCTGCCACGATGGTAGGGAGATTATTTAGGCGTGCTAGCTTATTTTTTTTAGGGAAGCAACTAGACAATGGTATAACGCTATAATGGTATAGTAACATGTTTCATGTTCGTGAGAATATTCGAAAAGTTTCAGGTTTCAGTGAATTTCGTGTGTTTCTAGAAATTTTCAGAAGATTTCAAGAAAGTGTTAAAGCCAATGTTTCAACGAGTTTCATATTTTGAAAATCAAGTCTCAACAAATTTAAGCTGAAGAGTTTCAAGAAGCCTCAATAAGTTTTAACCAAAAATTTTAAGAAGTTTCAACGGTTTCGATAAGTTTTAACTGAAAATCTCAATAAGGGCCTGTTTGGATCGCCTAGAACTAATTATTAGTTCACTAGTTGGTGAACTAAAAATTAGGTGACTAAACTTTAGGTGACTAAAAATTAGTCAAGTGCTGTTTGGATACATGGACTAAAAGGTGGTGACTTTCATGGGCAAAGACATTTATACCCCTATATTTGTTAGTGTGTTGCATGTGGAGTAGTGGAGAAAGGGCAGCGGGGGTATTTTCGTCTTTTGCTGTTTGGTACCACCTTTTAGTCCACAATTAGTCCACATTTGCCAACTAATGAACTAATAGCTAGTTGGGGATGAACTAAAAATTAGTTCAAGTATTAGTTCACCTGTTTGGATGGACTAGACCTAAACTTTAGGTGACTAAAAATTAGTCAAGGGATCCAAACAGGGCCTAAGTTTTGGCTGAATAGGTGAGCAAGTGCGACGCGACGCCCTATCCTGCACAGAGCTAATATCGTAATACGCGACCGGCTGAAACAAAGGCATGTTGTGCGACGCCATGCAAGACAAGTAGTTAGGATAGCATGTCTACAGCGATCACTGGGTCGCATTTCGAATAGGTTGATGATGACAGACTATTGAGTCGTCTTGTGGAGATTGAGATCCAGTTTTGTGAATATTTAGCAAAATTTGATTTTTTTGGTCAAATATTTGAAATTTTGGAATCCGGTTGTATTCAGCAAAAGAGGTAACCATAGTGATTTTTTGATATTTTTATTATTCTTAATTTCTTACTATTTGTAGTAAGGTGAAAAAAAACAATATTGTAATTTTGGAATTACACTTTTTTCAATGGATCACTTTCGTCTTGTTGATTACGCATCACATCGGAGGACCTTGTAGCCTTCGAGACAAATACGACTCTAGTTCTTGAGGGCACACCTCAACGGCTCAACCAAAGGATGAGCCCTAAGGCTATTGTGGTACCATCATCAGGATCTTCGAGTGCCTTTGCAATTACAAGCAACCAGAGCAAAGAGATCCATGTCCAGCACATCGAAAGTCTGGGAACATTTTGATAAGACATACAAGGAAGACAAAAAAAAGAGAGGTATGTTGTTTGTAAAATTTATCATAATGAGTTGACTACGAAGTATTTAGGTGGAACGGGGCACTTGATAATACGTGCTCAAAGATGTATGGCGAAATAAGGAGCATCGATGAGGCAAACACAGCTATAATACAACCCTAATGGTATGGTACGTAACTGCGACTACAGTTCCGAAATAGCTAGAGAATATTGATTAATTGCTATACATGATCTAACTTTAGGCTTCGAGGGGTTTGCTATGTTTGAAAAGTACATTAGTGCTACATATAATCATAATTGACTTGTAGATCCCATCTTCAAAAGATACTCCGTTTAAAAGCTAGTTACTGTAGAAAGTCAAACCATAAGCCCAAAAGAACCCACCCTTAGTGTAGTTGCTCATTATGTGAACAAAAGCTAGGAATTAGAAAAAAAAAGAATTATAGGTTTTAAATTAATTGATGTAGCTTATACTGGTGAGAATATTATAGAGTGCATTATCAAAATTGTGAAAGATTTCGGTCTTAGTAATAATTTTTTGCAATAACTTTAGACAATGTTGCCGCAAACTCTAGGGCAATGAATATTCTCACTCCATTATTCAGTACATATGCCAAATACTTCTTGCTACATCAGCAATGTGCATGTCATATTGTTAATATGATAGTTAAATGTTGTTTAAAGATGTTGGAACCGTATATTAAAGCTTTCTGTGATGCAATATCTTTTCTAAATAATTCTATCTAGTGAATGGGCGTACGTTCAAGAAAGTTTGATTTGGACATGTCAAAAGATAGAACTCTGATTACATAATGCTCAACAGTCTTGCACCTAATAAGAGCACAATTTCTGCTTTTATGCAAACGCACTACCAAAGCCTTCAAGGCTAAGGTTGTTAAAACGTAGGAGCATGTAGTAGATGGCCATATTGGGGGTAGCACCAGTGCCGCGTCGCGAAGCATCATATAACTCTCGATATGTGGTGCATAGGACGATTGATCCCCAGCTGTACTGAGGCATCGCCTCAATCTCCATGTCAGCCAAAGACTCAACGATATGGATGAAGCCGGGGTAGCAAAAATTGCCCTATGTGATGGAAACATGTTCTAACCAAAGAGCTGATGAATGTACGCGATGAGGTGTGTCCTGATGAAACTCGTCTGGTGCATCCTCCGAGCACTAACTGAAATGCCTCAGCCAAATGCGGGAGACGCCGCGAGTACCGTCTAGGATAGCCAAGCTGAACTGATACGCCAGCCTGACCCTCTAGTCCGCCGGTGGAGGGGCTGAAACAAGTGCCTCACCCCAGAGAGGGAGATCGGTCAAGAACGAGATGTCATGTAGAGTGACCATCATTTCACCCCATTGAAAGTAAAATGTGTGCATCTCGGGCCTCCACCTATCCACAAGTACTGATAATAGAATGGCATCCAGGGTGAATTGGCGTCCGATAGAGACAAGCCTTACAAAGGGCAACAAGCTCGTGGCCCGGAGGATTGGAACGTACGATCGTCCAGCTCCTAATGATCCCTCCCTCCTCGGAGTTTCAGGGCTGGAGGGCCATCCGCGTCACCCGCGATCCACAATTTGCACCAGTGGTTCTCATCATAAAAGTCTTCTAGAAGCTCCAGTAAAGCCATATCTTACCACAAATGGGATAGACGAAATATTAGTATGAAGATTGATAATGACAATAAAATATTGCAAATTAAAATTTACGATGAAATAAACACTATATATATATATCCTCATCGTAGAAGTCTTCCAGAAGCTTTGGTACAGATATACCTGACAACAGATGAAATAGACAAAATATTAATACGAAGATTGATAATGACAGTACGATACTGCAAATTAAAAATTACGATGAAGTAAATAAATAAACATATATATGTATATATGTGTGTATGTGTACACACACACACACACACACACACACACACACACACACACATATATATATATATATATATATATATATATATATATATATATATATATATATATATTACATAGGAATTAGCTACTAATATGACTACTAGAGCGCGCGAGAGACTGTGAGAGAACTCGCAATTTATAGCGAGAGCAAGAGCGCAACGCGCGCTAACGATGTGCCGGTAATGACGGAAGGGAATTGCGCGTGGGGGGCAAATGCGACGCCACTTCTCTTTCGATGGTTTGTTGCCTCGTCACGTATGGCACGAGCACTAATTTTGTAGAGCAACCAAATAACCTTTGACCCACTACCTTTGTTTTTATGCATGCTAAATGTACTTAAAAAACACGCCGAGCCCACTTCTCCCGCATGGCTACTGTGCGGTAGAGGATTATTTCGTGCTAATCATGGGTTTATGACGGATGCTAATGGGGTGCCGCATGACCACCATGCAGCACCGAGCTCTACCACAACACGGTGGCTGTGCGGCATCGATCTCGATCGCACGATGGCCGTGCGGCAAGCCCTAGCAGCATGACGGCCGTGTATTTCATTGATGTGTCGGTATGTTGGGCTCCACCACATGATACCATATAATAAAAGTGTTATTTTTATCAATATTATTCAATTGACGTTATTTCTACAAATACGCCTTAAAAAACGGCTAAAGCCGCCAAAACTCCTGCAAGGGCCAGGTCGGACTCAAATTCGGCTCGACCAGAAAGAAGCCCCCGAGGCCGAACCGACCCGATCTGCCTTCTTCTTGCGGCAGAAGCCAATAGCGTCGTATTCGTGTGTTAGCCAAGGTCCCAGGTGCAGTTGCACACAACCTCGCCTCCATCGGCGAGATCTCCGGCGAAGATGAGCCGCGGCACCGGCGCGGGGTACGACCGCCACATCACCATCTTCTCCCCCGAGGGCCGCCTCTACCAAGTCGGTGCGTGCAGACCCCCAAAACCCTAGCCTTCGCTCGCTTAGATCTGGTTCCAGGGCGCCTGATCCGTGCGTGTGGTGTTCCGCAGAGTACGCGTTCAAGGCGGTCAAGTCGGCGGGAGTGACGTCGATCGGCGTGCGCGGCAAGGACTCCGTCTGCGTCGTCACCCAGAAGAAAGTGCCGGTGAGTTCTTCGCGACGCACGCCGGCCTCGATCGATCCCAGCTGGTGTTTCTCTTCTCGCTACGTCGTGCTGGGCCGAAAAGATTGCAACTTTCTGCGGTTTCATTTTTGGGTCCGATTCGCAGTTTATGCGGTCGTAGAAACTGAAAGACAGATTTCCCCATCCGATGTGGTTCTGATTGTAGGATAAGTTGCTGGATCAGACGAGCGTCACGCACTTGTTCCCGATCACCAAGTACGTCGGTCTGCTCGCCACTGGCCTAACAGGTTTGTTTATTGTGCTTTGCTTTACTGTGTGGTTAGTGGTATTGATATATTATGGTACAGGGAACTCGTTTTAGATGAAAGCGATGATGAAAGATTTTGTTGTGTGTGAGAGGAAAGTTTTCTTTTTCTTTTTTTTTGTGTGTGTTAGGTTTTGTGATTTAGTGATTCCAGTTATCAATTTTGAGATAGATGCAGTAGAAGTAGACCATGCAAAATGATGGCTTGTAGTATTGCTGGTTAACTAGCATATGGTCGCAGAAGATGGGATTTTCTAGTTTGGTTTTGTTCAATTCCGCTTCTTATCGAGGATCCTTTGTTTCATTTCATTGTATTAAGATGCAGTTGTAGGAACTGATGGTCACGTGTGGGATTCTCTCTAAGAAATGATTTCAAGTCTTCTTGATTTCTTATGTATATAAAGGAGATTTTAGGTTAGGTTTCGAGGTCATGTGCTTGACTCTCATGCTCGAGCTAATAATTTGGGGAAAAGATGGGAGGCCATGGCTTTGTTGGTTGTTTTGATGTTTGTTGAGGCACTGGATGGTATATTGGTGTGTCAGCTCTATTTATTCTACCCTTAGGAAGATGATAGAAAACACTGCTTTTTTCTTTTGGGGAACAGGAAAACTCTTCAATCAGGGAACCATAAGGAATTACATGATCTTAATTAAATTCGTGCACATTTCCCGTTAGTAGGTCGCTTACTTCCTATAGTTGTTTGTAGCATTAGGTATCACCCATTAACCTTTCTCTTGTTAGTGTGATAAAAGTTGGTGGTACGTCCTTCAGATTTCCCTATTTACTTTTACGTGAGCATTTTGTTCTTCATCTACCATGAATATGATTTTTTGTTTCCCAGCTGATGCAAGGTCCTTGGTCTACCAAGCAAGGAATGAAGCAGCTGAGTTTCGTTTCAAATGGGGGTATGAGATGCCTGTAGATGTGTTAGCAAAATGGTATTGTGCCTAATCCTTATTCAAGTCCCCAATTTGTGAAATGTGGTTGAGTATATGATCATTATTTTATTTGTTCATATAACAGTGTCGTAGCTATAACATTACTTATCCGATTTATGTTCAGGATAGCAGACAAAGCACAAATATACACGCAGCATGCCTACATGAGACCCCTTGGAGTAGGTTAATATCATCACATTACACCTATTATTCCATTGAGCTTGTACTATTCTACTGTGATGTTCTAGTGTTAAATCAATCAGCGTAAAGCTTATTGCCCACCATATTTATTTTCTTTGGCTATATTCCTTAGTTGCCATGGTCTTGGGCTATGATGAAGAGAAAAATGCCCAACTTTTCAAGTGTGACCCCGCAGGTCACTTCTTTGGACATAAGGTATACTATAATTTTCTACTTTACCTTATATTAGTACCCCTTTTTTTTCTTAATTCTGTATGAGTTGAATGTTTAGTTTATTCTCTATCTATTTCGACATTTGGAGTATTGTTTTGAACAAATTGACATTTTCTTTTCAGGCAACTAGTGCGGGACTTAAGGAGCAGGAAGCTATAAATTTTCTAGAGAAGAAAATGAAGGATGACCCACAGTTCACCTATGAGGAAACTGTTCAGGTAAACATTGCATGCCTTTTTTCTTCAGGCAAACAGGAAGCTCTGAACTAGGGTGTGCTTATGTTACTAAAGTGGATCGATTTTTGGCTCAAAGCTGTTTGCGCTCTTTCATTTTTGTTCATATTGACCTGTAGTAGTTCAGTTTTAGATTCTTTGCTAACTTTATCCTATGCTCTCAGATTGCGATTTCTGCATTGCAATCAGTTCTGCAGGAAGATTTCAAGGCCACCGAGATTGAGGTATTACTGTTTTTTTCCAAAACACACAAATCCTCCTTTCCCAAGGTTTTTGAGTTTTGTTCTGTAATGTGTGCTTATGCTAATAACTTGCGTTTGGCAGGTTGGTGTTGTAAGGCAAGACGATCGTGTTTTCAGAGCACTCGCAACAGAGGAAATCGATCAGCACCTAACAGCCATAAGTGAGCGCGACTAAGCTTTCACGAAATTCCACCTGTCAGTGCACCACACACTGCGCTGTAGTGCTTCAGCACTGTCATTTTATTTTATAGCCACTTAGTCAGCCAAGAAACTTTCAGTGAACCATTTCATGTACACCGAAAACAAGCACCCACTCGCCATGTACCCGATGGATCTTATTTCTTCAAGCATCCACTCGCCATGTACCCGATGGATCATCTTTCTGTGGGGTTGAATTTTATACGATTTAGGTGGTGCTCAGTTTGGCAATGACTTATGGGATTTTCACTGTGGCTGATTTATTTTTCACTGTAGTGGCTTATTTGGTGTAATTAAATTTAAAAAATAAAAAATATGTTAGCCTATTATGGATAATGCGAAGGAATACGAGAGAAAAAGAAAAGGTAAAAAAGTCTAATAAAAAGCTAGAAAAAGATGAAATAAAGGAATAGTGAATTAAAAGCTAGAAGCAGAAACTGAAACAAGTGGGTACTTATATGTTGCTGGCAGTTACATGTTTGAGCTATTTGCCTCTGGCGGCCTTAAGCAATTCTTTGGTTGTATGCTGTTTATATCGTGTGGCATGGTAGTATACATTTAGGAAGGTTTTTGCACGTTGACAACCGGTATCTAGTTCAGCCAGTATGGTATCATATGCTGTTTATATCGTGTGGCATGGTAGTACACATTTAGGAAGGTTTTTGCACGTTGACAACCGGTATCTAGTTCAGCCGGTATGGTATCATAGGAATCTAGTTCAACAGGCCATAGGTTGCCGTAACTGTTGAATCGTATATGAACTTCGTTCCTAAATGGTCGGTATAAGCATGCAAATGAACACGGCATCCTAACAAAGTAACAAATAAGGTGTATATTCTCTACTAACCACATGATCGGTGGGCGAGCGGGCGAGCACGGTTGCCCTTTCTTTATCTTTACTATTATAAAAGTGTGAGTTGGTGGTTGATCCATTCATCATCTTCTCTTCTTAGCCATTTGATTTGATCTAGACCATTCGTCTCTCTTCTCCTCTCTCTTAGGATACAACCGTCCACCCCCTCCACTTTTTCTATCTCCTTGCGCATTCTAGTCACCCTTTTCTCTCTGTCGTTTACTCTCTAATATCTGATATGTGAAATTAGTTAGACAGTAAATTCCGTCTCATTATTTTTATGATTCTATTGCAACGCACAGGTTTCTAACTAGTAACCTTTCAAGTATCACAGGCAGACGCATCCTGCTCATGAGAGTCTTTTCTTTTTAATTTATAAAAGCTTTTTTAGATTTTCTACAATAACTAACCTTTAATCGTATATAAATTTTTCTTACTCTGTACTTTATACTCACGAACAAGCATAAACCATAAGCCGCAACCATTAGTCATAAACCGAAACAAAAAAAAAGAACGCCAATGCAATGCCTGCCATGCATGCGACATTATCCACAGGCAGTGAGACGCTGGGAGCCTTACCACCGATGCCATACATGCGACATTTCCCACAGGCAGTGAGACGCGGGGAGCCTTACCACTGAAAGAACATATCGCCTAATTCCGCAAATTTTACAACGTATTTGCTGACAAAAAGCCTGCTATACGAATATTACAACAGCTATTGTAACATTTCTATCCTGCTACTCATCTCTGCCATATACAGAAGAACAGGTCATTTTTTTTCTTTCCTCCTTTTCTTTCATCTGATTGTGTACATAAACATCTAGAGCCCGCCGTCTTGCTACCTCACTGTAGCAGGACGCGGAAGAGGCCTGGCTGTGCCTGCGTATACTGAAGGCCGTGCTCCAAGAGGTACTGCTCGACGGCGGCGGTCAGCCTTGCCGGAGTACGGGTGCTTGATATTATGATGACCTGGAGCCTGCGGCCAGTGGATCGTGCAATCTTCCTCCGGTTGTTGAGTTCGTAGTTCAGGACGTGGATCGCCTCGCTTACGTGAAGACCACAAAGGTCAATTGGGGGATTTTGCTCCTGGATGAGGCCTTGCAACTCTGGCATTTGGAACCTGGTGATATCCAGGAAATGGATTAGCTTCTGGTCAAGTATCTAGAACAGATAGCATGCTGCAGGAAGTGTTAACACGCCATATTCAGTCATGTCGTTAGCAGTAGCAAACCAAAGCGGCGAAGTTGACCCATTTGTGAAGTGCTAAAGTATGATACAGATTGACATTAGCTTATCAAGTAACTTGACCAGCGTGTTAAGCAACAGCATCGGTTTAAAAGGAGGTAGAGTACACTCCTCAGTAGTACACAAAGGTCTGCTGGTTACTGTTGAATTTCAAAATCTTCTTAGTAGTTTAAATTGATGTTGTAGCTACCTGTACAACAGCAGATGTTACAATGTACTATTATGACAGTATCGCGGTACTGTCCTTATCCTGAAGTTATTCAAGTAAGAATATTATAGATGTTCTCCAAAAAAAAAAGAGAAAAAGATGCATGCAATGATATTATGTTAAAAAAGATGTTGTAATGCAAACAGCTCAAGCACTGCATCATCACCAACAAACAAGCCTGATGCAGTGTTTTGAATCCACTCATCAAAAGGTGTTATGAAAATTTACGAACACAATAGTTTGTATGTGTAGATGTGTTCACAATACACACGGCACCATTATAGAAATGTACATGCATGATAAATCTATTAATAAATGATGATGTCAAGGAGAAATTAATATCTGACCTCTGGCGATATATTGTTTCTCTAGCCTTCTCCTGAGCTAATCGGCTTTGGATATTGTAAAGCTCCTTAATATTTAGTTCCTTTGCTAAAGGATTGCCACCAGTTAGAAAAGCCTGCCTATCCTGCTAAAATTTTCAGTGGATAGCAGTAGACTGTGAGCCAAACATAATCACAAATTGACAAAAATAATACTCTCAATTCAAGATATTTTCCAGAGGCATACTATTTGAGCAGTGTAAAAACCAACGCCACAAACCATGGTACTTAATGCATAGTAAAAATATCCTCACCAAATCGGTTCATATAACTAGTCCATATAGCATAACTCCAGATCACGTTACCAAGAACTCATATTTTCAAATGTTTGATCAAAAGCAATTATGTGTCGCATCGACAACTCGTGAAGTAGTTTTACTGGTAGTGGTTTCATTTTTACCAACCATGGAATAACTTTCAGCTCTAGTTTTCCTGTAATTCTTACTACATGGTAAGTAATGAACATCACTTTAGAGTTTATACTGCAGTAGAATGGTAAATAATTTTTGTGATAATAGAATGGTAAATAATTTTTGTGATCATAATTGATCGGCGAAACAGTGATGAATGCTGAACAGTGTGCATGATGATTACCAATTTTGTTTCAATACTATACAATGCTTGCTTCCACTAACATAAAATGATCATATGCATTCTCTAACAGTTAAAATAATTTATGCTATTAAAAACAGCATGCACAATAATTATGGCTCAAAGACAATTTCCAATAATCTAGTATCTCTGAGTAGCATATCTACCTGTTCAAGAAGTGCATGTCGTAGACTTGCAAAATCATGAACTTCATCCTTTGATTCCAAAAACATGTTTGCTGCCATCACAAACAAGTTCAAACCATAAGGCAAATAGGCATGTATGTTGCCACAGGTCCATGAAAAAAACATGTATTCTAATTCAACGACACTACCTGTAGCATCAGTTTCAAGCCAAGTTGGTCTTGTCTGAACTCCAGCAATGCTTTGCAGTGTGTTGTTTGAGATCATATCATGATTACCGTTGTATGAGCCAGCCAACAACTGAGAGCCTCTGCTTGAACCAAGATCAGAAACAGGCAAATTAGTCGTCTTGTACCTCCCTCTCGGAGTATCCAGGGATACATTTTCCCGACCAGCTGAAGATGAAACTATATCATCTGCGAGTATAGCTGAATGAGATCTATATGTACTGTTTGGCAGACCAAAAGCTTCCTTGTTATAGTTCACGAGACTATTTTGAGCATATGACGCTGGTGGAGGACTTGAATGTCCAAATGACAATGACCTGAGATTTTGATTGAGTCGTCCATCAACTTTATTCTGCCATTGAACATATGATGATATTAAACAAATGTTTGAAGCAGACTTCATGCTCGTAAACATATATCGTAGCCATTGCCATCAATCATGTCCAAAAGTAAGTAAAATAAAATCATCAGCAAATATGGCATATGCAGTTTTGTTAGCCTATATTCAGATCAGAGAAAGAGGCATTTGATTATGGACATGGCCATGATAGGCCACTAATGGTGTTTGTAAGCAAAGGTTTCTTAAAACTATAGTGAATAATTAGTGAAGTTTCTGTCAAGAGATTAATCTGATTGGAAATCAATCAAAATATGTTCAGTACTTTCTAGGGTATGCCTACTTCGGTTGATTTGAACTAATACTGAATGATACCTACATAGAGAACCAACAGAACGATATATCATATATGAGGTATCACTTATCAATCAGTTTCTACAATGGAGTGGCTCCACAGAAGCCTTCCTAGTTTGTAGTCTTCATAGAAAATTGAATGAAAATGCAAGTGATATTTTCAGATCCAACACAACATTGTTTGCTGAGAACCTGAGACTAATACAACAGTTGACCAGTAGGAGCATATTTAGCATAGAAGATAATTAAGCTGTCTATTTTTTTAATCGGTGCTTTTGCGTGGTTTGTATCTTAAGAGAAAGTGCCTATTAATGGGTTGTAGATTAGGAGAATCAGTAGGTACAGCTGGTTTGCACACATTAGGAGTCCACCAAGTTTATAATTATCTTTAACATCATACTTACTCAAATAACTATCTACAAAGTTTATACTTATCTTTAACATCAGAATTACTCAAATAACTGTATTGAGTTTGGGTGAACAGTTGATGCATAAAACTCAATACTTCAACACTGTCCAGTGTCCACAAAGTTTATACTGATCTTTAACGTCAGACTTACTCAAATAACTCTTACAGTAAAAAGTTTCCTATTTTATACTCGTTTCAGTAGACAGTTTAGTACAGGTATCACAGTAGGCTAGTTTCTGTAGCAAGTCTGTGAAAGACACGTGAGGTCCCTATTGCTTGTCACTAGTTTCAAAATCAAAATGAATATATGTTCCTGGTTAGGGAGCAAAAATCTCAAGTTCTCAACCATATAAACCAAAGGCCAAAGACAAAAAAAAGAAATGTCTCTACATGCAAAAATTGACAGTTTAATTGAGAAAAAGCATATGCGTGGGTCATGAAATGGGTGACTTATTATTTAGGAATCTGTAGCACACTAGCACTCTTAACACCCTGACAATTACAAAGTGTGATGATGTTGTATGAATTGGATGACAGCCAGCAAGGTCCGCCCAATGTGATAGCATTCACCATGGCTGTCACGGCGGAATTGGCGACCATGGCAAGTGAGGGGCGCTGCAGCGATGCCAAGGCGAACGCCATACGAGCAGCGTATATGCATATGGTACGTGACCCCATCTCTCCCTCTCTCTCCCGTCCGCCACCTCCTCCCCCCGCCTCCTCCACCCGCAGCCTCCCCCAGCCGCCACTGCCTCCCCCCCCCCCCCAACAACATGTGGCGAGTGGCCATGACGTCCACCCAGCTCTGCCGCGACACCATGACAAGCATGGCATTCACTCAAGCAACTACTCTTAGCATTCATTCAAACAACTACTCTTACCAAATGTTCCAAGTTTTGTTTTAACAGAAAGCTTAGCTGATGTTAAAACTTCTGTAGACTTGATGTAAAAACATACACTGTTAGTCGCTAATGGCCATTTTAAAAACGTGCTAAATCTTTTACTTTATGAAATTTGCTGCAATATATGAGAAACATATTTGTTAGCCTTACAAGCACCAGAATATGCACCTTGTTAGTGCCAGAGCAACTTTTTCGTTATGATTCTTGTGTAGCCCAAGCCCCAAGGGACAGTGAGAGAAATAAAACTTTCAAAAAGAACAACATGAGATGAACAGCATGGGGGATAAATGAAAACAGACCTCTAGCTGACTCATGATGTCCATTGTCGAGCTAAAGCTACGCCGGCTTCCGTGATAAGGATCAGTAAGGTTTTGCAATGAAGCTCCTGAAAATTTAAGGGAAAAGTTAGGATTCACAGAACCACCTTCAGTAAACAAAATTACACCCATCAAATCAACACAATACCAATGCTAGAATCTCCAGTGTAGTGATTGGCATCCCTTCTGTTTGTGCTGTATTGGCCATTTCTTACAGTCTTTACCCATGGAGCAGCAGTTGGACTCATAGCACTTGCAGTTGGACTCATAATAGTAGCTTGTGAGTGTTCTTCCACATAAGTTGGGCCAGGAAATTCAATCTTCGCACGCGTACTCAGTGTGTCCCTAATAAAAGGAGAAGCACGGTGCTGCATACTCGATGTCTGGTTTGGAGAAAATATTGAAGCACCAATGCCATCATTTATTGACAAGCCCATGAGTGAAAGACTGTCAGGTCCATGAGTCTCATCTTGTCCCAGAACTTTGAAATCAGGGGTAATATCGTCTGGAAGCTGTTGTTGCCAATACCGATGTGCTTCTTCATCAGGGTTACTTGGTATAACAGACTCTGGTTGGTCTGCACTAGTGTCTTTGGAGGACCCTGAGACAGTAATCCTGGTTGTGTCTGATCTGTTTGAAGCATCATTGACAGATCTAAGGGATGAAGGAACAAATTCTTCTGCATTTGGATTTAATGCAGTGGTCTTGTTTATCAAACTTAATTTTCTCTCTTCAACCGACATACTGATGATGAGCAGATGCAGCTCTTCTCCAGAATGCTAAAATTGACATGAACAGCACTGAACACCCAGGGGCAAACGTTTTTTTGGAGAGGTTCTTCCTAGTCCTATCAGATAGAATTGTGCAAGGTAGTGTTAGATTTCTGAAAATGCAAAATTAACAAAAGCACAAAATTGTTTTGTGAGGAAGAAAGGAATGGCCTTTACTACATTATGTGGAACTCACAACTTATTCACCACATGACGATGAAGAAAACTCCGGACCACAACTTCTGTAAATGTGATTTTGCACAAAGAATGCATTCATTGCACAACACAAACTAGGTTTCTCTTATTAGATATCTTAATCCAACCAGATAAACGGTGAATAGATTAGACAAACTGGAATTCTTGTACAGTACGGAAGAATCAACATGGAAATCCCTATAGTATTTTCCAAAAAATAGTTGGTACATTTCTAGCATGACTAATAAAATGTTACGGAACAGTTATACGACATATCAATCTGGACCATGCAGATTGCACATGGTTAGCAAGATCAAACAATCAGAAGTTCAAGAAAATAGCTATCCAATAAGCTGTAAATCCAACATAGAAAGATGAATGCATGGAAGAGAATTGGGACATGTCAAAAGCTCCATGACACACAGAATTTGGTTTCTTCTCATTTTTCTGTTAGCTAAAATGGAGATGCTAACCAGCAAAAAAATCTTGGAAGTTCATGCCAGTGCACAAGAAAGTGGACACACCAGGATTCCACTCGAGAAGAAGCAAAGCCAGACCCATTGCTAAAAGAGAGAAATTACGCTGCTGAGCAAAAAATCCATAATCATTCCAGATGGATTTGACAAGAAGCATGGATGCAGGGTGCACATTCGATACTTTTGGATACAAAAGTACCAGAGTAAGAAGCATTGTCTCATGGGGATCCAATTATGAGTGAAAGCTTCTAATTATAGTACTGTTGCATGGGGTATCCAATAAATGGAAAAGGCTGGCAATCTTAAGCATAAGTGTAATCTTTTAATCATTGAACAACTCATGAGGGAAGAAGATTGCCTGCCTATCAAATTCCTCATTGCTCTATCCCGATACTACCATCATCACCGTGCAGCAGAAGATGATTTAAGTAAAATAGCTCAGAACTGTTCTGATCAATGGAAAATGTTTTGCTCCGCCAACTATGTCAGAACCATCACATGACGCATTGTAATAAGAAAACAACAAAACCTCTAAAACCGGCAACCTTAATTACTCTATTAACCAGCACAGATCCGACCCAACAAACTCCCCTCCACCACCTCATCCAAAAGCATCAAGAACTCAAAAGGCTAAAGGCATCAGTTTTAACCTGCAGCCCAACGATCTCAATCGAACTGATACGGTGCTTCCATGAGGGGGTCGAACGTAACAGTAAGTACCAGAATCAGATGGACTCTGGAGGCTTAATCCACAAGTCCACGAGTGAAGAACACGCACACCTACCGAATCTAATCATTATAATACCCAGTTTGATGCAACGATAAACACCTAGATAGACGCGTGAGCAGAATTTAACGACTTGAAATCAACGAAATCGAGCACCAAAATAGCTGAATTTAGCCGCTTCATTAATCAATCCACAAAACCCCATGCGCAGACCGAGCACACGAAGCCCAATTCAGTGCATCGACAAGCATCTAAAAGTATCTAGAAGCATCGCGACCATGACCTTTCACGAGATCGACGAACTGGTGGCGCACGGAGGAGGCCCAGCCCATACAACGGCGGCCCTTCTCGAAGCTTCCACTCCGTGCAGGCTCCGCCGCCACCTACCACTCCGCCGACGCAGAGAGCATCTGCAAAAAGGTGAAATTCTAGAAGGATTCGACTACTCACAGTAGCTTCTAGAAGGATCGGAGATCTCACCTCCGCCTTCTCTCCTCCCCGCTTCCCTTCTCCTCTCTGCCCACAGGTTTTTTCCCCGGTGATTTTTTTAGCTCTCTCTCACTCCTGTTCTCTGTGTTGACTCGTAGCCTTATATTATTCGTGGACGCGATAGGATCCCACGGGCTCCTCCCATCCCTCCGATTGGGAACTCAGAGCTCATCCCGCCGTCCGTTGCCGTAGGGTATAGATTAAGCGTACCTTTGGAGTCACCGAACTGTTGCCGAATGACATGTGGGGCCGCGCGGGAATGGCGTCTCCTGTGGTGTGTTTGTCCCGTGAGGAAAGCCGTGGGCCCACCCGCCCATGTGATGGGCCCGGGGACCATGGGCTGGGTGGGTGACAGGTGTTTAACTGACTCGTGGGTCCTGCGCGCCTGGGACCCGCGTGTCATAGGTTATGTAATGCGCGCGTGCTGGTGATCTCCCGTGTTTGGAGCGGCGTCGCGCGCCCTTCGAGGTGCGAGGGGTCGAATAATTTACGCCCTGGCCCTGTACTTTTGCACCGAATGATTCTTGGTTGCGTGGGATTTTGTGGTCCTCGGTGCGTCTCTCTAGGTGAGGACAAACGGACAAAAACTATTGCTTCGATGCGATTGTATAGATCCAGACTTTCAGACTGGTACAAGCCAACCAGCCGTTTGCGAGGATACTTCAGCCTTTGGTGAGAGTTTGTTCTTTTTTTCGATTTATGATTTTTTGCTGTAGTTTGTAACTTTCAAACTATTTATAAAAAAGAGTACATAGTAATAAAAGTTTACATATGATTTTGATTGATATAAATAAAATCACAATAGTATGTAATACGATCTACTAATAGATTTATCTTAAAAAATATTTTATTCGAAAACTAGTTACTATAAAAAAACAAAAATCAACTTTTTAAAACCCTGTAGTATAAATGCTTTGCTTCTCTGCGTAATAGATGAGTTGACAATTCGTGCATTTTCCTTTGTTGAATGGACAAAAGAGCTAACTGCATACGTGGACATGTATATGATCAAGTCGGGTATTGTCTCCTCACTGAGCTGACCTCTATCCTAGATCCTAGATATCCTTAGATGTTAAAGCCATATAGCTGACTCAGACTCCTCTGGCTTTAAATAAGAGCTAGCGCCATATTGTATGAAGCGTATGAATAGTTAGATGGTAACTCAGATTAATCTTCGTTAGCCTTTTCGATTGACTTCTATACACACGCAATATATTAGAAGTTGCTAGAAATTATGTAATTCCGAGGTAAATTGTTAGTGGTTACACGGGCTCTTGGAGTTCCTAGCAGAGTCAGAAAAAAGAGACCCAACTTTCCTGAACAGAAAGTGGCTCCGGCTCTAAAGTGGGTCAGTCACTAAAGTTTGGCAATCAATTAGCAAGACAAATACATACTTAATCATGTTAGTACTCCCTTCGTCTCACAATATAAGTCTAAAATCTATTATACGTACAAATAAAGGAAATATTAAATTTAGGAAGTTGGGCTATTAAATTTAAGAAGTTAGGCTCCGTTCCAAACGGCTTTGACTTCTGACTTTTACTGGTTTTTGGCTTATTTAAGTCAGAAGCCACTTGGAACACATCATTTCTAATTTTGGTTTTTTCGGTTTTTTCTTTTGTTTTTTATTTTTCCTTTGCATATTGTCTGTAGAGATATAATGATATTTCCAATTTTTCTTATTTTTCTTCATTTTTTAACTGAATGACATATAAAAAACTAACAATCACTACAGTATAATTTCAACCAAAAGTCAATAGCCATAGTGGGAAGACATAAACTTAAGCTCTTTAGAGCGGCCGCCTTAATATCATTAGACAATGCATATCCATATTAAATTGCATACTACAACTACTTACTTATTTTTCAGCATTAAAGAGGGATATATGTAGAAAGTTAATATCATGAGATGACGCTTTTCAATAATAAGGATTCATATTGAGGGATGGAGAGAGTATTTTCTTTAGGTTAATTAAATTATTGTAGTAGATTTCACACACACAAAGAGGCCACAGCAAGTTCATATTACTTGTCAAATTCTGGTTGGCTGTGCCCTAACCTGCCATTAGCGCAGGAGGCATCCCAAAACCCAGAATAATAGTATGGGAACATGAGACCAACGGAGCAGTGCCATGGACAGGTGGGCCTGAAACCATCCCGATTAGTACTGGAGTTCAAGCGTATGTAAGTACGGCGGTGTTGCGTAGCATATACTGTGTCTCCAGTACCGGCATCTAATGCCAGCTTATCCCATGACGTGGCACCACCACCTGGTGTACCGTAGGTTCCGCCACTTGCTACCCTTCCACGATGTGAGCTAAATGCACACTGGAAACTCACCAACAAAAAAGAGAACACTATTACACTCCGCACATAAGGCGGCAATTTGGCAATATGGATTCCGTAAAAAAATTACTCTCGAAGACATACAGTGATACTGTGCTTCTAAACACGGCACCGTTCATTCCGACTTTAGCTTCTGGCTTCAAAATAAATATATCGATTTTTTAATTTTGATTTTTGACTTTTGCTTTTTGCTTTTTTATTTGTATTGTCCTTAGAGATATAACAGTATTTTTTATTTTTCTATTTTTAACTAAATAATTCAGAAAAACTAACAAACGTTTCAGTGCAATTTTAAGTAAAGACCATAGCTAAAATGAAGAAACCGCTAAAAAACGTTCAGTAACACAAGAAATAAGAAAAGCCACTAGTGTCTTCCTTCTAAAAATCTGGTTGGCAGCGCTACTGGGCCATTTTGTAGCCTGAAATTTGGAATTTCAATCTTTATTTACTTGCCAACAAATTCAAAGTTCCAGTGCCACTCTCATGCACTAGATAGTACAACGATGTCACCTGCATGCCAGCTCAGCAAGCCACAGTTTCTAACTTACCACATCAAACCCCCGAAGCAAATCCCACCTCAATGATTTGCCTGCGGGCCCCACACCAACCCCCTACCTCCCGCCATTTTAATCCACACTACACGTCACGTCTTACTCCCATTCCCATATATCCCAGCTCGTCGTATACAAAAGACGCATACACACAGACAGAACGAGCTGCTCCACCAATCGGAGCTCCACTAGTGTCTTCCTCCTCCTCCTCGTCCATGGACGATCCACCGCCCCTCCCCCTCCTCCTCGCCGCCGGCGAATAGCGCCTCCTCTCCCTCCTCCCTTACCGGCCGGATACAAACCCGAAAAGCATAAAGAAACAGTATCCAATTCTTTGCAGACAGCGTGTCCTGCAGCCTGCAGGATTCTTTTATTGGTTCTTTGGAGTCCTCAAGATCCGAGAAGGGTTCCACAGCGACATGTCGGCGGCGGCGGCTGGACAGGAGGTCGCGCTGGCCATCGCAGCTGCGCCGGCTGCGGCGGCGGAGGTGGAGTGGGCGGTGTGCGCGTGCTGCGGGCTGAGGGAGGAGTGCACGCCGGCGTACGCGGCCGGCGTGCGCGCGCAGTACGGAGGGCGGTGGCTATGCGGGCTCTGCGGCGAAGCCGTGGGCGAGGAGCTCGCCGCCGCCGGCGAGGGAGGGGGATCGGTACTGGTGGAGGTGGAAGCGGCGATCGCGAGGCACGCCGCCTTCTGCCGGGCGCTCGGCTGCCGGTCGCCTGCAGCGGCTGAGCGGCTCATCGCCGCAGTGCGGCGGCTGCTCCGCAGCGAGAGCGGGCAGAAGGAGAAGGCCGTGGTGGTGCTAAAGTTTCAGGAGGCCTGAGACAGATCGAATATTTGTTCTTGCAGTGCAGACGCTAGCTAGGGCTATTCTCTTCTGTTATTGATACTTGAATGCTTTTCGCAATTTATATGCTTAATTTGGGCATCGATCCTGCAATTTCTCCAGCTTTGTGCAAGCTCTGAAGACATGGAAAACAACATTCTGGAGTAGGGGGGAATTAATTGCATAAAAAGTGCTAGAAGTTCATGCTATTTAATCCAGTTTTGACAATGTTTACATTCTTGGTGTTGTTTTCTACGTATCAGCTTTAGAGATGAAATAATCCTATTCATTTCGGCTCAGGGAACGGGCTAGCTAGCCAGGGAGCATCTAAGATGGGAGCATGTTATAAGTTTCTCTGTTTTGTTTGGAGTTTAGAGAAATCCAATTTACTTTCAGATATGATTGTGTCAGAGACTGTAAAATTTAGTGTATATGATAGACAAGCATGATACAGCATTTTAATACTAGCTATCTATTCTAACCTTTTCTGAGTTTTACGGTGCTTGTCGCACACAATTCTGAAGTAGTAACAGATAATTCAGGATTGTTTAGACATCCAGATCAATGAGGAGTAGAGTAATTGCTCACATCGCACGTGTAGAACCTTCGCCAAATCATATGGATAGTTGCGTAAAACAGTCTTTGTCCCTACACGATAACATCATAGTGCAACTTGCAGAAGTGTGAGCCGCTAGAGGAAAAAGCAAGAACTGATATAAATATCACGTACATTGCAATAAAGGTAAGTTAATACAAAAATCATCCTGAAACTAAGGCAAGTTACCGAGTACAAAATATACCCAATACTAACGGTTTACTTTCAAGTAAGATTTGTTCTTATCTGTTGGCCTGCCCAAGGAAAACCATGCATGTCGCTCACCATTTGTTTGATGAGTTCAAAGGAGGTGAAATTAGCGAAGTCAACTTTTGTTCAAAAAAACAAAATGAACTCTAAAATCATCATCCCTTTTATTATATAATGTAGCTTTCAAAAAAATTATAAAAAGAGAGGAGCAAGCTTGCAGTGGACTGGAAACCACCAAGCAATAATTGCAACTGTTCTTAGGGGCGATTGATGTTGATTCCAGGGTTGTTGATTAGCTGGAAGGGGATGGCCAATCTCCCAAGGTTTGGTGGGGTTGATGGAGTGATGCTGATCTTCATGTGCGCCAAAGCGAACCAGAAAATCATCCCCAATCAAGGATCCATCCATGATTTCTCCCCCAAATTTTTTCATGACACAGCCGGCATGAAGAATCAATTCCCGTGGTTTTAGTGAGGATTGGAGGGCATATAGCTTGGTCTTATAATCAAGCAGTACTTCGTCACTATCACACACTCATGCAATTGAGTGAGTGTTGATAAACTGTCGGATATGACACCATAATTAAGTTTGTTTTCGTCGGCATGGAATCTAGAATTTGCGGGTCATTTAGTCTAAGATTTGGAAAATCTTTCATTGTGTACCTTATGTTTATCAGAAATGCTAATGTGTGTATGCGATCTACTCAACGTGCTTTACGCAAACCGGCCATTATATATAAAATAAATAAAATTTTCACTTACATGGCTTTGGTAACCATTCATCGATCTCTCGCTGCGCTGCCCCTAAAAGCAGAAATGTATTATTATTCCTTCAGTTCTACGCTACTGATCAAAGTTGAGTATTAGGATAATTTATAGTGACTTTGGTTTTTTTTGTTGATCATATCGGTTTTTGGTATGGTTTTACTTCCACTCGAACCAGCGTGATTAATTAACAGTGAATTGGCCTCGTTGCACGGTCAGACTCAGATAGCGTTCGTCCGGCCGAATCTTCCGCGACGTAATCATCGCTTCTTTGTCTAGCACTAGACAAAAGTGTCATTACGTGGAGTTCATGACCTGACCGCCATTTTCCACTAATTACATTCCCCTTAATTCTCCCCCAATTTAAAACGTGGCCAGATAAAATTAATTGCCTGCTCCATCTGGAATCTGGACCACTGGATTAGAACATCTTTAATAATATCATCTTAGCTGTTTCTTAGCTATATTAATAAATAAAACTATATGTGGAGGAGAGATGAGGTGATGAGAGATAATATGATGTCTCTTATGTAAGAGACGATTTGAGTCTGCAAACTAACGCAAATAGTGAGAGATAAGAAGTTATGATAAAAATAATATAAAATAGATAATAAATAATTTACTGTTAGAGAAGTTGTATCTAATACTATCTTTAGATGAGATAGAGGTCTTACAGACAATCTTAAAAGATAAACTATTATATATACACTACCAATATTATGTGTAGCTATCATCCTGCACATAGTGTTCCTGGCATATTCGCCTGAGCTTCTCATGATGACATGCCTCACCTTTGAGGTTTAGATCCCTAAATTATCCGTGAAAGCGTGAGCTGATGCGTCGGACGCCCTGGACGCTTTGGCCACTTAGCTGTTGTTAATTATTTTTCCCTAAGCTTTCTCCAGGGAGTGCTGCGTCGTTGCATTGGTCATGGATGTACTTAGATAGTAGTAGTGTTGTGATATAACATCAACCTTGTTTTGCACACGAATGTTCCATAATATGCCATGATCGATTAACTATATGCAGGGAGTCAGTGACCAGTGATCACGAGTGTTCTTTTCTTGCCAAGAAAAGAAAGCCACCGCATATCGATGCATAAGATCGAGCTGCGTTGACAGGTTGGTGAAACTTGCCTGACAAATTTATGTAAACAAGGACAATCACTGAAAATTAAGAATAACATTAATTGACTCCAGAAACAGCTTTGATTAGGACCGGTTATACAAAAATGGGTGATACTAGGGATGCAAACGGTCTGGTTCGGGTTGGCCCGTCCATGGCCCAGAAGAGCCCATGTAGGAAATGAAAGGGTAAAAGTTGGGTTCTTATCCTTTTTCCACTGGGATTTGTGGGCCGGCTGCAAGCTATGGGCTGGTGACATGGAAGTATGGGGTTGAAGGACTAGTGAATGGCTTTGCTAGATATGTATTGCGGAAAAATCAGTAAAATTATGAGAAAATCGTAGAAAATTAATCTTTTCTGATTGGACATGAAAGAACATGCTCGTCAACAAACAGTACATGTCAAGGATGACTTACAAAAGAAACCACATAGTAAGTGCCAACTTTAGCAATTAGTCTACATAGTCCCGGATACAAAATAGTAACCAATAAAAAACATGAAGCTCGCAGAGTAAAAGGAGCCGAGTACAAATTTACACAAACAAGTAAAAAACATGATTCGTAAGGATTTCCCAAGCTCGATCACGGCAGGTTCTTGACGTTGATTACTTCTGGGAAACAACGGCAAAACGAAATATGCTAAATGGTGATGAGTGATGACCAAAAGAAAAGTTAAAAAATAGTTGTAAGTTTATAATATCTTATCAGTTATTGTACAGTAAAACTGTAAAACTCGCTAGCTCTCAAGTCCCGAAAGGAGTTAGAATCTTCACTTTCATTTTGCTGTCAAAATAATGCAACTTTTGCTTGACTTTTACATATCAACACAATGCACAATCTGGAACCCAAAAATCATGAAGAAATAAACACTTGTTTTCTTTACAGCAGTCACACTCAATGGACTAAATAAAGATATGAGAAATAAGAACAAACAATATATATTAAGAAATTCAAGGACTAGCATACAGATCTATAGAGCAGATGATGTGGTCAGCTCAAAAGTGGTTAGTGGTAAGTCAACGATAAATTGAGGAATGCTACGGGCAGTAAACAAATGTGAAATCGAAAGTACTACACATAGGAAAGGAAGTAGAACAATGCTCATGTAATTCTGATAAGCAGCACAAAAATCAAACATAAGTACATTGATCAGCAGTGAAGTACAATTATGTCAATTTCTACTTGATCAGCTTAGTATTAGCAATGTTACTTGATCGAGAAATTCACATAGGAGGACCATCAAGGTCAATGGAAGTCATGACTTGATGCCATGCTATGCTTAGAAAAATCTACTGTTCAGATAATTATAAAAGATAAACCAATTAATATACACTATGCATGTGTGAGCTACTGTTGTAAACCAGTAAAGGCAACCTCGTAGTCGGAGAAGTAAGAGGCAATCCCTCATGTCCTTCCGCTACGTGATGGGCTAAATCTTGCAACTTTGAACTTTCCATGTCAACCAGTTGAGGTGGAGTGGCAGTGATGGTGGTGGGGATCCAGAAAAGCAGGGGGAGCTCGCGGTGGGGATCCGACTGGGGGGGGGGGGGGGGGAGGAGCTCACCATAGGAGAAGTGACCATCGCCAGTGAAGCCACCACAACCAGGGACCTCCCCAGTAAAGACAACCTCACAGTTGGAGAAGTAAGAGGCAATCCCTCGTGTACTTCCGCTACGTGTGGGCTAAATCTTGCGACTTTGAACTTTCCATGTCAACCAGCAAAGGTGGAGTGGCAGCGATGGTGGTGGGGATCCAGAAAAGCAGGGGGAGCTCGTGGTGGAGGTGAGGTCGCGATAGGGATCCGGAGGAGCTCGTGGCAGGAATCCAGAGGAGGAGCTAGCGGGGGAGGATCTCGCGACGGTGGCGGAGCAACAGCGACGCGATGCCTCTATGCAGACTGCGTGCGGGGAAATTGAGGAAGGGATAGGATTGACCCTATTTGACCTCTCAATTTTGGGTCCAGCCCATTACGTTTTGGTGCCAACAATTTAGAACGGGCCATGCGGTCCAATAGGCCGAATCGGACCCCTTGCATCCCTAGGAGATACAGGGCAGGTCCACCCTGGGGCCATTGCAAGTTGCTTCAATTCCCCTGAGGTATTCCAAGAGAAAGAGTTCAATGTTTCTCTTAGAAAGCAAGTATAGCTTGTGCCCTCTAAAGTGTAAACAACAAATAATCATATAAAGGAGGCGAACTTGAGTAATTTTTAAGTTGGATCTTAACATTGAAATGGCAAAGAGAACAACACTTCAAAGTTGGGTGGAACGATTATGCCCAAGAGCAGCCTAACCAGGCCCAGCCCACTTAACAACTACCGTTCCTTCGCGCGGCGTCCAACCCGGCACCTAAGGCAAACCCGTCGTCTCCTTCCTCTCGTCGTCAACTCCAAATTCCCAGACCACGCCCACCTCCGAGCAAACCCTAACCCCGATTCTGCCCACCCGAGACACGACTCCATCCGCCGAATTACCCAAATTTCGCCGTAAATTTTGGCATGCCCGCCCCCGGAAACCCCATTCCCTGACCTCGCCGGAGATGGTCGCGTCGCGGCCGCCGCATCCTCGCCGGATTCGGCCCCTCGCTGCTGTCTCCCTGGTACTGTTCCTCCTCCTCCTGTACAGCCGCTCGGACGGGAACTTTGTACAATCTCTGCGGCTCTTGAGCTCCAATTCGCACCCGTTCCACCGTAGATTCCTCTCCGATGCCGATCCTATCAGCCCCGCATCCAATGGTGGGGGGAACCTTTCGGAGGCCACCAAGCAGAACGGCGAGCAGCTGGAGAACCCCTCCACGGCGTGCGCCGGCATCGCGCGGCACGAGGGGTTCGGATCACAGTGCGAGTTCCTCCGGACTCACCCGCAGTGTAGCTCCGGCGGGTTCGTCGACTACTTAGGCTTCTTCTACTGTAGGTGCGAGAGGTTTAGGGTGCTCGGCTATGCTGTGCTTGGCGTGTGTCTGGCAGCGCTGTTCTATGTGCTTGGTAACACGGCGGCGGACTACTTCTGCTGCAGCCTCGAGAAGATGTCGGCGCTGCTGCGGCTCCCGCCGACTGTGGCTGGTGTTACGCTGCTCCCCTTTGGTAATGGTGCCCCTGATGTGTTCGCGAGTATTGCAGCGTTTATGGGGACCGGTGCTGGGGAGGTTGGGCTGAACAGTGTGTTGGGTGGAGCCGTGTTTGTGATTTGTGTCGTGGTTGGGGCAGTGTCATTGTGCGTTGCGGAGAAGAATGTGCAGATTGATAGGAGGTGCTTTGTGAGGGATGTTGGGTTCTTTCTGATGACTCTGGTTGCGCTGTCCATTGTTTTGATCGTTGGGAAGGTGACTGCTTGGGGAGCTATGATGTTTGTGTCGATTTATGTGGTTTATGCATTTGTGGTAGCTGCAAATGAGGTCTTGAGAAAGCATGCACGGAGGTTGAAGTTTGATGTGGTCACACCATTGCTGCCTGTGAGGGGAAGTATCTTTGCGCAAGGAACAGAGGAGGATGAGTCTGTGTATAGTTCACTTCTTGAGGAAGATACAGATGGTGAGGTGGCCCGGATGAACTCATCCTTGCCTCAGTGGATGTGGGCTTCTCATGTGGCCATCTACTCAAATCATGGTATTAGAGGTAGTTCGTCTGACAGTTCCAGGCCATTGTGGGGTTGGAGTGAAGAAGGAGAAGTGGATACCTCCGCACTTAACTTTTCCAAGCTGTTTTGGTTTATGGAACTGCCCTTGACGATACCAAGAAGGTTGACAATTCCAATAGTTGAGGAAGACCGCTGGTCGAAAGAATACGCTGTTGCAAGTGCTGGCCTGGCGCCTGTTCTTTTGGCATTCCTGTGGAGCAGTCACGATGGAGTATCCACCGAGGCTAGCGTAGCAGCATATGTGATAGCTGGTATTTTGGGGATTGCACTTGCTGCTCTCGCTTTCATATTCACCAGCCCTGAACGCCCTCCACGGAGATTTTTATTCCCATGGGTGCTGGGAGGGTTTGTGATGAGCATCATTTGGTTCTACATTGTTGCTAATGAGCTGGTTGCACTTTTGGTTGCTTTTGGTGTGATTTTGGGTATTAATCCTTCAATTCTTGGGTTAACGGTGTTAGCTTGGGGGAATTCAATGGGTGATTTAATGTCAAATGTTGCCTTGGCAATGAATGGAGGAGACGGCGTGCAGATTGCTATGTCTGGATGTTATGCAGGACCTATGTTCAATACACTTGCTGGTTTGGGAATATCGATGCTGCTTGGAGCTTGGTCAACGGCACCCAATGCTTATGTTCTTCCGCAAGACCGCTCTCTTATTTACACGATGAGCTTCCTCGTTGCTGGATTGATCTGGGCCCTTGTTATGCTGCTGCGAGATGACATGCGGCCTAACAAGATACTTGGAGTTGGCCTCATTGCTCTTTACTCGGTTTTTCTTTTTATTAGGGTAAGCAATGCTATGGGGATATTGCCACTTCCTGTTTGAGTTAGTTGCTTACTTCCATTGTAAAAATGAGATGCAGATCCCAACTGAACTGCTTGCCCATGTCTGCCATTTATACAAATGAAATGGAATTATACGCTGTTGTTGTTCTGTTCTGTCATGATGTGTACAGTTGGGAGTATGCGTACAGATTTGGGAGTTGGGACAATGAAGTGGATCACGCCTGCAACTGGTGTATTCGTATTTGCAAACTTATCACCTTGCATGGTACTCCCTCTGCTCTTTTTCATTTGATGTCCAGAATCCGTGATATTGATGGTACTATTAGATCTGTCGGTAGTAATACTTTTCTAATATTATAATTATACTATGTAAAGTTATAAAAAAGTAATGATCAAAGTCGCATAGTCCTAGCCGTAAGTGATAGATACTAGGTGCTGTGCGACTCAGCCCTTGCAATGTTCTTGGAAACCATGAAAAAAATAAAAATGTTTGGTAAAAAATAACAGGAGTAGTAATATTCAGGCGGTGGCGAACTTTCAGGCGTACGAAAAGTCTTGGTTATTTTCTGTGCAGTACTGTTAGTTTTCATGCTGTAGAGCTGGTGTTTTCGTGAGGACGTGATCTGTTATAATGTTTGGTAGGCAATGTGACAGAAAACTAGCAATTTGGTATTCTCACGTTGTTTGCTGAGCACTGACTCGTAGACATGTTAGCTTGTTTTTCTACATTTTTCAGCTATTTCGAAATTGGCATGAAAGGTCTCCACATGATTTTCACCGCGAGGCTGAAATGCAGTAAGCTATCTAACGATCGGTCTGATGATCAGCAACTATTAGCTATCTAACGATCGGTTTGATGATCAGCAACTATTAGCAGAGTCTGACGATCAGTAAGCTATCTAACGATCGGTCTGATTATCAACCCGGCCTAGCACCTGTTCGCGCGTGCATACGTCTTTGGTGAGTGTTAGTCGTGTAATTTGATCATGAGCCGGGAGAAGGCATGGAGGCGGGAGGAGTTGGAGTAGGGCTTGGGCTGGAGGAGAGGCGAGATTCGAGGAAGGTGGGTGGAGGCAGAGGCGAAGAGGAAGCGCCACCACGGGCGGCAGGTGGCGGTGAAGGCGGATAGCGAGGGGGAGGCAGGGGACGAGGTGGCGGAGGACGTCGCTGAGCGCCAAGTCCAGGAGGTGGCTCCAGTCGCGGAACTCCAACGAGGGCGGCGGCATCGCGGCGGACGAGGACACAGGGGTAGCAAACCGCGACGGCACTTTCATGGCAATGGCGGCGTTGGATACCAATTGAATGGAGACCACAACTCCACACGATTTTAGTCACAGCCCCGCTCGTTTTGGCTTCAGCTTCTGACTTATTTTTCACTATTTATAAATTTCATTTTTTTTCTGAACTTTTGACTTTTTTAACTTTTTTGCCGGTTCTTTTTCCCGTATTTGTTTGCATTATACGTGATGGGCTAATATGTTTTTTCTATTTTTAATTTTTTTTAAATTTAATTATGCTAAATAAGCCTCTATCAACTACAGTGTTATTTCAGTCAGCTACAGTACTTTTCAGCCATAAACCACTAAAAAAACCATATTGAACACAGCCAAAATCAAAGCCAAGAGAGAAGCTGTCATGTTGGCCCTAAATACTATATTATATTCACTCTAATATAAAACACAAAAAAGGGAAAAGTACACGAGTTTTCTTTTGCTATAGGATGTGGCTTAAATATTTAAATTCTACTTGTTTATAAGAGAGAGTACAGATAGATATACTCGTAACTGAAGTCAGAATAATATCTACTTCAATTGATTTTAGACTCAATCTTAAAAAGACATTCCATTTAAAAATTAGCTACACTAGAAAGTAAGTCATTAGCATACGGAAGAACCCTCACAAGATCAACAATGCGCCTTTCCTTGTGCAATGTGCATCATATGGAGATGCTATTGGGCACGCCGCGACACGTGACCCCCGGAGGCGAGCTGGGAGCCAGCAGCTCGTACGGCAGCACCCCCGCGCCGCACCGGTTCTTCCTACAGTGGTCGGCGTTGCGCCTCTCGATGGTCTCCTCGGCGCGGCGCACGTCGGCCACGAACATGCAGTGCGCCGCGACGGCCTCCTCGTCGCCCGTCCACGGCGCGCCCCCCTCGTCGCGCCCCTCGCCGAGGTACTCCTCGTCGGGCGAGTGCGTCGACAGCGTGTCCACCACCGCCATGAACTTGGTGGCCTCCAGCACCCCTGGCAACGCGTTCAGGAAGAACCGGTGCGGGTCGGCCAGGAACACCGCGTACTCCGCCGCGTCGCGCTCCAGGTCCGGCAGCAGCCGCCGCATCAGCGGCGGGCGGTTTGGGACGTAGCCGCCCAGCGGGTACTGCCCGAAGTTGAGCGCCGCGTGCTGCGCCGACGCGAGCCAGATGAGCGTGGTCAGGATGGCGGCGAGGTCCCCCGGAGTGGAGAGCGGCGGCCACCATGGGGAGTCCCGGAGGTCGGCGTGGCCGACATGGATCGACTCGTGGTACCACCCTTGGAGCTCTAGATCAGACTGGACTGTGCCCGCGTCCGGGTAGTAGAGCTGCACGTAGGACTCCACCCAGTCGCGAATGGCCGACCACAGCAGAAGCCCGTCGTTTGCGTAAGGGTAGTCCTCGATGAGAAGCCTGATGCCATGGGCTCGCGTCGCGTCCTCCACAGCCACTCCCCTGAGAAGAGTGACGAAATTGGAAGATGTCACTCACCATGATAATACAAAGCTTCGCCGTTTGCAAAATCAAGCAGTGGTAAATGGAGGGTGGCATGCCTGCGGATGAGGTCGGCAGGGAGGCCCTCGAGGTCGAAGCGCCAGTGGTTCCGGTAGTAGGCGGCGCTGATCTCGCCGGAGACAGGGCCGGGGGTAAAGCAGGACTCGATCACGCCGTCGGCATTGATAAGGCTCTGCCGTGCAAGCGCATTTATCTCCAGTGTGTACCGCATGTGCGGGTGCAGGAGCTTGAAGATGGGGTGCATTGCGCTCATATGCCGGTGGGCCGCCAGGATGAATGGCTCCATTATAGCATGTGTCCTCAACCTGAAAAGAGTTTGCCGGAGAGTAAATGGCAAGCAATTCTTCAGACATACTGTTCAGAAATTGCTTGAAGTAGCAGTGGCACGTATTGAAATGTATGTTCACCCTAAACACTTCATTCCGGAATTGCAGTGGGAAGGACAAATAGTTCATACCAGTGATTGACGAGCTGATGAACACCGGCGTCATTGGAGCTGACATGAGCCTTGGCAAGCATCCAGAGCCAATTGGAGGTTGCATCACAGGGAGGAGTCAGGACCTTGCTTGGCCGAGGCTCACCTGGCTGGGTTGGAGGAAGACAGAGCTCAATAGCGATCGGTTTCAGTGTGCCAGCTTGGGTCAGGAAGAAGATCGTCCGGGTTGCATATGCTTTCCGGCCCTCAATTGCATTGATCCGGTCCGAGAACGGTAGGTACACATCATGGTAGTCCACTATGAACAGCTTTGCCTCGTCCATTGCCTTTGCTCATAAATTATCATAATCAGCAGATGAAAAACCATTAGGACACAACTGAAATAAATTGGGTCCATCATATGATGGTACCTGTTGTACTGTGAGTCCGTTGAGCTGACCAGCTATGTGTCCTTCCGTGATTGATGATTCTGGCGGGCCATACACTGCAGGATCCAGCTTGCTCACTGGTGGGAAAACCTATTTCCAAGTAACTGCCTCAGTTAAGTACTTAGGAAAAGAAGGCTATGGATTACTGTTGTTGATCAACATTGGCAATAGATTGATGTTGTTGGTAGCAGCAAAGATCATGGTTATAGTTTGTTACCGTGAGCCTCTCGATGTTAACTGGGTTTATTCCTGCAATAGCCTGCCTAGCAAACTCATCGTCACGGAGCCATGCAAACTTGTCCTCTGCAGAATGTGAGACACAGCATTAAAGCAGTAGCTCTCGGGGCTCATGAATCTGAACAAACATTTCGTGATGGCACACCAACTTAAGGTAAATTGTAATGAACTATACTTACTTGAAAGGATGCTAGGTGTGTCGTAGCGAAGCATCCCCTCGCTAGACTCCTGAATCTTCTGAACAAGCGGTATCTTCTGGAATAGGTGCTCCTGGAGGCCCAACTTCAGCCTGAGGCCCTCCTTGTAGAGGTTGTCGATGTGGTGGAAGCCTTGGAAGTTGTGGGTCTCAGCTGAGATGGTTGCAATCAATGATGGGATCAGGGTGTGAAGTACTGCCCGGAGCCTCCCTGATGAGAAGGCACCCTGCTTCAGCTCTTCAAATGCCTCATCCCGCGGTACGTATATAGGATGCGGTTTCTCTACTCTGCTCTCTGCTAGCATGCCTACACCACAGGTAAATGCATAATGTTAGTTCCACACTTCTACTGTTTCTGTATGACGTGAAATGCCAAAATATTTTATCTGAAAAGTTAGCGACCACTTTGTAGTACACTGTCTGATTGCTGGTGTTAAAAGTCATAATTTACCATGTAGCATTGGTACAAAAGAATTCAGAAACACACCGTAGCAAAAAAATCATATAGAAAGTCTAATAATTGCTGGTGACAATACCAAATAATACCAATTACTTTAATTTTTCTCTAGCACGTGCATGGCCAATTGGCCATTACTTACATGAAAGTTCCTAAGAGTCTGCGGCATGAGTGTGGACACAACTACAAATTGAAAAGTCAATTCCATGAAAGGAAAATGTGAAATCACATGGTTGAACTTTTGGTGTGAACTACTGACGGTGGTCATGCACTCTTAAGAGAGAAACAACAACGAAGACTCCTCCCTGCTTTCGTATAGACTTTGTAGTCAATTCAACGGTCAGAATACAAGAGCCGTGGCATACCTAAACAATAACTAAAATGTGGTAGATACGGTCTATTGATGTTCCTGGTTGCTACTGGACATATGATCATGTACTTCCAACCTAACTAATGGCAATGTTCAGTACTTGTCAGGACTCATGACCAGAAGAAATTGTCTGATCGTGATCTGAACCTGTTGAACTGCTCTTTTTTCAATTTGGCAACTCTCGTGCTTTTCCATGGAGCGTGTGGAATAGATTTTTGCAACCGTATGACCAGATCTAACTTTCAGGTCTTGCGTTAAGTCAGGTGTCATTCAGAATTTAGAAGTCACATGTTTTTTCTAAAAAATATCATGGCATCAATGACCAAACCACGCAGTGAAGGATTACGCCTTGCCTGATGGGTCAAACTATCAAAGTCTGAAAACGACCTGGCCAACATGCACACGTTTTGTGCTGACTATAGTTGGAAAATAACATGCACTTTTCTGCCTTTGGCCAAATTCTGTTTTCCATTATCTGCCAAGGATTTTGCAGAAGATAACAAAACTTACTAGTATCAGTTGGTGGGCGACCAGTCCGGCATCGCCGTGGGTAAGGGATCTTCTCGCCTCCAAGGATCGGTCTGATGAACTCTTTCCCCCGGTCTGGATTGCCCAAATCGTTGTACGTGGCATAATCATATATTCTGTCAGATAACTTTCGAACCCCTGTGCCATCTCCTCTTAGGTCCTTCAGCTCCTTCTCCCTTAGTTCTCTAAGCCCGGGGGGTGTTTCAGATGGTAAATACGGCTGCATGAGATCATCTACATATTATCAGAAATCTGATACTACAACTCTCAATGAACGAGTCAAAGTTAAGGAAATTACTGTACTCATCAACGAAATAAAGTGTAAACCATTTTAGGCTGAAACGCAGCATATGGAGATTACAACCAAAATTAGATCACATATTGCCTTTATATATAATTATGAATTTTCAATGGTTTTTTATTTCTCTGGTATCTTGTAACAAATCGACAGGCCTAAAAGATTTGACAATGCTGGAAAACCATGCACATTAATTGAAATATACATGAACATGTATAAGACATTGATGCCCACTAGGTTCACTCAAGTAGTGGCTTAGTGCTAAGAGATTGTTCTCGAAAAGGCCACTGACATGTTCTACTGAGGCCTACTCAAAAGCTGGGAATTTAAACAGCTCATAGACAATGACATGTCTCAATAGAAACCATGCCTTTAGACCGGCCTCCTCGTTTTATAGTTAATGACCTCCTTTCTCCCCCATCGACATCAGACAAGGATGCACAACCAGCTTAAACAACAAAAACAGCGATTAATTGGCACATGATCGCAGCAACAGGCACCTAGTCATGATGGTAATCCAATGCTACTGAAAAGTCCAGGTCTAGTTAGTCGCAGGCTCACAGCACGTTTTTCTTCAACTAAGCAAAAAGAAATGCTTACTACAATACCTTGTTGCTGAAGAAGACCCTCTTGGCCGGCAGCTCCTTGGTGGACTGCACCCAGGAGTTGCAGGCGAAATGCACCGGCCCGCACGGCAGCCCGCCCTCGACGACAATGCTCTCCAGGAAGAACTCCCGGTGGTGCCGGTTGGCCACGGTGATCGCGCCCGGCTCGCCGAAGTCCGAGTCCACCGTGAACTCCGCCGTGTACACGACGTGCTCGCCCTTGACGCTTCTCTTCTGGCACCAGTCCTTGATCGACGCCTGGCCGCTCTGCAACGGCTTCTTGGTCCCTGGACAATGGATCACCATTCAGAATTTCAGATCACGTTGCACGAGCTGGAAAGTTAGAACGACCTTGGGAACAAAAATATCGAGAGATGGAAAGGGACCGCGAAAGCTTGGCCGACCACATGATGAGAATTGAGAATGGAGGACGGGGAAAAGATGTTTCATTTTTATTAACTTTTTTGAAGTAACGCAGTGATTCATTTGAGCTTGGAATATTCTGCAGTGATTTGGACTACAGCTAAAGGGTGAGTCTTTGGACTGGAAGGTAGAAAGCTCTGTAAATATTATGTTCCGTTTCTTCCTTCTTGCAATTCTTTGGAATTTCTAGTTTTGTGAAAGATGTCAGCAGGTAAAAAGTAGGGAGTAGCTCCAATTGTTTGGTTCCTCTTTTCTGATAGGAATAAAATGTTCTTGGAAAATGTAGTGTGAATATCCTAATGCAAAAAAAAAAAAACAGCCACACACACATGCTCTTATAATATATAACTCCATTATTGGAGATCTGATGATCATGTTCATCTAGTTAGCATCTCCTGGGTGCCACTTACCAATTAGGACCGGCAAGAGCAAACGAAGCAGCAGTCCAAAAAGGCAAGAACTTTGCATACCCAGCTCCCACTAACTCGAATAACGATCAAAACAAAGCTAATCTTTTGCGAGAATTTAACAGCTCGAAAGGTGAGAGGAAGTCAACTCGGAGAAGTATTAGTCCCAAGAGAAAAAAAGGGGAAGGCACGGAGAAGAGACATGGCTGCTCTACTTGCTTACTTGGGTGGATCTTGGTGCTGACGAGCTCGAGCACGACATTCCGGCCGACCATGTCCCAGAGCGCGTCGAGGTGGCCGGCCACCGCCTCCTTGAGGTCCTCCTTCTGCTTCCGCCGCACCGTCAGCGCCGCCCGCACTGCCACCTTCTCCGGCTGCCTCCCCGCCGCGGCGCCGTTCTCGGCCGACGCCAGCCTCGGCAGCTCCTCGCTGATGGCCGCCACCACCACCACGCCCCGGCTCCCCCTCCTCCTCCCCCCCTGCCACCGCTGTTCTTGCTGCAGCGGGTGGTGGAAGCGCGACGGCGCGAAGCAGAGTTCGTTCGAGCTCCGGCGGGGTGGCGGCCTGGTGGCCGTCGGCCGCGGGAGGCCGGTTAACTTCCTGCATGAGGTGGCCATGCTGTTCTTGGCTCGGCGCCTGCGCTTCGGATCTTTGATTTTAGCTCGGTGTTGGTGGCAGCGAGTGAGATGAGGCGTTTGGCTTTGCGGCGTAGTAGGCGTCGTCGTATGATTCAGGGAGAGGAGTCGTGTCTCTCTGTCTTGTGTTGTTGTGTGCCTGGTCTTATATTTGCAGTCAGGGCGAACGGAAAGCTTGATTGGTCTGTTTTTTCTTCGGTTAAGACTTATCGCTGTAAATTATAATTTTTAGTTATTTGTGAAAGAATATATATATATATATATATATATATATATATATATATATATATATATATATATATATATATATATATATATATATAACTTATTGATGATTTTAGTTGATATAAATAAAATCGTTATATTATATATTATAATTAATTTATAGATCTGTTCTAAATAAATGTACTATTTAAAAAATAATTATCGTAATAAGGTTAAAAAGTAGGTTCGTGTTGATTGGATGGCTGTAAGCCTGCCATGTTTGGGCTCTGAGAGCCTGAATCCGTGCTTGTGCTGATGAGAGACATTTTCAAAGCATAATAGATACGTGGTAGATCACGCATGCTAGCACTCGTTTCGAAACTGCCAGAACCCAGTTTTGTATTGACAGCTGACACTGTTATGTGGTACAGGAACACTTGTGTGCGGAGAACAGATCCATCTACCACGTGCGTATGATCATGATAGGTGATTCTGCCCACGGCCTCCGTTCAGCCCAGGTTTCAGAAGCCCTCGGACAGTATTTATTATCCCCTGTGATTGGTGTGAATCATAGGGGGTCGTGGGCTCATTTCGGGACGTTCTTTTCTTTCGATTTTTTGTTATTTAACTTCTCATAAAGGTTAGCTTTGGCAGAACTGCCACTGGTCTGGTCAGTGTATAGGATCACTCTTAGGCCCCGTTTGGCACAGCTCCACCACCGACTCCTAGAGCTGTTTGGAGCCGTTTTGTGTCAAACGGGGTAAAACAAAATAGCTCCACCCAAGTAGTCCCTTAAAACGTGCTGAGACAAAAGATATGTACGAGATGGAGCTGAAAAAAGTAGCTCCACTCGGCTCCATCCGCAAGCCTGCATGCCACTGCTCTTGTACTTTCGTGAATTTACGCGATCTGCCACCGGTTTTAACGGGTCATTCCTATGCAAATAGACAGGGGTATATTGGACAATTGACATCTCTCAACCATGCATGATAAAACAGGTGGAGCTGTTTTACCAAACAGTCTACCAAAACAGCTTCAGCTCCACCGGTGGAGCTGTTCGTGGAGCTGAAGCCAAAAAAACAGCTCCACTTGTGAAGTGGAGCCGTGTCAAACGGAGCCTTAATTTACTTCCTTATGATGCCTTTTTTTTTGCGGGAATACTTCTTTATAATGTGCAGTAGTACGACGTTAAGAGGAATCGATGCGATCCTTGCGAGTCATCTTGTATATACCAATCCTAGGTTGCGATTAACATATTACATATTTACATATTGTTCACGAGGTAAAAGCGCATTAGGATTCTTCATTTTTTTTAAATATTTTCAGTCCTTTTTTTTTTGAAGACTCAAATTCATATTCTATCACCTTTCAGAGCCCCATACAAAATACTGCAATAGCTGTTGCTATGATGCTTGCTTCTTTCTCAAGGTTAACGATGCCTGCAATAATTCGACGCTCTCTACTGTTCGTAACTGGATTTCAGCATGATGCACCATGGAAGCAGGTCGAGGAACAACATCTTAACAATGAAGCAAGATAAAACATGTGCGCCGATGTGTCACTGACCTAAAATTATTTTCAGCCAGCAGATCGAGGACCTTAAGCCACGAATTATGGAGCTAATCAAGGTTAATAAGCGACAAGTGATATAAAATGTAGGACAATTTAAACTTTTTATGTATTTGTTTAAACTGAAACTGGCGAGGGGTAAGTATGTTGCTTTCACCATTTCATAGACAAGGATAAAAACAATTTGCAAAGACTAGATGGAAAAATAAAATTTAATTGTGCAGCGATTAAGAGCATTTAACTCAAATAGAAAAAATAACAATCCATGGTACAACAGTTAATTAAGTACAATTCTTATATAGTAAATCAATTGCATCCATCGAGCGACAATTAGAATTTACATCAAGTCAAATAAAAATTTTACAATTTGTATTACATAATAGCGACAATACAAATTACAACAAATATACAATTCCAAGTCTCAACCAAATACCATCTCAAAAACTAAGCAATTGCAGTATAATTGTGATCAATCAGGAAGCACATGATATAATTTACACCAAGTTCATCTCATACATTAACTGCAATTCACTGGCTGTACCAAACCCAAACCCTGATATTAATAGCAAATAAAGAAATAGTGGAATACCGAAAAAGACCGAACAAAAGAAGAGATTAAAAGGAATAATTGCCGTCAGAGCTCTAGAGGTTAATTTCGGGCAGGGCAGTTTGTTTACAGAGATACCTGACTGTCCGAGGGCCAATTGGCACCTCTCACAACCATGGGGTCTTCATTCGGTGTAAAAAAACCTGAGTTATTCTCAAAAGATGTAGAAACCAGCCAACTATTCCCAAATCACCGAAATACCCTCATGCACCCCCATGGCACCAGGAAAGCCAACAAAGCCATTCTGGGCACTAGTGTCACAGAGAGGCCAGCACAACCCTTCGAGGAGACACAGCATGAGAGAGCACACATAGCCAGCCGAGTAGAAGAGAATTGGGGGGGGGGGAGCCCACAACACCAGCCAACCCTTTCCACTATCCTTCCCCTCGTCATCCTCCAAACCCTCAAAACACACATCCACATATTGTCAGCCACCACAAGACCAGCACTAGGGCAAGCCAACCAGGAGCAAGAAGCAAAGCCGCGGGAGGACATCAAGCCATAGGAGGGGAGAAGCCATCACCACTACTGCCAACCAAGAAAGCGACTGCCGAAGGCACAACTCACCCTTTCCCCAAGCAACCCGACCATCAACAGGCAATGTAACCCCATCCATTCTTAGTAATAGCATCAATTTATCCATATGAAACCATGCATACCCATAGCCGATAAGCAATCCACTAGTTATCACATAGCCTCACTAGAGCACCATAGAGCCATCATAGAAATTACTAGCTGATGGTAGAACAACAGAGAGGAGGGAGCAAGAGAGTACCGAGGAGGCCACCGCCGTGGCCTAGAGAGCGCTATACACCCTCGAGGAGCACCCCACCCTTCCCCGGTGAGGGGAGTGATCCCAAGCCCTGCCATAGCGCCTCTAGCACCACCCTCGTCCAAGCCATTTGGCCAAAAGGCATCACAATATTTTTAGCAAGAAATGAACTAAGTCAAATCAAGAACCGAAATGGAGGGTAGGGAGATGAAAGTGAGAGGAGAGAGAGAGAGAGGAAGGGAACCAATGGTCTGTTCAGCCACCAAAGCCGGGCGGTAGAGCTTGGAGCCTAGGCGGCAGTGGGAGGCGTAGGTGACCGGGCTAGGCATAGTTGGTGAGAGGGTAGAGACGGCGGTGTAGAGGGGGAACGGTGGATCAGCGACTCGAAGTCGAGTTTAGAGGCAGAGACGCCAGGGCCAGCATAGGGCCAAGGCGGCGAAAGCGCCAAGGCCAACGCAGGGCCAAGGCGGCATGGTGCCAAGGGGGCCGAAGGCACGACGCCGAGCGAGATCCAGATCAGTGTGGGGAGGAGAATAGCCAAGAGAGAGAGAGAGAGGAGAAGGGGAAAAATAAGGGGAGCGAATCGGGTCAGAAAGAAAAGAGAAAAAGGAAAAAGAAAAATAAAAGAGAGGAAGAAAATAAAAATGAAATGAGCCAAAATAACATTGTGCAAACTAAAATTTGGCTAAAATTCATGAACGCTCACTAAAGAGGTAAATTGTCAAAATCTCGCCACATAGCTGTTTTTGCAATTAAAGTAATTCATTAAAAGTCTTAAGAGCTACGTGATTAAATCTCAACCGCAACAAAATATAATGAATTCTTTTGGGAACTATCCGAGACCATAACATAAGTTTTCCTTGTCAAATTAGTATTTAGAAGTCTTGCACAATTAAAACATAATTGTCGAATAATGCCAATAGTGAGCTAACAATTAAAACAAATATGAAACCCAGGAATCCATTAATAAACCACACAAAACCCTAGAAATTATATAGAAACACTTTAATATATTTCACTTAATTACTTTGCCATGTTATCTCTTTGACGCTATAGATTAAACCCTAGTACTCGTACAATTTGCAAGCGAGGTAACGGCCTAACGGGTCTTCAGAGGGAATTGCACCAGGGTAGTGTGAAGACTCATAACTTTCTTTTAGACTCAGGCAATCATTCCTTTGAGCATAAGATCAGAGTATCTTCAATAAAATAAAGTATGTCCCTATTAAGTTATTATCACCATGCATCAAAATGAAAATCATGTTTAAGTCAAATGATTGTGGTAAGAAAGAAAAGAGAGAAATTAGGCAGATAGTTGGAGAAGCCACTGCCAGACTAGTAAACAAGTGGGTGGAAGGTTCCCCAAGGCAGGAAAGAAAAAGGTAGGGATAAAATATAAGGGTAATCAGACTTCACTTGTATAATGGATCGTATATTCGTATCAACCATTATTCTGTCTAAAGGCGGGCAGAATCAGTAACTCTATCAGGGTTATTATATTCTCCACGTGGGTAAATAGTATAACTAGGTGTAGGAACTAGAGCCGGTACAGAGACCAGAAGTGGGGGACACAACTACAGGAACCCAGAGCCAATAGAGAAACCAGGAGTGGGGGACGCAGCCGCAGGAACCTAGAACTGGGAGAGAACACAGAAGTGGGGGATGCAAAGCACATATATTAGCGTAGATAGAGTGTTGGGGAAGGGCTAGGCCACCCCAACCAACAACTATGTCGAGGTTGGTGGGCGCCAGGTGAGGGTGAGAAACCACCCCGGCCCACCGGTTGAGAGTAGTTAGGTGGAGATATAATATACTGAGATAAATGTAAAAGTTCTGTAATCTGACTTTGGCATCGCATCTAAGGAAATACAAAAAACCACTCGCTAAAAGGATCAGAGTGACTATGGGTAAGGTGATACAAACCCATGCAGTGCTATATAAATCATGAATTTATGCCTATCTCCTGGACTGGAGGCTACAGAAACCAATGGTGGTTTGATGCCACTATACGAGTGTTTAGTAGGTTTCTAAATTAATAATCTAAACTTCTTTCAAAACCTAACCGCAAAACATTATCTTCTATAAATCGTGAGAAAGAAGAAGAGAAAGAGAGAGAGAGCAAGAGAATGAGAATGGGATTGGATGTTCCTAAAAATGTTGGATAATGGACATTCTGTGCATGTTGCTAATAACGCTTACTGAGTACTCCTGTACTCACTCTTGCTAGTATTCTCCTTTGTTTAGATGAACGCCAGTGCTGGTATTCACTTGGGATGGAGAAGGCTTTTTCAGGGGAACTCTATCCAGAAGGGAACTGGGGTGGATATGAGAATGAATAGTATGAGGTGGATCCCTCTTAGGGGTGCAAACAGAGCGGATAATTTCCGTCCGTCCGACTGACCGAAAGCATACGGAACGGATACGGAAGGGGTAGACGGGTATCCGGCACTATCCGTGTCCGACTCCGAGGAAAAAATATGGAATAGGATACGGGATAAATGATATCCGTCCGTATATATCCGTATGTCAAATGATATAAGAAAGTCTGTTGTGACTTCATCTAGGAATAAAATAACATATAAGTAGATTGTCATATCTAAACAAGCAGGAGTATTGAGTGTTTTTTCTTCAACATCTTAGTAATTAGCCTCTCCATATCCGTTCTGATCGTACCATACTGTCCAATGTCCTGTGCAAAGAAGCGGATAATTTCCGTCCGACCGACCGTCTGAAAGATTATGGAACGGATATGGAATGAAGAAATAGAAACCCAACATTATCTGTATCTGACTCCAACTCCGAGGAAAAAATGTGGAATATGATACAGGATAAGCGATATCCGTCTGTATCCGCTCCGATTGCACCCCTAATCCCTCTTATGGTACTCGGAATGATTAGGGAGTTAATAGCAACCCAGGCTCAATCTTTTGGGTGCCTGTACAGCTATTCAGTTATCTTTTGTTCAATAATTCCTGTATAACTAGATGTTGAACTAGAAGGTGTACTTTTGATATTATATTATTCGAGCCTTAGTGGTTTTGTAACAATTTCTATCCCTGTGTGGCTATGTTTATGTAATAATAGCAAGTATTATCCCTAATTATTGTTTTGTTGTAACACTTTGATGTGCTTATTATTTGTTAGAACGATATTGTATCGGTTAAAATGAATAATAATTTATTGACTAGGATTATTACCCTAGGGTAAAAACTCAAGCCGTCACAGTTTCCTCAAGTGCTACTTTGGCAGATGGGCTCGCACGACGTACGTGGATAAATTGAACCATCTCAATTCTCAATCATGATGCTGATGAAAGGGGGGAGACATGTCTGTTCATCTTTAGGTTGGGTGTCGGTGCCATCTCAAAAAGGCATCAAATCCAATACGTTTCCTCCTTTCGTCATTGCGCTGGCCACCAACAGAAGCACTACTAGGTACACTAGTAGTGTGAGCAAGTATAATAAGAGGCTGTTAGTAGATTGAATGTTAAGGTGGAGGAGAGAGAAGAGAGGTGGGCTGTAAGTTTACAACCAGCTGAAGCACAAGAACCAAGACACTTTGTGAGAGAAATGAGTAGGTCATACAGCCTTCAGCTGGCTATAAACTACTATATAAATAGACTGATAAGTGAGCTGTAAGTGTCCATACAGCCATCTGAAGGCTGTATTATTAGCCTTGCTCTTAGTGGATCTGCGAATTTTGTGGATCGGCAGGAAACGGGACTGCTACATCAGTGCGTTTCCATTCCAGCATTTGGTAAGTCATGATCTCTGTGGAGTATAGTGGCTTTCAGACAGCGCTCGTACTAGCCTTTCGACGTTCTCTCCTGTCTCCCACTGGGGATGTTACCGTGTTCCACACTTGTAAGGCTCCCGAATAACACCGAAATCTTCGCATTGCATTGCTGCAAACGGTGTTGGCTTACTTGCGTGCTGAATATCGCTGGGGTTGGGGGAAGGACATCGAGCCAGCTGCTTGGGCGTTGCATTCCGTCATGTTGTTTTCCTTTGAGCTGCGGCACAAGGAGGCCTCCTTCATTCTGCACGGATCGTCCGGCTCAATGGTGGCAGGATTTCGACTAGCACATGCCATGAGGGGACCTTCGCTTCCCTTTCCACGGCCCGCCGCTCGCCGGGATGCTGATACCTCGAGCAAGACCACAACGCACATTGCCTTCATAGGCGGGGTGCAGTACGATTTAGTTAATATAAGATACTATTATAGAACATCATCACCAAAATAAGGAATAAATAATAAAAATAACAATAGAAATAGCAATGAGATTAAAACTTTAAGAGCACATTATTAAAGACTAGCGAAAGCTGAAATAAATATTTAAAATATGAGACCGATCCACTTATAACCAAATGAAGAATAAACAAAATAACATAAATAGTGGTAAGCTACGGTGCTAAAAACTTGAGTGTTCCCATCCATGTATGATGCTATCACTCCACTAGCATTTTACCTGAGAATAGAAAGAGCAAACGTGAGATTTAGAAATCTCAGCAAGTAACCAACAATGGTTGCAACACGGTGAGTAAATAGCAATTAATGCAAGTAAGTAATTAACACAGGTCAAGGTAATGAACTAGGTTACTGGAAACACCGATAGCAATCGAAGATAGAGAAAACAGGAACAGTAGAATTAAGGATAACTGTTATTTAGTAAGTTATGGCAATGGCGATTACTTCCCGCATACCTGGTTATACAGGAATAGTCAGGCACGTCACTATTCTCGACTGTATAACCACAGATAGAGTGTAATATCCTGAGTAACAAAAGCATACGATTCTCGTATGTTACCAGGTGGGTGGCAATCTCCCCTATATGTGGATAACCCCAAGCCAGATAACCGTTATGTTACTAACAGATGATATGGTTTGAGAATGGGTAGCTAAGGGAAGGTCAGGGTAAGATTACGTCAAGGGAAAGGATTTGCTAAGGTGGAGAATGGAAAAGCACAATTCTGATATGAGGCTATTAGTCAACCATAAGGGTTGTCAGTCATTTATGTTTTATTACGTGATGAGTGGCTATTAGTCAGATTAACAAGTATCATACATGCATCAATCATGGCTCACAAGCAATATCATACATGTAATAAATCATAATAATAGGGAACATAAACATAGTGACCATAATATTAAAAGATTACTGCTGGTTTAACCCTACATTTTAAACATGTTTTATACGCTACCCCATCAATGATTTAAGTATGAATTATAAATTATTAATTGGAAGCATGAATTTCAGGACATCATTAACTGATTATTCCCAACAATTAAAAGCAGGTAAATCAGGTGATCAAGCACGTCATGGTATAAACATTATACTAGCAGTCAATAACAGGCAATCAATAGCAATATGGTAATTATTCTTCAAGGCAAGGGTGATAAGTAATCAGAGAACATGTGGTATGCAGGGCGGAAAGGTTACAGCCACGAGGTACTTGCCTTGAGCACGCTCAACAGACTTGCTGCACGAAGGATCTGTAATGCGCAACTGCCCGAACGCTCCCTCAGCGGTTGCGTGCGAACCTACACGATGGAGTGGAAGTGAATCAGATACGGCTACAATAAAATTGACAAAAGACAAGAAAAGATCCGTTTGATTGAAAAGGAACTGGTCTGCTAAGTCTTAGTCATGCGAAACGCTGTTCGGTTGGGCGAACTCTTCGTTCGTCCAAGCGAGCCACGTTCCACAGAATTCACTAACGAAGCCATACGCAAAACACGTTTCAGCCGAGTCTCCAGCTGGGTGAACATTGATGGCATGCACGACGGCTGGCCAACACCACTGGCTCCTACTGCTGCTCCCAGCCCGCCACTCGGCCATGGCCGCCGTTCGGTGCTCGGCCCGTGTCGGCTGACTTGGCCATGTCACCGCCCTACTGCACCACCGTCCGACCATGTTGCCTCTAGCCACACCGCCACCTGGCCACGTCGCCACTACTGCCACCCACCGTGCTGGCACCGTCGCTACCCGTCAGACGGCACCGCATGCCACCGGCTCTGGCCGCCAGCCCTTGCTGCGCCGCCGGCCTTTGGCCCCACATCGGCTACACCGAGAGAGAGAGAGATAACAGATAGAAAAAAAGAGAGAGGGAGATAGAAATCTAGTTTTGGAAGTTGGGAGGCTTGAGTGAGAGGAAGAAAATAGGGCATCCCCTTTTATTAGCCCTTAAGCTCGGTTAGGAGAGATAATTATGCCAGTCTCAGTGGGGGTTTCATGGAGTTTCATTGGCATTAAATACGCTGACATGGCACTGTATTGATGAAGAGAGAGATGATAAAAGTTTCATGGGAGTAGAGAGAGTTTCATGGGGATGAAACTCTTCTGCACTGTTTCCAAAATATAGGTGTGTTGGAAACTGGGACATGAAACCTCCACTGAGACTGGCCTTATGGTTTTTTTCCCGGGGGTGCTACGCACAACGAGGCCACCTCGTCGACCCCTATCCGGCCATCCGCCGGCCACAAATTCCTGGGCCACCAGAAGGACGGCCGTGCCGTGCGTCAAAAGGCCAGAAAACGCCGGACTACTCCAGCCGAGTGGCTCCGCGGTCCGAGAGAATTATGGTGGCCTGCTCCGCTATATGGGCTCCGTCGACATCCCAAGAAGTTGTTGCACATGTTCGAAACCTCACTTTCGCGTAAGCAGGAAAACTGCACGGCATCGAATATATCCTACAAGCATGCAGCTAGTCAATTTAGCATTTAAAACGAGCTTGATCGCGCTCTGTACTTCTACGTCTGCGAGAGACATGAAGAAACCCCGCTAGCTGAAAGTGATGTGAGAGTTTGCTTAGTGTCGAAGATTAACGCAAGGGTTTGACGCTGGAGAGAAACCCCAGAATTAAAAGCTGGATGGATATTCTGAGGCATGATTAGCTACCACTCGTGACGAGGATAAGCTCGGTTCATCTCCTGAACCTGTCCATCACGAGGTACTTAGAGTTGCCGTATGGCATCCATCAAGGTAAAATGGGCGCATAATTAGGCACAATCCTTCTTAAGCTAAATGTAAACTCTTCGAAAAGGCAAAGATAAAGCTGCAGTTTGGTAGCCCAAAGCAAGTGAATTCAAAGATTCTTCTTCCGATGAGCTCCTGTAGTCTTGTGTAATATACTACGTTCTATCATACGTTGCTTCAACTGTTAAACTTCATCCAAATCACTTGGCTCACATTAATCGCGACATGAATTAGCATTCCTTGTTAGGCAGGTACATAGACCAGTCATGGACACATCCACACTCAAATTACTCTATTTATTCCTCGCCGCATTAGTTGCCAACATAATACTTGCGCTAAGGATAGGTAGCATACCAGATTGGAAGTATTACTTGTCACAAGTCACAGCTTCAACACAGAGGTTGCCATGGGTGCATACACAACCCTCAACCCAATTGTTAGCAAGTTCTTCTGCAGTTCGTTGCATGCCGTGCTGATGGTGCGGAGGCGTCCTCCCACCGTGAACGGCGGCGGCTTCGTCGTCACGGACCGGGACCAGAGGGTCGTTTTCAGCGTGGATGGCTGTGGAGTCATCGGGGCCAGCGGCCAGTTGATTGTGAGGGATGCTGATGGCACTGCGATCCTCTTCATTCACAAGAAGGTGAGTTCAAGTCTTCATACGAAAAATTCAGTTAAGTTTCCCGAGAGAGAACACTGCATGATCGAGCTACTCCTGATACCATAAATCCTTGAACTATTTTCTTTTCTGAATGTTTGATCTAATTTGATATCTCAGGGAGGAGTCGTTCAAGCATTGAGCATTAACAACTGGTGGAAAGGATATCTTATGGACTACGGTGAGCCAAGCAAGCTGGTGTTCAGCTTGCAAGATCCTAAGCCGGTCATGTGTATGAAGGGCGATGTTCGGGTCACTGTCGAACCAAAGGGAAGAAAGAGGCACTGGGACTATGAGGTGACTGGATCCTTCGTTCAGAGAGCTTGCGCCGTCAAAAGCCGAGCAGGCAATGTCGTAGCGCAGGTAAAAATTCCATAGATCGACAAGTCACAGGACAACGAAGTTAAAATGAAATTAGTAGTAGAATTATGTAATGATCCAACAGGTGATACAATTTTTTTTGTCTTCTTTCTTGATGTATGCACTAGATTGGAGTGAAGGGGATGATGGCCGGCAAAGACTTCTACCATGTGGTGGTGCAACCAGGTTATGACCAGGCATTTGTGGTTGGTGTAATTGCCATTCTGGACAATATGCATGGAGAATCCACAAGGTGTTAACAGTACAAACGAGAGCAACTGAGCAGATCATATCAGTCAGTCTATACGATTGCATTAGCAATTTGTTTGAATTGCCTTGGTTGATTATTCGTCGAACTACTAGTCCTTTTCGTTGATAGGTTAGCCGTACATGATATGCTGCGATGTAAATTGGTGTAAAGTTTACTTCTGAATATAAGACAATGCATACTTTGTACAAGCAAGTTTCTAGAGTACTCCTCCCCCAAAAAAAAAGAGCTAGATACTTACCATAGAAGATGCCAGATCAAATCCTTCATGGCAAAATAATTGACTTCGATATCTAAGAGCGAATTTTAGAGAGGAGACATTTCTAGTTGTAGGTTTTGGATGGTTGCTACTCACCAGTACGATAGTTATGCAATATGATCCTATAAATCGGGTGCCTCCCCGGCGCCTCCATGTACCATAACCAGTGAACCTATCTTTACAGCTTAGTCTTATAAGCAAAAATAATAATCTTGTAGGAAATATGTCCTATGTCACTGCCAGAAAACCGAACATCCCTAACAGCCAAGAATTTTCTTGATGGGCCTGCAAGTGACCGCTAGGCATTAATATTTTTGTGACAGGTATAATAAAACCGCCAGTAAAATATAATTTTCTTGACGGTTATCAGATGACTATCACAGAATAAAATTTTTCTAATGGGTTCGAACCGTCAGGATAACACTTTGGCTCTTCCTGTATAATCACTTAGAAATGTTGTGTTTGTGCCTAAAAATTCCTATGTACCACACCTAAACTTTCCGTGCTGTCATGCCAACAGCTATTGTGCCACACCAAGGACAACAATTATGCTGACGGTTCCAACCATGAGAGAAATTACTAGATAAGTAAAAGGGGAATGACATCCAAATATCCCTCTACCAGCTCATTTTCCCTCAAATCCGTCTCCGTCTCATTCCCCATTATACCACCTCCAAGCCCCCACCTGGCTCCCTCTGGATCTAGCGGCTCCGTCGCCTGTAGCCTGCACCTCCAGCGCCTCTGGGCTCCGGCGGCCTCCCTCCAGCAGCCTTCCTTTGGCAGTTTGGCGCCTCCCCCAACGCCTCCCTTCGGCGCCTTCGAGCTCCGGTGGCCTCCCTCCAGCTCCTCTGGGCTCCGGAGGCCTTTCTCCAACACCTCCCTTCGGCAATATGGCGGCTCCGTCCGTCTGGCGGCCTCCCTCCAGCGCCTCCCTTCGGCGCCCCCGAGCTCTGGCGGCCTCCCTTCAGCATCCCCGGACTCCGATGGCCTAACTTCAACGCCTCCCTTTTGTTGGGTTTTCTTAAACCCTAAATTATTTCCGTGGAGACTTTTCAGTCTACCCTCTATTCCTCTACCTTATCTATGATGCCGCTCATAATGCATAATGAGGTTAGAGGGTAGGGACCTATTTATAAACTTCGCTTCCAGGTGTTCCAAAGTAACCCCCTGTTTCCGGTATCCTATGAAACTCCTGAACCATGTCACCAACCACGATCAGACAGACTAGTTTTATGAGTCTAAAATATATTAGTCCCAAGCACACATGTGTGTCATGTGCCATAATCAGATTATTTATGAGATTAATTCCAATCTGATCATGTGGGTCAACAATCTGCAGAGCCGATCCTACAAAACAAACCCAGCTATTCTGTCCTGTGTGCCTGGGTTAAACAAATAAATGCATATCAAATTTCAGTAGACTTGATCTTAATAAATATGTCTACCATATTCCAGCACAGCTATCCTTGGCATCTCGAGTATTAATTCCTTGAGTTAAATTTCGTATCAAAATATTCTCTATCACTTGCATCGATAATATAAATAATTCCACATTAAGTAAAACAGATAATAACCATAATAAATATTGAAAGCCACATAAAAATTCCAACACCTTTGGTAGCTCGGCGCCTCCCGCTCCGGCGGCCTCCCTGCAGCACTATAAGGATTTCTCGTGGTGCTTCAATCTACCAAGGAGTAACAAGTTTTTTTCTTTTTTTCTATGTAGAAGACTCTTATACATGTTGCATTCTTATTCACGGAAAAAATTGCATGAAGAAATAATCTCAACATGTTGATCCTAACTTGTATTGTAGGCATCACTAGCATGGAAGATGGCAAGCCTGAATTGGCAGGGTTGCTGGGAACAAAGACTTGTACCTTGGCACTTTCAGTAAGAAAGATATCTCTACTTGACTGTAGAACCTAAATGCTTTGAGGGAAGAAGAATGTTGCTTGGTCCAACAACTCTTGAGTTAATATTTTGTGATTATGGTAAATGTTGTTGGAGCCAACTTTAGCATTCAAGTATATGTATGTAGCAATACTTCTGAGTTAACATGGGCATAGGGTTTTTCTAAAAATTCTGGCCTGTAACTATGGACTATAGATTTTAGAATCCATTGGCTTGTTACTGTTTGAGATTTAGTACATAGAAGCATTTTCTATATCTCTCTAGGATGATGGATTGTTGTCTACGAACATCATTGTTAACTTCATCTCTTCTTAAAGTGGCTATTTTGATTTTGTGAAGACTAGACAAAGCCCTAGAGTCTCACTGGTTTGCACTCGAAGTCGAAGCGTAGATTACATTGGATGTATAACATGCCATTTAATATGATACTTGTTTATGTGCCCATTTGATTTATTATTTGTTAAGTGTGATAAAATGCAAATTTTTAGTTGTGGTAGCTAAGTAAAGATTGTTTCATATGCAGCTCTATGGCAAGTTTAATGTGGAATTACCTTGGGTGGAGCAACCTAACTATCAATCATAAGAGCAGGTACATATCTGTCTTCTCAAACTGAAATGGTTTTCTCAACATATTTCATGAATGTGTAGAAAAGTGATCACTTCAATAGTTTACTTTTAATTAAGCACATCTCTAGTAGTCTAATTTTTATGCCACCACCACCCCAAAACCTATATTTGGGTATTTTTGGTCAAGATATAACTGCATAAGACTGTGTTCTCATATATGTGACGCTCTTGTGTTTACTTTTAATTAAGCATATATCTAGTAGTCTAATTTTTATGCTATTCTACATGTCCAATAATTTTTGTGTTGCGATCTAAATTGAGATTGGATTTGGTTCAGGTAGCCAAAACTTTCAAGATGTGTATGTAAGGGGAAAAATGTTTTAGCTTGTTGTATGCTTTTGGGCTAGAACTTTTGTAGCTGCATTTCTATTTGCAGCTCTTGAAGGATAAGCTCCAGTTCAAAATGGCAAGGCTTCCACTGGAAGTGGAAATGTCCTCCTGATCTGTCAAATGGCAAGCTTCTACTGGAAGTGGAAATGTATTCCAAAATGCGAAGAGTCTGTTGACAACTTCGATGAAGAAGATGAACGTAATTTCATTTATTTAGCCTGTTGTTTTGGATGAATATGTAATTCTTTACTCTTATCATCCTTAGAGGAACACCTATTATAGGCTTTTTAGCAGAATTACTCCTTCCATTTTAATGTGAAATGGGAACCGTCTGCCAAAAAAACTGCTTTTAAGTACCTGTGCTATTTTTTCACACTCTTGATCTTTCCTGTATATAGCCTTCTTGTGCTTTTTGAGATGCTCTGTAAATATGCTAGACTGAATGCACTGATCGAATCAAACAAGTGATCTAGTTACATCTGTCTTTCTATTCAGTAGAAATGCATCGGATAAACATTCTGTTTGGGTACAAGGAAATTTGGCTCCAATTCCCAAAAAGTTCCAATAAAATCCTCGTCAGCCATCTTGACCCATTCAAACAAGGTCTAACTGGCAATGTGTGCCGTTGGATCACATTTGCAGTGGAATATTTACATTCTGCAACTGTGATTTACATGACACCTTCATTGCTTGCAACTATTGTTGTTGAATGTTGTTAGAAAAGGAGCACACGTGCTATCTTCTAGCAGCGCTGGAGCAGCTCAAGGATGCTCGCAAGTGATAAGTCTATTTCTTATGATACCAACTTGCAGGTAATATTGCAGTATTGAATGTTGCATGGATCGATGTTAGACATAAGCAAGCATACATTTGATCACAATCCAAAACGTATTTTCTCATAATCATAGGAAATTTTGCTTGAGTTACTAACTCTAACATTAGTGTATATGTATCGTATAGCCTAATATATGGACAAAACATACTCCCCTATCACACTAATGTACCGAAATTAGCTAGAAGAAATAATAGTCTTCAACGTGGCATGTTACTCCAAGACATGAAGGTGGCATGCCACACATCAGGCCAACCACATGTCTGTGCCTCTCCTAGTCTCCTCGCTCAGCCTGAGGCAAACTCGGCCCATATCTTCTCCCAGCCTTCATTGCCTCCTGTTTGTTCCAATTGGCACAACATTGCAGTTGGAGTGGCCGAGTGGGTGCATAACTCTGTTCCAACTTTTCAACTCCATGTGACTGACCATACATTACCATTACAAATTGTATGACTGGTATGGTAATAGACGGGTGAATGGTGTCTTCAAAATTTTTCCCTCAAGCATTTGTCGATCCTCTAATCCAATAGCTATTGAGCTATGAAGATCAGAATTAGAAGCCAACACCAAAGCAGGCAACTTAAGAAACAGAAAGCCATAGAGCCTCTCTGCACCGGCGGTAAAACTAACTACTAGGTATGGTCTGACCGATGCTTGACAGTCTGATAGTCGGCTAAACTCAGCCTGATTAGATGGGGCGATTTGACTGATCCCTTGATCAACCTAAAAAATTAGCCCGAGCCAAGGCAACTTTTGGTGCAACTCTAAAAATCCAAATCCAAATGATATAAAATTTTGTATATACCTTGCTTAAGGTCTCAAGAACCTATTCCATCTAAAGATCATAAGAATCCATGTCAAATTTAGATCTTTCTTAAGAACAAACAAGATTGCACTAAAACTAGACAAAAATTAGCAACACAAAATATGACTTGCTCATGAGTGAAGTATAAAAAAAATGATTCTAGATATATTTTGACATATCACAATAAGCAAGAAAACATACAAAATCAAGGCAAAAACTCTTGAATAAAAAATCTTCCGAGATGGTCAAATCCAAGCAAATTAGGTAACTTCAAGAATTTGCTAAATCTGATACCTAGATGGATGGGAATTGATTTCCATAAGACATCTCCATCACTTACTTGTCCTTGGTATCCAACAAGATCAAGAAGGAAAAAGAGAAGATAAAAACCAACAAGATCAAGAGCAAATCTCTACTAATATATCCTTCCCTCCACACGCACGCGGTACACTCCTTCCACCCCCACATCGCACGTTCTTATGGAAAATTGACGTTCTCACATTTGCTGCTATATATCACCCTCTTTGGTATTCCATTACAACACACTGGCATTTTACTAGTCAACCAAAACAAAAGTGATCCGTGAGATGGACAAAGTTGATGTATTGCTACTTGAGGATGAAGTTTTTACAATCACTCCACTTGAAGGACAAGAGAGCACACCTCAACACTCACAATTCTCAAACCCTAACCATAGAATACTTAGTTTCAATGAGAAAAGGTAGGATGGTTAACTAGTAAGTCTCAATCCCAATCTGTTAAATAGATAGGCAACCAACACTTATGTAATCTTGATGGATATTATCTACTAGCACATATGGAGAAACTGGTTAACCCCACACAACATGGGTTTTATTCATACACTACACTTATGCATGTTTTTCAAAGCACATGAGCTAAAATCTGCTAAGTCCTTAGCCTTTGATCCAACATGATGTTTTCAACTTCTCCTTGACCTAAACCATTTTCCCAAGCATCACTCAAACATTGTGGCTTTTGATCTAAGGTAGTTTTTGATATTTTGACCAACTTACCAAAATACTCTTCTTTGGCTCGATCTTCATCTTCCCTTGCAAGCAATCACTATGCTTGCCAAGTGTAGGTACATCACTAGTTTGCGACACATCGACAAGTCTCTCCTATTCCAATTCGATCGGATCATGTCTCATTTGGACTGATTAAGCCATATAGTGTAACTCGTCGCTTGAACCTTTCCTTCAATATTTTCTATTTTTCTCGTGCCATACTTGAGCTCAACCATCTCACTCGGTATCCTTGATCTTTCTAGGTCTTAGCTCTTCATGAGCGTAGCCTCGATCCTCGTCGTTGACCATGGTTAATTCTAAGTCTCCCTACATGTTCAAAGATAAAGAAATCGTTTTTAGGCACACGTTCTTCACAACTTGATCCACGTTAGCTGAAACATGCATCATACAATATATATGCACTAACCTATGTCAAACCAAATCAACCCACGACTAAAATTCTCAAAAAAATCCAAAATTTCAGCCGAGGTAACCGCCTAGCTAGTCATACCACCAGCCCTAGCCGATCTGACCGGTACTGGCTGCCGATCAAACCGCTGGTGCCAACCGATCTAACTGCCTTCTCTGGCCTGTCAGATCGTCAGGTCTGCAAATTATCCAGAAAACTATAAATTTGCAAATTTCAACTCCTCTAAAATAACGACAGTTCATCATAACAAAATTCTGGACCTTCTCGCGTGGTCCTTCAAAAATTATGTCCAGTTTCTGCCAATGTCAATGCAGATTTGAAAACCTGGATTGGAGGTACATATACAGGAACACTAGCATATCTATTTTATACTTCCCTTTTTTGTGATTTTCAAAGGCAACCTATTTCCTCAAACTCTGAAGAAAGTAAAATACTAACAAACTGAAGTGCACGCTCATGTCTGAGATGCTCCTATTTACACGCTCCAAATTCTTCAAGCTTCTCCTTCTCTTCTCATGTCAAAAGCAACCCTGCTTCCACAAGCATTTCTTTCACCGGCTAGGCAACTTACGAAATGGAATTTACCCGCCATTAATTGTTTGATCAGTAGCGCACTCAGTACAGAGTACAGATAGCTGCAAGTTCAGAACGGGCATATTTATAGCATCACTCTGGCGGCTGCACAACAGCTGCTGACTCTGCGGCGCCTTCGGACCTCCTCCGACCTGCTCGCCTCCTGGATCCTTCCCTGCTGTCGCTGCCGCCGGTTTCGGGCGGCGCGACGTACACGAAGGGCCCGACGATGCCGTCGTCGAGGGCGAGAAGCGGCTCCAGGGCGTCGACGACGGCGGACATGTGAGGGCGGGACTTGGGGTTGGGGCTGACGCACTGGTACGCCAGCGCCGCGGCCTTCTGCGCGGCCCTGCCCGGGTACTGCCCGGCCAGGTTGGGGTCCATGACGCGGTCCAGCCTCCTGGAGTCGTTCAGGTACGGCCGCGCCCACTCCACCATGTTCTGCTCCCGGGGTGGCCGGTTCTTGTCCACCGACCTGCGACCCGTCAGGAGCTCCAGCAGCACCACGCCGAAGCCGTACACGTCGCTCTTCGCCGTTAAATGACCTAGAAGAAACCGAAATATGCAGGTAAACAAGGCAATCTCGGTACATCTAGGTGTTCGTCTAAACAAGTACATGTAGGTGTGATAATTTACACTGTACGAACCGGTCATGATGTACTCCGGTGCAGCGTAGCCCTGCGTGCCCATGACTCGGGTTGAGACGTGCGTCTCATCTTCTTCTGGCCCGTCCTTGGCTAGCCCGAAGTCTGATAATTTTGCCTTGTAATCCTACCAACAATTCAGAAAGATCAAATCATTTTTGCAAAGCTGTATAAGATAGATTTTCTGCTGCCGTTCCTGGAAAGAGTTGACAGAGAAAGATCGAATTGCATACTAGGACCAAGAGGGAACGACTGAACCAAACCAAATGCACTCAACTTCAACTGCACTCTAACAACAAGAACTGCATGATTTATTACTTAGTGATTACTTGTGTTCTCCACAAGAATAAACTATTCTTGTCCTCTTTTTTGTGGCACTTCACGCACGTACTACGACAAGTCGATACGGGCCCGAAACCGAAGCATGCCTCAGTCTCGTTCACCGGGGTGAGCTAGTGGTCAAGATTTGCTGTTCAGTAGTTGGCATTTGGCAACAGTTTACTTACTGCGAATAAGCAACCAGCCATGCATATTTAATTTTTGACGAACCACTTGATCAAACCAAATCAGCGAAATCACAGCAATGTCTTATCTTTGGGACAGGTACGTGAATAACATGAAGATCACGCTACGTACGTACCGAGTCTAGCAAGATGTTGGAGGTCTTGAAGTCCCGGTAGATGACCGGCTTCTCGGCTTCGTGGAGAAAGGCCAACCCTTTGGCAGCACCAATGGCGATCTTCAGCCGTGTTGACCATGGCAACGACGCAGCGTACTCTACATGTATATTGTGTACGATCTCATAATCAGATGAGGTAACCAAAGTCAGAATTAATGGTTGTGCATGGAATTTGAAGAAGGGTGCAACTGCATGTCCATGGTAAAAACTGATGATTTCTCGGTGACAAATTTTTGGAATATGCCCATTTCCATTTTCCAATATTTGTCTTCTTTTTCTAGAATGAATGAGTGAACTGCACCTAACTAGTGTAAAAAAAAAGATATTGAACTTATAATCATGGTAGAAAAACTACTAGTACTAGTTTAATTTGCAAATAGTAGTAGTTACTGTACTTCAAACCCCCCACGTGTTCTTTCAATTTTTAGGGCTACCCTGTTGCTCTCATTAACTAGTAAAGCATGAAACATCTTGTTTTTATGTCATTATAATACCCATAATTATCGAGATGAATCGTGCATACTGAAAAAACACATTTCACAACTTTTTGACTTATGAAAGCAAGTAGCTAGGGATTGATCCAAATCACACATTGGGGGTCATTTTAGTACTTTGCATAAAGATTAAAGTGAAACAACTGGTGAGACCGCAAGTGGTGCAGGTGTCCTACCCCTACCACCTTATGATTAAGCATAAAATCTCCACTGCCTCCTCTTATGTTCCATTGGATAGAGAGAGAGAGAGAGAGAGAGGGAGAAGAAAAAACAGAACAAGATGGCGTCTGAATTATATCAAAGTGGTTAAGAGAAAATGACTCCATGTATATATATACCAAGAGATCGATCGAGAGTGAGAGATGATGTAACACTAAAATGGACGTCGCAACAAGAAGTCCAAAGGCAGTTTGAACCATCAGGAAAAACGTGAGAAATTAATTGGAGGGTGTAGAGCACGGAAAGCTACTCCATATATCGATCGATTTGGCTAGCTACCGATCGATTTTTTTATGCGAGCAGGTTGGTAATAAAATCGTGCCGTCCAGCCCGATTAATTGATGTACAGCTTAGAGCTTCGAATCTTTTTAGCTTAATGATGCAGCGAGGAACAGGAGACCGAAAACAATGTTTTAGGAATATCTCTTTCTTGTGGCCTGCAAGATTGGCACTGTACGACAGTACTTATTTCTCTCGAGTAAGTGATTAAATAAGTTTAGCAGTTTTGCCGTGCTTACTTTTGAAGAGATGTTTCTCCAAGCTGCCCCTTGTCATGAACTCGTAGACAAGAAGCCTGTGCTCATCTTCGTAGCAATAGCCGATCAATTTGACGAGGTGAGCATGTCTCAATTGCCCGAGAAAAATTACTTCAGTCTGCAGGTCGTGACATGTATATGTTTGTATGCAGGTCAGTCGTCAAATGTAAATTAGCATTTTTCATTAGTTTGGTTTTAACTGAGACAAATAAACTAAGGAAGCCTTTAAGCTATGCAGGCAACACTGTTTCATTGAATTGTTCCATGTTGTCAAGCATGCTAGTAAAACTTTCTCCAACATCGAAGGGAGTTCAGTGTGCAGAATACGTCAACCGAGGAAACTTCTGCTTCTAAGACTACTGGTTTGGAATATTAAGAGATAACGGAAAAATGAATCACACAAGTACGTATGCACAAATTAAATATAACATTAGTACTACATACTAATTAACAATATACTGAAAAACATGAAACAAAAGTATACATTGCAATTTTCTCAGGAAGCATTTTTTCCATCTTAACATTTTCGGTCTATGAAATACTGCTCGTTTCATATATAATTTTTTAAGCCAACGTACATTTGAGAATACTCGCTAAGCATGCACAATAATACGGTCAACTGGTCAAGTTAATGGTGTTACGGTGGATATGTACCTTCCTGAGTTGATGATAGCACGCACAAAATAGCTTTCAACTTAATTTCAAGGCCTATCATAGTGAAAATCCCTAGCTAACGCAAACCATTTTTACGGCAACTCAAACCTGATCGTAAGAACAGCTCAACTAACTTTGAATAAGCAAGTCCCATCAACTATCCCTCTGTTCCTCAATATAAATCCGATACATATATCTAAAAGGTGCATTATTATTTAAATACTATTTAATAAAATTAGATCGTATTTATCTCTAATAGAAAGAGTAGTATTGTATCTATCTAATATGAGCAACTATGGTCCAATTACATTTAATATTATTTTAATAATGTGCTTTCTATGTATAAGCGCTGAACTAACAGGAAGAAGGGAGTATAATACTACTAAAAAAACAACTCAAGTACAGGTAAACCTACGGGTGCTTGTATTACAAGCACTAGCATTCATTACACTGATTCAGTAAATTTATCTCGTACTTTAAGTAATGTACTAATTAAATATTTAGCAAGCATGATTACAGGGTCAATTAGCTTGTAAGTAATGTAATTACATTTAATAGGTGCAAGCAGGGAACAGTTTTGGTTTTGCAAAAAAGTAGGGAGGGTAACAAAAGGGACGAAAGGAACAAAATTTCGTCCTTTCAGTAAAAAAAATTGGTCAAAATGTTCAAATGTCATTTGAATTTTTTATGAAATTTAACTAAAATTTGGACAAAATTTAAATAAGGACAAATTTAGCTAAATTTTGACCGAATCTTTCCTCTTTCGGAGGTAACGAAAGGAACAAAATATTGCAGAAATTGTGAACCCTAGGTACAAGTAATTAATTAGTTACTACATTTCAAGTAGTAAGAAGAAGCTAGGTAATTCCGTACCAACCACTCGTTGTGGCCCTGCGTGCCCTCGAGGTCGAGCAGCTTGACGGCGACGGGCTGCGCGCGGAGGCCGGGAATGACCTTCTCGTCGACGTAGCCCTTGTAGACGGGGCCGAAGCCGCCCTCGCCAATGAAGTTGGTCATGGAGAAGTCCCTGGTGACGGCGCGCAGCTCGGCGATGGTGAAGACGTGTAGGTTCGACCCGGCCAGCGACAGCGAGAGGTCCTCCGGCGACACCATCCCACCCATCGCCGACCCGCTCAGGTCCGAGAACGACAGCCTGCTCTGCAGCGACCGCTGCTGCCTCGGCTTGTTGCTCCCTGCCGCCGCCACCTTCTTCTTCTTGGCGCCGCCTTTCTTGCTCTTCCTGCCGGCGGCGGAGGCGCCGTGCGAGCTGAAGCACCCGAACAGCGAGCTCCACGCCGGCCTCGCCATGCGCGCGCGCGTCCGCGTCCGCGTGTGCGTGTCTGTCTGGGTTACCAGATGCTTCGGCCGGATCGAAGTATATATATGGGTCGTGCCGGCGGCGTTGATGCTTCTTGCTTCTGGATTGGGTAAGGCCCGCTCATTTCAGTTTCAGCTCCTGTCTTTTTTATTTTTCACTATTTATAAATTTCGTTTTTTTGAACTTTTAGCTATTTTCTGAGCTTTTTTGCTGGTTCTTTTTTCCCGTATTCGTTTGCGTTGTCCATAATGAGCTAGCATATTTTCTATTTTTATTTTTTTAGATTTAATTATGTCAAATAAGTCACCTTCAGCTACAGTGAAATTTCGGTCGTTACAGTGCAATTTTAGCCATAAGCTACAACTTTTCAGCCCAACAAATTAGAAGGAAGTTGTTACGGTAAATTTAGTGTTAATTAACGGCGGGGTTTGGTTGGTCCCTCGTGCGTCCGATTAGGATCGAACGGTTCACATGGAAGCAGGCTAGAGATGGTGATGCTACAGACCTTTTCTAGCCAGGATGTTCAGTACATGTACATTAATTTTGGGTTCGTTTCAAATCATACCAATACTAAACCTGGGGGGATTCCGGCCCCCCAGGGCATCCACGTCGCCCCCGCCCGCGCGGCCGCCCGGCGCGTGGCGGGGGAAATTTTGGTACGGCCAGCTGAGGTGATTCCCTCATATTTTTCGAAAATTACGTAAAGGTCCTTTTTCCTCGCGAAAAGGTCCCTGGTAATTTTTTTTCACCCAAATTTTTGCAGGATAGCACCCCGCGGATTTCTAAATTACGTACGGGTCCTCGTTTATTACGTACAGGCCCTCGGTTTTTTACAAAAAAATCCTTTTACTTTCCCATTTATTACGTACATGCCCTCGGTTTTTCCCGAAAAAACCCTTTGACTTTTTCAAAAATACACATGTGCCCTCGATTTTTTAATTTTTTTTTACAAACTCCTCACGGATTATCGACTCTTTTACTTCGGTACACACGGTGGCTGGTGCGGCGTGTCGCCGCGCCTATGAGGCTAGTTGGACCGACAAGAGGTACAAATGGATTGGATTTCAAAGTGTACAACGGAGTGTACAGTAATGGCCAATTTGTGTGTTTCCTTTGTTAGTTATGTTGTTGAGCATGGTCAATTTGCCTTTCCTCAGAGAGAAAATGTTGCTCGATTTCAGAAGCAAAATAAAAACGTAGTTTATCTCTAGGCCCTGTTTGGATGGCACAAATTTTCCTATATTTTTATAGTAATTAAATTGTTTTATATGAAACTCCTACGAAATTCTTATGCACCAAGCATACCTTATTTTTATAGTAATTAAATTGACTATTGGCACATCTTTTGTAGTTGATTTTTAGTCCTTTTCGTACTAAATGTACAACTTGTACTAACATCAAAACTTTCTTTCCAGATCTTGTACTACATGAAACTTGCAAAGGAGCACTGCTCCTGCTTGTGCTGGCGATTCTTCTTGCGATTTTTTATTATTTAATCTTTTTTATTAATATTTTAAAATTAATTTCTCGTCAACTTTATTTTCAATTCTGACTCCTTTAGCCACGCCACCACCCATGGCGTGGCCAGAACGTTTTGTCATGCCACCCATAGAGGCATGGGCAAAGCTGTCACGTAAGCCTTAGACCGCGCGTCGTACCAACGTGGATGGCATGCGGGCCTCTATCACGCCGTACTTCATGGCGTGACAATCTCGTATTGTCACGCCACGAGACTTGGCGTGACAGGAGTGACTTAAGTGTGGCCGCCGCTCCAGTATCCATTTTTCTCCGCGTTTTCTTCATCCCGAAATCTATCGCCACCACCTCCAGCCCCACCACCCCCTGCATCGCCGCCTGCCTCCCTCGCCGCCAACAGCAGCCCTACTGCCCCTCCAGTCCCACCACCTGCCACTATTCCCTCCTTCGCCGACCGGCTATAGTCCCGATGGCCCCGCCGCCTGCCTCCAGTCCCGGTGGCCTCCTTCATGCGCATAGTGGCCTCCTCCTCACTTGCATCTTTAGACCAGTGAAGGTAATAATCAATGACCATGTCGTCACCATCTCCCTCCAGTGTGATATTTCTGATTTGGTACCGAGAAATGTTTTATTCTGTATTGATGTGTGATTGTAATTCCCAGTTTAGCATTGGTACAAATAGATGTAGGATTGTATTGAATTTGGCTTAAAATTGTAGGGAGTATTCAAATTATTTTGTGCGCATAATAATGTCCATGTAAATACTTGTACATATGTGATGCTAGATTCATGTTAACATTGATACCGTTGGTTTTAACCTTGGTGGGTTAGATGGAAGTAGAGGTGGAGTAATTTATTCTTTGAGAAATGGTAGGCTTAGTGAGTGGAGGATTTATATCTATTTCGGAGAAGTGTTGCTGAGCTTGACTGGCATGCTAGGTTTTATTTAAGAGTGGATGCTTTGGAGGGCCAGGTGTGTTGAGAGCTATGGGTTTGGTCATAGAGGATGGAGGGATGACAGGATATAGATGGGAAGTGTGATATGGAGGATCAGTAATATGAATGTACATATAGGGGAAATGAGAAAGGGAGAGGTGCATAGTGAGGATATTTGTGTTGGATGGTAGGCCTTAATAGGTTTCATCTCTCTATTTGTGACTAGTGCACTCCAATAAACAATGATAGATTTTTCTTGGTCATAGTTAAACTTTATAAACTTTGATCTTCACTATTTAGAAGTAAATAAGTGCTATATGAAATTATGATTAAAGTAACGTACAGTAAATTTGTTACCAATAGGCTTTCTAGTACCAATCATGTGCCGTGGTAGTCCACTAGGCTTGCTGTATGCACGTATGATGAAGCAACATTATGAATTTTATCATACTTGGTAGTATGGTCATACTATCATACTAGGCTTGCAGTATTGACTTTGCAATATTTTGTTGCATGTAGATGGATAAAGTTGTACATGTATTTACTGGTGGGCCGATTAGCGAAATGGGTAGTGATGTCAACTTTGGTGGCATGGAAGTGACCGTTATTTTGTTCCATGAATCACCGGGCTTTCAAACTCTTGTGACTAGGATTAAGTCGACTTTTGGATGGGATGAGCCCGGGGTCGTTTTCAAACTATAAGGGCGATATGATGCTGGTGTGGGTTGTAAGGTGTACGCCTGGTTGGTGTCAATCTTATCCGACGATGATTAATCAACAAGGGAAATCAACTCATGAACATAAAAACACATACGACCAGGGAGTGCATGTTAACACAATGATTTGCGCTTTGTTAGGAGACTTGCTGCGGGCATTCTTATGAAACAGAGTAAATAAACAACCAAGTCTCAATCTTATTAATTTGGGGGATGACAGAGAACGCGTTAAGACGAAGGGGACGTGGGGAAAAATGACAACTGCAGCGGCGATAGCACTCAAGTTGCCCCTGCCATGCCAAGTATGAGGGCGTGACAAGCTTTTGTCATGCTAGGAGTTACGGCGTGATAGATACCATGCAAGCCTCCACGCTGGCACAGCGCGTGGCCGAGGGCTTGCGTGGCAACTTTGTCCATGCCTCTATGGGTGGTGTGACAGAACGTTCTGGCCAAGCCGTGGGTGGTGGTGTGGCCAAAAAGGTCAGAAGTAGAAATAAAGTTGACGAGGGATTAACTTTAAAATATTAATAAAAAAGGATTAAATAATTAAAAATCGCTTCTGGCCGGGAAAACGTAATTTATGCCCAAACATTGGATGCTAGCTTGAGCTTGTGTTTCTACCAAGATTCAAAAACTGGTCACGGAAAATATACCAAACCCTGGTCGATACTAGTTGCTGGTTGTGGTTACTGAGCGGTTTCAATTACCAAATTTAAAACTTGAAATATGAATTTGGTTGGTTTTCAGATGGTTACTGCTTACCACTCGAAATTATTATTCATAAATTCAAATTCAAATTTAAAATATAAAATTTAAAACTTTTTGAACTGTTATTTTTTTTACTGGTATGGCCGGAATGTGACCGATATCTTTTTATCTTTGCGTTATACTACATATCTGCAATGCAAGCTACCAGCGAGGTATGCACAAGGATACGAACCATCAAAAGTTGTACAATCTTGCTCCAATTTCTGATGTTCGTACTGATTGTTTGGTACCTATGACCATGTAACACATATTCTTTTCTACTAGGATCCGTTATGATGAATCAGAATTGGAGGTATTTCGACCCATGTAACACATAGATTAAGCCAAGATTGCACGTATTGCGAACGTATCAAACGAGGTGGTGATAAGTACAAAAAACTCTTAACTCTGTTATTCGTACCGGTCATGGATCACCCCAATTAACTGGCCACTTGGTGAATCCCATTTCAATTTATGTTAGGAGACAACTGGACAACGGTATACCATTGTGACTATATGACAACAGGTTTTATGGAGTTTCATTAAAACATTTGAAAATGTTTAGGTTTCAGTGAGCTTCACGTATTTCAAGAAGTTTCAATAAGATTTCAAGAAAGTTTCGATTAAAAGTTTCAACAAGTTTCAAAATTTTGAAAATCAAGTTTTAGCCAAGGAGGTTCAACCATAAGTGTTGTGGCTACGGGCCAAACAGAGAAAGAGGAGACTAGCGGAAGGAGAGGAGCCAGGTCTGTGTGGGGGAGTTGAGTAAGAATGAGGAAGATCTCACACTTTGCCCAGCCTGGGGGCTTATATATATGTGAGTGGGGTAGAATGGGAAATCCCCATTCTACCCCTTAGTATTTACAAAGGATGGGGGTACACTGGTATATTTACACTGTTATACTTCTCTACACTATTGGACCTATTACATGTTGAATTAGTTGCACGGCCCAGTCACGGGGGGTTGGGCCACCCCTACAACAGTACTCCCTCGACAGCAAGCGCTGAGGTCCCGATGGGCGAGCTGACGCGATCAACCACCCAGCCCCCCGTTCCTTGACAGCAAGCACGAGGGTGCCGATGCAACTGATAGCTCGCAGACCCTAGAGGCAATGCTTATGAAGGAATCGGTGAAGCGCCAAAGACGTCGTCGAGCACTGAAGCCGTGCCGTGGAGCGCCGAAGACGTGTCGTCGAGCACCGAAGACGTGCCGTCCCGCCGAGGCGATGCCTACAAGGCGGACGGCGGAGTCGAGCGCCGAAGACGTGTCGTCAAGCGTCGAAGACGTGTCGTCCCGCCGAGGCGATGCCTACAAGGCGGACGGCGGAGTCGAGCGCCGAAGACGTGCCGTCCCACCGAGGCGATGCATACGAGGCGGACGGCGGAGTCGAGGCCGAAGGCGCGTCGTCGAGCGCCGAAGACGTGCCGTCCCGCCGAGGCGATGCCTACGAGGCGGACGGCGGAGTCGAGCGCCGAAGACATGTCATCCCGCCGAGGCGATGCCTACGAGGCGGACGGCGGAGTCGAGGCCGCAAGGCGTGTCGTCGAGCGCCGAAGACGTGTCGTCCCGCCGAGGCGATGCCTACGAGGCGGACGGCGGAGTCGAGCGCCGAAGACGTGTCGTCGAGCGCCGAAGACGTGTCGTCCAGCGCCGAAGACGTGCCGTCCCGCCGAGGCGATGCCTACAAGGCAGACGGCGGAGTCGAGCGCCGAAGACGTGCCGTCCCACCGAGGCGATGCCTACGAGGCGGACGGCAGAGTCGAGGCTGAAGGCGCGTCGTTGAGCGCCGAAGACGTGCCGTCCCGCCGAGGCGATGCCTACGAGGTGGACGGCGGAGTCGAGGCCGAAGGCGTGTCGTCGAGCGCCGAAGACGTGCCGTCCCGCCGAGGCGATTTTAAAAGCGGACGGCGGAGTCGAGCGCCGAAGACGCGCCGACACTGTTGTTCCCCTACCTTCGAAAGGAGTGCCCGCGGAGAGCGGGCGCTTAGAGCGTAGGCCGAAGGCACTACGCACGCCGAGGTAGGGAGGCGGGACCGCAGTTCCCCTACCTTCAAAAAGGAGTGCCCGCGGAGAGCGGGCGCTTGGAGCGTAGACCGAAGGCACTACGCACGCCGAGGTTGGGAGGCGAGACCGCCGTTCCCCTAACTTCAAAAGGAGTGCCCGCGGAGAGCGGGCGCTTGGAGCGTAGGCCGAAGGCACTACGCACGCTGAGGTAGGGAGGCGGGACCGCCGTTCCCCTACCTTCAAAAAGGAGTGCCCGCGGAGAGCGGGCGCTTGGAGCGTAGGCCGAAGGCACTACGCACGCCGAGGTAGGGAGGCGGGACCGCGCCGTTCCCCTACCTTTAAAAAGAGTGCCCGCGAGGAGCGGGCGCTTGCGGCGTTGGCCGAGGGCACTACGCACGCCGAGGTAGAGAGGCGAAGGCGCCGTTCCCCTACCTTTAAAAACGGGGCCCGCGCAGAGCGGGCGCTTGCGACGTAGGCCGAGGGCGCTACGCACGCCGAGGTAGAGAGGCGAAGGCGCCGTTCCCCTACCTTTAAAAAGAGTGCCCGCGAGGAGCGGGCACTTGCGGCGTAGGCCGAGGGCACTACGCACGCGGAGGTAGGGAGGCGAACCTTCAAAAAGGAGTGACCGCGGAGAGCGGGCGCTTGGAGCGTAGGCCGAAGGCACTACGCACGCCGAGGTAGGGAGGCGGGACCGCCGTTCCCCTACCTTCAAAAAGGAGTGCCCGCGGAGAGCGGGCGCTTGGAGCGTAGGCCGAAGGCACTACGCACGCCGAGGTTGGGAGGCGCGACCGTCGTTCCCCTACCTTCAAAAAGGAGTACCCGTGGAGAGCGGGCGCTTGGAGCGTAGGCCGAAGGCACTACGCACGCCGAGGTAGGGAGGCGAGACCGCCGTTCCCCTATCTTCAAAATGGAGTGCCCGCGGAGAGCGGACGCTTGGAGCGTTGGCCGAAGGCACTACGCACGCCGAGGTAGGGAGGCGGGACTGCCGTTCCCCTACCTTCAAAAAGGAGTGCCCGCGGAGAGCGGGCGCTTGGAGCGTAGGCCGAAAGCACTACGCACGCCGAGGTAGGGAGGCGGGACCGCCGTTCCCCTACCTTCAAAAACAGGGTCCGCGGAGAGCGGGCGCTTGCGGCGTAGGCCGAGGGCGCTACGCACGCCGAGGTAGAGAGGCGAAGTCTTCGTTCTCTTACCTTTAAAAAGAGTGCCCGCGAGGAGCGGGCGCTTGCGGCGTAGGCCGAGGGCACTACGCACGCGGAGGTAGGGAGGCGAAGGCGCCGTTCCCCTACCTTTAAAAAGAGTGTCCGCGAGGAGCGGGCGCTTGCGGCGTAGGCCGAGGGCACTACGCACGCGGAGGTAGGGAGGCGAACCTTCAAAAAGGAGTGCCCGCGGAGAGCGGGCGCTTGGAGCGTAGGCCGAAGGCACTACGCACGCCGAGGTAGGGAGGCGCGACTGTCGTTCCCCTACCTTCAAAAAGGAGTGCCCGCGGAGAGCGGGCGCTTGGAGCGTAGGCCGAAGGCACTACGCACGCCGAGATAGGGAGGCGCGACCGCCGTTCCCCTACCTTCAAAAAGGAGTGCCCGCGGAGAGCGGGCGCTTTGAGCGTAGGCCGAAGGCACTACGCACGCCGAGGTAGGGAGGCGAGACCGCCGTTCCCCTACCTTCAAAAAGGAGTGCCCGCGGAGAGCGGGTGCTTGGAGCGTAGACCGAAGGCACTACGCACGCCGAGGTAGGGAGGCGCGACCGCCATTCCCCTACCTTCAAAAATTCGCGGTGCACTCCCTGGTGCAACACGCGCGAGGGCGCGATATCCAAGTGCACTCCCTCGTGCAACGCGCGCGAAGGCGCGATATCCAAGTGGTGCGCCACCTAAAGCGAGGCACTCCCTGGTGTCTTGGCCGCGTCGCAATTTACGACTTAATTTATAGTCCGTAGACTCGCGCGTGCGGAGGCGGACCTCGACGCTACGTCTTATTTAAAGTCCGTAGACTGGTGCGTGCGGAGGCGGACCTCGACGCTACGTCTTAATTTATAGTCCGTAGACTCGCGCGTGCGGAGGCGGACCTCGACGCTACGTCTTATTTAAAGTCCGTGGACTGGTGCGTGCGGAGACGGACCTCGACGCTACGTCTTAATTTATAGTCCGTAGACTCGCGCGTGCGGAGGCGCACCTCGACGCTACGTCTTATTTAAAGTCCGTAGACTGGTGCGTGCGGAGGCGGACCTCGACGCTACGCCTTAATTTATAGTCCGTAGACTCGCGCGTGCGGAGGCGGACCTCGACGCTACGTCTTATTTAAAGTCCGTGGACTGGTGCGTGCGGAGGCGGACCTCGACGCTACGTCTTAATTTATAGTCTGTAGACTCGCGCGTGCGGAGGCAGACCTCGACGCTACGTCTTATTTAAAGTCCGCAGACTGGTGCGTGCGGAGGCGTACCTCGACGCTACGTCTTATTTATACTCCGTAGAGTGCGCGCGGAGGCGTCCCCCCGTTGCGTCTTATTTAAAGTCCGTAGACTGGTGCGTGCGGAGGCGGACCTCGACGCTACGTCTTAATTTATAGTCCGTAGACTCGCGCGTGCGGAGGCGGACCTCGACGTACGTCTTATTTAAAGTCCGTGGACTGGTGCGTACGGAGGCGGACCTCGACGCTACGTCTTAATTTATAATCCGTAGACTCGCGCGTGCGGAGGCGGACCTCGACGCTACGTCTTATTTAAAGTGCGCAGACTGGTGCGTGCGGAGGCGTACCTCGACGCTACGTCTTATTTATAGTCCGTAGACTCTCGCGTGCGGAAGCTGAGCTCAACGCTACGTCTTATTTAGAGTCCGTAGACTACGCCGAGGCGCCAGGCCGTCGTGTGATTTAAAATAAAAAACGAGGATCAAAAGAGAGGCCCCGAAGAAATGACCGAAGATTTGCGACAACAAAATGCTCCAGAATGCAGCATCAGGAAAACATTAGATGCTATGGTGGCCCCAAACAGGCCAAACTTAGAGAAGCAAATATGGCCAAATCAAGTGCTCTTACCCTGGGACTACCGATGTAACAAACAATATGCTGCACAGCCGTTTCTTTAATCCCATGCACGCAGGAAATATAGGTGCGACTACTAAAGCCCAGACATATCACTTGCAGTGCGTACCGGACGGGACGGTGGCGACCTCATGCCTGCGCCAGAGCCTAGGCGGGGTGGCGCTAGCACACCGACGGAGACTTCGCGGAGCAGGCGGAGTCGTTCTGGCGGACCGGCGAAGTCGTCGTGCCGGTGACGTCGTCGCGGGGTTGAGCGGACCGGGACCAAATGAACTCGAATCATGCACGGGTGGTGCGAAGACCTCCGCATGGGAGCTTGCAATCGCTTCCTGCATGCGTACGCAGGAAATGGATTCTTCGTGCATGCATATCATAGGAGATGCATACTTCATGCATGGTACGTGAATGTACATTCCATGCATGCATGCGTAGATGGTGTATACTTCCGCCTTTGGTGCGCGTCTTCAGCGAAGCAAAGGCGCAGCTTGGTGCGGAGGCTTGGGCTGCGGGCGGAGGCGTCGATGCGCTCGGCCCCCTCTTTTTTTTGTTCAGCGTAGTGGCTTGCGAAGGCACTGCAACGTCTTGCTCCAGAGGCGCTCAGCGAACGACGCGGAGCGGATACCTCGGCCGAGGTGCGGACGCTCAGGGGCGGGGCGCTCGACGACGCGGAGGCTTGCCGAAGTCCAGCTCGCGGTGCGAGGCTGAAGGCTTCGACGGAGAGCGTAGGCCTGGCGTTGGCTCAGCGGAGAAACTCCTCATCACAAGCATCGATTATGCGCAGGCAGTCATTGGCGACGTCGCCGGCGCTGACAAACCAACCGTCGTCGTAGTCGAAGGCGCGGATCACCACCACGGCCTCCTCGCTGCTGGCTTCGCCTTCCTCGAACGGCGCAGCCACTCCTCGAACTCCACCAGCGCGGAGGCATGGAGTCGGTGCCGACGCGCTTCTTGGCCTCTCGTCGGGACTTCGGCGAGGCGTGGCCGACTTCGGGGGTGTCACCGCGCGTCTCGTCTGCTCCTTCCGCCTCCGCACCCGCTTCGATGCCAAGGCGGACTTTGTCAGCGGGGGGCAGGCCAGAGGCTTGCGCGAGGTAGACCTCGCCGCGAAGACGCCGCCGCCGCCGAGCCACCGTGGGCGCCTGGGAGAGCGAGGTTCTTCATGCACACACCATGGACGCCGTTGTCGTGGAGGGAGGCTTGCGCTCGGGGGAGGCTTCGCGGCCGACGCGGACGAGACCCCGCTGCTGCATGAAGGCCAGCGGTGTCCTGGCGGCGCGCATGCGACGACGGAGGCCGGGCGGTGCCGTGCGCGGAGTTGACGGGTGGATAGTTCATGCGCGCAGGTAGATGAGCATTCCCTACATGCGGTTCCTTATCTGCATGCATAGCCAGCGTTCGTTCATGCGATGCTGGCGTTCTGGGAATCGACGGAACCCCGCAGCCGGGACCTCGCCAACGCGCGGAGCCACCTCGTCCTTGACGTCGAAAGCCAGCCGCGAAGGGCGCACCGGCCGCGAAGTCGGACGTCGGAGTCCTGAGCGAGGTCCGTCCTTCGGCGAGGCAAGGGCTGAGGTCGACGCGGAGGCGGCTTGGACTTCGGCGAGGCAAGGGCCGAGGTCGTCGCGGAGGCGTGGCCCTGCGTACATCCCCAATCCTTGCTTGTTGCCTTCGTGCCAGGAGCCTTCGTAGCAACCACTTCGGGAATGGTAGCTGCCGAAGCTGTGCTTGAGCTGCACTTGAACTCCTCGACGTAGGAGCTTCCGTCGGAGCAGGTCTGCGCGCCGATGCAGTGGCTCTGGGCGCCGGACCACTCGCCATCGTTACAGTCGCCACTGTAGAAGCGGTAGACGCCGCGGCCGTGGCGAAGGCCCTGGACAGCTTGGCGACGGCTGCTCTCCTGCCTTCGTGGGCTCCTTCTCGGTGTAGATTGCGGAGGCCTTGGAGCAGGAGAACATGCGTGGTGGCTCGTGGAGACGTAGAGCCATCGGAGAGGCGAGGCGCAGGGCCAGCGGGCGCCAGGCGGAGGTCGGACGCATGGATACACATGAACGGATGGATACACATGCATTCGCACATAAGCCTGCAAGCTGCAGTATGCGTACAAGAATTGCCCTTCTTGATGATTAGCCTGGATTTTTCTTACCCCGTCTTACCTTTGTGGCGTCTACGTTCCAGACTACAAAGCCAACCAATACTTCGTATAGGTGGACTTCGACGACGCGGAGTCCGCGGTTGCGCGGAGACGAGCCGATGCGGGACGAAGGTGTGCTTGGCGAGGTGCGTGCTTGGCGAGGTGTACCCCGATGCTGCACTTTGCTACCCAGGCAACGCTCAACAATACTAGTGAGACTCAGTTTTACAGAAACATGCATCAGATGCAGAATCAATGGATCTATCAGATCCGCACAGAGGCTTACTTGCAAGATCGATGGGTCTACTAGATCTGCACGAAGGGTGACATGTAAGAGGGATGGATCTATCAGATCTACCTTTTCCTACCTTTGACGGCATTTTTTCGTTGTTCCAGCCGGACGGGATCCAGCGTGCCAGGACGTACCACAGCCTAGCCATGGAGCGCGTCTTCCCCGTGACGGTGGTTCTTCTTCACGCGACTTCTCGCCCAGTCCCCACGGACGGCGCCATCTGTTGTGGCTACGGGCCAAACAGAGAAAGAGGAGACTAGCGGAAGGAGAGGAGTCAGGTCTGTGTGGGGGAGTTGAGTAAGAATGAGGAAGATCTCCCCCTTTGCCCCTCCTGGGGGCTTATATATATGTGAGTGGGGTAGAATGGGAAATCCTCATTCTACCCCTTAGTATTTACAAAGGATGGGGGTACACTGGTATATTTACACTGTTATACTCCTCTACACTATTGGGCCTATTACATGTTGGATTAGTTGCACGGCCCAGTCACGGGGGGTTGGACCACCCCTACAACAATAAGTTTTACCAAGTTTCAAAAAATTTCGACAAGTTTCAACCAATAGTTTAAAAGAAGTTTCAATAGGTTGCAGTGAGTTTTGACGAGCTCACTGTGACTACAACGGTGGCGAAAGCCACAGTGCCGGTGTTTTCCTTGACCATCGTCGGCGGGGGTGGCGAAATGGAGAGGGGGTGATTGCTGCAGTCAAAGGTGTCAGAGCACGTGCAGTGACTCGAGACAGCGCCATAGAGGTAGAAGACGATGATGCTAGATCGGGTAGTGGTGGCTCCATTCTTCACTGGCTTGGTGGACCATGCCACCCGATAACGAGTTGAGGACAAGCCATGGCAGCAAGGATGCGTTGAGGATGAGCCGAGTCCCCAGAAAGTTCACTTGCAGTCGCATGCGAGAAAGACAATCGGATCCGGTGGATCGGTGGATCCCATCACCTGCGCTCTCCTCCGCCCACTGCACTACCTCTGCCATGCCCTTCTCCACTTGCCGGCACCGCCTCCGCCGTGCCGGTTGCCACCGCCTCCACCGTGCCAGTTGCCACGGCCATGAAGGTCAATGGTGCGTGGAGACTGGCAGAGATGGAGAGGTGAGTGAGAACAAGGAGAGAGATGACTTCAGGCCTTGGATAGTTGGATGCACACGTACAGAAAGGAAGCGTTGGATTCAATCGCATTTGATCAAACAATTCTACCATTAGAATGATAGGCATGTTCTTTTTGGATTCAGCTTATAGTTTTGGCTGCAGCTTATGGTTTTTGGACAGATCGTGAGAGAGTACAGAGTAATAGAAACTCACGTACGGTTTCAGCCGATATAAATGAAGTCGCTACAGTGTGTACTATATGTTGGATTATGTGGGCCAAGCCCATATAATAAGAATAATTCCTATTAAATCTCAAAGGCCCACTCATGCAAAGGAGGCATGCATGTGACCTTTAGTACCATATTGCTAGTTCTAGGAGAGGAAGACCACCTTAAAAGGGATGGTGCACTCCTAGTCACTTGAGGCATGTGTGGGAGAGAACTAGAGGATAACACGCGCGCGCTCGCTCGCCTCGCCTCGCCTCGCCGGGCCGGGCCGGGCCGGGCTGGGCGGCGCGGGCGCACGGCACCTGCGTGAATGGTCCGCCAAAATCCGCTCCAGGTGCTTGCGCAGACGCGGCTTCCTTTTGCAGTTTTATCTTTTGCTGTTTTGTGTGGCGGTGAATCCGGATCGGTTACGCGACTAATCCGGTTCGGTTACGAGTTATGGAGAACGTGCAGGCGTCTTGATCACGCGTCCTGGTTTTCTATAAATACGGAGTCGCCGCCTCCATACAGGATTACGTGAAAATCAATCTAGGGTTTTGCCTCCTCCATCCATTGTGCTGCGCCGTCCCACGTAGTCTACTCCGTCCCGTCCGCCGGCGTGCACTGTCGTTCGGGAGAGCAGGTCTCCGGAACCGTCGCCTTCGAAGTCCTGCACCGGGAGAGGGCGAATAAGGTTTTTGGGAAGCGCTCTGCGCGACTGCTCGCTGTAGCTCTGGCTCGTCTTCCTCGTCGTTCGGCTTCGGCGAATCGTCATCGACTTCGTGTCATCCTCACCGTGCCTGCGGCGTCTACATCGGCAAACCGATCAGAACAGAACCATCGGTACGTAACAGTCATGTTCTCCGTATTAGATCTGTTCATGTATCGTTTCCTGGTTTACATGTCTAGATCTTTTATGCCTGTGATGGTTCTGTTATTTTGCGTGCATGATGTCATGATTTATTTATGGAATAAATTAAACCTACATGTGCTTATATATTCAACAATCCAAAAACCTTACTGTAGGCATTGTGGTTTTACTATGGCTGGATTTGCCGATGCACTGAGGCCGGATAAATTCTCCGGTGTGCACTTTAAGAGATGGCAGATCAGGGTCACTCTGTGGCTTACTGCTATGAATGTATTCTGGGTTAGTAATGGCAAGTCTGAAGGTGTTCTTGATGCTGAAAAGCAGAAAGAATTCGAGACTGCCACTACTCTCTTTGTTGGATGCATTCTTAGTGTTCTTGCTGACCGTCTGTGCGAGGTGTATATGCACATGACAGACGCGAAGGAGTTATGGGATGCACTGAATTCCAAATACGGTGCTACTGATGCCAGCAATGACATGTATGTCATGGAGCAATTTCATGACTACAAGATGGTTGATAACCGTTCTGTAGTCGATCAGGCTCATGAGATACAGGCCATTGCCAAGGAACTCGAACTCCTGAAGTGTGCCTTACCCGACAAGTTTGTGGCTGGATGTATTATTGCGAAATTACCTTCTTCATGGAGGAATTTCGGAACAGCACTCAAACACAAGAGACAAGAGTACTCTGTTGAGAATCTGATTGGGTCTCTTGAAATTGAGGAGAAAGCTCGGGAAAAGGACGCTGTGTCTAAGGGTGATGGAGGGCAGTCTAGTGCCAATGTGGTACAGAAACCCTCAAGCAAGAACAAAGGGAAATTTGTTAAAGCCCAACAGACAACCAACTTCAAGAAGAAGAAGAACAACAACAATCAGGATGATAGAACTTGCTTTGTGTGCGGTGAGCCTGGTCACATGGCCAAGAAGTGCCCACAACGCAAAGGAAAGAAGGCACCTGCAGGACAGACTTCTAAGTCTGTCAACGTGACCATTGGCAAGACTGGAGATGGGACTGGGTATGGTAATTTACCTACTGTTCTTTCAGTTAGTCAATCTACCAATTGGTGGATTGATACAGGAGCTAATGTACATGTGTGTGCTGATATTTCGTTGTTTTCTTCTTATCAGGTCGCCCGAGATTCCTCCGTCCTAATGGGGAATGGGTCACATGCTACTGTTCATGGTGTTGGCACGGTAGATCTGAAGTTTACTTCGGGAAAGATCGTGCAGCTGAAGAACGTGCAGCATGTCCCTTCTATAGACAAGAATCTCGTTAGTGGCTCCCGTTTATGTAGAGACGGGCTTAAGTTGGTATTTGAGTCTAATAAAGTAGTCGTGTCTAAACATGGACATTTTATTGGTAAAGGCTATGAGTGCGGAGGCTTGTTCCGCTTTTCCCTTTCAGATTTCTGCAATAAGACTGTAAACCATATTTGTGGCAGTGTGGATGATGAGGCTAATGTTTGGCACTCACGTCTATGTCATATTAATTTTGTTTTGATGTCTCGGCTTTCCAGTATGAGTTTAATTCCAAACGTTTCCATCACCAAAGGTTCTAAATGCCATAGCTGTGTGCAATCAAAGCAACCTCGTAAGCCTCACAAGGCTGCCGAGGAGAGAAACTTGGCACCACTAGAACTCCTGCATTCAGATCTTTCTGAGATGAATGGCGTGTTGACGAAGGGTGGAAAACGATATTTCATGACATTGATTGATGATGCAACTAGGTTCTGTTATGTGTATTTATTGAAAACGAAAGATGAGGCTTTAGACTATTTTAAAATCTATAAGGCAGAAGTTGAAAACCAGTTAAATAGAAAGATAAAAAGACTTAGGTCAGATCGTGGTGGAGAGTATTTCTCAAACGAATTTGACTTATTTTGTGAGGAACATGGCATTATACATGAGAGGACGCCTCCTTATTCCCCCGAGTCAAATGGGATTGCCGAAAGGAAAAACCGCACGTTGACTGACTTGGTGAATGCCATGTTAGATACTGCGGGATTACCTAAGGCATGGTGGGGGGAGGCTTTGCTAACGTCTAATCACGTATTAAATAGAGTTCCTAACAGAAATAAGGACAAAACACCATACGAGGTATGGATTGGGAGAAAACCATCACTTTCTTACTTGCGTACATGGGGGTGCTTGGCGAAAGTTAATGTGCCAATAACTAAGAAACGCAAGCTTGGACCTAAAACTGTGGACTGCGTTTTTCTGGGATATGCTAATCATAGCATTGCCTATAGATTTTTGATAGTTAAAACTGAGGTACCTGACATGCATGTTGGTACAATTATGGAGTCTCGAGATGCAACATTCTTTGAGAATATTTTTCCTATGAAGGATACACATAACACTACTAGTCAACCTTCTGAAATAATTCCCAGTTCAATCACATCACCTGAACCTTTTGAACATACACATGAACTTGTCAATGAGTAGGATGACAGTGGAGCTCCTAGAAGGAGCAAGAGACAAAGGATATTCAAATCCTTTGGTGATGATTTCACTGTGTACCTTGTGGACGACACTCCCAAGTCTATTTCAGAAGCGTATGCATCCCCTGATGCAGACTACTGGAAGGAGGCTGTCCGTAGTGAAATGGATTCCATTATCGCTAATGGAACCTGGGAGCTGACAGATAAACCTTATGGGTGCAAACCTGTAGGGTGCAAGTGGGTGTTCAAAAAGAAACTTAGGCCAGATGGTACTATTGAAAAATATAAGGCTCGGCTTGTTGCCAAGGGCTATACTCAGAAAGAAGGCGAAGATTTCTTTGACACTTACTCACCTGTTGCTAGACTGACCACAATTCGAGTACTACTTGCTTTGGCTGCCTCACATGGTCTTCTCGTTCATCAAATGGACGTTAAGACAGCTTTTCTTAACGGAGAGCTGGATGAGGAAATTTACATGGAACAGCCTGATGGATTTGTAGTAGAAGGTCAAAAAGGCAAGGTGTTAAAACTGTTGAAATCTTTGTATGGTCTGAAACAAGCCCCTAAGCAGTGGCATGAGAAGTTCGATAGAACACTGACTTCTGCAGGCTTTGCTGTCAATGAGGCAGATAAATGTGTATACTATCGTTATGGTGGGGGTGAGGGAGTTATTCTATGTTTGTATGTGGATGACATCTTGATTTTTGGGACAAACATTAGTGTGATAAATGAGGTCAAATCATACTTGTCTCAAAACTTTGATATGAAAGATCTGGGAGTGGCTGATGTTATTCTAAACATTAAATTGGTTAGAGGTGAGGATGGGATTACACTTTTGCAATCTCATTATGTGGAAAAGGTCTTGAGCCGTTTTGGCTTTTCTGACAGCAAGCCTTCTCCAACACCTTATGATCCTAGCGTGTTACTTCGTAAGAATAAGAAAATTGCTAGGAATCAGCTCGAATACTCCCAGATAATTGGCTCACTAATGTACCTAGCTAGTGCAACAAGGCCAGACATCTCCTTTGCTGTGAGCAAATTGAGTCGGTTTACATCTAACCCAGGAGATGATCACTGGAAGGCGCTTGAGAGAGTGTTGCGCTATCTGAAAGGTACCTCGAACTTTGGACTTCATTATACTGGGTACCCGTCGGTGCTGGAGGGTTATAGTGATTCCAACTGGATCTCTGATGCTGATGAGATCAAAGCCACTAGTGGATATGTTTTCACTATTGGTGGTGGTGCTGTTTCATGGAGGTCTTGCAAACAGACCATTTTGACGAGGTCAACCATGGAAGCAGAGCTTGCGGCACTAGACACTGCTATTGTTGAGGCAGAATGGCTACGAGATCTATTGATGGATCTACCTACGGTGGAAAAGCCAGTGCCAGCTATCCTTATGAACTGTGATAATCAAACCGTTATCGCTAAAGTGAACAGTTCTAAGGATAATATGAAATCGTCCAGGCATGTTAAGAGACGATTGAAGTCTGTCAGGAAATTGAGAAACTCCGGAGTTATAACCTTGGATTACATCCAAACAGATAAAAACCTGGCAGATCCCTTTACAAAGGGACTATCACGGAATGTGATAGATAGTGCATCGAAGGAGATGGGTATGAGACCCATGTGAGTTATCTATGGTAGTAACCCAACCTATGTGATCGGAGATCCCGTGAATTAGGATCTGGGAAAAACAAGCCATTAGTTAACTGAAGGAGAGTAATTTCAACCCTCTCTATGTGAAGATGCAATACTCTCAGAAACTGCAAGGCAGGTTGACTAAGGTCTTAATGTGTTCCATTGGCTTTTAGAAGCGAAGACGCTATCCTGCAGAGCGTTCTTGAAAGAACACACCTATATGAGCCCGACTGTTAGTCGCAGTCTATGGAGATCTTGGGTAATCTCCTACTAAGCTCATGAAGAGACCAAGGAGTATGACTTATACGCTCCAACCGAGGGGTAGCCTACTGGCGGCCTAGTATCAGTTAAGTCTTTAAGTGAAGCTTGCTTGCACCAAACTTGCAATTCAAGGCATAGTCCATTGTTCAAGTTGTGAGTAAGTGTAGCTTGGAGTTCTAGGTGGATGTTCAACCTTAATCGGTCTCCATCGAAATACTGATATATAAACAGTACATTGGAATTCAGGCAAATCTCTATGGGACTTTGAGATCTGGTGGGGGATTGTTGGATTATGTGGGCCAAGCCCATATAATAAGAATAATTCCTATTAAATCTCAAAGGCCCACTCATGCAAAGGAGGCATGCATGTGACCTTTAGTACCATATTGCTAGTTCTAGGAGAGGAAGACCACCTTAAAAGGGATGGTGCACTCCTAGTCACTTGAGGCATGTGTGGGAGAGAACTAGAGGATAACACGCGCGCGCTCGCTCGCCTCGCCTCGCCTCGCCGGGCCGGGCCGGGCCGGGCTGGGCGGCGCGGGCGCACGGCACCTGCGTGAATGGTCCGCCAAAATCCGCTCCAGGTGCTTGCGCAGACGCGGCTTCCTTTTGCAGTTTTATCTTTTGCTGTTTTGTGTGGCGGTGAATCCGGATCGGTTACGCGACTAATCCGGTTCGGTTACGAGTTATGGAGAACGTGCAGGCGTCTTGATCACGCGTCCTGGTTTTCTATAAATACGGAGTCGCCGCCTCCATACAGGATTACGTGAAAATCAATCTAGGGTTTTGCCTCCTCCATCCATTGTGCTGCGCCGTCCCACGTAGTCTACTCCGTCCCGTCCGCCGGCGTGCACTGTCGTTCGGGAGAGCAGGTCTCCGGAACCGTCGCCTTCGAAGTCCTGCACCGGGAGAGGGCGAATAAGGTTTTTGGGAAGCGCTCTGCGCGACTGCTCGCTGTAGCTCTGGCTCGTCTTCCTCGTCGTTCGGCTTCGGCGAATCGTCATCGACTTCGTGTCATCCTCACCGTGCCTGCGGCGTCTACATCGGCAAACCGATCAGAACAGAACCATCGGTACGTAACAGTCATGTTCTCCGTATTAGATCTGTTCATGTATCGTTTCCTGGTTTACATGTCTAGATCTTTTATGCCTGTGATGGTTCTGTTATTTTGCGTGCATGATGTCATGATTTATTTATGGAATAAATTAAACCTACATGTGCTTATATATTCAACACTATAGTCAACTTGTAAACCACACATTGAAAAACTATTTGAAAGCTAGTTACCATAAAAAAAAGCCAAAAAATAGATTTTAGAAATTGAAAATGAAGAAGCCCGAAATTGAAAATAGTTACTATTTTTCTCTTTAATTTAACTCGGGAGTACACATGTATCGTAGTATTTAAATGATTGAACTATCCCATGCAACCTCCTCGGATCCCTTAAGAAAACAGTAGGCCGGGACCAGAGAAAGGTGCTCTCTTGTTTTAACCCCAACTTCTATCATTTGGAAGCATTAGCATTTTCTTTCCTAAGTGTTACTTTAACTGGATGAGCATAAGTAGATACATAACTTTTTTTTATTATAGTATGTATTAACCGTCTAACAACACCATAAATATCCAGTGTCTTAACAGTCGGAGTAGCAATGGATTGACTAGAGATGTTTGAACCTGTGACACTGCTACTCAAAAATCAGACAACTCTAGCACAGTAACACATACAGATAGGGCCAATTTTTTCTTTGGATTAATGTAGTTAATTCCCACCCTCTCAAATTGATATTTTCCACTTTCCACTGGCTCGATCGGCTTCTATGTTTTCTCAACCTTGTGTATCAAGATACATGCACTTTTTAACTATTCCGTCACATCCTATTATCAAGAAGAAAGAAGCCTTACGATGTCGCCAGCCACTAAAAAATTACAACTCAAGGACAGGGTAGAGCATCAATTTTTGGAACCTTTCTCGATGTCATGAAACAGAAAGATAATCCTGGTTAGGAAAGGAACTCCTCAGATAGGCAGAAAGATTGATTTTTTAAGGGCCGGGGGTTAGGTGCTATTTTTATAAAAACGAGCACAGGATATACTACTTAACGAGGCGAGCTAAACGAGTGAAGGGTTTCTAGATAATTCCTGTGGTGTTAGTTGCGTCCCTGACATGGATTTGGCTTCTAGAAGCTTGACCCTGGTGGATGCAGCTAGAAATGCAACGTACGATCATTAATGTGGTGCAGGTAGGAAGGAGCTCGCAGGTACGCGTGATGGGGACATGAAAACATTTTCCTTTTTGTGGCAGAGGAAAGGGTCCGTACGGAGACTGTGTGGAGAGGGAAAGAGAACACTATGTAGGTGCCATGCGCAACCACGCAATGTGTAGTACACCTCTTCGATCAGGATCAGTTCAATCCAGAGATCAAATCAACACGTACGAATCGAAAAAACCGTGCCGACGACGCACTCTGACGTGGTGCTGCACGTCTGATCGGTCCCAACGCCGCCGGGCGCGTGCGACTGCGACAAAGGGAGCTCGAGGACGGAGCCGAACTCGTGCCGACCTCGTGCGTCAACGCTTGGCGGCTTGGACTCTTCTTCCCAGGTCGAACTCTTCTCACGGCCGGCCAGACGGACGGACGCGGTATTTCTCTCGTCCTGTTGCGGTTGGGCTCGGCCGCGCGTGACCAAGGGACTGTGCCAAAGTGACTTTTGTCTCTCTCTCTTTTTTTTCCCAATAATACTGTAGCGATAGTTAATTTTTTTTTAAGATATTCAATTTTAAAAAATAAAAACACTATCATATCTTTATAAATAATATAAAAATATGTTAAAAACCAGCGTATTTTTAAAAAATAAAGCTATCTAAAACAGCTAAATAAACAAGTCTGTCTGATCTGGCTAAAGTCACGTCAGATTTAGTGTGATGTAAGTGTGTGTGCCGCTATTGCGTGCTAAGCGCGTATGCACGGATTGGAGAGGAAAACCGCGTCCAGCCGTGCGAAGACACGAGAGTTTACAGCTTTGAATTAATCCTCTCTGTCCCTGACTACAAGTTGTTCATTTTACTCACCATTTGTTGGATCGGGCCTAGCTACGAGCCTCGAGCTGGAGGGAGAAATAGGTTTATATCTGCTTGGCTTAGTTGCTAAGAGCATGTACAATATATGTGTTTAGAGAGATACTTAGTAAACAAAAACTGATTTTTTTTAGGAAGCAATGTTTAACAAGTGTTTATGTATACAACTATATCTAATAAATACATAATATAACCATCTAAAACCCTATAAAAAAATATTTGTATTGAATGAAATAATTTTATATGGATATTCTCTCTATACCCCCGATGTACAAGCATCCTGAATTGCATATATCATAAGTCTCTGGTTAACTCGTTCCCTTGGGAAGTAATCAATGGACAGGTAGAAAACACGATATGTATCGATTCTCTGTTACAAGTCAATCGATCGATGTGTATTCGAGATTGGACCGTGCATGTTCTTATCCTTTGTTTCCCATTGTCTCACTGCCGTAAAGAGATGAAAAATGTATGCTAGACATGGATCTATACTAACTTCGACTGGACTAGAGCACACTTAATTTGACAGCAGCAGTCGGACAACGTAACAAGGAAGGGTTAAATGGGGTTGGTGAGTTGATGTGTAAATGCTGGCTGGCCAGCCAACTCAGTCGTCGTTGTTACGTGCACATGAGCTAATACAATTTTTCCTCAATTTATCCCTTGTTTCACCTAACAGTAGGTATTAACTAGGGCATTTTACTATTTTTTTTCCAGATATTACCATCTTTAAAAAAAAACAAATTCAGATATTACACATGATTGAACAGGCTAAGTTCATAGCACTCACAAAACCAATCGGCCGGTCCAAGTTCGTGCGCTGTACGTAGCGGCGCTTCAGCCAAATACGTGTACGAAAATCTATGCCCAATTGTTCCATCCAGTAGAGCTGTTAAAATGTAACACGACGATGTTAGATAAAAGATGCTACCATCTTAACCCACTTAATAATTAAGTCACGTTAATCGTGTCAGTCATGTCCTGTTCTTATTTCTTCTTCTTTTTTCTGAAAGAGAGTGATATATAACAGAGTTCTACAGTCATGTCATGTTAATTAACCGGTGTAATAACCTAGCTTGCCCCCAAATTTATTTTTACGTTTTTATCGTGTTAACCATGTCTTGCATGTTCAAGTGTTTTTTTTAATATGTCATGTTTATATTGCTTTAACGAGTGATACTTAGAATTTCATGGTGCTGTAACAACCGTCTGATTTCTGATCAAATGCTTTTCACTAGAGATCGAAGGCACGTGCGAGTGTGATGGCGCGCGTTTGACCTACAAATCCTATTGCATTTCAATAGCGATGTACGGAAAGATCAGAAAAGGACGTCCTGATCAAATATTTCAACATCTCAATGATGCCAACACCAGAACTTGGATTCAGGTGTATATCCTTATTCCCTCGAAACACAAATTCGGTGCATAGTTATGAACTACACCTGCCTCTTCTTACTATGACTATGTTTATGAGCTTTTAGTTTCTTTGAAAGTCGAAATAAATGGGACGATTTTCCTAGCTTAAAATCGTGTATTGTTTATATCAACGTCTTCACTATTCACTGCTGTCTCAAAAAACACAAACAAAAGGTATCAAAGGGCCTGTTTGGGAGAGCTCCACCAGCTCCAGATTCACCAAATTCAGATCCAGATCCACTTTTCCAAGCCAAACAGTTCCAGCTCCAGCAGCTCCACCGTGGATCTGCTCCACCAAAACTATGGATCTAGCTCCAGATTCACCAAATTGGTGGAGCACCTCAAGGGGTGCTCCACCAAACTTAAGTTGGTGGAGCACCTCAAGGGGTGCTCCACCAAACTTAAGTTGGTGGAGTTGGGAAAAATTACCCACCACTGCCACTGGTTACACAAAAAAACGATTCGTTTTCTTCTTTCTCGCAGCGCCTCCCCTCCTGGCGACTTCTCCTCCTCTGCCGTGCCCCCTCCTCCTCCTCCTCGGCCAGACGCCGCGCCGCCCCCGGCCAGACGCCGCGCCGCCCCCGGCCGGCCGCGCCCGCCCCCAGCCGGCCGCGCCGCCTCCTCCTCTGCGCGCGTGCTTCTCATCGGGAGGAAGAAGAATGGAGCTGCTCCACTGACGCGTGGGGCCCAGGTGGAAGTGAGATAGAGAGAGAGGTGGAGCTGTACCAAACACTTTGACAAATTCCAGATCCACGATGGAGCTGCTCCACGGTGAATCCAGCTCCAGATCTATATTTTTGGTGAATCTGGAGCTGGTGGAGCTCTCCTAAACAGGCCCTAGCCAAAAGTGATCGGCCACAGGCTAAAAGGGCAGGTCCAACAGTGGCCTTCAACGTGCTATTAATTCTTAGTAGCGTAGATTCTGCAGATAAAACAACGAACAGCGTCAGGAAATAGAGACTACTTCCTCCAGTCTTCTAAAATCTAGAGCCTCTCCAACCAATTGAAAGCATCAGAACATTTTGCACGCATAACTACATCCAAGAACAAGAAGAAATGAACAAAATCCATAGAAGGTGCGACAAGAACATCTTTATCAAGATGGACAAGGCCACCCCCCTGAAGAGTGGCTGTGAGCAGTTTACCCCTTCACTCAGAGTTGGTTGCAACCACAGCAAATTCTTCAGATTTACTTTATCTTCAGATATGACTGTGACAAGCTTGATTGACATATACTGCAGATATGCCGAATAGACTAATAGTCTTTCCAGATAGAAATATATCATTAGCTTGAGCTCTAGACTCAATCATATGCATTCATTTCCTCCAAGAGCACGCCATTTTTTCATTGCATAATTCAAAGTATGACGATCTTATATGGTTAAATTCTTAGATTTGAATGCTGTAGAATCTAATCTGATCGAAACACAACGATTTCGTGCATGTATTTGTCAACAATCAACAAAGACAAAGAAGGTGTCTTCCTCCCAATTTGATGATTTTAAGTTGAAATGGCCCTTTAGGTAGCCTAGCGTGTCAACGGAAGAACCAGGCTAAACCACATTGCCTTTAGAATTGCTTGTAGAATTGTGTAGTCTATGACCTTTCCAAGCTTCTCTAGGAAACTTTTCTCTTTAGAGATAGCCACTTATTTATTCACTCTTTGTTTTCTATCTCTATCGGACGACATTATCAGTGTAGGCGATGTCCATGTCAGGGATTAGGTGCAGAGTTGAACTCCTCATTTCAACCATTTGCATTACGTCTGCAGAACAGTTTTGAGAGACACCATATCTGAACATCACTGAAAAATTAATCTCCAATTATACATGACTTGAGAGTTACAGGGAGGTAAGCCTTGACGAATTGGTCCTTACCTAGAACAAGCGAAAACGACAGCCCCTTAAAGTGGCTTGCATTGGACCTTAATTTGTGTGACAGATGCTTCAAGGAGTACTTGGCCTCAGAAGTTGCATCTGTACATGGAAAAAAAATGAAATCCGTGTTGTCAAGATTATTATTTAACTTGAGGTGGCAATTGAATTAAGCCACATGATTTGTATTTGAATGTTTCTAGTCTTATTTGACACTAATTGTATAGAACTTGTGCTTTCTGATTTGTACCCATTAGATTTCTGACAGAGTCTTCAGAAATCAGATCATGCAACCATTCAACATTTTCAGGTTTCTTGTTGCTGCAAAGTACCATGCAGTTTAAACACACTGCCGGCATTGTCCTACCAAATGTCAGGGTTGTCTTGGATCTTATCGGATTTGACACGGATTGGGTTCAGGCATCCTATCATGTAAGAGCAAGTATAATAAGAGGCTGTTAGTAGGCTGTATGCTGAGGTGGAGGAGAGAGAGGAGGAGAGAGAAGAGAGGTGGGCTGTAAGTTTACAGCCAGCTGAAGCACAAGAACCAAGAAACTTTGTGAGAGAAAGGGGTGGGTCATACAGCCTTCAGCTGGCTATAAACTACTATATGAATAGACTGATAAGTGAGCTGTAAGTGTCCATACAGCCAGCTGAAGACTGTATTATTAGCCTTGCTCTAAGTGGAAACATCCTTTTAGGGTAACCATCCTTTCTAGATTTGATGGCTTTCACCTGCGATGGATGAGCTGATTGCTTTTGGATTGCCTTCATTGATGGTTCATACATGCTGACAGACTCAGAGACACATCATATATACACAAGCCGAACTCGATCGGCCAAAAGACCTGATGTTAGCCACAAGAAACGATCATATGTACACAAAAGAGATGACGGGCTCAGCCTCAATCGCAACAATCTGCGCCTTTATTGATGCTGCCTAAAAGACGGATTGGAAAAGCTAGCCAGGGGTGTAGAAAGAAGAGACGCTTTGCTTTCTGATCACGTCAGGAGTACGTTCAACTTCTTCAGGGACGACGAATTCCTATTCTCTACACAAACTACCACCGATTCACGTCACAAGTAGACGCACGCTATGCAGCAATGTACAATGAACACTGCTCAACTCGGCATGGCTAAATGGTAGCCACACAAAAAAAAAACAAGAAGAAGAAGAAGAAGAAGAAGAAGAAGAAGAAGAAGAAGAAGAAGAAGAAGAAGAAGAGGGAGAACGAGCCTAGCTAGCTTGTCAATGGAAGAATCGCGTACACGAAGACGACGAAGATGAGCTCGGTGGAGTTTTGTCCATGGCCGTGTTGATTTACCCGGATTCTTCGACTCTTTTATTACTTTTAGCGATGTCCCCTAAAAGGAGAGTAGAAAGGTAGGAGGAGAGAGATCGATCCCTTTCTCGCTAAAGGAAAGGGATTTACTTTCTACTAGTTTCTACCGCGATTAACTCGAGTTGTTCTTCTTCCCCGGTGCCGGCCACTTGTTGCACCTAAAATATCTCCAACTTTTCCAACACCATACGTACGCAAAGCAGGCGGAAACTTGCGCTTCCGTTCTGTGCCGTCCAGAAATCTTGAAAAGTTTTTGGAAATTAAGATCAATCTCCTTGTGCACATCAGAATGACATGGTGGTTGTGTCACTCCCTATTTCGTATTCTACATGTATAGCTCTAGTAATACAAGGCGTAGAATAGGTCTTTTCGCTTTTTCATTATTATTTGTTTCTATTTTTTACAGTATTGGGCCGTAACGCTCAAGAAAGGGCTGTAACTGGGCCAACGGCCTTGTATGCTAAATCGCTGAAAGTACATGAGAGATTGTCTAAGATGCACCGAGGTTTCTTTGGAACCTCTGCACGTCCTGCCCGGCGATCTTGAAGGCCTTCTTGAGGGCCTCGTCCGGCAGCCGCGGCTCCGTTCGGAACGCCGAGAACGGCACGAGCTGCGCGCCGGGTCTCCGGCTGTTGAGCCCTGACAGCACGGCGGCCGGCGCCGCCGTGTCCATGTTGTGCAGGAAATGCGCCATTGCCCTCGGGAACACGAACGCCTCGCCGGCGCGCAGAAGCTACGTGTACAGCCGGTACGACGTGTCGGCGAACCCGAACAGGACGCGCGCGGGTGGGAGTGCAGCGGCGCCATGCCGCCCGGCGCGAGGTCGATGCGCGCCATGGCGAGCCCGTGCGCGTTCGCGCCCGGCAGGGACGTGGCCGGGCTGGTCAGCGTCACGTTGAACCCGAAGAGCGTGGCGGCCGGGTTCGTCGCCCGCGAGAGCGCCGAGGTGGCGAAGTGGTCGGCGCGGACCATATCCGGGTCGCTGCAGGCCAAGCCGTTGAGGTGGAACCCGGCGGCCACGGTCGCGGTCGTGTCGGCGACGCAGTAGTCGAGGAGGAGGAGGTCGGGATCGGATTTGCAGGGGAGAGAGAATGGCTCGAGGGATGAGGGTGGTGTTAGAGATATATATGTAGTTTGTTATTCCCCATTGTTATGAGGGGTTCTTTGCATATTTACCACCTGTACTTTGTGTATATATACTGGCCCATTGGCCTCATATGAATACAAGCGCTATTCATAACATGGTATCAGAGCCAAAACTAGGGTTTTGGCTTACCTAGGGTTTCGCGCGCCGTCGTCGACTCTGCACCACCGTCGCCGACTCCCACGAGCCGCCGCCGGCCTCCACGCGCCGTCACCGGCCTCCCCGCGCCGCCCGGATCCGGCCTCGGCTCCTCCGGCGCATCCGCCCGCCTCCTTCGCGCTGCCGCTGGCCCGCGCCAGATCCGCGCCGATCCAGGCCGGATCCATTGGCTGCGCCGTCGCTCTTCATCGCCGCCCTCGACGTCCGCTCCCACGCCGTCTCCATCCCCCTCGGCTCCGGCCTCGGCTCCTCCGCCGCATCCGCCGCCGCCTGGGGGTCACCGCCGCCGCCTCGGGTCGCCGAGCTCTTGTGGTGGCCGCCGCCGGCTGCTCCTCCCCCGCCCAAGGCCGCCATCGCAGTCGCGGGCCGCAGCTCGAGGCAGCTGTCGCGGGCCGCCGCCGTTGCCGGTCCCCCTGCCGTCGCCGGTCTCCCCGCCGCCGCCGGTCCCCCCGCCGTCGCCGCCGTTGCCGGTCCCCTCGCCGTCGCCGCTCCCGCCGTGCCTTCTCTGGCTCTGGCCGGTGTGGCTTGAAGGGTTGACCGAGTAAGACTCGGTCGGTTTGTAAACCGACCGAAGAAAAAAAAGAAAAAAAACGTTGTTCTAACCGCCGCGCCGTCCAGCGCCGCCTGTTAGACTTCGTTGCCTTGGTCGCCGCGCCGTCCAGTGCCGCCTACCAATGGGCACCGTTTCCCTCCCTCGTTGCCCGGTGATCTTTGATGGTGTTAATTACACCGACTTCGTGTCTCACATGCGCATTCACATGCGTGGTCTTCGTCTCTGGGGCGTCCTCTCTGGCGATGTCACCTGCCCGCCTTGCCCTATTCCTCCGACGGAGCCTACGCCTGTTGCATTGCCCCCGACAGCCAATAAGGCTGCTGCTGATGATGACGCTGATGATAAAGCTGCATCTGCCTACCAGGAGGCTCTGGATTCCTACAAGGACCGTCTGACCGTCTACACTCAGTGGTACGATGACGACGCTCGGGCTGCTGCTGTCTTCATCGCCAGTGTCCAGCCTCAGTTCTCTTCTGAGGTGGTGGGACTCCCTTCGGCTTTTCAGATGTGGACTCATCTTCGTCAGCGCTACGAGCCCTCTGGTGATGCCCTGTACCTGTCCGTGGTCCGCCAGGAGCACTCTCTTCAGCAGGGTGATACTACTGTTGACGCCTTTTACGCTCAGAGCTCTGCTGTTTGGCGTCAGTTGGACTCTCTCCGCACTGCTGGCTGTCGTACCTGTCCGTGCTGCCTGGAGGTACGTGCTGACCTGGAGTTTCAGCGGGTTTACGAATTCCTTACTCGCCTTCGTCCTGAGTTCGAGCAAAGGTGTGCCCAGCTACTTGCACGCCACCCTCGTGTCACTCTCCTGGTGGCTCTTACCGAGATACGCGCAGAGGAGACTCGTTTGAGTGGTGCTGGTCTGATGCCACTCCCCTCTGTGCTCGCCGCTCGTCCGCCTGCTACACTGCCTCCTCCAGCGGCTACCACAGGTGGTGGTGGCCGTCCTCCGTCTGGAGGTGGCCGTCCTCACTGTTCCTACTGCGACAAGGATGGCCACACTGAGTCCCAGTGCTACAAGAAGAAGCGGCATCTTTCACGCCGTTCTTCTACTGGCACTAGTGCTTCTACGACGACGTCTGCCTCGACTTCTTCAGCAGCTTCTCTCACCGAGCAGGAGATAGCCAGACTTCGACGCCTACTTGCCGCTTCAAGTTCTCCCTCGACAGGTTCTGCTACTGACTCCTCGGGCACTGAGAGACCACCTCCTACACAGTCAGGTACCTCCCCGTGGATTCTTGATTCTGGAGCATCTTTTCACATGACTCCTGATCCTTCCACTCTGTCTTCTATTACACCTCTTGATTCTCCTGTCAGTGTTCTTACTGCTGATGGTACATCTCTTTCTGTCTCTGGTCGAGGATCTCTTAGCAACTCATCCTTTCATGTTCCTTCTGTTGCTCATGTTCCTCGCCTTACCTTGCGGCTTCTTTCTGCTGGGCAGATTACTGACCTTGGCTATCGGGTTATTCTCGACTCTGACTCTTGTTGTGTTCAGGACTGCCACACGGGAGCTCTGGTTGGTTCTGGCCCTCGGCGCCGTGACTCACAGCGTCTTTGGGAGCTTGACTGGCTTCACCTTCCTTCCGCTGCCACCATCGCTGCCAGTCTCTCCGCTTCTGCCACTTCGTCTACCGGCTCTTTCCAGCAGTGGCATCACCATCTTGGCCATTTGTGTGGATCACGTCTGTCGTCCTTAGTTCGTCGTGGTCTTCTGGGGTCTGTCTCAGGAGACGTGTCTTTAGATTGTCAGGGCTGTAAGTTAGGTAAACTGATTCAGCTTCCTTATCCTCATAGTGAGACTGTGTCTTAGCGTCCTTTTGATCTTGTTCATTCAGATGTTTGGGGTCCGGCTCCCTTCGTTTCGAAAGGGGGTCATCGTTATTATATTATTTTTATAGATGATCTCTCGTCACACTTGGATATATTTCATGTCTTCTCGTAGTGAGGCCTTGCCTATCTATAAAAAATTTGCCACTATGATACACACACAGTTCTCCACTCCTATTCGTGTCTTTCGTGCTGATTCTGCTGGTGAGTACCTCTCTCGTCACCTGCGCAGCTTCCTTGCTGAGCAGGGCACTCTCGCTCAGTTTTCTTGTCCTGGTGCTCATGCTCAGAATGGTGTCGCTGAGCGCAAGCATCGTCACCTCCTTGAGACGGCTCGTGCTCTGATAATCGCCGCCTCTATTCCACCTCACTTTTGGGCCGAGACTGTTTCCACTGCCACCTATCTCGTCAACATCCAGCCCTCTTATGCTCTTAAGGGTGCGATCCCTGTTGAGCGTCTCTGTGGTCTTCTTCCTGACTACTCTGCCCTTCATCTGTTTGGCTGCGTTTGCTACGTTCTCCTCGCCCCTCGAGAACGCACCAAACTGACCGCTCAGTCTGTTGAGTGTGTCTTTCTGGGGTACAGTGCCGAGCACAAGGGCTATCGGTGCTGGGATCCTGTTGGTTGTCGGATACGGGTTTCTCGGGATGTGACTTTCGACGAGTCTCGTCCATTCTACCCACGTCCTGCCTCTCCTTCGGCTTCCTCTGTGGAGTCTCTGTCTTTCTTGACCTTTCCAGATACTCCTATATCTGTTTTGCCCTCGTCCACCTGTCCTACTGAGTCTCCACATATTCCCCCTGTGGCCTCTCCGCCGTTGTCGCCGCCTGTGTCGTCTCCTACGACTCCCCAGGCTCCTCCCACTATTGTCTACACTCGTCGACCTCGTATTGAGAATATTTCAGATGAGCCATCTTCTCCTGATGTTCCATCTTCTTCTGATGCTCCATCTTCCCCTGATGGGTCATCTTCTCCTCGCTACGCTCTCCGCGATCGCCAGTCGATTCGGCCTCCTGCCCGTTTTGCCTTTGCTGGCGCAGCTACTCGTGAGCCTGTCTCCTACCGGGATGCTGTTACTCACCCTGAGTGGCAGCTTGCCATGGCCGAGGAGATTGCTGCCCTCGAGCGTACTGGTACTTGGGATCTTGTTCCTTTTCCATCTCATTCTCATCCCATCACGTGTAAGTGGGTCTATAAGATTAAGACTCGCTCTGATGGCTCTCTTGAGCGCTATAAGGCGCGTCTTGTTGCTCGTGGTTTCCAGCAGCAGCATGGTGTTGACTACGATGAGACTTTTGCTCCTGTGGCCCACATGACCACTGTTCGCACTCTTCTTTCGGTGGCGTCTGTTCGCCACTGGTCTGTTTCTCAGCTTGATGTCAAGAATGCCTTTCTTAATGGCGAGTTGCGTGAGGAGGTCTACATGCATCCGCCACCTGGGTATTCTGTTCCTGAGGGCATGGTCTGTCGCCTTCGTCGCTCTCTCTATGGCCTTAAGCGTGTATATATACTGGCTCATTGGCCTCATATGAATACAAGCGCTATTCATATCAGGTGGTACGATCGGTTGCTCTCATGGCTACGCCTCAAGTTCGCTCTTAATTTGGCGGGAAAATGACGTGTCTACCAGACCATCAGGTCCATCAGTCCATCGCAGCAGTAAACTGGCCTCTGCCATGTCTACAAACAACACCAGGAGCACCCTTCCGGGCACAACAGATCGCTTCGCCGGAGGAGATCCCACCGAAGAGGAGTGATCTCCCTACTGAGGCTAGCACACCTCGGGGGAGTGATCTCCCTACATCTCCGCCGTGGCATCGGAGAACTCGCCCCGCGTGATCTCCGCCGATGGTTAGGGCCCGAGCCCACGAATACGGCGGCGGGTGGGTGCGGATGGTGTTTGCATTGGTGTGTGTACGGGTCGGGACTAGGGCTGACAGGATGCTGCGTCGCGGGCGGCGGAGGTGCGGAGTTGAAGCGGTGCCTCGGTCGGATGTAGGATTTCAGGTGAAATTTAGCTGCGTGTAGTATTGCAGGAGATAAATGGATCTCGCATCTGTTAAATGGTGCCATCTCTAGCTATTATGATGATTTTTTTGGGCATAATTAGCAATTGAGGAAGCTTTAGGGAATTGATGCTAATCAGTAGTACAATGTAATTGTAATGCATGTACAATGTACAGAAGGATCTGGCAGTTAGTTTATGTTAATCCGGGCATAAGGAATCGTGGGATATATAACTGATATGGCAAGAAGATTTTACTGATAGGAAAGTTTTCTTGGCACCGCCGCAATTTATGCCGAATGAATACCGGGAGCTTCTCAGGCGTGGAACATATTGGCAGATAGGAATATTTTCAAATGTAGACTCCATTCATAAATCAAGGCATAGAGGGTCGGTCGGGGAATAACTGATGTGAGACTTTACCGACAGGAAAGTTATCTTGGCATCGTCACAATTTATGGTGAATGATTAAATGAATACTGGGAGCTTCTCAGATGTGAAACATATGAGTAGCAGATTGGAATAGTTTCAGATGTAGACTTCATTATTCTTGTTTACACATGCCACATGATTTTTGTTATTTGTTTTCGCTAGCAGTGGCGGAGCCAGGATTTATCGGAGCCTCAGGCCCAAAATTAAGGAGAACATAAGTCTATAACTAATCAACAATCAGTCAAACACAGAAGCTCACCGGGAGAGCCAGCACCGGCGGACGGTGGTGAGTAGTGGGGCCGGCGTCGCGGCGGACTGGCGGAGCCGTGAAGAGGAGGCGGCGAGGCGGGGGCCGTGCCGCGCCGCCGCGGAGAGAAGGCGCCGGGGTGCCGCACTACCGCGGGCCGAGGCGGAGTCGCAGAGAGGAAGCACCGAGGCGGGGGGCGGTGCCGCGCCGCCGCGGGCCGAGGTGGAGATCCACTGAGGAGGCGACGGGCGAGTCAGGGCGACGTTGCGGCAGCCGGCGGGCTCGGCGGAGAGGAGGCGGGGGGCCGGGGGGCGGTGCCGCGGCGGAGATCGGCGGAGAGGAGGCGCCGAGGTGGGGGGCCGTGCCACGCCACCGCGGGCCGAGGCGGGGGGCGGTGCCACGCCGCCACGGGCGAGGCAGAGAGGAGGCGCCGAGGCGAGGGGCAGCCTCACGAGCTCATGGGCGGCGGTGGGGGCTGGGGGCGGCTCGTCGCGCGCGGAGATGCGGCTGGAGGCGGCTCGCGAGGCCGAGACTGGCGAGACGGGAGGGGCGCCTTCGCGGTTAGGGTTGGCAGGCACTCATTGGGCCATGGGGGCGTGATGGGCCTCTGATAGGCTGGCTGCTCGCGAGGAATGGTATCGGGCCAGCCGGAAATAGTCTCGGGCTAGCCAATAAGTCTCGGGCCCAATTACTATACTATATTTTTTTAGGGTATACTTACTAAAATTTTACGTTGTTATTTTTTCTGGGCCTCGGGCCGTTGCCCAACCGGCCCGAGGCCCATCTCCGCCCCTGTTCGCAAGGGATGGCACTTTGGTAGAGATCATCTTTGCAAAATTGTAAAGGGCTATACCCTAGTAGCAAGGGTGGAAGCAGGGCCAGGATGGCCACCCGAACACAAGTCTGCTGCACAATAGACACCCCACTGACCCATGAAGTAGATAGTGCCTTGGTTGATTGGGTTGCCTCCCCTGAACTGATTGGCGAGCTATCCTCCCCTACTGGTGTGCGAAAACCTTCGAGTCTTCCACTGCCATCCTGTCACCCTAAGCCCAGTTAGCCTACACTTAGGGCCTGTTTGGCAAAGCTCCACCATTGAAAAAATAAATCTGGAACAACAGATCCACCAAAAACAGCTCCACCGTGAATCTGGGATCCCACCATGGAGCTGGACAAAACTGTTTGGCTTGCACAGCAGCTCCAGATCCACGAAACTGAGTTTTTGGTGGGAATGGCCTGTTTTGCCCATGGGTTTTATGGTGGTATGGGATGGGGTGTGTAACCAGTGGCAAAAGGTGGGTAATTATCACCCAACTCCACGAGTAGATACAAAATAAGGTTTCGTGGAGCACCCCTTGAGGTGCTCCATGGATTTCATGAATTTGGAGCTAGATTCAGTATTTTGGTGGATCCAGATTTCGTGGAGCTGGAGCGTTTGGGTAAAAATTCGTGGAGTGGAGCTATTTTTGGTGGATCTGGAGTTGGTGGAGCTCTACCAAACAGGCCCTTACCAAGCCAACTCGCCAATACAAAAGCCTATGTTGTTGTCTCCCTCCTGCCACCTGTTTTCAACCCTTGCTTCTTAGCAGAAGACACGGCTTTTGCTAACCTGCATGTGAGCCAAGACAATTGGTTGCTCCTACCACTCCTCCCACTGAAATATTGATCTCTCCTTCTGTGCTTCACCATCCAAGTATATTAGCTCTGTTTGTTCTTTCACTTGTGTCTTCTTGATATATCCAGCAGAGCATTGTGCTTCTGTAGTACGAGGAAATGAAGTTCTCAAAAAATATTTATACAATAATAATGGATCATTCCTTGTAATAAGCCCATGAATTTGATATCATCTCTCCTGCCAAGTGAGCACCAGTATTGTTTTTATTATTGGGAATGATAATTGTTCTTGAAGACATCTGCCAAACAGTAATTCTTTAGTGTAGACCTAATTGTTCTTTAGGACCTCAGAAATATCTTCATTTTTTAAATATGGAAGTAAATACATTTCATATCTTCGTGGATAAATGTGAATATGTTATGTCAAAGCAATAGATTATCACTCCGGAATTTGTAGTAAATTGCTTCCGTGGGTGAAGCAGATCGAGACCACGCGTGGTTGAAGCAGTAAATTGCTTGCTATTTAACTAATTGTTAGTATTTCAAGAGAGAAAATGTGTTGACTTTATTATTATCATGTTTGTGGATGCAAATTTGTTGGTAAAGAACTTTATATTTAAAATAGCAAAACATTTCTTAATTTAACAGTAGGGGGTTTGTTATCCACAATCTCCAAATCAAAATTCTTCAAATTCTACTTATACCATGTTGTTAGAATCACATATGAAACACAGCTCTATTAACCGGAAACACAGCGTATTCGAATACCACTTGATATACTCTGTAGAGTTGCTCAGCTTTACCATAAGATTTCTCAAACTCATAATATCCAGACATGTAACAGGCAACATGCGACTGAGTTGAGAAAATAAGGTTTTTCACCGCTCTCCTCTTTCTACTCTCTACCTTGTAGGCAGGGGCGGAGCCAGGATCCAGACAAAGGGGGGGGGCGACCCGCCAAGGCGCCGACGTCATAGGTCCTGAGCGCCGTGTGTCGGCAAAATTAGACATACACATATATAATTAAACATACGCATATATATTGTCATATAAATTCAATCATAACACATATGGCAAAATAATGTAGCATACGTCTAGCATACTGAAAAGACTCTCTCAGTGGTCGCTGTTGATACTGGAAGAGTTATGACTAATCTTAGCAATCTATCGACCATTGGATAAATAGAATTTTTACCTAATCTCACTAGTCCCTTTGTTAGATCAGCAAGTGATGGCAATGTACTTAGCTCTAGATGGTTGCATACATCAAGTTGAAAATGTGGTAGTTGACACTCCAATTGAGCTTGATCTTAACTTGAAAAATCAGCGGGATAGTACTTTTCCACCAGAGTACTTATCTTTGAAATGTCAAAGCCATCTTTTCTTGGATCTAGTGAGGCACAAAGTGATAGAAGCTCTGTTGCTTGAGAACTGAATCGATCTTCTAACTCAATCAATTGTTGGTCGACCGCAACATTAAACACATCTATTTTATAATGGTGAAGAGTGGTGGTATTATCATTTTTGTTCCGAGATTTGGTCACATCCACACACCTACAAATTGCGACATGTAGTTAAACAAGTTAGATATGTACCATAAGAATAAAAAAATATGTATTTGTGCTCATATTAAAAAACTGAAGGTAAGATAATAACTTACTTGCGATTTAAATCCGAAATCTCAATCTCGTGCTTGTCACAAAAGGCTTTCACCTCCTCAAGAAGTGGTTCCCAGCCATTATTTCTCAAGTCACTAAGCAATGATTTTGTGTTAGAAATGCAGGGGCCTAATTGACTAATTGACTATGATGAAGGGTGATTAAGGGGTCCTATTAATGCATTTGGTGGACCATTGGGGGGGCCAGGCCCCTGCCCGCCCCCCCTTGTCTCCGCCCCTGCTTGTAGGTTATGGACCACACATTGTCGGGTATCCACTGGCCAATGCGGAACGCTACCACCTGATTCTGAGTGGACCTACCATTATCAAGTATGGTTTTAATGTTCCCATTGATTTGAGTAGTTACTAGACCAGATTTGACAAGTCAGTGCTTGTGGTTGAGCGATTTCTGTATCTTTTGCTCAACATACAATTCTAGTCCTTACAATTCACTAACGAGGCAGCCATCCACAAATCAATAACCCAGTGCACTACGGCACTACCACCAATCCATCCCAAGCCTCCTTCCTAAGGTAAGATGGACTCGAACCATCTAGTGGTTTTCCATGATTCATTTTTAACCCTAGTACAATTTTATAAATCTATCAACAAAACACCAAAATACTTAGTAGTATAAAGCCTTTGAGTTACCAATCTACCATGGTAGGTTTTATAGTAATTATTATTATTATTATTAAGGCTTGTCAAGGTGGTTATGGTCATCAAGTAAAATAGGTTTTTTTCAATGTTAGGACATAACTATCATGTCATTCTAAACAATTGTTTTTAAATAAATAACATTGCATAAGTAAAGAATAATGAAATTAAAGGATGGTAGCTTCAATATGATAAAAAAACAGGTGACTTGCCTCTTTATCCATAGTTTCTGATTGTTTTACTGTAGGCTTTAGATTTACACCAACTGCTTTAATGGATCCTATAACTCTTTCGCTAACTAGCTAGCCAAATCTGAATACTAACACAAAAGAACGAATTCAAATAAGTTACTGCTTCAGAAAAATGCAAGCTGAAAATAAAATATAATAAAATAACCAAAATACATAAAGAAAATATGTTTGGGTGGATAGGGTTTAAACGGTGCTTCATTTGGCTGAATAGAGTTGGAAATGGGCTTGGTGGATTCGAGATGGTCAAAATGGTTATATATGTATTAGACCAGGTATGATGGTGTTTGACGCGAAAAATCGCTTGCGGATTTCTAGCCTCGGGGTATAAGATGCAGGCATGTTAGTGTACCAAAGTACACAAAAATAGGTAAACACGAGAAAAGATAAGGAAAATATGTATTTATTCATTCATTTGAGAAGAACAAAATTACAAGTCCCCGTTATATACGCGCTCCGTAGCCTGCTTTGCGTAGCAGATCCGACATAGACGATATGGTATTTTTGATTTTCGGGGCCTCGAAAGGCATGGTAACAATGCTTTATATGGCTTAATGTTAAGATTCACCTTGGTGAGTACTTTGTGTCCTTAGATGTGGTTATGACTCTTTATTTTGTGATTTTGTTTGACGTTAGGGTTCACCAAGGTTAGAAACTTTTTGTCCATCTTAGGATAATTTTATTCAGCTTTTGATCTTGTTTTTTTTTGTTAGGGTTCACCAGAAACTTTCTGTTCTTCATATAAATATATAATACCTTTTGTTTCTTCAATTTTAGAATTTGTTTGTGGTGTGGTATTCAAGTTTCAATATGATGCCATGTTATTTAGAATAAGTTCAATTATATCATGTGTCCACTCACTATTCTAAGTTCGCATATGGCTTCCATGTATGTTGATTTTTTTGTGTGTTCTCATGATCTAATCTTAAAATAAACATGTGTAACTTTGGGCAATGTTTTTCTTAGATTGTTACATTGGTGAAGATGAAGGAAAACTAGTTACCATCTATCAGAATGCATTGTTGGATAAGAAGCATAGGAATCAGTAAAATTATGGAGAAGGGAGTAATTAAGCAAAAGGAGATTGGCCGGGGGCGTCTAGTTCATTGTTTTCATATTCACATCGCAAAGGCCAGTCCCTATTTGTATATTTAATTTCTTATCTTCTCTTCTTTTCTTTTCTTCTCATGTTTTCTTCTCCTATATTCTTGTATGTTTCTTCCTTGTTTTTTCTTGTGACATGTGGTTTTACATGCCTATTTTTTGTTATTCGTTTTGAGAGGTAATTTTTTTATTATTTATAACCGCGTTGACAAAATTTTGGGCTTTGCATTCACCCGTTTTTTTTATGTTCTTAGGTTGAAAGAATGGGTATTACATAAGCTTCAAGGTCTCAGGCTAAAAGTTGAGTCTAAAAGTGTTGGGCCAAGATGGAGTAGGCTGTTAATAGGTCACGATTTGAGATTTGCAGGCCCGATAAGGCTACAAAAGGTCGGCCCATCGAAGAAATGCAGAAATAGCTGAGAGATAAAAAGAACCATAGGATAGAGATCTGATGGCTCAGGAAAGTGACTGAGATTTAATGTTTTTATACATACATATACATACATACATATATGTATGTATGTATGTATATGTATATTTATATACATTGTATGTACATGTATATGTATATACGGTAATACTATTCTGCGCCTGCGCGTTCTATGTACGCAGTTTTGTGTCCCTAAAAGTTATCACTGGCTGTGAGGAAAGTTACTATCGGATGTGTATTGTGAGCGTTCGGCAGTAACTTCACTCGCTATCGATAGTAACTTCATACAGAAATGGCGGTAACTTTCCGGAACAGTGAAGGGTTGGCAATAATTTTATTTAGAACCGATGGTAACTTCATTCAGAAATGCCAATAACTTCCCCCTATATTTTATACCTATGTGCTGATTAGTAATATTATATTTATATGTGTGTGTGTGTGTTTATATGTGTGTGTATGTGTTCTCTCAAGGTTATGTGATCGATCAACTTAAGGGTGAGTTCTTTTAGTATGTAGTTTAAAGCTTTTGAATTCTGTCCGTCTGTCTCTAAAACTGCTTCCTCCAATCTCTACCCCTAAAATCCACCAGTTCATTTCTTTCCTACGACCACTCCAAATTGTGCCCCCAGCAGTCATGAGTTTTCCTACGTCCACACCAATTCATCCTGCGTCCACACCAATTCAACGATCAAGGATCAACTCCCACCTTTCTCTCTCCTTACCCACTCATATCCAACGATCCAAATTCATCCAATCCAAATTCAACGGGGACGCCCACCTCCCCCGCGCGACTCGCGATCCCAGGTGGACCCACCGCGCGCGATCGGGGTCACAGCCGCCGTCCCAGGCGACGCCTCCTCGACTCAGCGAACCCTCACGGGACTCCAGCCGCCGCCGCCCCAGGCGTCTCCAGGCGCCGCCGCCGCCCCAGGCGTCTCCTGGCACCGCCGTCCCAGGCGCCGCCGCCACGTACACGAAGCCGCCGGCCTCGCGCGACTCCTGCGGACGCCGCGCCGCCACGACCACGAAGCCGCGACTCCTATGGATGCTTCCTAGAGAGAGGTAATAATGGTTGATTGCATTAGCACCTGGTATGTAAGCAGTATGATATTTCTAAATTGGAGCATTTTAGCATGTGGAGTATTCATAGGCAGAAGGGCAAAACTTGCAACAATTGCCCATTTGGCTTTACTAAATGAGATTGTGGATCATCCCGTAGTCCTATATTCTATCTCATTGCTATCATATAATTTTTCAATGCACTATTCTGTCTAATGTGAGCTTATACGGCATACATCACTATTAAGGCTGTGCTCTTTAGTCTTAAGCTGAATGATGCAACGTCTTAGTTTAAGCATGATGAATCAATTGCATTGCTTTGGATAGATTTTTCTACAGTTACTTCGTTTCTTTTCTTTTTTAAGACGTGGTTTGTCAACAATTGAACATTCCCTGATTGTGCTCTTGCTAATGTGTTGATTGTTGTTAGCATCTGCCTAAGATGATGATGGTTTTCCCTCGATGAATAATCCGTTTGCTTATCGCAAAACGCTATCAATGGAACAGCATGACTCGCTAAATAGTAAATACTGACCAAGTCTCTTCAGAGCTAATGTACACTGTTTCTTTGTGTGTGTGCGCGCGCGCGCGTTTGATGCAGATGTTGCAACCCGCGGAGCAGTACGTGCCCCAGCCCGAGCCGAAGCATCAGCTCCGGCGAACTAACTCGGTCTCTTTCTAATCGATGACGGGTGATGATATGTACACATAATGAAACTCTCTAGGCGTTAAGGGGTTCGATCTGTACTAGGGTTGCTGAGAGCAATAGCTAAAACGAACTCTTTATCTGCTGTCTCCCTGTTGCAAATTTTCTGGGTGTTGTTGCAAAAGCAATGCATCTTGTTGTGGTTTTGTTGCTGCAATGCAGTCTGCACGCCTGATATTAGTATGAGCTCCTTAATCTGACTGAAATGGTTCTTAGCAGCTTATAGAGGGTAAGATTCCCAATTGCAAACTGAATGCCTTTTATTCAGAATACACGATCCGTCTCACCATTCTTTTGATTCACATGTATGCAGATATCTGGTTGTTTGATTCCATAAGTACCTGCTTATGCGTTAGGTCTGTAATCCTTCTCACCAATCATCGTCCTTGTGTGATTACTGTTGGAAATATGCGTTTATATCTACCAGATGTAAACTTCAGACAAAAAACGTAAACCAAGCTCTTGGTTATAGTTATAGCACTAATCAGTGTTTGCATTTGGTGTAGTGGACGTTTACTTGCTCACTAATGGGGACTCCACAAGAAGGCCCCTCTGCGTTAAGAGACGTAACAAACATCATCAACACAGGTAGAACTGATTTGGGGACTCGAGAAGAAGGCCTCTCTGCGTTCAGAGACGTAACATCATCAACACAGGTAGAACTGATTTGGGGACTCGATGAGGATTCCATAAATAACTATCCTATTGACTTCCTGAATTCAATCACTCCGAATGGCCTGCCCCCACATGTGCTAAAAATTAAAATTAATTGTCCTGTGATCCTTCTCCGCAATCTTGATCCTAACAATGGCTTGTGCAATGGAACAAGACTAATGGTAAGAGCATTCCAGGATAATGCAATTGATGCTGAAATTGTTGGTGGCCAGCATGCAGGGAAAAGGGTGTTCATACCTAGGATCCCAATGTCTCCGTCGGATGATATTTCACTTCCTTTTAAGTTGAAGAGAAAACAGTTCCCCATTCGCCTGAGTTTTGCAATGACCATAAACAAAGCGCAGGGCCAAACCATCCCAAATGTTGGGATCTACCTTCCAGAGCCTGTGTTCTCCCATGGACAGCTCTATGTTGCTTTGTCGAGGGGTGTGTCAAGGCAAACAACAAGAATTCTGGCCAAACCAAAGAAGGAATTAGATCCAACAGGGAAAAGCACCAGAAATATTGTGTACAAAGATGTCCTGGACTGGTGAAAAATTGGTAAGTAAATTTTTTTACCCAAACTACGCTCGTTCAACATGGACCTAAAAATTATCCTTCTACAGGAAGCTGACAGGCTTTTTTGTTATCAACTTTATGCGCTTGTGGAATGGTATAAGATTACCGTTGTTTTCAATTGTCAGTAAATAATCTTTTGTGTACTTGGTAAAAACATTCTACAATTAATTGTTATTTTGTGACAGTCAAGTGTAATAATTTGTACAGGATAGGAATGCACCGAGGACCAAATTCTTGGTAGAGATGTTGAAGTACAAGGACAACGAATCTAAAGACAATATTCCTGAAGATATACAAGAACTTATTAGGCGTGTGGGGATTTAGGTGGCTTCAAAAGATGTAATAGCTGTGATGTTATTTATTTGCAATGTTGCTCTTTAAGCATAATTGCTATGGACTCAACAATATGATAACTCATCATGAATCTCTTTTGGCATGAGTCTTAATCTATCTCACTATTTACTTCATTTTTAAGAAACATAATCTTTTTGTTTTTTACTGTAACGTTAGCATGGGCAAGGAAAAAAATATCGTCATTTGGTTGTTTTCATGTGCATCCCTCAAATGCCGCCGTAGCGTTAGCACGGGCACTCTACTAGTCTTCCAATAAGCTAACTCTTGCAATGTTATAGTAGTCCTGGATAGTAGGAATGTCACACTCGGTAGTATAATGGACCCCTGCATAAGTACAACTACAGTATACTTAAATACACCCGTTCATCATTTTGTTTTTATTTTTTAGTACAAGCAAATATCTTTTTAATATAATGTTTATAAATTAATTATAAAGATACTTAACAATATCATCTATATTAACTAAAATAGCGCACGAGTTTTTCTTACTAAATACTATCTCACCAACAGACAAAAACAACCTGCTAAGGGCATCTCCAACCGGTTCTTTATCCTGCTCTTCATTGTATATTTACCTAATATGACTCAAGAAATGGACTCCAACCGGTTCTTTATCCTCCTCTTCATTTTTATCGAGTCGTTATTTTCTCCCGGCCGCTAGCTAGATTTGGCGAGCGCCTCCTCACTCGTTTCTCAAATAGCTAGGCCATTGGAATGCTAACTCAAATAGAGAGCTGAAAATAATAGCTAGCCTCTTCATCCTAGGAAATAGAGAGGGAGAAATGACTAATGGGATGGTGTTGCTCTAAGAGCATGTACAATACAAGATGCTTATATATGAGTGCTTAAAGAGAGAGAGAATATAGCCACATCATCAAGCATCCATGCAAAAGTTATTTCCTCCAATGCAAACATCTCTTCCATAGGTGCTTAGATGCTATATTATCTATTAATACATATAGTTATACACATAAACACCTACTAAGCACAGGTGCTTATTTAAGCATCAATGCTTTAAAATAAACACCTTATCTATTCTATGTGGCAAGAAAAATCAATTTTTTATTATTAAGTATCTCTCTAAGCGGCTGCATTGGACATGCTCTAATAACGCCGAAAAAAACAGCCCGCGCTCAACTCAGGAGTGATGCTCCTGCTACAGTTTGAACTATTCAACTCCAACTGAGCGGGAGTAACAACAGTGGTAGTATATTGACACACGTCGCGCCTCGAGTCCATCGATCTGGAATACATTTTTACCGGCTGCCTATCTCTCCTCCCATATTTAACCACACGCACGCCGGGTCGCCTCCCGGCGCCGCCGCGCGCGCACGCCATGAAGCAGCAGCACCCCACCACCTCGACCCTTTTGGCGCTCCTCTCCCTCTCGCTCCTCCTCCTCCGCCTGCTCCTCCGCCTCCGCCTCGCCGCCTTCCGCGACGCCGCGCTCTCCCTCCACCTCGTTGCGCGGCTCCGCCTACGCCCAGTCCACCTCCGCCTCCCGGACCCCCACTCCACCACACTCCGCGTCTGGTGCCCCGCCTCCCCGTCCTCCAAGCCGCCGCTGCTCCTCCTGCACGGCTTCGGCGGCGACGCAAAGTGGACGTGGGCGCGCAACTTCTCCCACCTGTCCCGCCACTTCCACCTCTACGCGCCCGACCTCCTCTTCTTCGGGTCCCAGTCCCGCTCTTCCTCGCCGCTCCGCTCCGTCGCCTTCCAGGCCCGCTGCGCTGCGGACGCCATGCGCCTCCTCGGCGTCCATCGCTACGACGTCGTCGGGATCAGCTACGGCGGCTTCGTGGCGTACCGGATGGCGGCCATGGAGGCCGGGGACCGCGTCGCCAGGGTCGTGGTCATGTCCAGCGGCGTCGCGGCCACGGTCGGGGAGATGAGGGCGATGGCGGCGCGGGAGGAGAGGGCGGTCGAGGACGCGCTGCTGCCGGAGAACGCCGACGGGCTGCGCCGCCTCGTCCGCCGGTCCATGCACCGCCCGCCGCCGTGGATGCCGGACTTCGTGCTCGACGATTTCATCCAGGTCAGTGTCGTTTTGCTTGTCTGTTTGCTCAATTTCATTTTTGTTTCTCTGTTGTTGCTTAGTGTGCGATTTTTCGGACGTTGGTTTATATCTTATAATTTAAATATTTAAATTTTAACTGTTCGTAAGAGATAAGTACGTGTAAAAAAATAATTAAATATAATTTTGATTGGTACAATTAAATTCAGTATATTATTTACTATAATCTTTTCATTGACTCATCTTAAAAAAATATACATCATTTAAAAGTTATTTATTGTATACAGAGCATAAATTGATTTTAAGTTAAACCGAGCTCACCCTTGATTGGGTACTGTGCTCTGTGTCGCAGTTTGTCGCATCACAACGCACAGACTTCATTTTTGAGAGGTGATTTGTCGCGAACTTACCATGAATAGACCTGATGCCACTAGCTCATCGCATGCACGTGCTTACGCTAGCGCGAGTTCGGTTTGGCGCAAGAATAAAGGGTCCTGAGGAGAGAGCGTTCAGAGTCTGCATGGAAGGTCGAGGGGTGTTTACATTGAAAAATAAGTTAGATGTCCGAATATGTTTATATTAATTTTTGTTTGTGTTTTTTATTTAAAGAAAATATGAATATCTAAAATTTGAAGTGGTTTTTACTTATTTCTACCATAATCTAGAAATAAAGTAGGGGTCATGAATATATCACGTACCCACTTATTTGGCTCCTGTTTCACATATACATCTCTTACTTTTCTACTGCTATGTTTCCTTTTAAAAACTATTTTTTATCTATCATTATTTATTTCAGACAAAAATCGTCTGTCCGTAATAAACATAAACATACGTGAGATCAAGATCCTACGGATTTAAAAAAAAGAGAAGAGGGTGAAGAGAGAGAAGACGAGTATGCTGGAAGAGAGAGATGAATATTATATTTCCCAGTGTGCCCACCGAGTCCACCTTAGCAACCGGGCGCACGCTCGACTCGACGGTATTGCAAATTGCAGGCAAGCATATCGATCCGTATGAGCGTATGCATGTTTATACGAAACATGTTTAGTATAGCTGAAGTTAGAACTGTCTAATACGAAACTGTGTTAGATGGAGTATTGCATTGTACTTTGTACATGCGTGCAACTTGTAAGCCTGTCTAAGAAACAGTGGCGGACCCAGATCAAAAAATTAGGGGGGGCTAATGGTGAGGCAGAGTCCTTGCTGGCTATCAGGGGATCCCTGCCGCCGGTGGCCTGAACGATGCGCGCGGTGCATCGGTTCATGTCAGGGAGCCCTCCATGCGGACGGAGAAGCCACTTAACCAGATGGTGTTGCACTGACGCACCGTCAAAGGGGTGTCGCCGCCGCCGCACTGGATCGCCATGCGAGAGTCTGCATCATCATCATACCCATGATACGACCAATATTGATTACTGCAAATTCGTCCATCTTTAACTTTCTTTCTTTTGGAAGTACTAGTAGGAATTAAGCTGCATCAGAATGATCAGAGCAACAATTATGCAAACCAGAGAAAGCACCAAAGCGCGATAGAGCTCTGTTCAAGCCCACAAGCACCAGTCTAGAACTACTCCAGATGGTAACCAAAAAGCCAGGGTATACCGAGTACTCGACGTACAGCTACATCACCCCAAATGTAAAACATCGTCATTCCGTAGTTGGTGCTACGAGAAGCATATTTGGATAGAAGCAAAGTTAACCCGAACGCCAAAAAAAGTAGAGCAAAAAATTTCAAGTGCTGAGAGCCCGAGAACACTACTAAAAAGTACACAGTAGTCAAGGTTCAATCAGCTGTAGTCCAGGACGCAAGAGCTCCGCTAAATAGGTTTCGCAACATTACAGAGCGCACAAGAAAGAAACTAACAAAAATCATCGCATCTTTATGGAAAACAAAACCGGCGCTAAGAATGCTTGTCGCAAAAGAATGCTAGTTCTTAGGTAAATCTATACGGCAAATCAAGATGTGTTCAGAAAGACCTAACGGCTCAACAGAAAACCATACAACTGCATTGTTCATCTCTACAAGAATAATGAAAAATAAAATTAGGTGAAATATGTAAGAAAGAAAGGGGGAACAAAATAAATACAAAGGGGATAGTTTCCTCAGTCATAATACAAATTGCTGCTTGATCAGAGCAACGCTGCAGCTGCAGCAAGATCAGAGCAACTTTGGCATTCTTCTTCAGTCTTCACGCCCAGCATCAGGCGGCGGCAGCAGCGGGGCTGTGGGTGGGGCGGCCAGGGTAGGGGGGCGCCAGCCCCACCTGACCCCCCGGTGGGTCCGCCGCTGCTAAGAAACCACTGTTGCCAACTGCCGTAAAATCCAGCCAGCTTTGATTTCTAGTTTGTTAATTTCGTTTTTTTGTTTTTTGGATTTTTTGCCTTTTATTTTTTTATATTCCTTTGCATTATATGTGATTGGCTAACAAGTTTTTTCTATTTTAATTTTTTTAATTTAATTACGCTAAAAAAACCACCAACAACTACAGTACAAAATAAGTTATTTATGATACCAAACAATAAAAAATAAGTCATAAGCCACCAATCAATTCCATCGCAACAGTTATGAAGTTGTAAAATACCATCATGAAGAACATAAACTTACAAATACCATTGCAAACACAGAAAGCTTTAGGTCATGTTCATTTTGGCTTGAGTTTCTGGCTTATACTATTTATAAATTTTATTTTTTTCTGGCTTTTTGAGCTTTTTGCTGGTTCTTTTCTCCCGTATTCGTTTGTATTATCCGTGATGGGCTAACCTATTTTTTATTTTTTTTAAATTTAGTTACACTAAATAAGTCACTATCAACCACAGTATAATTTTAGTTAACTATAGTATAATTTTAATCATAAGTTAACTTATTTCAGTCCAATGAAGCAGCACTTAGTAACATTACGGTGATATTGTCAATCCCATAGGTGCGAAATGACCATTGTACTCCCGTCTTTTTTTCTTTGTTTTATTTCGTTCTCTTTATGGCCGGTCCCACCTGCCTACTTTCTTCACCCTCTTCTCTTCCTCTATTTTTTCTTCATGCTCTCTTCTTTCTCAACCGAACCACAACTCAGCAGCAATGGAGTGCTAATGAGGCTTTAGGAAGGATCAAAATGGAGCAAGAAAGACCAGACGAATCCATTGGTGTTGGTGGTTGACGAAGTATATGTGTCTATTCTTTTCAGCTTCTAAAAGCTGTTTTTGACTTTTTTACAGTAATATCTTTTAAACGGAGTATCTTTTTAAGATAAGGTCTATTAGTTAATTGTAATACGTACTGTACCGACTTCATTTATATCGGTAAAAACCGCACGTGAGTTTCTGTTACTTTATAATTTTCCACATAAACAACTTAAAAATCACAAGTCACAACTAAAAATTATAAGCTTCGGACAAAAATAACAGACCCTATGTCTATAGGTCATCTTGCCGTCAACCACATTGGCTCATCAGCTTCCCTGCTCGAGTTTGGTTGGAATACGATTTGTATCCGTGTAAGTGATATGGTTCATGATTATAATTAGGCGTGTCACGTGTGTATGCAAATCCATAACTAGTGATTTACCACACTCCAGCATCATTAGGCCAGCTCGATTGGGTAGAAGATATGTGTACATTATCTGTTCTTTTGAACAATGGTTAATAGCTTTTAGCACGTGTGATTACAAATTCATAACTAATGATTTACTACACTCCAACATCATTAGGCCAGCTCGATTGGGTAGATCTATTCTTTTGAACAATAGTTTATAACTTTTAGCTGTAGCTGATAATTTTTATCTATATTTTTGATACGATAGTAGACTGTACAGATACCAATATAGACGGTGCATATAGTTTTAAGCTCAGAAAATCATTTAGAGAGTTTGTTTTAAAAACGTCTAATTTATTTTAACTTTTAAATAAGACAAAAAAACAAAATAACGGGACCGGACCAGATCAGGTAAATATTTTGGCATGGTACTCGAGAGTAGTTTCCGGATGGTGGGAGGGCAAGGAAGGTAGATCTGGACGTCTGACGTGCCGTCGATCTCGTCGATTCCTTTGGTCGCTCTGGGCCATTACGTGGCCCACGTGTCGTCGCCAAAATACTACTAGCAGCCACCACTGACACGTACTCCTTGGACCACACCTGTACCACAGTATAAAATTGCCCGATCCTTTCGTTTCAGTAATTTACATTCTACAATCTACAATGAGCGTTTAGGCCCCGTTTGGTTCAAAGGAATTTTGGAGGATTTTTTTGGAGGAATCAGTTCCTATAGGGAAGTTGTGGGAATCTAGCGTTTAGAATAGAGGATTGGGGTCAAAAATTTCCTTTGGAAAGTTTCTAGTTCCTGTACTTTCACGGGAAAACAAAAATCCACCCCAACCTCTTTGGAAATTTTCATGCGATTCAAGCGCACGTAGCTACATTGTTCATTGGAAAATGTGAAGATTCAAATTTATTTCCTGCAATCCAAACGGTCCACATTTTTCGTTCCTATGGTTTGTATTCCTGTAGTTTTCCGCTTTTCACTTTCCTTCGTTCCTGCGCTTCCTACCATTTCTCTGTTTTGCATTCCTTTATTCCAAAGAGGGCGAGAAAGGCAAGCCTCTCTTTTTGTTCCATCAGCAGCCATATATAAAGGAGAAAATCAACTCCTAAGCAGCGAGTATACGTCCGTGCCATGCAGACTGCAGTGCACACTGCTGTCCGGCAAGTTCTAAACTTGCAATGACTGGGATCCGGCAGAGCATGCAGATGAAGAATACTATCAACCACACTATTGTTTTTTACTTTTCTGACGACTTTTAATTTTAGCTTCTATCAACCATACTATTTATCACACTAAATAACTATGCCAATATCAAGAATACGGAGGTGGTTCGGCCGTGGGAAGGAGTGCAATCAACTTGTACCTGGCGTCCGTCCCGCTTACCTTACCCAATTTCTCAGTCTCCTGCTCTTTCTGCCCTCTAGTTATTAGATCACATCCTATTCTAGTTCAGTACGATGAATTTACTTTGTGGCACCGTTTCCATCAGATCGAGAAGATTTTTCTAAGCACGTCGAAGGATATTGCTACTGGTTAGGATAAATGGATGATTTGAGTCAACACGCAATGTAATAGTGCATGACGACGCAGAACGAGCTGAACATATCGTGGGTATTGATTAGGACAGTACGAATTCAAGTCTGTTTTATAACACAAGTGTAAAAGTTTCGAGTAAATTGCGCAATAGTCATTACACACTGTCGCGATGTGTCACTTCCATTGAGCATTCAATTCAAGTGATAGGAGAAAAGATCATGTTCAGATACTGAGGTCTCACTAGTCGCGCCACGTAGGTCTCTAAGCTACCGTTCGTAACAATTTTGTTCTTGCTGAACTCATTTTGTGCCCGCTTGAAAATTACTAGCCTCATAGACGCGGTGTCACGTCGCGTCAGTCACCGTGTGTATCGAAATAAAAGAGGCGATAATTCGTAAAAGGTTTTTTTTAAAAAAAACTGAGGGCGCATGTGTATTTTCGGAAAAGTCAAAGGTCTTTTTCGTAAAAAACCGAGGGCACATGTGTATTTTCGGAAAAGTAAAATGTCTTTTTCGTAAAAAAGCGAGGACCTGTACATAAGTAAATAAGTAAACGAGGACCCGTACGTAATTTAGAAAACCGCGGGGGGCTATCCTGCAAAGTGGAGGGGCTAAAAAAACTGGTAGAGACCTTTTCGCGAGAACCGATGGCCTTTACGTAATTTCCGAAAAACGCAGGGGCTTTTTCGCAAAACGGCTCCCCCGACTGTACGGGAATTCAGCGGCCACGCGCCGGGTGCAGCGCGCGCATGGGCGACGTGGCCGCCTCGCCCGGCCGGGAATCCCCCGCTAATATGAAGGGTATGATGTCATTTCTAAGGCGATGCTTTGTTTTGCCGCAGCTGATGCTCGTGGACCAAAGAAAGGAGAGGGCAGAGTTGCTCCACGAATTACTGAAGAACGGAGCTGGCATCGATCCCCTCCCGGTTCTTACTCAGGTCTGTGCTTGCATGTACCTAAATCAAAACCATTGAAAAAAAACTGTTCGAATCCGTAATCAATTAGTTGGGTTAGTTAACTGCAAAACTGCATCCATCATCTGTATATCTTGCTCATTCCTCATACGTGTCCAATCGGGAGCTAAGTTATTGTGGCAACACAAAAACTCTTCTTTAACTGTAGTTTCTCTATTATCCCCTTTGGATCCTTTCCAAAGTAACAAGGTTTAATTTTTGCTCCACAGAAAACATTAATTCTCTGGGGAGACAAAGACCAGGTGTTCCCTATTGATCTTGGCCACAGACTGCAAAGGTAAAACGAAGGATCCACTGCACCGTATACACTGCTTTCCTGAATTCGCTGAGGAATTTCGATATTTGACACTGAATACGTACGTCTCTCAACTTTTAACTCTCAATTCGCACGCCTTTGGAAATTTAACCCTGTCATTGCGAATTCTTTTGATTCAAGGGATTCTCCTCATTTTCTCTCCTTTTATATTTTGACACTTGTCACTGCGAAAATGAAGAAAATCCCTTGAATCAAAAGAATTCGCAGTGACAGAGTTAAATTTCCAAAGACGTGCGATTTGGGGGTTAAAAGTTGAGAGGCACATGTATTCAATGTCAAATATCGAAATTTCTCGAATTCGCTACACCACATTACTGCTCATTTGAAGGACTACTGTAGAACTGAGTGTGTTTTTCATGCTGTCATGCCTGACTGCAGGCATCTAGGAGAGAAATCCAGGCTAGAGATCATCAAGGGCGCAGGGCACGCGTTGCAGCTGGAGGGAGCCGAAAAGGTGAACCGGTTCATCAAGTCCTTCCTCCTGGACGAACCAAATGGGCCGGAAAATAGGTACATAGTATAATCTGGGGGGAACTGTGTGTAAACTGCATGTAAAACCAGAAGAGCAACTATGACCTCGTTCTTTTTTGCTTTTAAGTTGTTTTTTGATTTTAATTTATTTTAGTAATAACTATTTATTAGATTAATAAGTCATAATCAAAAACTATAAATGCAAAAGAGCAAGGCATATAGTCTGCATGCATGCAAGTGCCCGCAAGTATCCAAAGCGGGGTGTGGAACGAATGGTTTTGTGCGATAATGTCCGAGGTAAAACTCTTCTGGCTGGAACAATAATGCACAGATTCTTGCTCTTTCTATCTGGTCCCCTGAATTCCCGGTGCTTCACAGGCCCTGTGTTTTTTCTTCTGGCTGCAATTGCGCGCAAGCCGTAGTACTAAACTGACATGCGTGTTCTTGTGAGGTTCTTTTTAGATCAAATGTATTCTTGTGAGGTTCATGGACCATTTTTTTTTGCCGGCTACCCACTTGAATATAACCTAACAACAGGCTAATACAATTCTCATAGCAAGCTCATACTGTCCTCCCTTTATTTTTTTTTTCTTCTTTTTGTCAAACGATGCTTCTCTTTGAGAAAGCAAGAGCGCAGAATCTTCCCTTGACGGCTACTCTTCTCATCCTCTGTATGATGCACATTGGAAACGCCCACGTGTAGAAATCCTAGAGGGCCGCACCGCGCCGGTCCCACCAACGGACGGCTCTCCGTCAACATCATCACCGTTCCCACTCAAAGCCCCCTCCTAACCAGCTTTCCAACCTTATAAGATTTTACTTTTAAAAACTAAACAAAATGTTTGGTCCACACAACTACCCTTCCTCCCTTAGGGTACTTCCAATACTCCACGTCAGCTGATATCCATAACTTTAATTAGTCTATCACATAAGCAAAAATCCATTATAGAAGTATATTTAAGGAGGAGAGAGGTAAAAACAGTGTCTCATGCAAGACATCAGCTTTTTTAGAAGACTAAGCTAGATGAACACAAAAGAAACTTCACTGGAATGAATTAGATGTCCATAGAACACGTTTTGTGAGCCTAACTGGATTTTATGCACCCGTCTGGATCTTCAACCTGGTCTTTTATGAAACACGTTTTGTAGACTATAAGATTAAAAGATATAGTAGATCATAATACATGCAACAATAATGATATTGGAATAAAACACATAGACACTATCCATTGGGACAGTTGTATCTAAACACTTATTTAATACATACTCTCTCCTCATAGACATTGCTATGGAAACTACCCATTGGAAATGCCCTTAGTGCTTCTCTAATAGTATCAGCTTAGCTGTCTCTTAGCTATATTAAATAAGTAAAATCCTATGTGGAGGAGAGAGGAGATGAAGAGAGATAATATGTTGTCTCTTATGCAAAAGACGACTTGAACCCCATAAACCAACGTAAAAAAAATGAGAGGGTGTGAGACAAGAAGTTATGGTAAAAATAGTATAAGAAGATATTGCCTTTAGTATTGTCTTAAAATGAAGTAGAAATCTTAGAGACAATCTTAAAAGATAAACTACTGTAAATGCCCTTATGCCTTGCAAACCTGCAACGCTACTACATTTCTCCTACCAAATGCGTCTCCCATGCACACTAGTGCACCAAGAACTTGACACTGCTGCTGCTGCTAGCTCAGTGGCACCAAACCATGGGGGCTACCCTAAGCCTAGTACCGCTCATCGACTACTTCACTCGCCACAAGTTCCTTGCCGCCGGCCTCCGCCCCCACGCCATCACGCTCCCTTACCCCAATAGCGGTGGAGGGTTGACCTGCACCATCCACTACTGGACCCCGCAAAGGGAGCTGTGGCTCTCGCCGCTGCTACTTGTCCACAGCTTCAGCCCCTGGGCCACCTGGCAGTGGCGCTGCCAGGTCTGGTCCCTTTCCCACCACTTCCACCTCATCGTCCCTGACCTCCTCGGCTTCGGCGGCAGCTCGTGTGACTCCGCCTCGGCGCTGCAGGCATCAGAGGTCATGTAACCCGTGACGCTGGCAACGTTGCTGGATTCGGTAAATGATAAATTTTAAAAATCCGTAGCAACGCATGGGCATTTAACTAGTATCCTTCTAAATACCACTTATTTTAGCAACTACCATTTATTTTCAGCAATCAGCCGCGATAGATGTGCATCACTATCCTCTGCAAAGAATAGCACTACTACAGAGTACAGACTACTACTACATTGCTTAAGCAGACGATTTTGTTCTCCTGTCAGAAACTTTTCACGGATAACAGGGAGCAAGTTATTCAGCTTTTCAAGGGGGTTACAGTCGGCACAGATAAGTGTTGAGGAACCGACGCTGGAGACCAGTCCGAACGATTCCTCTGCTTAGAACAAGAACGAATCAATCACAGAATCACAGAATAATAGATTGAACACAGAGAGGTAGAGAGAACTCCTGGTCTTTCTTTATTGCTTTAGATTGCATCAGGGGTACATAATGAGGGGGGTCTAGGTCCCTATTTATAGTCTACGGTGGGGTGCCCAATTAGATCAGGACTCTGGATAGAGTCCAGGTTTCCTAACACTCCCCCTTGGGCACTCACCCAACATGCTCATGCCTCGTCAAAACTCCATAAAAACCCAGTGGGAAAAATTTGGAGAAAGAGTACATGATACATGTGATGCTGCGATGCACGAATTGCCTCGTTAAAAACCTTGGTCGAGAAACTTCATGGAAAACTCGTCAAGGGAAAAAGAGTACAATTCACCCAAATTCATTTAGTCTGCAAGACTTTATTTTTGGGTACTTAATCTTTATGATCAAGATTTATTAGCGGGCTTGTGAGAATTCTCCCCCTGAATTCTGCACTTCTCTAAGTCTCATCATTCCAATTCCACGCACGCACCTTTCAAAGCTAGATGCGCGGAGTGACTTAGTGAACAAGTCTACATGACTTAGTGTGCAGTACTTTAATCTTGTCCATCTTTGCAATTCATGAGCATAGAGGAACTTGGGGTTGATATGCTTACATAGCCCGTCTACACTAGTGCAACGCAAGCTGCATTATCTTCATGGATAATTGTGGGGGTTTGCACAATGTTCATTCCACATGACTGCCGGATGTGGTGATCCGTTCAGCGGAACCAAGCGCACTCTCGTGCGGCTTCATACAGTGCTATAATTTCTGAGTGGTTCGTCGAAATAGCTACAAGGCTTTGCTTAGACGATTTCTAGGAAATTGCAGTTCCACCACATGGAAATACATAGCCTGTTTGCGACTTAGCGGTATGCGGGTCAGACAGGTACCCAGCATCTGCATAGTCAATCAAGTTCAAGTCTTGATTCTTTCTGTAAGACAATCCAATGTCTTTGCTTCCTTGGAGGTATCGGAAGGTGTCCTTTATGCCCTACCAATGCCTGTTGGTGGGCTCTGCACTGTACCTTGCCAACAGGTACACGGCAAATGCAATGTCCGATCTAGCGCAGTTTGCTAAGTACATGAATGCTACCACTGCACTCAAGTGTGGGGATTCCGGTCCCAGGACTTCCTCCCCCTCTTCCCTAGGTCGGAAAGGATCTTTTTCTTGCTGTAAAGACCTCCCGATCATCGGTACTTTCGATTGGTATGCCTTCTCGAAGTCAAGCCTTTCTAGCACCTTCTGGGTGTAGGCCGACTGATGTACCAAGACTCCTTCAGGGACATGCTCAAGCTGCAGGCCTAAGCAAAACTTGGTCTTGCCCAAAACTTTCATTTCAAATTCTGACTCCAAGTAGGAGCTTACTTCTTTTATGTCTTCGGCTGTCCCGATGATATTCAGATCATCTATATACACAGAGATTATACAGAACCCATTCTGGGATCGCCGTATAAATACACAAGGATAGTCTTCATTGTTCGTGTAGCCTTTCTTGCAGAGAAAGTCGCATAAGCGATTATACCACATTCTTCCAGATTGTTTCAGTCCATACAGTGACTTTCTGAGTTTCACACTGTACAGATTTCTATTTGCTCTGTCTTGGTTCGGGAGAGGAATTCCTTCAGGGACTTTCATGTAAATCTCCGAATCCAAGTTACCGTAAAGGTATGCAGTCACAACATCCATCAATTTCATTTCCAAATTCAAGTTCACTGCCATTGAGATCAAATATCTAAAGGTAATTCCACTCATGACCGGGGAGTAGGTTTCTTCATAATCAACTCCAGTACGTTGAGTGAAACCTTGGGCTACCAGCCTTGCTTTGTATCTCACTACTTCATTTCTTTTATTTCTCTTTCGAACAAATACTCACTTGTGCCCAACGGGGTGTATGTGGGGAGGTGTGCGGCATACGGGCCCAAACACCTCTCTTTTATTCAGAGATAGCAATTCAGTTGCTATTGCCTTCTTCCAATATTTCCAATCTGATCTTTTCTTACACTCAGCGAGCGATGCAGGCTCGGGATCAAGATCGATGATGGTGGCAATTTTCTTTGCGAAGTAGATATCGATATTAGCTGTTGTCCTATTCAGGGACTCTCCCGTGTGCACATAATTTATAGCTATTTCTTCATGAGTTGCTTCTTCTAGAGCGATTGCTTCTGCTGGAGATTTACCTTGCACATCGCTTCTTTCAATTACGGTGGCAAGTCCCTTTAGTTTTTCGGCTTCGATGTGTGCGCACACATCCATGCCTATGGGGATATTCAGATCCGGTATGCCCTTTTTCTGAAGGTGTCATACTTGTGCCAGGTCTCAACTGGCTCCCCTTCTCATTCTGGGGGACTTCAATGATCGGCTGTGATAAATCCCTTTTATCATTTTTCGCCAGGCGTCCCCGGTTACTAAGGATTCGAGGAACCGGAGTTCTCGTCCTCATTTTTTTTTCTGAGGCCTCTGGACGAGATTAGGGATACCTTCTGTTTCTTTGGTATTTCAACCCTCTCCGGTGCAGTGCGTGCAGGCACATGCGACTTAGTCACGCTCTTCAAATCAGTAAAGTGATCAGGCAGCTGATTTGCTAATGCTTGCAAATCTATTTTGTCTTCTGGACTTCTCTTGTCTTCTGGACTTCTCTTGTCTTCTGGACTTCTCTAGTGCGCGGGTCATCTGCATGGATTCCCCAGGCTTGCCACGTAATTTCCCGACATTCTTCATCAAAGGGTTGATTTCCTCCCCCTAATGTTGGGAAATTTTCGGTGGTGACACTTGCGCTAGTTGCATAGGTGAGTGGATGTTGTAGGCCGAAGGTCTAAGGTTGATGAGATTTGCTGCATGAAGGACTGCGTGTGCCCAACATGTAGCTGACAAATTACTTTTATGCAAGAGGGGCCGGGCAATGAATTTAATTCTTTTAATTAAAGCCTCTGCCAAACCGTTCTGGGTATGGATATGCGGTACCGAGTGCTCAACTGCAATTCCCATCACCATCCAATAATCATCAAATGCCTTTGAAGTAAATTCTTCGGCATTGTCCATTCGGATGGACTTGATATGATGATCTGGAAACACATTTCGGATGCGAATGATCTGCGAGATCAATTTTGCAAAGGCGTGGTTTCTTGTGGACAACAAACCCACATATGACCACTTCGATGAAGCGTCAATGAGCACCATGAAATACTTAAATAGCCCTGAGATGGGCTGAATGGGACCGCAAATATCTCCCTGGATGCGTTCCAGGAATGCAGAGACTTCATCCTTCACTTTCAGAGTGGAGGGTCTAGTTATTAGTTTCCCGGTGGCACATGCAGGGCACACAAAATCTTCATGATTCGGGAAATTCTTCACATTAATATTATGCCCATGCGAGTTATTTATTATGTTTCTCATCATCCTAAGATTTGGGTGGCCTAATATGTCATGCCAGAGACAGAAGAGTTCAGAGCTTCTAAACACTGTTTTCAGAACAGTGTACGCTGCAGGCGGCTTAATGTTGGTATAATATAGCCCAGTTTATAGCGAAGGAAGTTTTTTCTAATATTCTTTTGCCATTCTCTTCGCGCTTCATAATGAGCAGGTATTTCTTACCGTACTCTTCTTCAGTCTCAACGTGGAAACCGTTGGCGCACAAATTCTTAAAACTTAGGAGAGTTCTAGTCAATTTTGGGTACAATAAGGCTTCTTCAATGACCAAAATTGTGCCCATTATGGCTCTTCCCGAACCAATTATACATGCATCGCTTCTGGCGATTGTCGTAAGGCTGCCAGTGCTCTTACGAATCGACTGAAAATACTCAATCTCTCTTAAGATGATATGTGTTGTGCCGCTGCTGGCTAAGCACACTTCCTTCATAGGGCACTACACATGTTCTAATATAGGGTATTTATTAACATGTATGAGAAGGCAATCAACACATAAATAAGATACTCCAATATCAGAACATATCATGCCATCATAAACTGAATAAATGAATGAATTCATCAAATATCATCCAACCATCACGAGAAAGGTAACAATTCTTAAGTACCATCCATGCAAATTCTAACATATTCTTCCACACAAAATAAATGACAGTTAAAGTCTAAATGCATTCAGTGCACAAGACTTCTTCTGCTATTTTCTCGGGGTTGACATTCTCTTCAACAGAAATCAGGACGGTGGCTGCTTCTAGGTCGAGAGGGGTGCTGCTGTCGTAATGGTCTCAAACACCATCAGCGCAGCCAGCTGCTCAGAACGCTCCCCCTCAACAGATGCAGAGTGGGCTTCATGTGCCCTTTGCCATCCGTTTTGGCTTGCTAGCCTTATTCTCACGTGGAGCATCTAATTTGCCTTTCTGGGCTGCGGTCTTACCCTTCTTTCCCCTTTTCTCTATCAAGGGCTTTCGCACCTTGTTGCTCCCGGTGTTGGCTTCACGACCAACGGAGCTCCCAGGTGGCTAAGTGACGTAGTTCTTACAGAGAACTTTGTCCCGAGCCTCCGCAACTTGCATCATATCGGTCAATTCGGCGTATTCCTCATAACCATCTTGACGATAATTGCGTGCGGATTGTACTTCATTTGGGTGGAAGGATTTTCTCAATTTTCTGTATTGGGGTACAAATCCTGTGTAAGGCAGAATTGTATTCCCTAACCGTCTTAAAGTCGGCAAACCTTAGTCTGATCCACTCCTACTCTGCTTGAGGAAGAATGGTGTACTTTAGCCTCTCAAACCTGCTTCTTGGGTGCGGTCCAGAGTGCTAGCGCACTATTCTCTACCATGTACTTATTCTTGAGAGTGAGACAGAAGTGGTGCCTGAGAAAATGAAGTGCCTGATCATTCTCTTTAGGCGTGGGTTAGACGTCATTCAGTCCGCCAATCCCAATAGTCGCGCGGAGCTTCCTGGCTCCAAGCACAATCTCGACATCGGATGCCTACAACAGATAGTTTTTGGCCATGCTGGGCCAGCTCCTCGAACTTCCAGTTCGTGATGCTAGTCATCTAAATGTGTATAAGTCTACTGCTGGTAGACATGCACGGAATAATTCACTGCGGGTAAATAAATGGTACAAAATTCTCGTAATGTTCCAGTATTTTCTATGCATTTTCTATAATTTTACTGCTAATTTCGGTGATTAAAAGCAATTTAAACAATTACAATTAACCAAAAACAGTAAATAAATACAGAAAATACAGAGAATAATAATGGCATAAATAAATAAGCTTCAAATGCTAAAAATAATGCAAAATTCGGATTCCCGAGGCCCTTTTATGCTAAAATATGAAATTTCAGCAAATTCTGCAATTTCTGGGGGTTTTTACGCAAATTTTCAGTTCAGAGAAAAATTCGCGCAATTTTCTGATTTACCGAGGGGTTTTCTGCAAAATCCTGGACCCGCTCGTAAATTTGAGGGTTTATTCATAATTTTCAGAATTATGATGCCTTTCTTGCAAAATTCTGGACTTAGATGCAAGATTTAGGGGGCTCATTAGCAATATTTATGATTTAGGGGGGCCTTTCTGGAATTTCGCCCCCTCCCCTGCCGCACGGGCCTTTTTTTTCTTTTCCTCTCCCGGCCCGTTTGCTCCCTGCCCCGGCCTGCTTTGGCCCATTTAACTGGCCGGCCCATTCGGGCAGCGCCAAAACATGGGGTAGGGTTTCCCCTAACCCTTTACTCACAGGCGGCGGCGGCATTTCCCGAGCAGCCGGTCGGGCGTGAGGTGGCCGCAGCCGGGTGGCTGCAAGGCGCGGAGGCGAGCACGCGGGGAGGCGAGCCGGCGGGCGACGGCTACCGCATGCGGGCGGCAAATCCGAGGCGGCGCACGGTGGCTTCGGGCTGGCGGCGTGGCCGCTTTGGGCGTTGGCGCGGGCACGTATCTCGAGCGACGCGCTCGGAGGTGGAGCGGTCCGGGGCGGCAGCGACCGGTCGTGGAAACCGAAGCGGCTCACGGTGGCGCACGGGGAAGGGCCGGCTTCCGCAGATTCGGTGCGGCGGCCAACAGGGAGGTGCCGCGGCTGCCGGCGCGCGCATTCGGGCGCGGGAGGCGAGGCGGTGGCCGGCGCGCACGGTTGGGCGCGGGAGGTGAAGCGGCGGGTGCCGTGCGGCGGCAGACCGAGCAGGGAGCCGGCGGCTGCAGGCCGCGGTGGGGTCGGCGCAGGTGCGGCTGCGAGCCGGCAAGTTGAGGCCGGCGGCGGACCGGGATGCTGCGTGCGGCGGAGCGCGCGTGCGGGCGCGGCGGTACGGGAAGCGCGCATACGGGCGCGGGCGCGCGTGCAGGCGCGGTGAGGCCGAGCGGCGGGGCTAGCTGGGAAGCGGGCGTACGGGCACGCGGCCCTTGGTCGGCTGCCGGTGGGGCCAAGGCGCAGATGGCCGGTTTCGGCGGGGAGGCGGCGAAGCCGAGATGGCGCGCATGCGGGCGGCTATGCGCGTGCGGGGAGGCGTCCATGTGGGGTCAACCTCGGGTGCCAGCGACCGGTGCATGGTGGGCGGCGCCATGTGGGCTCCCCGGCTGTCTGCCGGCCGGTGGCCAGCAGCGCGCATGCGGGCGCGGCGGCGGTGGTGGCCGTGCGGCGGCCGTGCCCCTTTTTTCTGTGTGATGCCATGCATATATCAATGCAAAACCGAAATAGATAACATGCAAAATTTCTTCGTGTATTGATCATGCAGGATCAAATGTAATTATGCAAAAATTTCTGATTTCGTTTTTCAATCTAGGATGCAATCAACATCTACCCTTTTTTTCGCAATCTACCGATCGACATTGTGTCGACGATTTCAGATCTGCTCACGGTAGATTAGGGCGGATTTGCATCGTTCTACAGTGCAATCAACATCTACCCCGTTTCACAATCTACCGATCGGCATTGTGCCGGCGACTTCAAGTCTGCTCGCGGTAGATTAGGGCGGATTTGCACCGTAGAATTTCAATCTAGAACGCGAAAAGAAAATACAGATTCAAAAGCGATCTAGAAAATTCAATCTGTGCTTCGATGATTACCTCGTTCACCAGAGCGAAGTCGTGCTGATAACGTGTTGAGGAACCGACGCTGGAGACCAGTCCGAACGATTCCTCTGCTTAGAACAAGAACGAATCAATCACAGAATCACAGAATAATAGATTGAACACAGAGAGGTAGAGAGAACTCCTGGTCTTTCTTTATTGCTTTAGATTGCATCAGGGGTACATAATGAGGGGGGTCTAGGTCCCTATTTATAGTCTACGGTGGGGTGCCCAATTAGATCAGGACTCTGGATAGAGTCCAGGTTTCCTAACAATAAGTTCCCAGTAACACCAATATCTCAGGTGTGTTACAGTAGTTCAGTCAATGCATTTACTGACATGCTTTGTTGCAACTAATCTTTTGCTATGGTGCATTTCCATGTAGGAAGTGTCAACTGTCTGGGGAGAGCACGACCAATTGTTCCCAGTAGAGAAGGCTTTTGAAATTCAGAGGTATAACTTACAAGGACTTTGACACTCTGGTATGTAGTTGTATTAGCCACTGATTGACTTGTCCTTCAAAATTACTTTGTTCAGGTCTTCGGACGGGAAACCTAGGGTGGAGATCATAAAAAAAACAGGGCGTGCTCCACAGCTGGAGGATCCAACCCTGTTCAATAAGAGCAGTTTTCCTATCCTTGAAGAGGTACCAAGAGGTACAAGGTACCAAGAGGTACCAAATTAGATCCAACCGTTCAATCAGTGTGATCAACGGCTCAAAATTTGGTACCTCTTGGTACCTTGTACCTCTTGGTACCTCGCGTCCGGTACCACTAGGTACTGCCAAATCTCAGCCGTTCGATCAGTGTGATCAACAGCTCAAATTTGATACCTCTTCTCCCTCAAAGATGATAAAATTTCCCGTTCAATAATATCTTTCTGGACTTCTTGCTGTCTGCCCACAAGTCCGATCCTTCGATGAACAACAGCTCGCAATAAGATGGAAAGGCACTCGATTGTTTGCAATAAGATGGGGATTGGCCACAGCAGTCCATTCGAAGCTAATGTGTACACCAAAAATTATTTGAGAATTATTGAGCAAGAAATAATGAAATATGAAATATATGCAGTTTTTTTAGCCTCGTATAGAAACCGTAGGTTGTAGATAGTACGTCATACACGAGCTCTGACAAATTTTGCTTTGAAGTCGGTGCCTCAGCGACCGCCGAACCGCTCTACATCCAGCCACCATCGCATCCTCCGCCGAATTAGCCCGTTTCACTTCCATTTCCAGGCACGCCGGTTAAAAAACCGCGGTGCGGCTCACCGCTCTTGGCGAGCGTAAGCCACCATGGGTCTCAGCGTCCTCCCGCTGATGGACTACCTCGCGCGCCGTGCCTTCCTCGCCGCCGGCCTCCGCCCTCATACCCTCACCCTCCCCTCCACCTCCGACGAAGGTGGTGGGACTGGGGCCCAAACCATCCACTACTGGGCGCCGCCCGGGGAGCCACGCCTCCCGCCGCTCCTCCTCATCCACGGGTTCGGCCCCATGGCCACCTGGCAGTGGCGCCGCCAGGTGGGCCCGTTCTCCCGCCACTTCCACGTCATCGTCCCGGACCTCCTCTGCTTCGGCGCCTCCTCCTCCTGCTCCCCGCCGCCCTCCGAGTCAGCGCAGGCCGCCGCGCTGGCCGCGCTGCTCGACGCGCTGCCGGGCCTCGCTGGGGGGACGACGGCGCGCGTCGCCGTGGCCGGCACGAGCTACGGCGGGTTCGTGGCGTACGCCCTGGCGCGCGCGGCGGGGCCCGGGAGGGTCGGCCCCGTGGTGATATCCAACTCCGACCTGCTCAAGACGGCGGAGGACGACAGGGCGTTCCTCGAGCGCGCCGGCGGCGGGTGCGCGAGCCCGGCCGACGTGCTCATGCCGCTGGACGCGCGCACCGCTCGGCGGCTCATGGAGCTCTCGTTCTACCGGAAGCAGGTCACCGCCATGCTGCCGGACTTCGTGCTCCGAGAGGCCGTGCAGGTAACGAATCCATCGTTGCATTCCATCCATTTGAGTTGATCAAGTCTGCCGCATCCCTCGTGCACCGGCAAGGAGTATTACGCTTTTACGTATTAACTAGATTCCAAAAAGCTTCTATTTTTTAGAAGATGATTTTTGAATAGAACAGTATCTTAACTTAAGTCATTACATAAGTTATTTTAAATAAAGTAACTTCTTAATATAAATATCTTTTACTCTCACCTCTCCCGATCATCAAAAGACACATCAAAACACAAAAACGACGTCACTTTCAAAAGTCTAAATCGGCACGTAACCACGTAAGTCACGCGTGTCACTGCTGAGTGGTCTGAGCTTAATGAACAAGTGGTTGGTGGTTACTGCAAAAACAGTTGCAACTAGCGTACTGTTAAGTCTGCAGGAACCGGCTTAATAAATTTGTAAGGAGAAATGATGAAAATTCAAATAGAACCGAATTTGCAAGGACGGTGGTTTTAGCTTCTTGATGTGTGTGATTCATTCATGCATCTGTCGTTGTACTAAGCTAGGTGTACAACTTGGACGATGGGCGTTGCAATGGAGCCACATTTTGTCACAGCTGTTTGGCCTGTATTTTTGGGTTACGGATTAATGTGTTATGACTTTTGGCTGTTTATGAGAGAGGACAAAGAGATAGATATTTATGTATGGTTTTGACCGATATAAATAAAGTTATTATTTACTGCAATTGATTTATAAATTTTATCTAGAAAAGATACTCTATTTGAAAGGTATTTCTATATTTTATTGTAAAAAAAAGGTTTTTAGAAACTGAAAAGAAGATGACCAGCGGAAAATTATTCCACAAACATACCGATCATATTCGATCAAAACTAGTGGCGCGGCGCACCATTTCACTATCAATCCGGTCTATTTTCATAAACTGTCTATTATGGATGTTCCGTCCCTTTCTCATTTGGCGTTGCTTGGTTGATTCGCCTGGTATCACTGTTCGTATTTATATTTAGTTTTCCACAACTCTCAACTAAAAAAACTGACTGACGTATTATGCCCTTACCACAAAATCAATTTTCAGAAACTTTTTACGGATAAGAGGGAAGAGAAGATCGAGCTTATGAAGGCTACAACTGTGGGCACACATGGCTTCCAACTTACACCCTTGCCGCAGGTACTTTTTTTTTACCTCTGTGAATTCTTTAAAAGCTGCATTAACAATACACTTTACACAGCCTTGGAACAAGACACACCTATTTGTTTCTTAACCATCTTTCTGAGCCGTAATGAAACTCTTATGTATTTGATCAGGATGTTTTACTAATCTGGGGAGAGCATGACCAGATATTCCCTTTGGAAAAGGCATCCGCTGTCAAGAGGTAATTCGCAACAATACATGGGTTTCATAGTCATCCTGATGCAAGGAGAGACGACGTGCGTTATCCTATCCTACTTATATACAGCAACTCTCCGATCGGATCAGATTAGAATTATAAGATACGGCATAAGCGTGCACAATATTATGAACGAAGTCTATAAATCTCGTAAAGAGAACCAAAATAATAATGACAATATAATTTTGATGAGAGAGAAAGATTTGATGAAACTAATCGTAAATTCTTTAAGTGCGACCTAAAAAGAGTACAAGCGATTGTTATTCTTTCAAAAAAACTCTCGAACCTATTAGGACTATCAGATTCTTGTCTTATCCAGAATCTAATGTTAAAGAATAATCTAGCCTCTAATTCTCTCATACGCCTCTTGCTTTAGATGGATTGATTTGTAGCTTGTGTTCTTTATAACCGCTCATCATGGTTTTATATAGTTTCTCCTTTGCTCTCCTTTAAAGTGAATTAAGAATCATAATCTAATTAAAATTTATTTAGAAATCCTTACAGTTACAGCACACCTTTTAAAAATTTAGTAGGTTAGTATATGAGTCACCATATCTCAGCAACCTTAAATGGTTGATCCTACTTTTGTACAGGTCCAATTCAAACATGTGTGTCCGTGAAAACTCCATTTTCCGGGAACATTAATCTGTGCTGTAAATTGTTATGCTGTAACGCAAGCTGCGGTATAACCTTTCTGTTTTTTTTATGTCGGTTGCAGTTGCTTAGGAGAGAACGTCAGATTGGAAATCTTCAAGAGAACGAGCCATGTGCCTCAAATGGAGGACCCGGATCGGTTCAACAAGGTCGTCTTAGATTTCTTACTTGCATCTCACAAGTCCCCTTCAAACCAGCATGATCAATAGCTCAATATGGTCGATCGGTTCAGCTCCGTCCTGAATCGTGATCCGTGCAAGAGCGTTCTTTGTTCGGGAGCAGAAAATCCACAGGGAGCATTCGCGAGCTCCAGTATATCGAGTCGATCATGGTAAGCCTGCCTGACTAAGATGCCCATCCAGAGTTGCAGAAATTCACCCTCAACAGATGTGAAAATGCTTGAAGTTGTTCAGTCCTGTTCCTGCAAATTAGGTTGTAAACTACTCCTTGCTTCGCCAATAAAACTTCCGTAGAATACGCTGCCGCGAAAACGGGAAGGAGTGTTTGCTGGTATCAGTACACGAAGTAGTAAACCATGTACCGCAGATAGTAACGCCTTCCATGTATAACTAAAAGGTAGAACAGAGCAATCAGCAAATTTAAATCTGGATAATAATGTTCAAGCCTACATCCAATAAGTATAAACCCTAATACCCGATAAGGCAGGGGCGAAATCAGGTTCAGTCCAAGCCTTGGGCTGGCCACGTGGTTTTGGGCTGTCTTGGACTTTCGTTCCTAGACTTTCACATCTAAATCACTATTTTTATGGGCTTTAGTTTTTAGACCTCAGGCTATAGCTTACCTAGCCCGAGGTCTGATTCCACCCTTGCCGATAGGTATCCACTCAGGACATCAGGCTTCCAACGGTGGATAGAATGGCCTCGCGTGAGAACCCCTCCCCTATTGGATTTTCTTCCGGCAATGAGCAAGTAGGTCCAGCACTGCCCTGCATGCGCGGCGCACACCTCCTCTCCTCCACCTCCGTTGGCCACCGTTTTGACCGACTTGTACAATAAAATTAGATGGACACGCGCGCGCGTAAGCTTGTTGCGATGTGTAAACAGTGAGCACACACGCTATCAAGAAAGTGACAAACTCATCTCAAAGACCGGAACATGTCATTACTCGTTACAGTCAAGCAGGTCTCAGGGGAACACGGGCATTCAGGGGAGCAAACTCTACATGCATTCAGGAAACACAGGCCTCAGGGGAATTCCGCACCAAAGCAACACATTTTAAGCAGCACAACCAAAAGAATTCCTCGTGCCGAATGAGCGTTCGCGTTAATCTGATGGCCGAATTCCGTAGGATGCCCAGGTGACTGCAGGGATTTTCGTCTGATGCAAACCGTAATCTCCGGCAACAAGGCGCTGACAGGGTAGAAGCCTAGCGATCATCGTCTTCTTCCTGCGATCTTGTGGAGCGGATTCTCCGCATCCATTTCCTCTGATTCGCGGTGAGGTCGGGGTGCGCCGAGCTGGACGAGGAAGCACTGCTTGATGCCGCTGGGTTGGGGAGCTCCGCCGGAAGCGCCGCGGCGGCGCTGGAGAAGGCGTTGAGGACCAGGAACGCGAGGATGGGCGACAGGTCCAGCGTCCCACCGAGCGGCGGGATGATGCCGCGGAAAATGTTCAGGTACGGGTCACATATTGTGCTGCACGCAACGACATTTGAGAAGTTAGGTAGTTCAGCAGATTGGAACATGCATCCAAAAAACAACTATTTTTTTTAGAACGAAGGCAAATGCTCAGCTTTTTTATGAAAGTTCGATTAACAGTTCAGTTGGGGTACCAGGTTACAATATCAGGCCCAGGAACTCTACTAACCAAACGGACTATCATCACAACCTGACAGAAAACAGACTGGAACTCATGATCTTCGACTATTATAAAAAAACAACTAATTTTCGTCAGACTAGCCTTTCCTTCATCTGAAGAAACGTGTACAGAGAAAAGATTTTCTGCTTTTGCACTCTTAAGGTTGGCATTGTGATAGTAGCCACTTTAAAGTCGACCGCGTTCTAAATCTTTTGATGCAAGAAATAGCAGTACGCATTAGCTGCGTTCTTCAGCTGCGACCGATCACTTTTACCCATAGTGCGAGTGTTTATACGAACGAACTGAATATTAATAAAGCGTTTTAAAAAATTGTCCTGATAAGCAATTTTAAAAGAACGAAGAAATTATCTATTTATTCATTTAAGAAAAGACATAAGATATAAATCATAAGCTGAAAAAATAGAGCTAATATAGCAACCGAAATGTTAGAAATTAATCTTGATTTAGTATTTACTTTGAGTTATTAAGCCGTGAGAAACGGTCTGCATGGGTTTGTTTTAGCCTTTACTTCATTTAGCTGCATGGAGGTGTTAGGAAAGGTTAAATGCATGAGTTATTCTTCAGTTTGTGTTTGTTAAGTGCATGGAGTTATGCGTGCAGTAGTGGAGGCAGTTTTTCCTTCAGTTATGCATGGCCACGTTTGGGGGGCATAAATGGCTGCATGTATTTCCTATATAAAGCAATGCAATGTAAGGAAAAGCTGTGTCTTTTGCAGCACCAAAACCTATGTTAAGATCCATTGTCTCGCGTGAGTTCAAGTGTGTGATTATGTTCTAAACTCCAACATTTGGTATCAGAGCCGTGCATCGGTTCTGTGGAGATGTCCGGATCGGAGTCTCCTCCCCAACCGAGGATTCCAAGTGATGGGATCATCCTTGGTGGCAATGGAGGCCATGGGGACGACTCCGGCAGCAGCAACGGTCGGCAGCTAGTGGTGCAGCAGGTCAAGGAGGCGGGGGTGGCAGTGCGCTATCCCATGCTCACACGAACAAACTACACCGAATGGGCTCTTTTGATGAGAGTCAACCTGCAGGCTCAAGGAGTTTGGGAGGCCATCGAGCCCGGCAATGCGGGGTACCGGCTCGACAGGATGGCGTTGTCAGCCATCCTCCAAGCGGTGCCACCGGAGATGTTGGCGACGCTGGCGGCGAAAGACTCCGCCAAGCTGGCGTGGGAGACCGTGCGCATGATGCGCATGGGTGTCAAGCGCGTGCGCGAGGCAAAGGCGCAGACTCTACGCAAGGAGTTTGAGACGATCCGCATGAGTGACGACGAGTCCATTGACGATTTTACCATGCGACTGACGGGACTCGTCAACAACATCCGTACTCTTGGGGAAACGCTAGCAAAAGAAAAGGTGGTAAAAAATTTCTTCGCGTTGCTCCCTCCAAGTGCACACAGGTGGCCATCTCAATCGAGCAACTAATCGATCTGAAGACATTGTCCGTCGAGGAGCTCACCGGAAGACTCAAATCAGTGGAAGAGCGGTACGAGCTTGAAGGTGGGCATGAAAGTGGCCGCCTACTTTTTACAAAGAAGGAGTGGTTAGTGCGCATGAAGAACCGCAACGGCTCCGGCAAGAAGAAGAGCGCCCTTGACAAGGCGAAGGTACGTTGCTACAACTGCCAGGACTACAGACATTTTGCAAGGGAGTGTCGCGAACCGAAGAAGAAGGTGGCTCTTCTTGCTTCAATGATGCAGAGGATGAGCCAACGTTGCTTTAAATCCAACAAGAAGTCTTTATTTTTATTTGGTGCAATTTAGTTGAGTTCGTGTACGAGTATAAGTGCACGATTGCATTTTGAGTCTTTTGGCACAGTAGGTGTGTTGCATGTGTCATTTATTTGGTCGTGCATGTAGGAGGTGTGTTACATACGTGCGCATAGTCGTGTCGTGCTCGTGCACGTAGATATGTCAATATATGATGTGTGTGTGTGTGTGAGTTCTTGTAGTTGCGTCCAAGTTTTCATGTGTGTATGCTCTGATGAGAGTCTCCGTCGCCGTCAAGTTACGTCATCGGCAAAAGACAATTGGAGTTGAGGAAGAAGTCAAAGTCGTCGGTAAGATGTGTCACCGACGGTGAAGAAGCAAGAGACGCCAGCAAGTTGTGTCACTGGCGGCATGGTCAACAAGAAGGCAAAACTCCTTAGAGATGCATCAGGAGATCGAACTTCATCTTGTGAGGTTTAGCAAATCAAGATTAAGGGGGAGATTGTTAGAAATTAATCTTGATTTAGTATTTACTTTGAGTTATTAAGCCGTGAGAAACGGTCTGCATGGGTTTGTTTTAGCCTTTACTTCATTTAGCTGCATGGAGGTGTTAGGAAAGATTAAATGCATGAGTTATTCTTCAGTTTGTGTTTGTTAAGTGCATGGAGTTATGCGTGCAGTAGTGGAGGCAGATTTTTCTTCAGTTATGCATGGCCACGTTTGGGGGTCATAAATGGCTGCATGTATTTCCTATATAAAGCAATGCAATGCAAGGAAAAACTGTGTCTTTTGCAGCACCAAAACCTATGTTAAGATCCATTGTCTCGCGTGAGTTCAAGTGTGTGATTATGGTGGTGATCAGTTAGGCTTTTTTGGTAGCTTATGGCTGAAAACACTGTAGCTGGCCGAAAAAAACACTGTAGCTGATAGATGCTTATTTAGTATAATTAAATTTAAAAAAATTAAAAAATATGTTAGCCCATTACATATAATACAAATACATACGAGAAAAAAGAATCGGTAGAAAAGCTCAACAAAAAGCCGAAAGTTCAAAAAGACGAAATTTATAAATAATAAAAAATAAATCAGAAGATAGAAGCTGAAGCCCAAATCATCCTGACATTCTAAACTCCAACACGAAATGCCTTGGAAATGTGAATAGCTGGCTAATCATTTCGTTTCCAGTTGGTCTAGGAGCTGAGCTGGACAGCTGGTACATGCTACATCACTAAACAAGTACAGTACGCATGATAGTACTAGGAAACTAGCACGTTGCAGTGTGTACCTGAGGGGCGCGACGATGCCGGGCGGCGTGTTGGGGAACCAGGTGAGCACGAGCCTGACTATGAGCACGGTGTTGTACAGGTTGAGGAAGTTGTTGATGCCGTTGGCCACCACCATCCCGGCCACGGAGTCCCCCAGCACCGCCGCGAAGCAGTGCTCCCCGGCCAGCGGGCACGCCGCCTGGCGCATCGCCACCATCGTCCGCCTCCTGCTCTGCTCATTTCATCAACAAGCGGCTACGGCGTAAGATAGTTCGTGTATCGTGATTGATCCAGCCCGAGTAGGCCGTGGATGTTCACCTACCTGGAAGAAGGTGGAGAGGTGAGAGTGGAAGGCGAAGAGCGGCTTCAGGAGCGGGTGGGCGGCCGCCGCGGCTGCGAGCTCGTCGAGGCGGCGGGCAAGGGGAGTGAGGTTGGGGGCAAGAAGCGCGCGCGGCGGACGGCGGGCGCCGGGGAAGGGGAGTTGGCGTACGGTGAGCAGGAGGGGTTGCGCCGAGGCGTGCGGTTGCGGCGGGTCGGCGTTAGGGGAGGCCATTGGCGAGTTGGGACGGAGACGCCGGAGAGAGGTGGATGGGAAACTCTCGGCTAGAGATAACGTTCGAGAGAGAGGGGGGTTTTGGGGATTGGTCCTCGCGGTATAATTAAATTGGACTATATATATATATATATATATATATATATATATATATATATATATATATATATATATATATATATATATATATATATATATATATATATATATATCAAATAACATGGGGCATCATGATCGAGACTTTCCATCCATGACTAAGACTTTCTATCTATGATTAAGATTTTTCATCTTGATATATTATATATCATTGCACTTGCACGCATCTAAAAGCAATCTAAAGGCAGAGAGGCTTTGTGCCCAGACACCATGGTGTCCCATTTCAGCGTCATCTAAAAGCAAACGGATTGAATTTATGAGTTAGGATTTGAACATTATGGTTGCTGGTTGTTTCTTGTCAAATTGTAGGGTTCGAAATTAGTGGTTTAATTTGGGTTTTTGAAAATTGAAATACCCACCAACTTCATTGCAAATTGAAGGCAAAATTATACATGTAATTATGGGGTATTCTTTTGGGCTGCAGTTAATGAGTTTTGTCTACGCTTTTCAACATGACAACGGACGATGGAAACACCGACATAGATACCGCACATGCTTTTGTGCTCATGAAGCTGTTTTCACTTCAAGAGACTGCCCTGTTTTGACGTTTGTTTTTTTTTTGACTTTCGGAGAAGTAAGAGCTAAAAGCAGAAGCTAAAAAAATAAAAAGAACATGCTTTATATGTACAGTGAAGTGGTGAACTTTGGTTATTTTTGTTCTGATTTCACCCCTGGTAACGACTATTAACTTTTCTAAGGCACTCAATTAAAAACAAAAAACAAAAAATATTATTATATATTCATGGATAATTTAAAAAAAGGAAAAACAAAGAAATCAAAATTAAAAAAAACCCACATATTCATTCAAACTTCTGGCTTTCTACTTCTCGAAAGCCAGAAGGTGCAGCCCGAATGAGCGGGGCAGCGTGAACCGTCCGATTGGAATCAATATGAATTGCTTAGATGGATCGCCCCTACGAAATCTTTGAATTTTTGGTACGGATAATCCATTTTTTATTCGAAATTACAGAAACATATCCGCGTGAAATTTTTTTACAAAAATAGGCTCAAGTCGCCGAATGGTAGAGCGACTGGAGCCTATCGCCCAACCAGAAGGCGACTCTGTCCCTGTCGCTCTACCATCGGGCGACTGCATCCAGTCGCCCTTTCATTGGGCGACTTTAATGCAATCGCCCAATGGTAGAGCGATAGGTATCAAACCTTCGCCAAAATAGTGAAAATTGGTGGAGCTATTCTCCATACATCCAAAAGCCTTCAGAAAAAAATTTGAGCAATTTCGGCTACGGGATCAAAAGTTATAGCAATTTCGAGGCCGAACACTGGCGGAGCTACAGGGTGGTCCCTGTGGACCGCGGACCACCCTGCGCTCGGATAATGAGGCCTTCATGTATTTGATCATAATGCAAAAACTTGTTGAATCACAGCTACATTTTACCTCCCGCTAAATCATTTAATTTGCTCTATATGTGTGCAAGCTAATGACACGCAACTTGGGAATCTAGATGTACAGTAAAATCGTTGGCTAGCTTGGCATCTAGATGTACAATAAAATCGATGACTAGCTTGGCATGTTCATATTGAACGACAGTTGATGGTTTTTAGCTAAAATAAATAGTAATGATTAAAAAAAAGCTTTTAGTGGGAGGATACGAGTGGTGGGGAAAATAAAAATGAGATGCGTGTGCGAGACAGGAGCGAGAAGAGTGAGGTAGTGATATGTCTGCGTCCCATAACTTATTTTCAGGATGAGAGAAATAGAGAAATTATTTTAGAAAGTTAAATATTTATATTACCTTCTTTCTTCTGTGAACAGAAGTCGGTGTAAACGGTCTCGTAAATTTGCCGAGGTAGGTATTTGTTGTCTTAGCTTGCGTTTGCTCCAAATGCGGCTTTCAGGAAGTTACCCATGCAAGCAAACTCTTCTGATCTACTCCTTTATAAAATGTATTTTTTAAATAGCTTTGTCCATAAATATAGAATGTATTTAATGTTCTAATATAAAATTAATGTGATGTTCTCTTTATATCCTGACAAGAAGAAGTAGTGACGTACTGTTCTTCAACTACTATGGGTATGTAATATTTCAATTCTATGTTAAGAAAGCTATATTCGTCTATTTTATGAAGTTCGTATGTCCTTTTTCCCTTAATTGCATTTTGTAATTCATATACTTGTGTACCGACATGTTAAATTTATAGCGATTAAATAAATTTTAGACAATGGACCACCATAGCTACAAATCCTGGCTACGCCACTGAGGCCGAAACGAATTTGAGTCCGTCGCCCAACCATGGGGGCCTGAGTGCAGTCGCCCAACCATTGGGCGACTGCATGAAAGTCGCCCAATGGGAGGGCGACTGGATGCAGTCGTCCAATGGTAGAGCGACAGGGACAGAGTCGGCTTCTGGTTGAGCGGTAGGCTCGAGTCGCCCTTCCATTGGGCGACTTGAGCCTATTTTTGTAAAAAAAATTCCACAGGTATATTTCTATAATTTCTAATAAAAAATAGATTATTCGTAAAAAAAACTCCGAAATCTTTTGCCGCACAAGTCAAGCGGAAGGCGTCCGCTCCTACTGGACGTAGCACGACTCACTGCACGAGAAGTGCCTTCATAGCCAAACATTACACTGACCACCGGGTCCCTTCGCCCGCCGAAACCCTCCCAGCTACTTCCTCCCAGATTCCGGTCGCCGTCACGGCTCACGCCACCCCCGATGAGAGCCGCAGCCACATCCGCGGCCTTCTCCCTCCTCGCCTCCTCCCGCCTCCGGAGCACCAGCCCCACCCGCCTCCCCTTCCTCCAATTCCCGCTCCGCAGCCGCCGCCTCTCCACGATGACCTCCTCCTTCCGCCCTGAGGCCGCGCGCTCGCCCCCCGCCGTCGAGCCCCCAGCCCCGCCACTCTCCAAAGTCACGCACTTCCCGCTTCGAGTGAATTCCTGTTGTTTTGGGTCGGGTCGGGGTTTCATCTGAGGGGGTTCGGTTCTGTTCTGTGGGCGCAGTTCAAGGTGGCGCTGTGCCAGCTCTCCGTGACGGCGGACAAGGCTCGCAACATCACCCGCGCGCGCGCCGCCATCGAGTCAGCTGCGGCCGACGGCGCCAAGCTCGTGCTCCTCCCGGTGAGTGCCTAAGAAGCTTTGCTATCAACTGCTCTTTCGGTAGTAATTTCCATTTGGCTTTGGAGTGGAGAGGCGTTGAGGATTAGGAGTGATGGCGTCATGATTCCGTGAGTATTTGCAGGTAGGAGCATACGGTAGTAGCGTCGTTTGCATAGATTGAGCGGTGATTGTAGAAGGTTCAAGCGTGAGTAGTATTGTTATGCACCGTGGCAGAGGATTGGACTCGGGGGTACGGCTCACTGGACTATATCATGCGTATGTTTAACTCCGATATATCAATCACATCTCACATCACATGTTCGAACTATGCATGCGCCTCTTAGTTCAGGTTTGCACATGATATGATGCCCAGATGTCAGATGCTGTGATTGTTGTTAGACTCAGCCGCCCCCTTCCTGTGACAATGTGTTCCTGGGCCTAATGGGTGGACTGTGCATGATAGAAATTAGAAAGATCCTGTACTTTCAATCCAACATGCATCATAGACTTATGCGGCTGAGGTCTAGGGAAAATTCAGCTAGGTTGGAGCAGATTAAAACTAGAACCAGCCACATAGTACAGGTTATGTGTGGTGTGGATCCATCTCAATATGTTATTTGTTAGGCAGTCTTAACAGTATTAACATGCTGGTATAGATAGTGTGAATTTTCTTGCTTGGGTCATTCTAAACTTACATATTGATAGTGTACAGTTTCCTATCGGTAGTATTAGCACCTCGTGAACTAGGGAATAACTTTTGATTAGTTTTTTTTCATAATTGATCAAGCATACATATAGAAGAAATGCACAATACTTTTGATTATGTTGAGCATTTATGTTAACAGTGTTTTACTGCTGCTGAAATACCTGTTCAGTCTATCAAGTATGACTTTCGTAAAGAATTGTAATATTTAGATGAAGATTGGATATAACTAGCTGTGATATTGAGATGTACTGTAAAAGTTTGATTGCACTAGGGTGCAGGCTCACTATGTCAAATCATGCATTAGTTTAATTCTGTTAAATCTTGATTGATGTTGGTGGTTACAACTTACAAGTACTCCAAAAGTTATCATTTGTCAACATTGTGGTATTGAGGCCTGAGGGCTTAGCATCTCTTTGGCCGTGAGCCAAATTTTAAATTTGTGGTATAATGTTGTTATTTTTTATGTCAATTGTCAAAAGACAATACAACATAAATAGGTTTTGGCACCATTCACTTGTGGGTAGCTGTGCCCATTACTTTTATGCCCCAGCCAAGAATCATTACATTAGGAGAAGTGCTACTGGCTGCAGAAATATAGTTCAGTACTTCAGTTTCTTAAATTTTCTTCTCAAACAGGTTTTGACTTTTGAACCACGGTACTTTTTTCCACACTTTGTACTACATGCTTCAACATGCATCCGCTAGCTCATGTGTGATTTTGATTTGATAATCTAGTCCACCTTCCTGTTTTATGAGGCTGTCAGAAATGTACCTGTACTTATGCTGCTTTATTACCTTTCACCTGTTGCAGTTTCTTGTTTTTATTCTTGTAGGAGATATGGAATGGTCCATATTCAAATGATAGCTTTCCAGAGTACGCCGAGGACATTGAAGCTGGTGGCGGTGCAGCTCCTTCAATTTCAATGATGTCAGAGGTTGCTCGCAGCTTGCAAATTACTCTTGTTGGTGGGTCCATATCAGAACGTTCTGGTAACAATTTGTACAATACGTGCTGCGTCTTTGGTTCAGATGGCAAGCTTAAGGGTAAATATAGAAAGGTACAGTTGGAAACTTATTTCTGTAAACTAATATATTTATATAGTAGCTGAAGACACATTTATCTGAGCATGTCAATAGTAATTGAAAACTGTGCCCCCTGGCAAACTTTGTCTCAGAGAAACACAGTCTGTCCAGGAGGCACAGTATTCTATTACTATCAGCATGCTCAGATTCATGTTCATTAAATGTGTGTAACATTATAGAGAATTATGTAAACTAATTAATACTAACTCCAATTCTCCATTACACTAACCCTTAGTACCTCAATCATGCCAACTCCAAGTGGTACTTTGATGCTCTTCCAATGAATGTGAAAGTACCATGGTTTCACAAGAATACAGATTTGATCACTTATACCTTATTTGTGGCATGCTGATTAGTTTACTTCTGCCTTATTTGTGGCATGCTAATTAGTTTAATTCCTTCCACTCTGACAAACATTATTTTTGGAACCAAAGGGTAGCACCCCAGCTCCATTTTTATACAAGTCTGATTAATATTATTAGTAAGGTAGTTCCTTCTGAGTGTATTATATGCCGCAACAATGAAAATTTTTATGAATGCAGATCCATCTTTTCGACATTGATATTCCAGGAAAGATTACATTCAAGGAATCAAAGACTCTTACTGCTGGGCAGGATCTTACTATTGTAGACACAGGTTTGACTTATTAGTCTGCTGCAGTGAAGCATGCTAGGATTAAGATAGTTCTCAAACCAAAAGGCCGTCCATGCATCCCTAAATTTTGTTTGGGTCATTTGAATTTAGTTTTACAAAGAGAACGCTTGTTTAATGATTGGGATCGTTATGTTGCAGCTGTACCTTTCCATATAGTCTGTTAATGTTGCTTGACTTTTCAGAATCTCTTTTGGATGTGTTATTTAAGCATTCGCTTCTTATCATTTTATCCCATTGATGAAGTGAAGCACATTTTCTGGCATGTGTTTTTTCGTTGTTCTTGTAGTGCTACTCTCCTATCTTTCATTTGCATTTTCTTGTAGTTAGTTGAATTCAAGTAATCGTTGTTGTAGTTTTTCTCAATCCAACACTACTATTTTATTTTTATCGCATGTATTCTAATACAGTGTTAATTGTTTCCAGATGTAGGCCGAATTGGTATAGGCATTTGCTATGACATCCGTTTCCAGGAATTGGCAATGTTGTATGCTGCAAGAGGTATAATTTTCTCATATCCTATTTTTACAGTTCCAAGGGATGCATGATTTATCTGTTAGTTTTTTGTTTAGTGTTATCATCTCAAGTTACTTTTAATCCCACTGCATAGCTATACTTCGGCAAGATGCTATGGCATTTACCGCTACATTTGGGTCATGGCTGCTGCTAACATACTATGTATGTGTATAATGGGTCACATTATTAGGTCGCAGAAACTCGTAGTAAAATCCAATTTCATTTTGTTGTGTTTGCTTGCCACTTTTAGGTTTCTAGTTACTATTAACATAAATCATACAGCTTACTGTTGTTTAGGATCATGTGAAAAAGCATGCAAATGACAAAATATACTAATGCTCATTTGTTGACTGCAGGTGCTCATTTGCTATGCTATCCTGGTGCATTCAACATGACTACTGGGCCATTGCATTGGGAGTTGCTTCAAAGGGCAAGGTACTGCATCTTCTGAATCATTCGAACCTAGTGATATGATGATGATGCAGGGGATACATAATGAGCAAAAATGGCTAGTACTTTTATTGATGGTAATTGACTTTGCTTAGATGTAGTTGAAAACTCAATGCTTTTATCAAATTCTCTCCTTATTACATCATCTCTTTATTTTGCTTCTGTACTGATTATATTATCCTTTTCATGCCAGGGCTGCGGACAATCAGGTATATGGAACACTAATATGTTGGCCTTCATTTTTTCTCTACAGAAACTCACCATTCTCGCTGCCAATTTTGTGTTTTCCAATAATAATCGACCATTTTTCTGTCAGCTCTTTGTGGCAACCTGTGGTCCAGCTCGAGATACCAGTGCAGGTTATGTTGCTTGGGGACACTCCACCCTTGTTGGACCTGTAAGTTGATTTGAGATTTTAAGATGCCACGTCTTCTGTTGTTCTGTCAGGAGCCTCAAGATTTGTTGTGCTCCAGACTTAAAACTCAGCACTGACACAATGAATAGTTATGTAACTGCTATAAAACCCATTGTAATTTTGCCTTGAGCTGCATTATTTCATATGCTGAACAATCTGAAAATTCTACACTAGCATAGGTATGGTCATCTCATATGTAACTGTTGGCATTTTATTGCTAGTTTGGGGAGGTGATAGCGACAACTGAGCATGAAGAGGCAACTATAATAGCAGAAATTGATTATTCTTTGATTGAGCAGAGACGGTAAGCAGAATAAATCTTATGCTTTCTCCAAAGCGGCGGCTAATTTCACCTTGGTCTAACAGCTTGACCAAAATTTTCTTCAGGCAATTTCTTCCTCTGCAATATCAACGACGGGGAGATCTTTATCAATTGGTAGATGTCCAGAGATCAGGTTCTCAGTAGCAAGCCTGGCTTCATCGCTCGACTAGGCATGATCTGCGAAGCAGGAATAACTGATTTTGCAGGCAAATTCATACTTTGCTCGTGAGAGACGTATGTGCCCACCCTTGCCTGTAGTTTGCACCCAGACAGGTCTTAAATGTGTGAAAGTGGAGAAGAATAAGGCGACCTGTAACTTGTACCATCACTGGCCTTCTTCGCGAAAATAATTGAGACTGGTTCTTCCCCTCTCGAGAATAAAAATTTCTTCCCTTATCGATAATAAAAAAATCTAATTTCTTCTCAACTTCTATCGGAAGATGTTTCTATACCCGTTCCGAGTGTCTGCTGCTATGGTTCGAGATGAACCAACATGACAAGGCTCACTGTGAACTGTGAGAACCATAAATGATCAGGCAGGTGCCCCGGCCACGCTGCAGCCTGCACAGCAAGAGCAGGGCTTCTGAAGACACGCCCCCTCACGCCTTCCATTAAAGCGAACTCGAGGTCGAGGTTCAAAAACCACTTCTCTTCAATGCTTGCTAGCTGCTGCTGCTGCTGCTGCCATCTGCATGCTGACAAAGCTCCATAAAACCAAAGCCTGAGGACTCTCAGAATGCAATCGGAACTCTTGCATGGCGATAGCGTGGGCCCAAGGAGACAGGCAGGTCCCCCCAGGTCATGCATCACATCAGCACCACGTTTGGTAGTAATTTCCCAAACTTATCAGTATGCTAATTCTCCCCTTAAATGGCTGCCAAAATCGCTGCCGTTTACTGTGCCATCCTTTACCGCGTCGGTCGCTTGGATGGGCCTCCACCGCCTGCTTCTTCTTTTATTGCTACATGGGCCTTCGGCTGTCGCCTCGTATGATCACTGATCAGCCTTGTCTTCTTTTAATGTGATGCACCTCCTCCATCAATGAATGCCTTCATTCCTCCCTCGTGAAATACTAAAAAAAGCCGCCTTCGTCGCAAATTTCACGCAGGTCAGCTGCTTCCGACGATGAGGCCGTACCTTATGGTTTAATTTTTTAAGATGATAATGGGACTAGAGGCGTCAATATAAATGTACACAGTTTAGTTGTTTAGAGAATTACGCTTAAGAAACCACACAGTTTATTTCAATTTTTGGAGAAATCAAAAGTACATAAAAAAGAGACAGACTTCTGTTGCCATACTTGCTAAGCTACGTGTACATCTAAGATTACCAATGTAGGGGACGCTCTAAGTGGCTTATAAGTTGGAGTTTATGTCTTCTTTTGTATTATAGCTGCTGTTAATTTATTCTGTGTAATTAAATATAAAAAAATAAATAAATTATATCAGTACGGATTATATAAAGGAATAAAGGGGGAAAAGGCTAAAAACTGAAAAAACTAGAAAAAAACAAAAATATATAAACTAGCAGTTAGAAGATGAAGCCGTTTGAAATGGGACTGTATTCTTTCGCATAATAGTAGGCTAGGAGCAAAAATGTTGGGAGTATTGTTATACTACTTTTTATGCGTCGCGTCGGCAAGGGAAGTACCAAAAGTCGCTAATGAAGAAGGCCATGCCTCGTGTCGATCGAAGGACGCGCAGTGTGCCAGTGTCACAGTGTCAGTTGATAGATACACTGTGTGCACAAACAGTCGACCCAGCTAGCTAGTCTGACGGCGCCCAAGACTGTCAGAAACTTCGGCTATGCAAGCACCGGAAGGGAAGAGACCGGTGACATAGCGCTCCGGATCTGACGCGATGCTACAGTGCATGCAGCCACTGCACGTGTAGAACCGCATGCATGACCCGTGATTCCTTACGCTACTCGTGCTATCCCTTAGGGCATCTCCAATGGTTATAGCTAGCAACTAACTATAAGACTTCCACATCATCTATATAGTACACACTAAAGTTAGCATTCTAAAGAACTATCTATAAGGATAGCTATTTGATGCTTACATGCACACACAGAATTTATGAAGGCTGCCTCGTTTGACGCTATAGACTATCTCTAGAGCTGTAGAGAGCTGCGTTCTCTTTCTTCATTTAATATCTTCCACGTAGGACAGTTGATGACATGGACTCTCTTGTAGATAGCTGCTATAGACCCATTGGAGATGCCACGGTGGGTTTTTCAGATGCGACTAACGTTTTATAATTATGATTAATAGTTTTTGCTCTCTGAATATTAATAAACCAATAAATTATTTTAAAAAGTTGTTACGTTATCAAAAAACAAAAAAATTGTTCCATTTATCCATTGAGAGAAATTATAAGCCATAAAATGTAGGCTGAAAAGAGGTGACTATGCTACTATTTCCGTTCGAACTGTCCAGTACATATACATTCGATCTGGACCGTCCCTTAGGTTGCAAGCAATGGCGGCTCGTACGTCACTGCAGCTGTAGAGTTGGAGTAGTGGATGCCTCCGCTACTGTGTGTTGTACTACTAGGTGTTTTTTTGGGTAGGTGTTCACAGGAGCAAAGTTAAAAGAAAAATAAAGGCGTGCGCGTACTCGGTAGCAGCAGTAGAAGTAGTAGGCTCACACGTGGGAAGGAGATCACGCGTGGCAGGCAAGGTGGCAGAGGCCACCACGGCCATCCTGGCAACGCAAGCCTTCCATCCGAAAGAAAAGAAAAAAAATCCCCAACAATCCAACAAAAAAAAATTACCAAGATACCAACGGGCCTTTTGAGGCGGCGTCGTACCGTAGCTTTGCGCTGCACGTGACACGTAAAGTACTACTAGTATAGCCCAATGACACCGCGGGCCCACGTGTCATCCAGCGAACCGCGCGGCTTTATCTTTTCTGGGTTCTGTGTCGCGGCCTCGCAGCTTCCAAAAAAAATAATCCTGCTCCAACTCGCGTTTAGCTTCTAGCTCTCGACTAAAATTATCCTATAATAACTATTAATTTTTTAAATTATTTAATTTAAAAGTTAAAAACATCATTATATTTTCATAAATAATAAAAAAATCGAAATAAAAATTTAACATGTTTCTAACAACTTTTAGTTTTTAGAAACCAAAAACCAGCATTACTAGGAGCGGCACCAAAAGCTGGCCTGGATCTGACCAGACCAGAGAACGATGCGACGATGGGAGGATCGAATCCGATCCGATCCGATGCGATGCGATCGGTCCGATCCCACCACGAGCACAAACTTTCGCGTCGCCGTGGTACACAGTACATTACAGTGCAGGGTGCTATTTTGATCAAAGCGAAAGCCGCAGAGCTCTTCCCGTTTACGACGGGTATTCTTTTGCTAACGGTTGCGTTGCGTTGCCTTGTGTGATCGATCGATCGATCCGCCCATCTTTACTAGATGATCGGTGCCTCGGGATCGGTGCCCGGTCCATCTCGGCCTAGCCGATCATCGATGGGGGACCTGCTTGACGATCTTTCGTCGATCACACGGTCGTTTTTTACCTTGTTCAATAGATTTGCATGTCACCCCAGTGGATGGCGAGTAGTAAATTCAAATTTCAATGCTGTAAACTGATATCTGATCCTGGCAGAGAGAGAGAGAGAGAAGTATCTATTTTGTTGTTGAAATTCGACTCTATAAAGCAGGAGCGGTCCTAATGTAGTTTATAGATGTTCAGTTGAACACCTAAATTTTTTAGGATATAACATGTATTTAATAAGCATATTAACCATATATATTGATAATTTAGTCTAAATATTTTATATTTATACCTCTAATAGATTCCATCCCTTTCCACACCTTCCTCCCAATTCATCTAAAAATAGTAGTCCAGCTAGGGATGGCTATCTAGCTTAACGAGTTGGTATCGAACTTCATTTGAAATTGATATAGTTCGACTTCAAATTATTTTATTTGTCCTTTAAGTAATTTTAAATTTGAGCTAACGAGTCACTATCGAGTTGAGCCTCATTAACTTTTTTCACTCAAAATTGACTTATTTCAGTTTTTAATTCATTAACTACTGTAATCGCAACAATTTTGATTCGAGCCTAAACGAATATTTTTGCCAGCCAACTAGAGGGGTGAATAGATAGTTTTTTTGGGCTAAAACTGAGTTATATGTAAAGTTTAAATATAAGTTAACAAGTGAGCGGTAGCAAAGACAAAGTGGGGCATAGTTAGACCATCTATGAGCCAGGGTCCCGAGATGGAGCACATGGCGACGATAACTGGCCCACTGAGGACAGCAACGCAAGTCACAACAAGACAAATGCATTCCAATTTTTAAGTCCTAAATCCCATATTCCCAATTCAACAACTATTTCTTAATTGCTTTATAATTTCTCTAAATTATTTGAGATATTGTCTTTAATACAAATAATTTGTACTTTGCCACAACATATCAACCTTTATTTTTTATTAAAATAATATCTTATTAACTTCAAACTTATATTCTAAAAATCCTAAACCCACCACTGCTATAAAGTTCGTTTCACCATATCTGAATGTATGTTCTCTAGCTAACTTTTCCCACCAGAAGAACTACACCGGAACTCTCTAATTATTTCGGTTTGCTGCCGCTAGTTACGGCCGGACGCATGCACGTCGCAAATGGTTAAAGCACTGTTATATTCATTCCGTCTTCAGCTTGTTGTTTCTAACTTCTTGAAGGCAGAAGCCAAAATAAATATGTTGACTTTTAATTTTAGTTTTTTTATTCTTATTTTAGTTTTTTATTTTTATTTTGTATTGTCCGTAGAGATAAAACAGTATTTTTCTTTTTTTTTATTTTTCTTTAATTGAATGACTCAGAAAAAACATTAACAACTGCTGCAATGCAATTTCAATAAAAAACCAACAGCTGAAAGCCATAAGCTGCTAAAAAGCTAGAATGAATGGCCCTAAGTTCTCTATATATATGCCCATTCTTTTCGGCTCTTCAGTCAGTTTTTTGCTTTATTTTTTCAACAACCATTATTCATTAAACCAATAAGTCATAGTTAAAAACCATCGGCAGTAATCTAAAAGAACAGGCTCATAACACGTACCAAATCTTTGACGGGAAGCAGATAATAATGCGTCAGTGCGTGTAAATGAGTGCGTACTTTCTTGTTGCGTCTGATAGCTTTTGGTTCTAACACGAATGTATGTGCGAACAAATAAAAATATTCATAAGTTGATAGGCTTCTTAAAAAGTACTAGCCCAATAAGCCACTTTGAAATGGCAATAAAAAATTATTTTTTATTTATTCAAGAAAAAATATAAAAAAATAACGAGGCAATAATATCAAACGCTGCATGTGCCTCGCCCACAGCCGCTAGCTAGCTCATGCATGCACGGCTAGGAGGGACGTGTGAGCACGCACGCACGTACGCATAAACATAAACTGTACATGCATCTGTGCTTCAGTTAATTTTCCACCGACTGAGGCCGCGCGCGCCGGCACATGGATTATTTATTTATTTTGCAAATTACAGATTCTACTGTAGAATTATTGCGTACTATACAAGCTGAATGTCCGTGCAATATAACGGATCTTAACTAATTAATAACACAAATAAGCCCAAAAGAATTTTAACATGTTACTACATACACGTACGTCAATAGAAAATTGTACTGCTTAGATAGTAAAATGGTACACTTGAACATATTTTATATCACATATTACTAATACCACAAGTTTCTTTTTTATATATATAATGTTAGATTTGTTATTTGTTAGCATATTATAACTTCTTCTTACAAATACTGCAACTTTTTATCGGAAAGAATACAACCTCATCGTAAAATATAGTAAGCTTAGGGCATTCTGTGTCTACCAAGTTTCTGACGACTTTACAAGATAGGCCTCAACGAACTGTAACTATTATTCAATGCTATAACTCAGACTCACAGTGAAGCTAGGGAATTTCCTCTGGAGCCAAAGCTTGCATTTAGATGATGTGTCACCATATACATCCATTACAAATATACCACCTCATTTTGAGAGTGCATTGGAAGCATGCCTAAAATACAAAACGAAGTCCTTTCGCCTGTGGAGGCAACATCAACTGTAGTTGAATGCACAAATAATGTCACCTAAAATTGTCATATTAGACAAAAATGCAGCCTCTTGCGTTTTTAGTGTTTGCTTCATGTTAGGCATGTTGCAAACTTGGATTCAAGGATTGCTGTTTCTGTGGATGCAAGGCGTATATGCATGCAGAAGGCATCACATTTAGCATGCACCTACTCAGAGAGTCGTCTAGCTGCAATAAAAAAACACACACTGACATCTTGCTCGAGAGATACCGACAATTTCTTGTACAGATTTATTCCCAATTTATCATTCCAGCTGTCAATTTCACAACTATACAGCTCTCAATTTTGCAAAGCTCATACTTGTTGGGGCACATGTGGATAAGTAGATATGTACTTTGTGCTTATGGTAAATTAGCATTTAGCAGTGCTCCTAGTGTAGGGAGCACTTTTTTATTTTGGGCAAGATGGCTTTTTACACGTGTACTAATTGAAGAAAGAGGGCAAATTCAGATAAGTAGGATATGAGGTTCTGACTATACTCGTTGATCATGAGGTGAAACACTCATTTAATTTCTGATAAAAATAATGACTTGCACTTCCAAACTTGCAGTTTTCAATTCTACCTATTTGACTTGGGTGTTTACTTTATTTGACTATTTCTGCTTAGGTGGGTACAAACGAACCACCTTTGTCTAATAGAAATAATCTGGACTCTCTAGGCACAGACAAGTTGTGTAGAGTCTAGACACTTGATCAGAGCCTATATTTGTTTACAACTTTACCTAATCAAAACTGTGCAATGTGCATATCATTATACCAGTGGATCTCCGAATGATTAGAGAACACAAGATCCAATCAAAGGATGATTACCACTGAAGGTCTATCTACCTAGATGGTAAAAAGAAATATCTAACATTGAACTACACTAACCTCAGCAATACTGAGATGATGAGATCTACTTAATATGATTAGCTAACCATATTGAAGCTTCCAATAACATATATTATTTTGAGTTGGATAGCCAGTCCCAAGCTGAGAGACCATGTGGAGGTCATCCCATGTGTATGATGAGTAATTGACATCGGTTTAGGAAAGTCGAGTTTGGTTTGTGTGGTTCGGACCATGTCATTGCGTGGTGCAATCGTTTCGGTCGGACTTGGTCAAAAGCGGTCGGACGTGATTAGGACGTTTATTTTTCGTTTCGATCGGTTTGGGCTTTATCATGTTATTGTATGGTTACAATATGTAGGCGCCCAGATTATACAATCTGGAATCCTCTGTGATTCCACCGCACTATTCCCTGGATCAGTAGATAGTGCTAACAGATTATAGTTCTGAATATCAAAAGTACATATCAAGCGGAAGCGTAAATATAATAGTAGACTTACTCATGGGCCGATTATGCCGAAATCAATAAATTGCAGCAGCGGAGTGAAGCACACAAGTGAGACCTTCAGGACATGCCCACAGGCAGCCAACTGGAGGTTCGCGACCTAGCCCTTGACATCTTCATCTTCTCTGCCAGCTTGTCCAATCTTGTTGCTGAGGCGAGGTGATTTGATTCCTGATTCTGAATTTTGTCGCAAAAGCGAGAGTGAGCACTCCAACCCCGTGCTCCGCAAAGCCAATACACAGAATGCAAATAAATAGTATGCATGGCTTATCAAAGGAGAGGCTCGGGTTATTTTATTTGCCATAAAACGCGTCTAGTAGCATTTCTATTATTATATCATATTGTTGTTTTTGTGACCTACAGACTCCTCACCGCAAATGACATCATCGACTTAATCCACCAAAGACTCACGCTCTTTATTAACTGCTGTCTAAAACTCCCAACAGCGATTGCCATAATTGACTTAATCCACCGAGATTACACGTCCTTTATTGAGTGCTCTCTAAACTCCAAACAACATGTGTCATCCTCTACTCAATCCACCGATCATACACACATTTTATATTCAGTGCTGTCTAAAACTCCAAACAGCGAATATCATCAATTATATAATCCACCACTCAATTTCTGCCTAAAACTCCAAATAGCGAGTATCATAATTTATATTATCCACAAATCAATTGCTGCCTAAAACTCCAACCAGCTTGTGACATCCTTTACCTAATATCATTTAATTCATCCACCAATATCTTTTGCATTTTAAATTCCTAACAATCCAATCCTTTTGTTATTGATCCACAACCATAATCTGTCCCTCCCATAATCGACCTTATTTTTCTATTATCTATCTCCAACCAATTCACTAGTATATATCCACCAAGAATATCATTGATCAGGTCTACGATTCACTAGTATATATCTGCCAATAATATCATTGATCAGATCTACGATTCACTAGTGTACATCCATCGAACATATTACTGATCAAGGTTATAATCCAATACTAGTTATTATTCCTCCAATCATTCTCAAAAATCCGATTCATCTATCTAGTATTTGATCAAATCCTATTAATCCCAATATTATCAACATCCTCCAAGAACTTATATTAGTTATCAGTGTCATAACCCAACAATTAACTATGCACTTCCTAATACTCCAAAAGTCACATAAATCATCTATCTAGTCTATATATCCATTTGGGCTCCACCAATTTATTTCTCCCAAAATTCACACTACCGTTTCCTATTTATGATCGACCTGAATCCACCAATACCTTTATGTGTATATTACAAACATCCAACCCCTTTTCTCACAACTCTATTTATTCTACCCATATTTTATTTTGTAAGAATAGAAATGCCACTATTTTAAATACAATACATAAATTTTCCTGAGACCTAGCAGCTTTGGAACAAAACATAATGTTTAAGGAATATTAACATGATTTTCCATACATATGGCATCACACCATATGCCTAATATCACCATAATTTTTCCATACATATAGCATCACACCGTATAACATCTTTCAGCGTTATAGCTGCTTAACTTACCACTGGGACAACACCCAGGACAACACCAATCAGGGCTTTCCACTGCCCTCCATTTTTCCATTCCCATTTTCCAAACATTTTTAAATAGAGCTATATCTAGTTAAGTTCCCATGTCCGCCCCTGACCGTGGGCACGGCTATTCGAATAGTTTTGACTCTGCAGAGTTTGCACACTTTACCCACAAGAGACAGATCACTCGTTGCCCCCACATGATTCCTTAGCCATGCGGTTGAGCAAACCATCACAGTAATCGTTCGAAGTACCTCGCCCCTTCCATCATCTCACCCCCTGGGTTGCTCCCATTTTGAAAGCATCTAGGCCCCTAAAAATGATTTTGGTAATTAATAAAATTATGCGAATATGGGACTAACGTGTTTTGTGAGCTTGAGAAGGGTTAGTCCACACATGAGCGACAAGATGCAAGCCAAAGGATACGTATGAAGATCAAATTGACTCAAGACAAAGGTATTCTTAGAATAGGACACCTTTTGAATTTTACCGGTCTTAGGTGAATGGTGGAAGACCGAATTTTAGGTTAAATGATCGTACCATCAAGAGGGATCTTGGTTAATAACTTGATAGCATATATCTAGTGCCATTTGGATTATCTTGTTAAGCTTGCATTCATGAAAATCCGATTCAAAAATCAAGTTTGTGCTCTGTCTGGAAAAGCGGTAGTACCGCACATTACAACGTCGGTACTACCGGCTAGTGGTAGTACCGTGCTCAGATGCGGTAGTACCGCAGAGCGGTAGCTCCGTTTTTGGAGCGGAACGCTTTTTCCAGAGAGTACCTCTCGAACTCGGTTGGAGCTCGGCGAAACGGAAGTACCGGACGTTTCAACGACGGTACTACCGCTGCGAGCGGTAGTACCGCATTTTCGAGCGGTACTTCCGGAGTCCGGAAGAACCGGAGGATGAGCGGCATGCTTTTTCCAGAGAGTGCCTCCGGTTGATTTCGGATTTTAACCAGAATGGAAGTACCGGCATTTACAACGTCGGTACTACCGCATGAAGCGGTAGTACCGCATTCAGAGCGGTAGTTCCGGAGTCCGGTTGATCCGAAACTCAAGCGGTACGTAATTTCCAGAGAGCGGCATTTTGAGGACCCTTCGGATTTTGGCCAAAGCGGTAATACCGCGCCGACGTTGCGGAACTACCGGAGAGCGGTAGTACCGTAAATTTCAACGGCGGTAGTACCGCGCCGCCAAATCCAACGGTCACTGTGTTCGTCTGACAGAGCCGTTCTGACGCAAGATTTGGGAGCGGTAGTACCGGCCCCAACAACGGCGGTAGTACCGCTCATCCTGATTTTTGCGGGAAACTTGTGCCAAACGGCTAGTTTGGTTGGTGGAGGCTATAAATACCTCCACCACTACACAAGGGATATAGTTAGTGACTCATTGCACATTTCTTAAGCCCTAGAGCATTCACTTCACCTCAATTCTTTCTTTGCACATCAAAGTGAGGTGGTTGAGCATTTAGTGTTAGATTTAAATTGCAAATCCATTTGGCACTAGGTTTGCATTCAAGTGAACACCGGGATCTTTTACTCTTAGTGCTTGCCGGCACTTGGACGATCCGGAGAAGGATTGGCTCGGTGATCTTCTCAAGAAGATTGTGAGAAGACCCGGCATATTGTGAAGGTTGGAGCTCGCCTACCCGGAGTGGGGAAGAGCTACACTAGTGATCGAGGTGCTTGGCTCAATTCATGGAGCCGGTCCGATACGTCCGGGCTTACCTCAACGTGGACTAGGGGAAACCGGCAAGTTTCCGATTACCACGGTAAAAACATTGGTTGTGTCTCTTGTCTCTTTAGCTCTTGTTCATTTGCTTCATTGTGATCATTTATTTGTTTAGAGCTAAGTTGTTAACTAGAATTGTATTGGATTAATTGCTTTACATCTTTGTCTCTTAAAATTGTGAAGAATTAATCTAGTAAACAAGAAAAATTTAAAAACCTCCTATTCACCCCCCTCTAGTCGGTATCCTTGATCCTACACATTTGCGGTGGGACCCATTCGTTGTGCGGGATGTTCCCCTCCTGTACACCTAGCAGCTGGCTACCCACACTGCTAGCACGTCGCAGGAGAACTTCTCCCACAAGCCTGCCACCTAGGCCGCCACTGGCGGGAGTCCCATTCAAGCCTGCCACCTAGGCCGCCACTTGCACTAATGCCATGATGATGACTTCCAGAGTCTGATAAATTTACTAAGCCAAGTTGTACTTTACAGACTTGTGGTTGTACTTGTTTTACATAGGAGGTCACGACAAGATTCAGTCCTTAGTGGTATCTGGGCGGATTTACCACTAACCACTTTGTGCTTCCACTGCACCACATACACACATACTATCGAACCATCCGCCCAGATATTTAAGCAAGTTGGGGTTTTTGGGAGCATAAAATAATCATACCAACATATACCAGTCATTACCACCATGACTGCCCAAACCAGTTTCTCATGATTGTAAATGTTAATGATGCTTGGGGCATTTCAGTACCCCAGAGTATCTAAGCAGTACTAAGCATGGCGTATAATTATAGACTTACTTTCAAAAGGTTAATATTATAATTTTGCTAGGGCGACAAGGTTCTCATGTTCAAATATTCCAAAGGAGGGGCAATATTAATCCAGTTAGATAATAGGCATTTAACTAGAATTCTAAATTAAACATGTATTTGCTATAAAATAACAGCATGCAATTTGATAATTTAAACAAAAGTAATTTGCAGAAAATGTTAGGTTCAACATGATCAAAGTATTGACTCGCCTGGCGCGGTTTACCGCGGTCTTGAGCTCGCACAATGCTTTCTCTTGAGCTCCGGGTCTCCACCTCGCTATTGATTTCGCTTGATCCGTTGATTCTCCGGGACTCCCGTTTCTAATTACGCGATAAGCGACTGAATCCAAATAAAAAACAAATAACTCAAGAGATCCAAATAAATCCAATCACTTTAAATACCCGATTTACTTTAAATTATGCATTTATTATGGTTTGAGAATAGGAGGATGATTCGGCTTAGTGTGTTGCAAACACAACAGTAGCTGGATTTGAGTGAGAGAACGAGTTATCTGAATAGCTTTACCGTGAGGGAAAATTTTAGGATAATAAGGGATCATAAGTGAGGAAGTATCTACAGGGATTATTTACTTTGGAAAAGAAGTGGCCAAACATAGCCGATTGGAGAAAGACGAGGTTCGATCTTTTTATTAATAACCTCTTTTATTATTTTCGTATTTATCAAGGAAGTTCCATGAGTTAGGGTAGACCTATGTATCGAAGTACGAGTCTGGCTGGGTATGTATTCCTTGCAACTTAGGTTATGGTAAAGGCAACCTGGATTGATGGATGAGATCTGTACTTATTCTATAAATCTTTAATAATCCCATTATCATATTTATATATCTTCATTTATCGCTAGCTTAAGTTTAATTCGAATTAGGATCCATTGGTATGGGCCTTCGCTGGCTACCCCTAGTCATGCTAAACATTATTACTTACTAAATCTACATTATGATTTAATCACTGGCAGCATTGTCATTTCGTATACACTTTTAGCAAATGGGAGACGTATTCTTTTATATGGGCTTAATATTAACTTAGTTACTAAGATGTAGGTTAACGAGATTATTTTATGTGGAATGTAAATCTAAATACCAATTCTCATTTCACTGTCAATCTCAACTTAAATCTAGCGTTGAGATTTATTTATTGAGGATGCTCTAAGGATGGGGATTATATTATAAATCATGACCTTCTATCTTGAATTTGTGTTTTTCTTTAAACGGTTTTGGCATATTAATCATTTGGCATACATTATAATTACTCTTAAGAGTAGTTTTTATTAAATTTGGATACTTAAGCAAAATTGTTGTTTAGTACCATTTAAGCCTTAAGAAAAGACAGTATAATCTTTAATTCAAGGCCTTGGTATTATCATCTTTATAGCTAAATATGATGTCTAATATCTTTTATGGAACTTTGGATAATTAACCAACATCTTGTATTATTACCTTTAGAACCACCAATTAGTTTTGGACTAATAACTAGGACACATTAATTTGTCATATGTGGTAATAAATCAAATATTAACCTTGAACAATCTCATTTGCATCCCAATTGAATTTTGTGGGCTTCCATGGACTAATCTTATATTTTTCCTTGATTCTTCTTTAACTGAAATGGATTAAAATAAAAATACAAATTGGGTGGCAGTCTGTGGGCAGATGCTGTGTGTTATGTGCGCTCGGCTAGCCAACTGGATTCTCAGTGTTTCGTGATTGAGGGGGGTTTTCTTAACTGAAGAAGCAAATTTCCCTGGTGGAGCTCAAAGAAAATTTGCCAGCCAAAACAGGGGAGGTGGGGAGTGCTCGGCCGGTGCAGAGGCTCTAGCAAGGGAGGGTCCAAGGGGCGGGATAGGCTAGCAAAATGGGTTCCCCTGAAGTTGCGCAAGTCGGAGGAGGAGGCGGCGAGCCCCGGGATGGCGCAGGTCGGCGGGGGTGGCTGCTCGGGCGGCGGTCGGTGACGTGGAAAGGAGGCGCCGGCGTCCGGAGGGTTTTGGGAAGAGGAAGCCGCACGCGTAAGTAGGAGGGATGGTAGGGGATACCTGCCGTGCGGTTGGTTGGGCCGGGGAGGTACCGGGGCGTGCCGGCGGCGGGAAGCGGGGTTGCGCGGTGGTGGCGCACGGCGCTGGCGAGCTAGGGCGGAGGAGAGCTTCCGCCGGCGATGGGGGATGCTCCGGCGTGGTGAGGGGGTGCTCCCTACCGAAGGAATCGAAGGGCGGCTTGCCGAGGAGTGAGTGGCGGCAGAAATGGCGGCGGCGGCCTACGTTGAGGAAGATGGGCGGTCCGATGAGCTTGGTCCATGGATTCCCAATTCGGTGTAAGAGGAGGAAGGAAACTCTTGGTAGCCCATGGGGACACGGTCGATTGGGCGCGAGATTGTTGGAGCGGCTGGAGCGGCATGAGGCGCCGGCGGTGGTTCACGGGCACTGGGCGGGAGAAGGAGCGGGGGAAAAGGAGGTGGCTCAGGGCGCTTATAGCCGTAGAGGGGGAGGGGGAAACCGTGAGCGCAGCAGAGGGGAGAGAACGGCGCGGGAGCGCACGGGCGAAGGGAAGGAGAAGGGGGAGGGGGCGGTCCCGCGCGGCAGCGAAAGGAGACGGGGGGGGGAAAGAGAGGAAGGCGGGCGTAGGAGCCGGGGTCCACACGCCAGTGAGGTGAAGCGCAGGTGGAAGCAGGGCCCGCGGGGGAGCTGGTCCGTGCGGGAAGGAAGCAGGGGTTGGGCCGTTTCGGCCGGTCTGACCCCAATTCCTTTTTTTGTTTGCATAGTCACCTTTTGGTATTACTAATGTTTGTCTTTGTTTTTTACGAATTTCTTCACATTTTTTTGTATCTTAACCAAATCAGGAAAACACCATAAAAATCCAGATTCAAATAAAAGATATTGCAAAAATAATTCAAAAGCTTCTCATTTCTAAATTTAAATTTTTGGGATGTTACACAATATTTCGAGCGGTGCTATGTGATTTGTTTCTTGTCTGTGTTGGCTGCAGGACATCGAGGCGGAGTCGTGGCGAGACACGGTGGACCGGACTAGGCGCAGGTGGCGCTGAGGTCAGAATGGTCGGGAGGTGTCGAAGACGGCGAGGGTTCAAGGTGGCTGCGAGGCTTGCAAGGCAAGAAAGGAGGAAGCTTCCTGGAAGGTGCGCGAGGGGCGTTTTGGTGAATACGCAAAGCTGCACTAAAGGAAGTGGATTGTGGGTAAAGCGCAAAAGGTTAATGGGTAAAGCAATGGTGAACCCATTAGTGGAGGCTATAAATAGAGAGAGTGTTCTCTAGTAGTCCTCATTGATTTTAGAGAGAAATAGTATGCAGAATTTTGATAGAGTGGGTGTAAGAAGTTAGGGTTTCATTTGGCTCTCTCCTTTCTTGAGTTCTTGTGTCTCAAGCATGTATGGGGACTTAGTTTGAGTTCTTGAGAGTAGTGGACAGCATGTAAAAACTCTATATCAATCATGTATGTCTCTGATTTGGTTTTCAAGAAGAGTTGAGATGGCTTGATTTCATCCTTTTGTTCTTATTTATTTCTTTATTTTCTGCTCATCGCTCATCTTTGAGAGACCGTGTTTGGGTTGCTGTTAGTCCTCTTTTATGTTATGTCGAATCCCATCAAAATCCAATACGAGAGGTACTAGTTTAATTTTGCAAGGAACCGATTGATCTTTTGCTGTTCTCGGGCAATTCTTTTTCCTTGTCAAAATTCTGCTCATGCGTGCTGTTTCCTGCTGGCCGTATGGTTGAAGTTTAGCCCATTTCTTTTGTTCTCTACACGTCATGGCCGAACTGCATTTCTTCTAGCTTCCTACATGCTTTTCATTAATTGCTTGGGGATAGCATTACTGCCGTATACCATTCCCTCTTTGGCCAAATGCACAAGGAAACTTCCTCTTTTTCGCTGTTTTCAACCCTGCTGCATGTAGTTCAAATGACTTCATTTTCGGCTGAGATTTTTGCTGTTTAATTGCTGATCTAGGCTGATTTTATCTGTGTTGCATGCAATCCGGATTTCCACCTCTTTTGGTTGTTTCGGCCTGCAGTAATTCTTGACAAAAGTATGTAATCTTCTGTCGAATGCTTCTAGTGTAGCTCTTTGATTGCTCGGCCGTGAGGAGCATTTTCTTCTTATGATTGTTGTTCTGCTTTCTTGGTTAAAAGGACAACATTCAATATTTCTTTTGGTGTACTCGGCTGGACTGCTTTTTGGTGAGAACAGCCAGCAGCAGTTCTTTATCGGCCAACAGGGAGTCTCACTTTCGGCAGCAAGAAGTGTCCATTGCTTTGGTATCTCGGTTGGGTCAGAGAAGCTCTTCTCGGTCTCTGGTTTCAGTATCCATTTTCAGCTTTTCTTAGGTTTTTCGGTAGCTTTCCTTTTCTCCCGTCTACAGCACTTGGTCTTTAATCTTAGTACTTGGATTTTAAAAAAAAAGTCGACATTCACCCCTCCCCTCTGTCGTCATTTCGATCCAACAATTGGTATCAGAGCCGGTTAGCTCTAATTTATAGATCTTGACCGGTCTCTAGAGCCATGGCGACGGACAAGTACTCGACCAAGCCTCCGATCTTTGATGGCATTGATTTTCCGTTCTGGAAAAGTCGGATGGAGACATACATCCAGGCTCAAGGATATGCCATCTGGAGGAAGGTCAAGGTCCGCTATCTTGTTCCTGCCGATGAGAACATCAATGTGGCGAATATGCCCGATGTTGAGGCGAATGCAAAGGCAAGGAACATAATCATCCAAGGTTTGAGTCGTAGCGAGTTTGACTGCATTTCGCACCTCACGTCGGCTTTCGACATTTGGGAGACCCTCGGTGCTTACCATGAGGGGACCACCCAAATCAAGACAGTCCGCCAGGACCAATTCAAGCTAATTTGTCATATTCTTATAGAATAATCAACATTACCATAGAATAGTTAATCTTTTTGGGTGATTGAACTAAGGTTGTATTCTAAAAAAAATCTGGTATTTCTGTGCAGATTAATTATGGGCAATGTTTTATGTCTTGGTATTATATTTATGTTCTTTTAAGGTACCCTATAGATTTATATTATGCTGTTAGAACATACTATTTATGGCCATAACAAAACATGTTGCGTAATTACAAACTTAAAGTTTGAATGATCCCAATTAATTTAAACATGGTATGAGTAATTGGGTCAAATTTGTGCCAAGAATAAAAGAAGTTAGATAATAGAACAAGTCTATCTATTCTCGAATCCCTATATGGGATCTTTGTCATAGAATAATAACCCACTAGGAGATGGGATAACCCATAAAATTGTCATAGTCATGTAGTTTTCAAGGCACTGCATTAAAAAAAGTCTAGCTCATTACATATAATGAATAACCCCCAAATTGAAACAAGTGCATGTTGAAAGAATGAAGAAAATTTCACATAGTATCGCCACCATAGCATACATCTATGGGCCTCCACTAGTAGTTGGGAATATACGTTGGATCTAAAATCCCACCAACCTAGTGCCCATGATATTGCAAAAGATCTTATCTCGGCATTAGGAGGAGAGGAAAGTCCAAAATTGTCGAATGCCTTGATATTTTCTTGGATGAAAAAGATATTTAGTATTTAGAATCACTAGCCAAGCTAAACTAGAGGTTTAGTTGATACTCCTGTAAGCCAGAAGTGGGAGCTTGCCAAATAATTGTTTAAGAAATTATAAAGGAGTAACCAAGTTGTGTTTGTAGGAAGAAAACTCACAGCTAAAAGTGATATACCCCATGTTCTAAATAGTGTATCCACCAAGACGAAATAACTTGTTGGTCAAAGATCTAAATCTATGGGGACACCTTCAGGTTCCAAGGTCTAAATGCCACTAGTCGAATAATGGTTAATCACTTCTCAAACTCCTCAAAAGAATTCGCGTAGAAGGTGACCTCACGAAGAGGCTGAGCAAGAAGTTCATTAGAAAGAGACTCATCATGAAGATAAAAACCTAGCAACGTAAGCATGTGCAAACTATGATGCTCATATAATTGGTAGAGGGAAAGCCACTATAACCTTAAATTTTGAGGACATAGGAGAAATGAAATAGTTATCAACAACATCGCCTCTATGATTGATAAATGTTTCTCTAAAGAGAATCCAGATTCGGTACCAAAGTCCATGGCAAGAGACGCTTGAAGCGCTCATATCGGGTCAAATGAAGAAAGTAGCTGAGGCCAACCATAATATTAAATGTATGTCTTGGAACTAGCAATTTTAGAATTAGTGGATCATCATGGAAATAATGAGATGGTCAAAAATGATGGCTCATAGGTCCTTGTAGAAGACTGGTACTCTCCTATTATGAATGATTGTATATTATGCTATATAGTTTTTTGGGCAAATAGCATTATTGAAAGTTATACAGTTAAAGGATTATGCAAATCTGTACAAAGAGATTCTTGAAGAACTCATGCTTCCTAATGAAAAGGAAAGAAAATCACAACATATATAATTAAATCCCATACTTATTAATAATAAGTCTCAACTTGAAGAATGTGCATTTGTAGGATCGATGCTGGCAATTAGAGGGGTAAATGATTCCCATAACTTTTTCCTTTCTCGGGTATTCAAATCTTTACTCGAATGATTATGAAGTCACCAAGTTTATATTACACCACTTGGACATAGTAAGACAAAGCTAGAAACACGAGTTGACAAATTTGACACCCTTCAACCAAGGCTGGATAGACCGCAGTTCATGAACAGGTCTGACTGTTTGGGTGATGCTAGTCTAACCACTAGCTGGTTGGACCATCGGACCAGGGCTAGTTTTACCGATCTCCTGTTCCTTGGCTGAAATCCTCCTGGGACAAAAGCTCAAATCACAAGAACTTTCCTAAATCTCATTCAACCACATCCAAATTTTGCACGAGATTTATTTAAGCCATCAGGAACCTAAACCAAATAAGAATCACAAGGTTCTTGGACTCAATCCACCGAATTGAGGATAATCGAATTCCAAATTATTTCTTGCTCGTGAGAACCTAAGACATGAGAACTTCCAAATCTATTCTCATACATCCTAGCAAAGTAAATCAACCAAGAGATTGAGCTAGAATAATCATGAATACAAAATCACCAACCAACCTTAAGAACAAACAAAACCAAGCAAGAACACAAAAAAGAACGTGATGAGACAGAGCTTTGATTAATTCTCGCTAGAGAAAGATGTTTATATGCTTATGGATGATTACAAGGTGCAGTCGCAATACCACTATTTCCTTAGTGAGTTTTTACTTGGAGTTTCCTCGTATGAAGGTTTTTAGTGAGGCAACTATTGCAATACAGCTTGCGTATGCGATGTACTTTTTTCTCCATTTCTTTTTTCATTGAATTTTTTGAAGGAGTTTTTAATTAGACATTTACGGTGTTTATCCAAGGAAGAGTGTTGTGAAATTGGCACCCTTAGGGGGTGCAGCCGGCCCCTACTAGCCTCTTTCTTCTTCTCCGAGGAGATGTGGGTGCATACTAAAATGACTCTAAACTATAAATATAGAGGAGATGCTACCTATTATGTACATAGAAAATTATTGGAATAAAGAAAATCATTGGAGTGCTCTCCCTTATATCTTATGTCAATTTGTTATTCAAATCTGCATTGTCTAATTGTGTGATTGATCTTATTCTAGCTATGATGATTGGTTGCATAGATCACTTGACGTCAGCAGTTATTTAACACTTTATGTCACTATTCACAGCAAATGTGTTTTAATTTATCAACAAAAGTCAGTTTCTTTTGAGACAAACATTTTCTTAACTTGGGAGCCTCTATTTGGGGGGGGGGGGGGGGGGGGGGGAACGTGCCCGTTGTGGCGATATTTGGATTATTCTTTTCAAAGTTTAGTTGATTTGTAGTTAAGTATGCATGTGAGTTGGCTGCAACATGAAAGTCCACGTAAAACGTTATGATGTTATCTCAAAAACAATTCTCACTGGCCTTGTAGGTTTGTAGCTCTATGTATGCCCTAGATGCTACCTACGTCATACACACAACCACACTAACAACTACAAAACTGAAAAGAATATAAGCTATTGCTCTAATACCGTTTTATACTTGCGGAAAGGGAAAACAATATGTTAGCCTTCCACTTTTGAACAAACATGACACTTTCCCATGAACAACATGTTCTTAGCTTGGAGCTATTAGAGAGTAAGTCAAATAACAACTGTGATCAAAGTTACTTTTGGTTACTCATGAAATTATCATATATAAGTAATGAACTTATCATCTATTAAAGTTATTATCATATACACAGTAAGGTATCATCTGTAATTCATGAAGTTACTCACAAATTTATCATCTACAACTCAATCATCCCGTACAAGTTATGACAACGACAATAAGATGCATATTTAGTACTACGAAAGTTACTGTTGACGATACGTAGTCAGTAGTTCTAACCGAAAGAAACGTGCCTCAATCAACCCACGATACGAAATCCTGAAATTATGGGCATGAAAATCTGGACGGTACCTTTCACATTGCAATGCTACGAAAATTTACTGTCGATCCCACAGTTACGCATAAACCACTGCAGAAAGCTAGGTCGCACGCGCGCCCTGCGACCCACGCGTAGCATGAGCGCACGCGCTCGTTAGTGCGCCTGCTAATAAAATTATAATATTATAAAAGTATTTTTTAATGATAAATCTAATAATATAATTTTTATATAACCAATGTATATAGTTTTAAATCTATTAGTGATCAAACTTTGAAATATTTGACAACACAAATTATAGGAAGTCAAGTAAGAGTACGTTCTCCACCAAGCGGCCAAACTTTCGTTTATGAATTGGCTGCTTCTACTTCACAATGCTAGGCCTGTTTACCACGATGAGCCTAAGTTAAGGCCATAGGTAAGGCCCTGTTTAAGGGAGCTATAGTTTTTTGGCTTTTTTTTTGTCACAAGCCATCTTTTGACTTTCTAGCTGAAAAATAGCTGTAGTTGATAGATGTAACTTTTTCTCAAAGATTGTTTGGTAATCTAACTTTTTGTTGTGCTGATTGGCTGCTTTATTTATGGATGATCATTGAAATGTTTGAAGTGTCCTTGCGAACTGAATGGGAAGCTCTTTTTATGCGGTGACATTTGATGAGTAATTTCCACAAACTTTCAATAGCAATGTCCCAATTTTAATCCACCAAAAGTTAGAAAAGCACATCTTCCCCCTACTTTTCCGCTTTTAATTCATTCTTCTAAAAACTAGCTTTTAACTTCTCCCTAAAACTAATTTGAAGCTAACCTATTTGAGGAAGCTTTCAGCTTTTTAGAAACAAAAACCAGCTTTAAGCCGCCCAACAAGGCCTAAACATTGGGCCAAACTTAAAGCTAGGATTACGTAAGCTAACAAGAAGCTTAGAGGCTTATTTAAAATACAAGAATATTATACGAAACTGCAATCCATAAAAAGCTCTACGAGCTCTGACACCTTAAATGAGGCCTAATAAGCAAACTGTCGGGTACGGCTAGTGTTTTGCCTTTCTTTCTTGTGTAGGGGCCCAAATTGCTTTCATCAACAGCCGTGAAGATCTTTGTCCCTCTACATTTATAGCTTGACATGCCTGCATGTAGCCATGGTTTTTGAGAGACAAGGTAGAGCCTACATGAACAAAGCCATGCCATTCATTTTAGGAGATAATAGAACGTGTGCACGGTGCAGCCAATGTGCGCTGGAAGGACTTATCTCTTCTTGATGCTTATCAGCCTATTGTAGTGAAGTGGTCCATAGGCCAATTTAGCCCACCAAATTGATTTAGTTAAATCCTAATCAACTTTTGCATCAGCTATCCATGCAAACGTGTCCAAACCCAACTGCTAATCTAGAATGGAATAGCATCAACAGCGTTGTGTCCTCCCTCTGATTTAAGGGTGGTTCTTTTCTACTACGGCTTATGACTTATGACTACGGCTGATGTCTTCTGATCTTAACGTGAGCGCTTGTGTGAATGAACCGAATATCAATAATTCGATTTGAAAAGGCTGTCCTAATAAGCCGTTTCGAAAAAACGACAAAAAAATCGTCTCATTTGATTATTTATGGGGAATAATAAGTTAAAAGGCCAATAAATCATAAGTTAAAAAGAAAAGAGCGTAAGTCATCAATTTCTACATTGATTAGACTATTCAAGCATGTTTATTTCGTCGCATCATATTAAAAAATATTATATCCATTTCCTATCCATGTTTGGAAGAAAAACAGTTTAATCTTTAGCTATACCATCAAGTAAGTAGCCAAATATTAATGGCGTATAGTAAACAAATTTATTGGTTAATTTGGGTAGCCATTTCCATCCTTGAGCAATAGGAATGGTTGGTCTAAAAAGGTTAATAATATGAATGGCTTTGCACGTCAGTCTGCGCATGCACATTAGATAGGCTCTATTAACTTGTGTGGTGGCCCTTCTAGCGATGCACAGATCTATTGCTAATGCATTTTTTTAAGTGCGTCCTTATCTTATTGATTAGATGCACTTCGTGAACATCCAAAGAGAGGGCCCGGCTTAATTTAGGGTTTGTGGTCCAAAAATGTATTTTCGTTTCATTTATGTATCTGAAATGATTTGTCCAAGACGGCCATCTGGCTGTATTTTGTCGTGCATTCACGCAAGTGCTACTAACCGTCTCTTCGGAGAAACTAGCCACGTAGGCGTGGCGCCAGCCACCGTGTGGGCCAAAGTAAAAGAGGCGAAAATTCGCAGGAAAAAGAAAGTGTAGGGCTTTTTTTGCAAAAAAGTGAGGGCCTTTTCGTAATAAAAGGAGAGTGGAGGGGCTTTTTCACAAAAAAAATCGAGGGTCTTTTCGGAAGAAATAAGAGCATGTTCGTAATTACGGGAAACCACAGGTCGCTACCCAGCAAAAAATGTGTAGGGGCTTTTCCGCAAGAATCTAGGGACCTTTCTGCGAAAACCAGGGACCTAAACGTAATTACCAAATCTTTGTGGGCTGTTTCGCGGAGGCTGACACGTGGATGGACTCTCCAGGCAGAGAATCCCCCGGTCATAATATATATAGTATTAACAAGTACCTGAAATTTTCGACCAACAAGCTAGTGTGCACACTACATATGCAGTGTCACCATGTCAGATTCTGGTGTCGCTCGGTTAAAGTGAAATAAACTAGCTTATGATTAAAATTATACTATAGCCAGCTGAATTCATACTGTAACTAATGGTAGCTTATTTAGTATAACTAAATTTTTAAAAATAAAAAATACACGTTAGCCTATTACAGACAATGCAAATGAATACGAAAAAAAGAACCGGCAAAAAAAGCTGAAAAAGTTAGAAAAAGACGAAATTTAGGAATAGTGAAAAATAAACCAGAAATCGCAAGTTTAAAGTCAAAATGAGTGGAAGAGCAGTACAATACAATTACAAGTAGTACGTACGTACTAGTTTTTTTATCTTACCGTCAAGTCCATTAGCCCATTACATCCATGCTCCATAAGTATGGGAATCAATTGATGGAGCGAGCCATAAAAAAATGGCTCCAATGAGATGGCTCACAAATACAATTGACAACGTCGCAAGAGGCTCCAATGAGCAGGAAAACTCTCCTCTTTTTGACTTACGACTCAATAAAGCAGGGAAAAGACGAAAGAAATTTGGCAGACAAAAGTATTGGAGGAGTAGAGGACGCACATTTTCCTTTCTGCTGTTGAGATTAGTTCATATAAAGTGCAGGATAAAAAGTAAGATTTCGTGAATAATTTTATCTGGTGATGGCTGCGACACCACGCTCGGAGTGAGGTGAGGGCCCAAAAGAAGGCAGGAGATTTTATTGCATTTAAGTTGTTGGATCACATCAATCTACTCAAATAATAACCATATCTTTACTCATGCCGGGGTTTTTGAATCACTCCTTGTTTTTGTTGCTTCCATTATATTTATGCATTCTTCAATATTCGTCTCAGAGAGTACAAGTATAACGCGCACTACCAGCACCCTTCAGTCACAACACATATGCACTAGCATATTTGCCTAGGTCCACTACATATGGTAGGAATTTTGCAGAGACTCAAAAGTTTATATAATACCGATATGTGTTTTTACACTGAACGTATGTCTATATAGTTATTTTTAAATATTGTAATGCAATGGCCGTTTAAACTTTTGTTTTTAGGTAGGCATCAAGGGAATTATCAGTAGTACCAAAGTCCCTGTACGTGCCTGTTGATCGTACAAACATAAAGAAGGGTACGCGTCGTGCAAACATAAGGAGGACATTGCAATCAATTAATTGATAAGCAAAACTCCAAAACGACAATCCAATAGCATAGGCAGGTCGTATGGGAGACATAAATAGGCAGGAGGAGCTAGGTAGGGCATTAGTCCGGACAGAACATCGAATTACACAAAAGAACTGTAGCTAAACAGCAATCAGATAAGCACAGTTCAAAAAAAGTAAGAAGAATGGTGAGGGGCTATTTAGTTTGCTACTTTTACGAACTAAATCAAATATTAGTAGTATCAACGAAAATTGACTTTTGTTTAATTTGCTATAAAAATTTAGTAATGCATACAAAAATTTAGTACCGCTAATGAAATTCAATATCACACGTAGGCAATCTGAGGACGGGGAAATCGCTCATCAAAATTTTGGTAATACCAAATTTAGATTAACTATAACCCAAATAACATTCTTTTTATCGATAATTGGCTATGCACATGCTTTGACTACCAAAATTTTGGCTTGACTTATTTGTACCATCAACCAAACGGCACCGTGATCTTCCCAGTAGCCGAAATAATTGACTATATATGGTTGTATCCGACCCACCGATGCATTTTGGATTTCTTGAGTCTCTTCAAGGTGACATATATAATGAGTAGTTCTTTAGAGCTCTTAACCTCCTATGTGATATCTATATGTATAGAGCAGTTCTGTCATAATTGAAGTATTATAGACTTTGTTCGTACTTGTTGAACTTATCAAGGCTCCACTCGTTTTGGTTTCAGCTTCTGACTTATTTTTACTATTCATAAATTTTATCTTTTTCTGAACTTTTGGCCTTTTTTGAGCTTTTTTGTCGGTTCTTTTTTTCCCATATTCGTTTGTGTTCTCCGTGATGAGCTAGCATATTTTTTCTATTTTTAAATTTTTTAAATTTAATTATGTCAAATAAGCCACCTTCAGTGAAATTTCAGCCGCTACAGTGTAATTTCAGCCATAAACCACAGCTTTTCAGCCCAATCGAGCGGGGTGCATGCAGATTGGCTACATATAGGGGCTGTTTGGTTGCCTGCATGTGCCTCATGCAGCTGCATGAGCGTGGCCAGGCTGAGGAGGGAAGCTCCTCAGCCACATTTCTCCTCAGCCTGACTCCAGTTGATTTTTTGCATCCACTCGTGCAGACTCTCTCCTCCATGCAGGCAACCAAACACCATCTCCCTGCATGAGCTGGTGCGAGTCACCTCCATGCAGGCAACCAAACAGACCCATAGATCACTCGAGTAAAAAATTTTGTGAAAATCAACAGAGTTCGCTGCCGCGACCCCTACCGAACTGGCCTTTCGTGAAGCCGCCTGAGCCTCCGGACAACACACACGTTTAACTACTTCCTTAGCAAGCCATGGACTACCAAAATTAGCATTTTTGAGACCATACGGATTAGCCAGGATAGAGGCCTTGTTTCCTGGATTTGCACTACAAAATTAACTTACTGCACAAAAGATGACGAACTAATCAAGCACCCGTTGATCCGATCGATCTGACTCATCAAACCGGAACTACATGCATGTAGCACATTACGTAGCTACCGGTAGGAGAGAAAACGGAACACTAGTCGAAACTACTGTGAAGCACGTTATGTAGCCAGGGTAGCGCTGCCGACTGAAGCGCCGTCCCCTCGTCGCCTTTCGAGCTAAGAGACAAGGCTATTTTCATTAAAACAAATATTTAGAGACTAAACTGTAAAAAAGTTACAATACAAAAAGTGTGAACAGTTGCAGCAACCTATCCTCCCTTGTTTGGGCTTAGGTTTCTGATTTTCAGCTTATTTTTCATTACTCATAAATTTCATCTTTTTTCTGATTTTTTGAGCATTTTTGCTGGTTCTTTTTTCGGTATTTGTTTGCAGTATACGTGATGGGTTAACCATTTTTTTCTATTTTTAATTTTTTTAAAATTTAATTATGTCAAATAAACCATCATCAGCTACAGTATAATTTCAGTTAGTTACAATAAAAATTCAGTTATAAGTCACAGAAAATAAGCCCAACTAAGCATACTGTTAACAACAACAATAACCCTAGGAATATGATTCTGGTAATGATTAGTAAGTAATTCGCACGTAGCAGCTAGCGGCAGACAAAGCGTGTGCATCCCCGTCAAACGTCCCACCGGCTAGCCCTTCCCTCTCCCACTTTTGCCGCTTGTGCTGTGTCCTCTCCGTCTCACGCTCAGCCCGGCAAATCCTAGTACTGCACTAGTATACTCGCTAAGTATCACGCTTGGCTTTGCATTGGTGGTGCGCTCGCCATCGATGAGATGGAAACGTCGTCGAATACCCAACCGAGCTCGTTTCAATACCCGAATCGATTGCTTTCGATCGCATCGCTTTTTAAGACTTGACGAAAAAAAGTGATTCCGAACACTATGAGTGTATTGTTGAACAGCAAGACGTAGCAAAGCTTCAAATGTTGGGCAAATTTCGCAGGGAAGTAAAAGACCTGACTGACAAAAGTATGAACATATAGTTTTTTTTTACTTCCATCGGAACCCCCGAATTACTCAATAAACCCAGCTTATTTCTCAAGTATCCTTTTTTTTTAAAAAAAAGAGAGATAAAAATGACAATAGCAACATGTAACAAAACCTAGCCATATATCACTGAAAAACAGAGCGAAAAAGAGACACCGTTGTATTTTCTGATCTGAATCTGGTTGGATTCGATCACTCTTGTTTCTTTCAACCGATTGAAGAGTTCGATCAGGAAGTAATGTGAACTAATTGAAGGTTACGATTACAACCATCTTTATGTTCGTGATGAATTCTGTACGGACTTGCATCAGATGTGGTGCTCTAATCTGTGTACGTCGACTACAGTCAGACGTAACTATTCGAGACGTTTCCGACTATAACTCTATGCTGTCATCTTCGAAGACAATAGCATCGTGTAACAAAACACAGACATATATCACCGAAAAACGGAGCGAAAAGAGACAACAGTAAGAGCTAACATTATGACTGATTTACTGCCGCTAGAAATTACATCTAAGCACATACCACCTCAAAAAAAACTCCAAGAAAACACCGAAGATTAGGGGGAGAGACTTGCTTCCCATTTCCCAAACTAGTTGCATTTTACAATTACTCCACCATTTTACAGTTACCCCGCCCGAACGATCCCAGCAAAATCATATGACTCTGGTGCTCCGTCCATGCCCATAGCCATGGCCAATGTCGCGATTTAGCACAACTCTAGTCGTCTCGTACACCGGCAGCTCGTCCCTGTACGTGGAGGACCCGGCGGCTCCGGCGCCTGCGGGAGCGATGGCCGCGAAGTTCTCGAGCTCGAACAGGTCGGAGCTCGCGTCGCTGCTCTCCTCGTCCTCGTCGTCCTCGTCGCTCTCCATCTCCATCCGCCGGAGCAGCATCTGCTGCATCGCCTCCACCGGCACCCCCCGGCGGTCCACCGCTGACACCGTGGCCGGCGCCTCGTAGTCGCTGTCCAAGAACCGCACGGTACGCTTCGCCTGCCCCCGCGTCGACGGCGTCTTGCTCAGGCAGGAGCGCGAGTACGAGGACGCCGTGGAGCATGCGGACTCCGCGGCCGTTGCCGCCGAAGGCGGCGTCGGTGGCCCGCGCTTTCCGGCGAAGATGGAGTTGAGGAAGCCCGCGAGCCGCGCGCCGGGGGAGGCCGGCTTGCGGAGGTCCCTGAGCTTGGCGCGGATGGAGGCGCCCGGCTTCTTGGCCTTCTTCTCCGGCACCGGTGCCGGAGCCACGCCGGGGGCGGTCGTGCGGATGGGGCGCAAGGGACAGTGGTGCGACGACTCGGCCTCAGACGAGGAGAATCCGCCGTAGCTGGAGCACTCGGACGAGCTCGACGTCGTGGCGTGCGGCCCCGGCGCGCGCGCCCGGTAGCTCCCCGCCAGCGACGGCCTGTAGTAGTAGCTATAGTGCAGGGCCTCGTGCTGCTTCTTGGTCGTTGCCACTGCAGTAGCAGCCACCGCCTCCGCCCCGGCGTGACCCGGCTCGTCCATGGACTTGTATATCGCGTCGAGCAGCGTTGACGAGAAGGACGGCTGGTCGGCGTACCTCCTCGCCGGCGCCGCCCCCTTGGCCCCCCGCCTCTCCATGCCACCAAACAAACACCCACGCGTACGCACGAACGCAGCACAGAAGCGCTGCAACTCCGACACACACACACTAACAAGAGCAGCAAGCAAAGCTCAAGAGGAGAAACTCTCAATGCGAGCCTGAGTGTATAGCGTTCTTCTCCGGTAGTGGTGGAACAGAAGAGCTTGGTGGTGAAAATGGTACGTGTTGTGAGACGAAGGGTGCTGGTGGAAGCTGGAAAGGGGAGGGAAAGGTGGGAGGAAAGAAGGGTGAGGGGGGGAAGGGATCGGTGGGAAGATATAGGCATATAGCCGAGCCGGGCAGGAGGAAGAGGGGGTGGTGACGTGGCGACGGGGCGAGGAGGAAGAGGAGGTGGTGACGTGGCGACGGGGGACAAAAAAAATCCAATGGGACGGGGTCCTAAATCCCACCCACCCTCAAATTTTGCCACGTAGTATTACTAATCTCAAAGCATACTAACCCATCGTCATCCTCGCCTTCCAAAAACTGCCCGCGTCGTTGTCCCTTTGGCTGTTCGCTGGCTCCAGCAGATTTACAATCCTCCTAATCAATCTTTTTCCTGCCCAATCAAACCATTATCTCCTCCGATTCTACTGATCAATCATCTCATCCGACATAATCAAACAAATTCCATGTATTGCCTATGTGGTGGTGGAGGAGAAGGAAAGAGGGAGAGAAGTGGTGCCATGGTGGATGGGCCGGCGATGCTGGCGTCAGCCGCTGCAGCGAAGCCGCCGGTGACGTTGATGGAGCGGACCGCCAGATCTCGCAGCTCGTGGCCATGGACAGGCTGATATGAGCGGACACGGACGCGTTCCTCGAGGTGGTCGATGGCGGGGTAAGGTGGCCAATACATGGCGATGGTGGTCACCCATGCGCTCGCCGGACGGCTTCGCACTCGCTGCCGCCACACACTCCTCGGACTCCACCGCTGCAGCGCGCTATCGGGCCCAGGGAGCCGCGCGTGCTCACCGGTCCACCCCCCGCCGCCTCTGATCTGTCGCCGGGCCACGCCGCTGCACTGGTCCATCCTTCCACCGCCACGCCACCTCCTCGCGCTCGCCGGTAGAGGTGGGAATTGGGCCGTGCCGTGCCGGCACGGCCCGGGCCCACCGTGCTTCGGGCCGCTTCGTGTCGTGCCGGCTCGACCCAGTCATCCCGTCGTGCCATGCCGTGCCGGCCCACCTCGTCTTCGGCCAGGCCCAAGCACGGCCCAAAGCCCACCGTGCCAGCGTTCGTGCCGTGCCAGCCCAAGCTCAGCCCAAAGTAACTATACACGACGAAAGCGACGGCGACAATGGTAGCGGTGGCCGCCATCTTCCTTTCTCTTGTACCCGCCTTATTAAAAATCTACTTAAACTTCGATACTATTGTCTCATGCCATTCTACCTCCGAACTTGGTCATCTAGTCCAATAGTATGCATATCTTGGTGCAAATTGGACTGTGGCGTACGTGGACATCTAGCTCATTGCCCGACAATCTAGCATAGAGCTGCCAACTAGTAAAATAGAAAAGCTCAAGGAGAGTCATGAGTGCAGCATACTATAATTAAGAAATCAATTTTAAATAGTTTCTGAAACATTTAGTAACTACTTGGAATACACACCAATAACAATATATCTCTGTTTACATAATGATTAATTGTAACATACGTAGGGTGGTTATCTCATCAATTGCTTGAATTAAAAAGGCAGTCGGTGAAGGAAGCTATGTTAGAATTAGAAGCACATGTAGTAGTAATTTGCTTACATAAAATAAAATCACAATGGGGTGAGCTATGTTGTCAAATTATAATATATGTTAGAATATATTGATTTGATTGATCTTCTTCTCCAGCAGTCTAGCCCTATGATTTTACACAAAGAAGTAAGAAATTCGTGAGGATGCGACATTGGGTTCGGTGGTGGTGACCTAAGGAGGAGCAACATTAAAAAATACTCATTATTTTTGTATGATGATATTTCTTAAGAAAGAACAATAAAAGACACCTTATATCACAAAGTGCAAAAATGAAGAACAACAAAAGACACCTTATATCACAAGTGCAAAATGAACTTAGCCTAAATCACAGCATATCTCAGTCACTTTTTTCATTCATTATATTAAGATCCAATAATCCTCATCTTTCTCCTCATCTCATATATATATATATATATATATATATATATATATATATATATATATATATATATATATATATATATATATATATATATATATATATATATATATCACACATTCACATCTCCAAAACCTAACTCAATCTTCAAATTTGGCATTCTAAGGACTGCTTTGTATAGATGTACATGTCACAACGGATGTATATGATCTTTTCGTGATGAAATTAGAATTTACGAGGGCTAGAACAGAAAAAATCAAAATAGATAAAAACCTATTCGTAGATTTCAGAAAACCTAAAGGACTAAATCGCAAAATATCTAAAAACCCTAACCCTAAAATCCTACGCTGCCGCCCAACTCATTCCTTCCCCGATTTCCCCCCGATCTCCCTGTCGCCCCTCTCCTTCCCATATCTCCCCCGCCGCCCCCACCTCCCCAGATCTCCCCCGCCGCCCCTCGCCCGGTCGCCCCCTCCACGCCGCCGCCCTCCTCTCCAGACCTCCCCCACCGCCCCTCCACGCCGCCGCCCCTCCTCTCCAGATCTCCCCCCACCGCCCCCTTCACGCCGCCGCCCCCTCCTCTCCAGATCTCCCCCACCGCCCCTCCTCGCCCGGCCACCCCCTCCCCGCCGCCCCTCCTTCCCCTCCTCCCCAGATCTCCCCTGCCACCCCCTCCTCGCCCGGACGCCCCCTCCCCCCCCCCCCGCCGCCCCCTCCTCCCCCTCCGCCTCCTTTCCCTCCCTCCCCTGGCCGCCCTCTCCTCCCCCGGCGCCTCCCTCCTCCTCCGGCCGTCCCCTCCTCCCCCGGCGCCCCCTCTCCCCCCAGCCGCCCCCTCCTCCCCAGCTGTCCCCTCCCCCCCCCCGGCCGCCTCCCCCCTCCTCCCTTGGCCTACAGTTGCTCCGAGCGACGGCGACCTCGACTACTCCGACGGCGAGCCCACTAGCGGCGGATGGCCGGGCGGTGACTGGGGCGGCGATGACGAGTTCGTCATCGATGGCTCGCTCTTTGAGCCGTCGTCGTCGGGTGTCTTCGCGCCGGAGTTGCTGCGGCCACACCGCTCCTCCTTCTGCGGCCATCGTCCACTCGTCCGAGCCCCGGTGACCGGTACACCTCCTTTCCCTCTACTCCCTCTCTCTGCTCTGATGTGTGTGATGGGTTGTGCTTGTGGCCTTGTGGGGAATCTGGGAATGGGATGACCGTGAGAGATGTCGACGGGAGGGGGACTGGGGGAGGCGAGGTAGAGGCCAAGGCGGCCCGACCGCTGGCGTCGGCGTGCCCGCCGTGCCGCCCGTGCCTGCCGTGCCGCTCGTGCTTGCCATGCTCCCCCGTGCCGTGCCGTGCCGCCCACCGTGCCGGTTTGCCAGGCCCGGCCCGGCCCGGCCCGCCACGTGTCGTGTCGTGCTGTGCTTGGGCCGTGCCGGGCCGGCCGTGCTTTGGGCTGGCCCAAAAAAGCACGGCCCAAGTCCCAGCTCTACTCGCCGGGCGTCAATGGAGAGAGGGAGAGAGAGAGAGATCAGCCATGGCGGAGCGAGGTGCATAACTGGCACTACTATTGCGATGGAGAAGAGACATGAATTGCTTTGAGATTAGGGTTGGACAGGTGGGGAAACCTAGAATAGGACCTTTAGGGATGAAGATTTAGGCCCTGTCTTTAGGGCGAATGCATAATAAGCAATGGGGGCTAGAGGTGAGTATTTTTATATCGAAACTGATATACCGAATTGAACCCCAAAAAAATCAAAATTTGTGGTTTATTCGATGTATGGTATTCGATGCGGTTTATATTTTCATGCTATTTGGTTTTTGGTGCGGTTTTTAAGTCATAAAAACCGAATTAACCGAAATACCGAAATATTATTTTTCCTTTATGTGAATTTGTAGTAAACAAAACATATTCTTATTTAACTGTGTAGGTATTTTTTAACATCTCAAAAGGAAGAACATTAGTAGCTTCTAGAGATATCATTCGCTAAAAAATAAATCTGATACGATAACACTAGACTAAACAATGTTATTATACATTAAAGCATTGTGCATATTTTAGTTAACGAAAAAACCGAATTAACCGGACTGAAATAATTCGATTAATTAGGTTCGATTTTCTATTTTAGTTTAGTTAATTCGATTGTCAACTTTCAAAAACTGAAATATTTTTTTACCGAATAAACTGAACCGTATAAACCGAATGCCCACCCCTAGTGGGGGCATAGGCCCCCGGGCCGATTGCATTTTTTATTACTTAGAGTTCATATTTACACAGTGTGTGCCCCTACGTTTAAATGCTAATAAAGACTACTATTTACAAACAGAAACTAAATGAGGTCTAAAAATTCTGCAAAAATTATCGCATGCTCCTAAGGTGTCACATAGTTCCCAAAAATTATTATTTTGCATTTTTTTACAGTGAATTTGTCCTAGTTTACAAAATAACTCAAATAGGCTTATTTTGGATTTGAATTCCAAAAATAGATCAAATGGAATAGTCAGTTCATGAAATTTTATATTTGAGTTGTACAATACTCCAAAAATTCACCAAAAAATTTCACTATTTTTGGCTAAGCCAATTTGTCCTATATTTAATTTTTATCATAGAGACAGATTTTGAACTAAGGGCGAAATCGTCTTTTTCTATAGCCAAACGAAGGCTAACTGATGGCAATGGTATATAATTGAATTTCGGTGTAATTAGATGGCATATAATAAAGAGGGTATTTTTTTAGTAATATTGTGTACAAACGGACACTATCCAATGGCATAAAATCAATTTTTTTTCATAAATTTCCAGTTTGATGCGTCCCAGGTTTTATAACTCCTGACTGAGCTGTGCCGTCCCATGCACAGATACACTACGAACGTGCTCTATTTAGTAGGAACACGAATATTTACGTGCGCTAATTTCGCTCATTTAGAAGCTAGGGTGCGTGTAATTTTTCCCCTTTCATACGTCCCAGGTTTTTAATTCTCATGAGATGTCGTCCTGCCTCATCATCGCTTGGACATCACACGGCAGTACGGCTTTGTAGGCTCATTCCTATCGGCTGTTGTCCAGAACTTTTAATTAAAAATAAATAGTAGTAGCTAAAAGAATGAATTTTTAGAAGGAGGACGTGAGTGGTGAAGAAAATAGAGGAGAGATGTGTGCGCGAGGCAGGTGCAAGAAGAGTGGAATATGTGATACTCTCATAACCTCTGATTTATCTTTGAAATAAGAGAAGTAAAAAAACTGCTTAAGAAGGTGAGTATTCATATTAACCCGGCCATAAAATCTCTCAACAGTTCAGTAGTACCTTGTACGTGAACTGTTGCTTAATTTGGTCCGGCGCGAGAGTAAATTCTGGGGTACCTTCGTCCAAAAAATAATAATAATCTGGATTACCAAGGCTACTCTTCTTCCTTCTTTCCTCTTTACGTACTACAAAACATAGGCCGGTCATTTCATTTGTACGCATGCACAATTGCGTTGTTTTGCAATTCAAATGTTACGCGATAAAACGCCGAAATCAATCCATTACATGCGGACAAGCCGTTGCTTTCTCGACTTCTCCTGTTGTTCTCTGGCTACACGAATACGCGATAAATCACATGACAGAAATCTTTCCTTCATTCCCTTGCTCGGTACTCAAGCGCAGATCAAACAGGACGGTGAATTGGTGATTTACACCAGAGCTAACTGCTTACCGTAACCATTTCACCATGGCAAACAATGAAGCGAAACATAGCGCAAAAAACGTATGAACGGGCGAACTGGATCCTTGCGTGTTAACGGCCTATTCGTTTTTTGCTTCCGCTTTTAATTTTGGCTTATAGTTTTTAGTTTTGGATTATGATTTTTGGCTATTCGTGAGAGAGTATGGAGTAATAGAAACTCATATGTGGTTTTGACCGATATAAATAAAGTTATTATAGTGTATACTATAATCAATTTTTAATATCTGTTTTGAAAAGATATCATATTTAAAAATTAATTACTATAGAAAAATTTAAATATAATTTTTAAAAACTGAACAGGAAGGACTAAAGCTACTTAAAAAAACGGAGGTCCCGTGGTCGTGCTGGTACGGCGTTTCGCTGCGAAAAGCCTGCCTCCTGCTTACTAGTCTAATCCCCACAAATGCACTGCACTGTACTGACTAAAGCGGGGAGCAAGCTAGCTGCCTAGCTGCAAAGCATCGGATAAGTGAAAAAGAAGGTAGTCTAATTCTCTCGCCTAAACTAATCTTAATCCTCCGGCTTTAATTTATCAGCGGATTATCTAGGGCTTGCAGGACCTGGGCCCAGTGCTACAGGGAGCTGTAGATAGATGTTTCTCGCTTGTTTCTTATTGCCTGGGACCATCATTCCTAGGGCGGCAGCGAGCCTCAACGGAAAGGGATTTATTTTGATTGTGGTTGGGGAATGTTTTGTTGCGTGTTTTTGTTCTTGTGCGTTCCTCCCATTCACATGCAGTGTTCTTTTTTTTTTTTTGTGATTTTGAGGTGAGGGGTTGTTGTTTAGATTATGCACGATTCACTGTATGTCAATGGTGCATGCATGATGGCAACCTGGAACATGTTCACGAGGGGTTGAGTGTGATGAGCGTGTACAGAGGTGGAAGCACGAGAGCACCGTCATGATAATATTGTAAGACCTAGATATATTTTAAGTGGGAATGCATGGCTAAATACATACCACTCAAAACTAGCCTTTCAAACCCATGCCGCCTTGAAAGTTGAAAGCAATTCTGTCAAAAATGCTTGTCACTTAACATCGAGATCGCCATCATACCTTTTGAATACCGCATTACATGCGTCTAACATGAGATTTTCCACAGCGACTTCGATCAAAATTCTCATGCTACATGGATCCACATTTCCAAAAAGCTCCATCTCCCTAGACGCATCAACTTCAGCTATCGCTGTGTATGATCATTAGTCATCCGCGACAAGGACACAAATGGACTAGACGGCGCGCCTGCCTCCGCCGCACAGCCTTCCATCCCTTTCGGGGAACAGGCACCTCCCCGTAGTTCCAGCTCCGAACGCAGTGTGCTTGTGCCTGACAAACGCACCAAGCCGGCCGCCTCAGATGCGCCGCTCGCATCGCAGGCACCGAGGGAGGGGGCGCATCGAAGCGCCCATCCATCCAGGCAGGCGTAGGTGCCGTGCGCAGTCGCTGTGGTGTTGGTCGACATGACGAGTCCGGAAGTTGATCGGGGATCCTGTTCTTCCCCTGCCTCTCTTTCCCTCCCTGACAGAAGAAACGATGGGCATGGCTTCCTTGGACCCAGTGCATCAGGTTGGCTCTCACCTTTGATGAGTTGATGGAATTGATGTCCTCGATCGGCATGGCAAGTGGTCTGCCTCGCCACACGTATGCGTGGTACTGCTCTCTGCTAGTAGCTGCCAACTCTTCCTCTCTTTCAGTGTAACGGAAATGCAGGGATTGTTGTGTTGGTCCGATCGGTTCAGATCGTGCGTGCGTACAGCAGCCGACATGCTTGAGAGGAGAGCACCGAGATGTGCTCGTGGGATTATGGGTCGTTATGTCGGGTTTGATAGGAGTAGTACTTAATGGGTGCGTATCTGTCGATTCTTTATTGGTGATGACCGGGGCTCAGGCTTCAGAGACTGTCATGCTCTGCCCTGTACATGGCGCCTGGCTATCTATTCTCTTGCTCGACGTGCACCAACGCATTTTGAAATGACAAATCCGGAGACTCCAGTCCCTTTGTTTTTTTACGTCGAGAAAGAAAGAAATAAACTCACATTTGAGCAGGAGGATTTGTTTGCTTCTGAATATATTTTGATCGGTTCTTTAATTTGTAGGCAGTAGTAGCATTTATTTGTAAGGAGACAAAACTAACTCCGATTGTCAAATCTAGCGATCAGTTGCTACAATGTTTGCATTTTAATTAAGTAATTGGCGGAGTGGTCCATGCATGTTAGCATGTACAGTTAGATTTATTTCTAAGTCTATAGTATCAAATAGTACAAGTTAAACGCTTAAGAATATTTTGTAGGTTATTTAGATTTTTAAGACACGTAAAGATTGAAAATGACAACCAAAGCTTGAAGGAAAATACAACTTAAAACAATGTAACTGAAGTATGGGCACTGATAAAAGAAATTCATTTATTGTAATAAGTTACTGGGGTTCTTAGAAATATAACCACTCTCTATCATGCATAAATCATGTAGCTGCATACCCCTATTCTTCATCCATTAGTTATTCTTTTCAAAATATATGCATACAGATGTACCTCTATTTTAATCTCGCAATACGTTTATTATGTACATGGTAAATTATCTTATTAGCTTATATGGTATTAGAGTACCTTACTCACACATACACCCAATACATCATGAATGACCTATCTTGAGCTTCTTTTCTTGCTAGCCAGCTACCCCATCAAACCATGTGTCTTTTATCTCTTATCATCGTCACAACTTTTCTGCTTCAATCTCCAATAACAAGTGCAATTCTTGATTGATCTCTCGTAGTAGCTAACCCTTCTAATGCAATACTCTACCAGATAGTTATCCCATAATTCTCTCCACTTGTTGCTTAATGCTGATCGTTGCGATATCAAACACGCATATACATGCAACTATCATTGATCCCTGTTAGGGACACCATCACGCACTCTCTATTGACTCTAAGCTTATTCTCTACAGCTACGCCATCTTTACTCTGAGCTCTTTGCTCCTATGCTTTCGTATGTTGGTGCTTCTATTCGTAAGGATGCATGTATGTGTACACACATTCATGATGTTATACGTGTCCGATATCCTCTTCTTCCGTGTCAGTTGCTCCTCTTCTTTGACATTGGCCAACTCAACAATGTGGCTTCCTCATTAACCACAACGATCTCTCATCTTAATTGATGCCGACATGTTTGCTTCAATCGCCGTCTAACGATATAGAGAATCTTCTTGCCATCGCTGATGGCGTCGTGCCCCTCACCAGCGATAACATGTTTCTAGCTATATGATGATCTCATATCATCCATAACTCATCTTTAATGCAAAAGCTCCATCTCCTCTCTATCGAGACTTTCCCATCATCGAGCTTCTTTGCCCATTGACTTCTTCCATAACGCTGACACTCACCGCTCGTTGTCACGACCCTTGGCTCCATTCGATCTAGCCTTTCTCTTCAATGGCTCCAGCAAGCAGCATAACATTGTCCTCATCGAACGTCTAAAATGAGCAACAGGACATGTCATCATCTCCATTGCCACTACCTCGACTCTTCACTCCCCCGTGGATCAATGTCCTCTTGTAGGACAGATCAACGCCATTACACTCTTTCGTGGTTTTCTCCAACACCATTCATGCTATTCTCGTTATAATTTTTATTTTATTCAAAATTTTAGTTATTTTTAATTGGAGTTTGTATAAAAATCAAATTAATAATTTTATTTAATTTATTCCAAATTTAGTTGTCTAGGGAATTTACTTTGGAATTTGTATGGAAATCGAATGACAATTTTCTTTTTTATTTTAATTATTTTTGTTTGGAATTTGTATACAAATATTCTGAATTAAAGTTATTTAGATATTTTACTTTGAAATTTGTATGTAGATTAAGTTGCTAATTCTATTTTATTTTTAAAATTTGAATTTAAGTTATTTCTCAATTGTAATTGGCATGGACTATTTCTTTTAATCTACGCCGTTATAATTTGAACCCATCATAATTGATGGTGTAGATTTTTTTTGTTTTTCATAGCTTAAGGTGGAAATTTATAGTCCTTAAGAGTAGATGTGGTGGCTTTTTCTGTTGTTTTACTAAGTCTTAAGAGCAAACGTGGTGATTTTTTATCACTTTAACAATATGATAGATAGATAGATGAACTATGTTGATAAGCTAGCAAACCAACAGTTGCAAGAGAGACTTTTCCTCCCTCCATCTAATTCTGTTCTTCGGTATGTCCCCTTGTCTCACCCTAAACATACACACACACTCCAAAACCATCTCATTCCGTCTCATGGCATGAACAGTGTAAACCCTGTAACGAACCAACCGATGAGCAACAAAACAGGAACCCTAATAACGTACGCAGGGCAAGCAGCAAGAGCTAGGCGTTGCTGGTCAGTACTCAGTAGCCAGTGGCCACTTCGACCAAAGCAAATGCGGCGGCAGCGGCTGCTGGGACGCGACGTTCTGCCGAAGGGATCGATCGGCACGGCCGGTCGATCGACCGCGAGGTGCGCGGGAAAAGCGAGGGCCGGGGCAGCCTTTGCTTTTCCACCCTCGCGCGCGGTCGGCCGCGGAGCGTACAACGTCGCGGCAGAGGCGCAGCCGAGCCGAGCTGCAGATCGGCCCTCGCGAGGACGATGACACGGCGGCATCTCTCCGGCCGCCTTCTGCCTGGCAACTTCCACCGCACGGGTACATGCAGATTGTGTCGTCTCGTTGGTTTTTGCTTTTCTTTCTTAAGTAAATTAATCTTCTGCGTTCTCTTTGTGGATGCATTGATCTATCATCATCCGTGTACTTACCTGTTGATTACTAAAGCAGGGCGTGCTCGCGTCGCTGGCGACGGGGATTAACAACTAGTGTGATAAACGGGAACGGAAAGTTTTGAGGGGAATGGAAGACGCACACATGGGGTTAGGGAAAAGAAATGGCTTTGCGAGGACTTATGCGTCCCTGTCGCCAGATTGATCCACTAATCATGCGCCCTCAAGGGTTCGCTTTTGTTTAGGGTTCTCTTTCGAGGCCCTAGGGTGGTCCTCGCCTCCTATTGGGTTTGGTTGGTCGGGCATATTTTTTCTGTTGGTCGAGTCCGAGGTGGAATAAACTAACTTCATGGCTGGAAATTGGGGTAACATGGATGTATGCTGTAAGGACCTTCGTTAAATCGCCTTCAGTTTTGTTCAGCAGCAGTCTCTCTATCTGCTCTGTTTGCAACCCTAGAATTCGATATATTTCTGCTGGAATTATAATGTTGAAAGCAAGCGTTGAATTAACTTGGGATTAGTGGTTACTGTTCGCTCATTTCTACGTTTTTCTCCAATGATTGGAAGTGACAAGGACTGCTCACTCCTTTTAATCAGTTGTTTTAGAGAAAAGGTAATGCGCATGTGTGAGTGCTTCAAAACCGGTGAATTTTCTTTCCAAAGCGCACACACATCACGTCCCAGAAAACCAAATTAGTACGTACCGACTCTTAATTTCCATGACAACACAACGTGAGTTTCACCTCAGCCCGACGTTACGTTATCCCTCTTGTCTTTCGCCATGGGCCAATGCCTGATCGAGCTTTACGCTGCTTTTCCATGCCATTTTCTACGCAGAAACAACCGATGCCACTATGCGTGGGCGAAAACCGGCGGGCCTTCTTCCAGCATTGAGCAAGCAAGCGTGCTTTGTGCATTGACTACAGCGAATCTCACCTGAATTATGTCATGTCTGCTGATACGATCAGAGATCCCAATGCATCGCCGCGCCACGTCGACCAGATATACACAGCCAGATAGTGCAGACGCTAGCGGTCGATAGCAACAAGCAAGGCCGTGCTTGCAGTGGTGGGGTGGGGCGGCTAGAATCTTGCTTGCCTAGTGGGCACTAATTTTTGCTATTTTCTTGTCTCTGAAGACGATGGATGGTAAGTGCTACAAGATAGCTGATACGTCTGCTCTCTTTTTCGATGATTCGACGGATCATTGATCGGACATATTCGATCGATAAATATAGTCAGATTGCAATATATATACATATATAGTTTCTGGAATTGCGGCTGTGATGATTGTTACGAAGAAATGCCTTGGGCTAAGAAGACCCTTCTGGTTTAGCTGCCAAGCTAGCATCAAACTTCAAGGATTTTTTTTTTGTGAAATGGATTACCCTGCCTAGTATAATTGATGCAACCCTTCGAAAAAAATGATCGATGCAAGTTGATATCAATTTGGTGCGTCACATGTTGGACCATGCTATGAAATAATTCACCTACATGCTTTTTGTCTGCCAAGTCCCTGCTGAAAAAGCTTCGTCATTCGTAACTTCAAATGCTATAGTAAAAAGGTAGTGGCTAATCAATTAACAAACCTCTTGCTTGGGTGCTAATCTGAACTTGTTTATGAGCCACACAGCGTAAAAAGGGGTCATGATTAATCTATGAGATGACCATCAGATGGTCCCTGAACTGAACACGATCAATCGGACAGGACAGTTTTAGTTAGCTGTAAAATTCGAGCATAAGCAAAGCTTTAGGTAAACAAGTAACGTGGAGGGAGAATGGCAAAGTACGTGCAGCCCACCTGGCTCCGAGGTTCACGCATGTGACTTGCATGTAAATTTGGCAACAAAAGGGAATTTCTCATCAAGTATCATACGCATTTAGGAAGAGAAAGGTAGGGTGTTGAGTGAGTGCAAGTCAGTGAAGAAGTCACAACACCCCGGCTATCTGAATCTGTGGCAGAGCTGCAGTGTTTAACGTCATTGCAAAAGAGTTTCCACAGCAACAGGAAAATATAAGGTGAAAATGTGAAAATGAACATCAGGACAGGAGAAGCCATATGGCAAATCGGCAACGTTGGCAGTGGATCTGTATCATCGTTCAGAAGTCCTATTCAACAACGACTGTAGAATTACAGCCCCAACACCAGCAGCTTGCAGGCTTCTTCAGTCACTTCTTCAGTTCTTGCCTTGGTCCCATGTGGCACGGAGCAGGGAACCAAGAGGGGTAGATTCCTTCCATTCCATAAACTACGAGCACGTACACGGTTTCGAGATCAGAGAAAGCGGAAAGATGAGCAAGCTAAAGAAGAGAAAAGAGAGAGAGGGGGCATGCAGGAGACAGGAGCAGAGCCATGGGAACAGAACAGACAACCGGTACAGTGAGGCGGATGGATGGATGGATAGCTACGACGGGCTAGCGAGGCCGGGGCGGTGGTGGTGATCCCGAGAGATCAGGAACAGAAGAACATGATGCATCATGAGAATCGTTGAGAACGACGGGAGGCAAAGCAAAGCGGCCGGAAGCAGGATCGGCATCCCGCTGCACGCATAGCATGCCACGCTTTCCTCCTTTATTCTGCTTCTTTCGATCGCTGTTGTCTCGGCCTCGTTTCTTTTGGTTTTGCCGCCTTTTCCCTCTTTTGCTTTTCGGGGGCAGCCATGCATCACCTGCGTTTCTGACGACGTTCACACCTCCCGCGGGGCAGAGATGTGGTTGCTCCTGTTGGTGTGTGCTTGCCGCGCAGGAGTATGCTTGACCATGTCAGTGTGTCACGGTAGAACCAGGCACAGCCGGCTCCCCGTTTAAGACGCAGGAATTATTTTTTAGATTTCTTTAGGAGTTAAGCTTTTTCTGTGAAATTTCTATGCTCCTGATAAGTGATTACGTTAAATCAGGCCCGGTCCAATCTAGTTGTTGGTTTGTTTATCACAAGACATACTTAGCACTGCCCAACAAGCTAAGATGAGTAACTCGACTTTTGGGGAACTTTTAACAGAATACTAGCATATGGATTTTGCATTGGAAGTCTTCTTCTTTAGACAAAGCATCCTCATCCTTACATATCTGTAGAACTGGTATGGCAATAGAGGAGAGATAAATAGTGATTTCAAATTTTCTCTAAGTATTCACTAATTTTTCACACTAATAGTTATGAGAAACTATGAAGATCAAGAACCTAAAATTCTTAAAATCTTGGCACTACAGTAATTTCAGCCCGCGAATAGTGCAAAAACAACAATATTTTAAATCCAAAAATCCATGACACTTTTGATCTGTAGATCCAAAACACTTGAAACTTGAATTAAGACTAGATCATAACCTTAGAAACATATTTCAATTAAGAATCTTGAAAGATCTTGAGAGAAGTAGAATTTTTTGGTTCATGAAGCTCTACCGCACCAAAACTAAGCCAAGATCTAAAATCGGTATAACTCTCAAACAAAGCTCCAAATTACTTGAAATTTAGTATGCACTTTCTCTACAATGTCAGAAACTTATTCCAATCAACAATTAAGAAAAGCATTGACAAAGTTCTAACATTTTTCCATTTGAAGGAAGGTTGTGCCAAAAAGGGTCAAAAATCAAAAACGGTGAATATGACTTTCTCATGGATGAATGATAGCGAAATAGCTTTAGATATTTATCATATGTCACAGTAAGTTAGAACACCAAAGAAATTGATGTAGAAATAGTTAGATCAAAAAATCACTCAGAGAAGCTAAAAAGAGCAAAAACTAAGCTTCTTTATGAACTTGCCATGTAAGTGAATAGATGGTTGGAGATTGATTTTCAGAGATTATCCCTATCTTTTACACGTTCTTGGCACATCAAGATCATGAAGGGGGGAAAGAGGAGGAAAAAATCAACCAAATTAAGAGCAAATCAATTAACACAAGAGAAATTCATGAAGATGAACAAAGATTGATATATTGTTATTTGAAAATAAAGGTTTTACAGCCACTCCACCTGGAGGATAAGAGAGCATACCACATCACTCAACTTTTCCCAAACTCTAACCCTAGAATTCATGAACATTTAGTCTTAAGAGAGGTAGTTCGATGGTTAACTAGAAGTCTTCATCCCAACCCATTAAATAGATAGACTAGACAGCCCCATATAACCCTTAGTAGATATTATCCGCTTAGCACATATGGAGAACCCCGATTATCCCACACATGGGTTTTAATCACACACTACACTTATGCACGCTTTTAAAATCGCATAAGCCTGAATCTGCTAAGTCCTTAGGCTTGATCTAATTTGATCTTCTCACCTTCTTCTTGACCTAAACCGCTCTCCCAAACGCTGTAGTTTTGCTCCAATGTAGTTTCTGATGTTTTTGTTAAACTACCAATATACCATTTTTGGACCCGGTCATCTCCTTCCGTTGCAATCAATCGTCATACTTGCCACATGTAGCTTTTATCACTGGTTTGCTACGCGTTGGTAAGTCTCTCGTATTTCAGTACCACCAGACCACGCCTCATTTGAACCGACCAAGCTATATGGTGCAACCTGTCGCTCAAACTTTCCTTCAAAATTCACCTTCTTTCTCACCCACCGCTTTTGATCGTTCTGAGCCTCAAATGCTTCATGAGCCAGAGACGGAGGGAGGGGGGCCCACACACCCCCTAATACTCTGGTTGCAATAGGGGACCACCTTTAATTCTTGTGCTAATTAAGTCACCGTAAATGAACTTGGCCCCTCCTGCCACCCAGCTACAGCCAGTATCCTGACCCAACGTTTTGGCTTCCGAGTTCTAACGTTTCCTCTTCTCACTCACTGCACAACTGTGCCTGAACATCCTGTATTCCTGTCCATCATTGCCGCTCCACTTGCCGGACGCTGGCTTGCCGCTACATCGCTGCCTGCCTCTGCCGGTCTGCCCATCAGCCGCAGCTTGCAGCTGCTCTGCTCCTGCAAAACTGGTATGTGACTGTGTGTATCCCCCTCTCTTGGCCTAATTTTTAACAAGGGCACAATTCAGTAAGCTTAAATTTCCCCATGCTTATCCATTTATGATTTATCCTTCCTCCAATTTCAGTAATCAAGTCATCCGAGATGAAGAGGAAGAAAACACTTGATTCTTTTTTTCAACGAGTTGGTCCAAGTTCAAGGAATGGACCTGCTGAAAATCTCAATCCAACCACAACCAATGCTCAAGCTGAAGCTGTTGATCCAGTTGATGATTTGCAGACTTCGAATCTGAACGCTGCTGCCACTGAACCAGTCGAAGCCCAACAAGCAAGAATTGTAACTACAGCATTTGAGAGGGACCCAAGTAAACAATGGACCCTCCTATGTCAATTTTCTGGCTCCGTCCCTGTCATGAGCGTAGTTCCGATCTTCGTTGTTGATCATAGCTGATTTCAGACGACCTTGTATATCCATAGATAAAGAAATCGTTTCTGAGCACAAGTTTTTCATAACTTGACGCGTATTAGCAATACTATGTTTCATGTAATCTATAACTGCTGACATAGGCCACCAAATTATTCTATAATTTAAAATTTTCAAAATCATTTATTTATGTATACTATTAAAAAAATCTACAAATTCTAAATTTTACTTTTTAAAAAATAATAATAGTTCATCGTAACAAAATCATATACCTTCTTTCGTGGTACTTCAGGATCTCGACCAATGATCGCAGCATGTTCATCTGCTGCCGATGTTGGCTCATCGTGGACGCTGTGACTGTCAAGTGGCCAAAGGTTCGGATCGTACGAAGTCCAAGAAACAAAAAGAAATCGAGGAGGCAACAGATCCAAGAAAACCATAGCAGGGCAACATCATTTGCATCAAAATACGTGCGATGGTAGGATTTCATACGGCTTTATCTTTTTCTCCCCCTCCTTTTACTACAGATGGATCTATGGACCGGATGATTTTATTCAAGACCGACGGTTCAGCTCTCTTATAGTACACATAGTTAAAGCTACCGGGTTGATTGAGCCTGAGGCAGCTAAATATGCTCAGAAGCTGGTTTTGTTCAATTTATTTTTCATTAGTTTGCACGCAGAGCAAGCATATGCTACTACGTAGCTTGTTGTATACTGTTCATCGTCAACATAGTGTGTGCAGGATCTAGGATGTGAGTAGAAAACACATTCGAGTTGAAACAAAGGCAGAAGAAACCTAGTAGGAAGATACTAGAATTTGTGTGAAGTTGATATGTGATCGCAATAATTTCAGATGCGTGGTAATGTAAGTTGTAACAAAAACAAAGAGGCCATCATGTGTTCTGGTGCTGGGCATTCACTCTGACTCTGTCGCCCGCGCGTGCATCCACCACCACGCCCACGTGCGGTCTCGCCACCTTTTGCTTTCTCTATCGTCCTCGACTACTCTTTTATTTGTTTGTCTTCATCTGCCACTCATCACTTAACGAGCTGTATCTGGACACAAATACTGAAGCCCGTGTCCACGACATGGAATTTAGGGCCGATTGGCCGGGCTCAGCTTCTTTAATTTTGCCTTTAAACTTTGGTTTCAACAAAGCTATAAAATTTAGATTTCGAATTTGTAGTGTATTTTGGATTTGGTTTTGAATTTATAGTGTATTTTTTGGGCTTTGAAACCCGCACGTTTGGCCCAAAAACGACTTTGAAACTTAAAAACTAAAGCTGAGCCGAGCCAAACGAGGCCTTAGAGAAACAGGGGAACAATAGAAAGAGAAAAAACATCTCCCAAAAATTTAATCGCATGGCGCGAAGTGGGCAATATGGTGTAGGCCAAATATGACGATGGAGGTACAATGCTAACCAGGGCGGAGCTCGGCAATAGAGCCAAGGGTGCGGAACAGGCCTAGCACGCTGCTGATGACTCGATGATCTAAGTAATATGATTTTCTTTTATAGTAAGGCATCGGTATTGAACTAGTAAGAACCAGATAAGAGGACATTTTTTTACTCAACTTGCCCCGTATAATACTACGAATGACGAAAAGGCCCAGAAGTCTCGTCCTGCCAGCCCATTAAGGCCCATGTAGCAACCGACCCAGTCGGCCATCGCCGCGCGGCACGCGCATTCCACAACCCACTCCGACTCCGATACTCAGCCCTCATTGGCCTGGTACTAGATTCAACCCTCCGCTGAGCACACTCGGAGTGACCATGCTGGAAAAATTCAGGTAGACGTACTCACATCACCTTTCTTCTCCATGCTCTTCCATATCGGTTGCAATGTGGCCTCTATCCATAGAGAGTAGAGAATGCATTATAGTTGAAAGAGATCAACCATCTTTGGTAAATGAACAAATTAGGTAGCGGCTTATAAGCAGTAGGACAAGTCTGCACCTGTTACCTCTAAATCATTTCATTTTCCCTTTGTAACAGAAACATACACATGCTTTTCAATATTTGTACATTATATGTACCGTTATGTCGGTCTGATTCGTCTCTATTCAGTAGTGAATGAGGATCCCTGTTGTTCTGTGCTTCAGGTAATGCTGAAACCTCTAGTGTTGATCCCTTGTACCGCAGCAGCGGCGAGGAAGGCAGGCCTCTTGACTGATGTCGATATCCGTTTGCCAACGTTGGTTTGTGTGTCCCGAAAGAAGCGCTATGAGCACCAGCAAGAAGGATCGTTCATTCATCTCTTGTCATGTTGAATGGATCGTCCATCCTTAACCTTGATTGTGACCACTATCTTTACGTATTTTCTTTTCAGCTTGTAGCTTATGACTTCTCTGTACAAATAAATAGGATAGCTTTTCTGTCGTCTTTTAAAAGCGGTTTATCGAGATAGTCTTTTCGAATCGATTTATTGGTATTCGATTCGCTTGTATAAGTACTTATGCTAGAATTAAAATCCATTGGTCACAGCCATAAGCGGGCAACTCGCAAGTTTTCCTTCCGCGAAGGCACGTGCTTCATGATGGACCGTGGTGGTGACCGTGTTGGCCATGTTCAGTTCCCTCAACGTTTTGAGGGCATTGATCCATCGGATCGCTATGCTAACCACAACACCGTCTTTTCTGATGTCAACATTTGCGCGCAGATGGTATCATGGGACCAGTACCACGTCGGAAATGGCTGTTTATTCTGCCGCATGGCTTTATATGGATTTGACCCTCCACGCTCCAAGCAACATACTGGCTGCGGCAGCTGTTGCTTACACTAGAGGCACAGAGCCAAAACTTCCTTGGTTGCCTCTTTTTTAAAAAATAAAAAATTCCTCGGTTGCCTTGTTGTACCCAAAATAAAAACCCCCAATGGACACAATTTTAGTAATTAAAGAAGACTTGTTGTACCCAAAATCAACTAGTACTCTCCTAAGTTTAAAGGATACTCGCGTCAACGGTTTTCACGTTGAAACTGAAAAAGAGTTTGGTTAAGAATACCTGCTCATCACAAAGTCAGAAGCAAGTAGAAATAGGGTATTAGAAAGATTTCCTACATTTGAGACTGAGCTATACTACACTAATATTAAGACACCCATAGTCTATACTGTCCTGAAAACCATATTTAGAAGTTCTGAACTTTTCTGTCTCTGGTATGATAGAATAGCTCACCCAGGTCATAGGATGATGAGAAATATAATTAATTATTCATAAGGACATAATATCAATGTAAAGAATTTCCCGAAACAAGATGACCGTCTGTTCTGAAAGTGAAGGATGAAATCCCTGCATTCCTGGAACGCATCCAAGGAGATATTTACAGTCCTATACAGCCATTGTCAGGGCTATTTAAATATTTTATGGTGCTCATCGATACTTCCTCGAAACGGTCGCACGTATGTTTATTATCTACAAGAAACGATGCTTTTGCAAAGGTGATTTCGTAGATAATTTAAAATAAAAATAATTTCTCTGATCATCATATAAAGCCCATCAGAATGGACAACACTAAAAAATTTACTTTAAAGGTATTTGATGATTATTGCATGGCAATAGGGATTAAAGTTGAGCATTCTGTATCACATGTCCACACCCAGAATGGACTAGCAGAAGTATTAATTAAGATAATTTGTCCGACCATTTTTGTAGAATTGTAATTTATAAACTACATGTTGGAGATACGTAGTCCTACATGCAGGAACTTTTATCAACTTTATACCATTGACATATAATATCCCTTTATCTATACAACTAGCGTAAGGGTCAGCACAAAAAACTTCTTATCTTTGTAGGTTTGTTTGCAAAGTTTATGTACCTATACATCCACCACAGTGTACTGCAATGGGCCCTCTCCGAAAGTCTGGGATATATGTTGGTTATAAGACAATATCCATAATCAGGTATTTGAACCCCCATGATAGGAGATTTGCACTCCGCCCATTTCGCTGATAGTATACTTGACGATGATAGTTTCCCGACATTTGGGAGAAGAAAATCAACCATTTGATGAAAAATATCAAAAAATAACGTGGCAAGTTATGGGAATCCATGCACATGACCTGTGCATTAGTGAAGCAAACAGAGAAGTCCAGAAGATCATTGATTTATAGGCACTAGCAAATTAACTGCCTGATCACTTTAGTGATTTAAAGAGTGTAACCAAGTTGCATGTGCTTACACGCAATACACCGGAGAGGGTTGAAATACCGAAGAAACTTGAAGGTATTCCTAATCCCGTCAAAAGGCTTCAAAATAAAATAACGAGAACTCTGGCCCCTCGAATCCCAAGTAACCGAGGATGCCTGGTGAAAAAGGATAATAAAGACTTCACACAGCCAATTACCAAAGTTCTCCAAAATCATAAGGGGAGCCAGTTGAGACCTAGCACCAGTATGGTACCTCCAAGAAAGGTATATCCGATTTGAACATTCCCATGGAGAAAGAAATCAGCATGGATGAGTGCGCACACATCGAAGCTGAAAAACTAAAGTGACTTGTCCACGCAACTAGAACGAGCTATGAGCAACTAGAATCACTAAAAGAGTCAACCCATGATGAAATAGCTATAAATTATGTGCACATAGGAGAATCCATGAATAAAACAATAGCCAATGTTGATATTTATTTTGTAAAGAAAATTGCCACAATCATCATGTTGATCCAGAGCCTGGATCGCTTGCTGAATGCAAAAAAAAGATCTGATTGGAAGGATTAGAAAAAGGCAACAGAAACTGAATTATTATCTCTGAATAAAACAGAGGTATTTGAGTTTGTAAGCCACACGCCTCCCCATGTGCACCTCGTAGGGCATAATTGGGTATTTGTTCGAAAGAGAAATGAGAAAAATGAAGTTGTAAGATATAAAGGAAGACTCGTTGCACAAGGTTTCACTCAATGTTCAGAAGTTGATTATGAAAAAACCTATTCCCCGGTCATGGTGGAATTACCTTTAGTTATTTAATCCCGATGGCAGTGAACTTGAATTTAGAAATGAAATTTATGGATGTGGTAACTACATACCTTTATGAAAACTTGGATTCAGATATTTGTATGAAGGTTCTTGAATGTATCCCTGTCCTGAACCAAGACAAAGCAAATAGAAACCTATACGGTGTGAAATTCAGAAAATCATTGTACGGACTTAAGCTATCAGGCAGGATGTGGTATAATCGTTTAAGAAACTTTCTATGTAAGAAAGACTACACGAACAATGAGGATTATCCTTGTGTATTTATACGATGATCCCAGAAGGTCAAAATGAATATAATATAATCTCAGTGTATGTGGATGATCTGAATATCATCGGAACCCTGGGTGATATAAATGAAGAGAGTTCTTACCTGGAGTTAGAGTTTGAAATGAAAGATTTAGACAAAACCAAATATTGACTAGGCTTCTAGCTTGAGCATGTCCCTTAAGGGATGTTAATGCATAAGACAACATACACTCAAAAGGTGTTAGAGAGGTTCGGCTTTGAAAAGTCGTACCCATCGAAAGTACTGATGATCGGGAGATTTTTACAACAAGACAAGGATCCGTACCGACCTTGAGAAGAGGGGAAGTCCTAGGATTAGAATCCATGTACTTAAGTGCAATAGGAGCACTTATGTATTTAGCAAACTGAACTAGACTTGATATTGTATTTGCCGTAATCATATTAGTAAAGTATAGTGCAGAACCTACCAAAAGACATTGGTAGGGGATAAAGAATATCTTCCGATATCTCCAAATAAGCAAAGACCTTATACTATTCTGCAGAAAGAACAAAGTCTTGAATATGACTGGCTATGCGATGCCGGGTACCTGTTAGGCCCACATACAGTTAGGTCATAAATAGGCTATGTATTCCTGTGTGGTGGAACTGCAATTTTATAGAAATCGTCTAAACAAAGTCTTATAACAACTTTGACGAATCATTCGAAAATCATAGTATTGTACGAAGCCGCATGAGAATGTGCTTGACCTCAACGAATGATTCATCTCATCCAGCAGTTATGTAGATTGAATATCGTGCAAACTCCCACAATTATTTATGAAGATAATGCAGTTTGTGTTGCACAAGTGCAGACGGGTTACGTGAAGTCATCTTACAAAGCACATTAACCCCAAGTTCGTTTATACTTATGAGTTACAAAAGATAGATGAAATTAAGATACTGCATACTAAGTCATGTGAAATCTTGCAGATTTATTCACTAACTTACTTCCAGCATCTAATTTTGAAAGGCGTATATGTGGATTTGGTATGATGAGGCTTAGAGAAGTGCAGAACTCATGGGGAGATTCTTCTCGAGCTTACTATTAAAACTTGATCATGAAGATCGAGTATTTAAAGAATAAATTCTGTATATTAAATAAAATTGTGTGAATTGTACTCTTTTCCCTTGACGAGTTTTTCGGAAGTTTCTCGGCAAAGGTTTTTAATGAGGCAATTCGTGCAATGCAACATAACATGTATCGTGTACTTTTTCTCTAAAATTTTTCTACTAGGTTTTTATGGAGTTTTGATAAGGCATGTATGTATCGAATGAGTGCCAAGTAGGAGTGTTAGGAAACCTGAACCTGCAAACCTAGCCTATGATGGGCATCTCATCATTTAATATATAAACAGAGAGTCTGTAGTGATTGTAAGTGTATCTTTTGAAGAAGAAACCAATAAAGAATGATGAAGTTCCCTCTATTTATCTGTATTCAATTTATCATTTATTATTATATTACCTGTGTTTGATCTATTTAAAAAAAATCATTCGAACTAAATTCGTCAGGGACGACGGTTGCTCACAACTCGTATGCAACTTCCTGAACCGATGAGGCCAAAAATACCGAAATGTTCAAGACCTTCCATGTCGCAACCCATCAGCTAATCATTCCATTCACACCATCGCCATCAGCCCACAGGACCACGTAGCCCAACGTCCTCCGAAGAGAAGCTTAGCCCTGGCCTCCTACCACCCGTGGGCCGTGGCCTTGCATCACTCCGGTCCTTCCCGAGTCCGGAGCACTAGGGAGGCGGCGCTTGCTGTGTTGAGGCCGGCGGTTGCGCCGCGGCGGCGTGGGCGACCCGCAACTCGACGGCTGGAGCCTAGGCGGCGGCAACAACGAAGCCAGAGATCTCCTCGAACCCAAGGTTTGTGAACTAGTGCATCTGGATCTGGTAGTTCCTTGTTTGATTGTTTCCCCACCCCTCCCTCGACTCACCTGTGGTGAGTTACCCCTCTCGCTCTCTCCCTCGCAGACTCTCCTCCCCTCAGATCCCCTCCTCCTCCGAGAAGGTAAGTCCGGCGGACGGTGGCCCGTCGGTGTCGGTCCCCCCTCCTCTGTTTCCCTGCTGTATCTGCCCATCTGTGGTTCCCCCTTCTCTGTCCATGAAATTTTGGTTGGTTTTGTGCGTTCCCCTCTGCTTCTGTGAACGTACTCGTTGTGGACAGTAGAAACCGAGTTGATCTGCTATGTTGGATTAAAGATTTGTACTTGATTGCTGTCGATTCAATTAGATCTGGGCCAGATGGGGTATTTGTGCTGTGTGGTCGTTCGAAATCCTCTGGATCTGTTGATAGGATTAAATTTGGTGATTATTAATTTGATTGCAATATGACAGTGCCAACACCATCATATATTGTTGGCACACTGATCAAATTTGAGAATAACACATCTTAAATTAAACATTCTCGGTGCAATTATATCTCACGAAGCTCAGACATTGTATAGGACTGGCAATGTAGAAGCTGTACTATTTTCCTGGCCTAATAATCTAATACTTGCATGTTAGCTGTTAGCCTATTAGGGGTTTGCACATTTGATCCAGCTTGCTACAGTCCAGGCAATCTTATTATGCCTTGCTTCCTTCCTGGTTAGCTTGAAGTAGAAGACACAAGTTTTTAATGATGCCGAGGGCCACAAGCGATGCAAAGCTTCTGATCCAGTCCCTGAGCAAGGCCATAGCTGCCACACCAACAAATCTTAAGGTAACCTTATCTGACCTTTTCCTCTTCATTATTACCTGAGGTCATCAGCTTATTACTGATCATGTTCTCCTTCTGGTGATATTTCCGCAGATTATCGACCTGTATGTGGTTTTGACTGTGGCTACTGCCCTTATTCAGGTAAGTCTTAACACTTTCCACCTTGTTGAGGATATATGGTTTAAGAGGAGTTTGAAGCCTCAAAATGGAAGTTGAAAATTTACCTGAACAACTTGGAGCATATATATCTTCAAAATGTTTCCTGCTGGGGATTTTCACTGAAGCAACTGTAGAAATAGGGTTGTGGTATCTGTTGAATTACAAGTTATTTTGTTATAGTATAACATGTGGAAAGGTACACTGTACACTCCATACATGGGGATTTGCTCAAGCTATCTACTGATTTGCTAGATGGCAGATATCTTGTTTATTTATGATGCTGCATTTCTCAGTTTCTAATAGGACCAGGCTATCAACTTGCAAAAATCTGCGCTGCCTAGCCATCTGGCAGCCAATTTGCATAGGTGTAGTTGTCATGGATTACTATGCTACTGTATGTCCCTCATTGTTTGATTGACAGATGAAATGCGATTTTCTAAGATGGTGTTGTATAGTGGGTACAAGCCAGATTCTTAGGTTCAGTGCAAGTTTCCTTTAAGCACTTATTTTACTAACTGAACATTAGTCTTGTGTTCAACCCATAAGTCTTCTCTTCAATCATTGTTGCAAAATAGGCCTTGGTCTGGTAATACATAGCCATTTGCAATATATTGAAATGCTCTCTTATGTGGCACAACAGGTTGTTTACAAATGCTCTCTTATGTGGCACAACAGGTTGTTTACATGGGAATAGTAGGGTCATTTCCCTTCAACTCTTTCCTCTCTGGTGTTCTTTCATGCATAGGAACTGCAGTGCTTGCTGGTAGGAATTTCTTACCCTTCTCAATCGCCGTTATGCTTCCTTGGTTGCGTGATATATAACTGTCAATGTTTGTGCAGTTTGCCTCCGTATTCAAGTCAACAAAGATAACAAGGAATTTAAAGTAACTCTACTTTCACTGTTACTTGCTTGGATCATTTATTCTTTGGATTCCGGCATAACATTATATATCAAAACATCATGTGCAGGATCTCCCCCCGGAAAGGGCTTTTGCAGATTTTGTTCTGTGCAATCTGGTGCTCCACTTGGTGATCACGAACTTCCTCGGATAAGCAATTATCCTACAAGTGATTAATATTCTGTAGCCCCAATTTGGTCACTGAGCGGTGCATCCTAATGTTTTGGACTATCATAATGTCAGATATTCATGTGATCTCTCACACATTACCTACGTAATGTGAGAATTTTTCGAGGAACTATAAGTTCTCTACCTTTTTTTCACTGCAGTTTATATACTTTGGTGGATTTAGCGTTAACAATGTAAGAACATGAGAACTTACTTTTTTGGAGTGAAGATTAGCTAGATTACTTCAATATTATCATTGTTTTTCACCGACGAGTAACTGTTGTTTGTCCTGGTTGCTATGTTGTTATTGAAAATTTTAATTGCTTTATTTGCAACTTGCAAATCATCTGTTTGGAAAGCTGAAGAAGTTCAGGCCTTGTTTGGAAAGCTGAATTTCCCCCCTATTATTGTGGAAAGTAAACTGATTCATACGAAATTCCAACATGCCATCAGATTCTGGCAGAAGCTCGTAACCGTCATCGTAGGTACTCTGGATGGAGCATTTACCCATCTGGTTGTGCCATAGTCTGCTCTTTTCTTTTCTTTCGTTTTTCCTTAACAATAGGAGCCATAGCCTGTGTTTTGTGAAACATTGTAACGCTCTTCTGGCTGTGGCAGTAAGCATTGAACCCTTGAAAACGCAACGGAGATTATATATTTGGAAGCGCGGAGATTATAAATTTGGAAGCGCGGAGCCTGCGAAGAATTACATGAAAAGCCTGATATCTTAATTACATTGTAGTCACTGGAACAGCATTCTAATACTTTTGACCATCCAAACTGGACAAATGAAACAGTTTCTACTGCCCCTGATATCTAGATGGCAAATCCCGTTACACAATAGCATTCTCTTAGCATAACTTGCAACCACCATTTGCTTTTGCTTCTTCCAGATTACTTGACAAGAAAAATAACTCCCTGCTATGCTATTCGTCACTTGAAGAAATCTTACTATAACAAATGCTGGTTGGATTGAACATAGTAGCGCAGAATCAATTCCTAAAAATCATTCATATACCAGAGTAGTGTCCAACTATCCATAACCAATACAAGAAGATCATTCCTTTCGTACACAGCAAGTTGTGGGTAGTAGAACTGAACACTGGAACACCTACAAGGATCTATGATTTCTAAATCTCTACATGAAGAAGAACCATATGCATGAAGCAATGTCCATCTAGAGTTAGCAAAGAACAATCATTATCAGATAATTTGACGCGGGGGATTGGATCATATACCCTCCCTTTAGTTGGAAAATTCAAGATTTACCCTCCTCATCTCAATGACACGTGGGGTCATCATAAGTCACTGACATGTGGGCCAGGAGGGTAAATTCTGAATTTCCATATGGAGGGTATATGATCAATAAATCCATTTGACGCAGGACAACAAACCTATGACCATATTCCCCTATTTCTGTACCATGGGGTATGAAAACTCCGATTAGTTAAAACACTTCCAACATTATCATTCAAGCCATTTCTGCCGTTCGACGCGCAGCAACTCAGAAGGCAACGATGCGGGGTCAAGCTCCCAAGCACTCCCCAGGTGGCATCGTCGAGCCTTCACCCTTGGACACTTTCCTCGCCGGTATCTTATGCGACAGCGTCCCAGTATCTCCCTTCTGAAGGGTCTAGACAGCGTGACTAACAACATCCCGGCGGGTAAAGATGCTCCTCAAACCTTCCACCTTCTCCAGGTAGCCGAAGCTGGCACCATGCAACTCATCTCGCCGTCTTCTCCACCATGGAGCGCCCATAGTGATCCCTATTTTGTACTCGACATTAGTATAGAGTAAGATTTCTAACGGAGTTGTGGCTTGACAACTACATTTGTTCTACTCCTGAACAATTACAAAGGTTGTGGTCTGAGGCGCACTGTGGTGACCTGTTGAAGGATATGTAGACACTTTCACCGAATCAGGATCATTAGGGGTTAGAGACCCGTTAGTTTGTTGAGGCCCATACGGGCATGGATTTATCTTTGTATAAACAATCCGTCTCTCAATAAAGTTGAGAGATAGGCTCTATGGGCTACATCCTGTGTTGATTGATCGTTGACAATGTGGCCCAACACTATAACTTGACCGACTTGAGTCTTTTTGTAGGATTGAATACTGCAATCGGAGGGGATGAATGATTATACTAGTTTCTTTGCGATTTACCGAGGACGAACTGCGTTGGAATGGACCGACGACCGAAGATACCTGTGTAGCACGTATGATCGTGATGTGTTAGCACGCCGCCAAACACACAGGAAGATGATCGGGTGAAGTTGCCGTGCTCATGCGTGACGCCTCCAAGTTGACGTGCTCTGATCTACTCTGCTTGTCGATGCTATTGGCGACGACCGGGTGGATGACTCAGCGTGTGATTGAGGAAAGTGAAGTTGACGAAGGAACATTATCTCGTCACAGGAATATTATCTCGTCACGCATTGCTCAACGAGAATGAGTCGAAGACGATGCCCAGAAAGACATGCCGCCGGTGCCCACTAATCTTTTCCTCGGAATATATCTGATCTTTTATTTCTGAATCATTAACTGTGACTACAAAATGCCCTCACGGCACCCCTCAAATCCTAGCAAAAAACTGTAAAGTTTTCTCCACAAAAGTGCTCAAAAGTCCTCAATTAACTCTTAACCTGTAATACCTGGGCCAGATTTAGCCCAGCCCAGACTGGCCCATACTATGCCCATATAAAAGAGACATCTGGAGAGGGGAAGAAGCAAAAAGCCGATTTTACTTCCTCCCCGTGCTCACTCGATTGTTGCTCCCCTCTCCTCTCGTGCTCACCTAGGTGCCGCCATCTTCTCGCACGCGTTCCCGTCGACCAACCGTCGGTGCCGTCGCTCCGCCGGCCGCACCTCGCTGCCCTTGCTGCTGACGACACCACTTCTGTCGCCAAGTCGCCGGCATTGCCGCTCCTCCGGCCACGCCTTGCCGTCATCCAGCATCGCCCACGCGTGCGATGCCGACATAGCCGCCAGCGCCTCCGCCCTCCGGCCAAACCACCGCCGTCGCTCCCTAGCCGCATCTTGCCTCCCTCCGCCCTACAGCTCACGTCGCTCCTCCCTCAGCCCTGTAGCTCACCGCTGCTCCCCTACTCGGCCCGGCCGCTCGCCGCGTAAGAGGGCAAGGCAGAGCCGACCGGTGAGGGAGAGGAGGAGGGAGTCGTCCGAGCCCGAGCGAGGAGAAGACGAGCCAGGAGCCGACCAACGGGAGAAACAAAAAGGGAAGAGGGAGCGCCGGCTGTGAGAAGGAAGAGGGCACCGATGGGAGTGAAGAAAAGAAAGGAAGAAGGGGGGCGTGAAGAAAAAGAGAAGGAGTGAAGAGCCGGTCGTGGGAAAGGAAAGAGAAGGCCAGGAGAGAGCCGGCCGGCCGGAAAAAAAAGAGAAGAAAAAGAGAAAAGAAAGGAAGAAAGAGAAGAGAGGAAAAAAAAGGGGAAAGTGTGACCCGCCGCCATATCTATCAGATCCGATCAAGGAAAAGAAAGTAGTGCCTCAATCCAGTCACTTGGGGCCAGGGTAACGCCTCGAAAACCTTTCTCCCTGCTTATTTTACCGAGTCGGGCATAAGTTAATATATCGATAATTAGAATTGATGCATGTGATCAGTTAGATATCGTTTATTAATATGAATGCCTGATCGGTGCAATCGGTACGGCCACTGTAGATTGGGTTGGTCCGTGGCAGAAGAGGGAGGAGGTGAGAATAAATTGAAGTTAAACAGTGTAGTCGATTAAAGTGAGATTAAGCGTGTAGAATTTGATTGGCGAGTATAAATAATGAAATCGCTAATTTTACAGATTGGTTAAGCACCGGGATAACGAGAAGTTGCCTGGTGGTACAGGATTTGATTATGTCGGATTGGACATTATAGCGATGTCATTTGCTCGTATATGAATGTATTGCATTAGCAATGAATTGAAATAGTTAATTCTTGTTTAGGTGACGGTTCGAGTCTGGTGCCATCCACGCACCATTCGTCAGGTTAACAGGCAAGTGCATGGTAGAACAGTAAATTATGGTGAATGTTTGTTATTCATGTTTCCATACCATGATTTACAGTATTTATGAGATGATGTATATAAATTATGCTAATCATACCTTGATGAGTATTGTTTAAGATTTGACATCCATATTTGAAGCATATTGCATCATGCAAATGCATAAGAGCCAGGTCGGTGAGAAAGTCATATGACTAGTCCGGAGTGCTCTTGAATAAGACCTACAGAAGTAGACACTTCACGGGAGTGGAGGTTGAGACCTCGTATGAAAGAGGACGAGGCAAATGAGTGGTCCATTGACGGGTGGACACTCCGCTATACCGGTATAAGCTACAGTTACAGAGCATACAGATGCATTGCATGATATTGCATTGCATGAAAGTGACGGAGAAAGTGATACAGTTACATAGAATTATGAGTTTACAGTTACAGAATTGTTTTACAGTTTACAGTTACAGAATTGCTTTACAGTTTACAGTTACAGAATTGATTTATAGTTTACAGTTACAGAATTGATCTACAGTTTACAGTCATAGAGTTGATTTACAGCTTACAGCTCGTGAAGTCGATTGAATTGCTAAAGTGATGTTACTGTTTTATCGTGTGCTTGCTGAGTCTCCGGACTCACCCTTGCTTTGTCGTTGTTTTTAGGTGAATGATAGCGACATGTATGGAATGGGATAGTCCTTTTGGCACTGCACATATGAAATAACAATTTAGCCGTACAATGAGCTTTTATGTTTAATCTAGTGTTAAGTTTTGGTGGCTTGCCGTTTGGTTTAGTTTGCTAGCGAACCGTGATGGTAGGTCTCACATGGTTGTGGAACCCAAAGCCTGTTTATGCTATGGTTTGTGCAATATAAAGTTAATTGGCCTATTGCGATTATTCTATATTTATTTGTTATGGTCTCCCTGTGGGTAACCAAAAACAAAGGAGAGGTGCTACTAAAAGTTGTATTAGCAACACATCTTTGAAATGGTAAGTGTGTGGTGGTAGCATCTTGGGCCCTGTGGAGGGCCGGGGTGTTACATAACCTCTCACTCCTTTTATATGCTAGAGTCCCAAACCGTGTCATTATCAACACGGATATAAAATCCTATTCGATTCTGAAAATCAAGGGAACCAAAACCCTTCCAAACATGGGATTTTCAAGATTTGTAAACCTTCCAGTTATGGACACCTTCCATAACTTTTTTCAATTCATCACATGTCGAATCCTCTAGGACCGCACATCTCGTAGCGTCTCCACGCAATATCCACATTTGATCTCCCCGTGCTCCAGTGTGAGCATGACCATTTCATGACATCCTCGACCTCCTGAACGTCGGATTTCCTCATCCTAGCCCCGTCATTCCTCGTCATCGACCATGATCGTCTGCACGCCCAACCTGCATATGCAAATACCAAACAATGTTTTCTTGACACAAGTTCTCTCTAACTTGACCAACATCAGTCCACACACTCATGTCACACCCTTGTCCATCCAAAAAACACGAACCAAATCACCACGAACTTAAATTTCACACTTTCCAAAATCAACCTCAGACCACTCAGAAAGACCAGTCTAACTGCCATGCATTGGCCGGTCTAACTGCTGGCACAACACAAGAACTTGAAGATTACGAGTACTCGAATTACTCGAAAGTCACAAGAATTGTATTACTTGAAGCCTATGACTAACGACCATCGATCAGTCACTGTAGCTTCAAGCATCGATAAAGTACTATAGCTATTGATCATTGATCAGTTACTGTAGCTATGACCATCGACCAGGTACTATAGCTACCGACCATCGACCAGGTACTGTAGCTACCGACTATCCCGATCGAAGCCTATGACTATCGATTGGTGACCGTGATCAAACCCTCCGACTACCGACCATGGTCGACGCATCTGACTAACGAACGTGGTCGACGCCTCAGACTACTTACTGCCAATTACTTCCGACTTCTGACTCCTACTACTGCTGGTCAGACCGCCCAATATACATGGCGGTCAGACTGTTTACCTTGAATATTCCAGTAAATCCAGTTTTACAAAAGTGCATCGACCGAAATTTTCACAAACACAAATATCAATATAACTCAAATATCAATTATTCATCGTCACTATATACCCGAGTTATCCACATTTTCTAACACTTTCATCATTTATGCTGCCATTTTGTATCATATCTGCTAAATATCAAAATCCGGATAAGGTCGTTTTGGAATCGCTTATCTGCGAAAGGATTTTGATGGAAAAAAATTGTACTTAAGTTCTGATTTGTGCGTGCGGAGACAGAGATGCGGTGGAAAAGGCCAGAGAGAGAGAGGAAGAGTACGGACTGATCCAATCAGAGGGTCAGGAGAGAATCTTGTCCTGGAGATTTTTTTGTCTGCAACGGACACGATTGAAAGTTAACGCTGCAGCAATGCGTCGGACTTTTGATCTGCTCCATCCCCTCGGTTGGATCTCCCCGGTCAATTCCTGAAGGGAAAAAAAGGTCGGTCGCTTTTCTTTTTGGCATCTTCCACGAGCAAAGGAGCGACGCAACGCAAGTCTACGGCAGGCAGCATCGGCTGCAGTGACGGCACGGCAGGGCCGGGCGGGAGGCGCTGCAGCGCGCAACAGGACAAGAGCAGCGCCTGCAAACTTACTGTGTTTTTGTGGATCGGACGAGGTGCTGCATGCTGCTACTTTTGGCACGCACGTTTAAAAGCGGAGCAACCCGATTCCCGCGTACTAGCTACTAACCAGGGTGCAGAGACCTCTCGCTTTCCCTGTTGCTGCGTTGGGTTTCTCGGGGTCTCCTCGTTGCGTGCTTGCGTTTGCGACAGTGCCAGCGGACGTAAACGTTTTGATGCCACCATTTGCGAAACGCTAGCAGCTAGCAGAAGCAATTGTAATTTGTAAGCATGCGGTTCGGCAAGTTTGACACGAGGACTCGACGTGGTTTGCCAACGCAGTGCAGTCGTGAGCGTTGATCACTCCCAAGCTTCGCTTAGACCCGGGCAGTGCACCGCCGCTTTGATGCTGTGGCGCGTGTGGGCGGATCGCAAAGAGGAAGGAAATAGAAGCAGTGAGTTTCTCGGAAAAAAATTGCGTGGAAACAATATCTATTGCTTCGGCGTGCATACCTACCATCATTGTTTGCCACGTGTAGGAGTAGTGAAACCAAAGAGCGGAAATTCCCAAAGAGCGCGCCTGAAAAAGCTCGGCTCGGCTCCCTCACGCGGCTGCTCCGCTGTCTTCCACCGCCGCCGCCTTTCTCCTTCCCTTCCCTTATGGCTGCGGCCCCACAGCCTCCTCTCTCCTCCCGCATGGCTGCCTTCGCAGTAGCCCATGGCGAACCTAGGCGACTTCGACGAACTGGGCGGCGGCGCCATTATGAGGCCGTTCAAGGCTCCCGTCATGGAGATAGGGAGATCCCCGGTGTGCTCTGATCCGCGCGTATCACTGCAGGTTGCGGTGCTGCGTGCCTGCTCCGCGCCTTCCCGGCCTCTGGGCTCCCTCCCGCGCCGTAGAGATTGCCTGCTAATGACCCAGCAGTTAGGGGCGACGGCGCCATGGACGACGCCCACAGCATGCTCGACCAAATGCCTACACGGTTTAGCCATCTTCAGACAGCTATGCTTTCATAGGCAAAGCTTCTTTCTCTGATGCAAAGCTTTCATCTTTGATTGATTAGAGTATACTAGATATGCTAAATTTCTAGTCTTCGTCTAAAGATCTCTCATGCTTTGTTGGTTTGATTTTACTATCTCCCAGACCAATGCTGTTATGTCTGCTGGGCACCACCAAAACAGAACTGTCGACAAAGCCGCAGCTCAAGCTTCAAGGGGAAAATTCCATACAAACCAAATGAACAAGATGTTCAATACTGCAATGTGCATATTCTAGGTGGTGCGCCATGGAGATGTTGTAGTGTTAGTCTGCCTTTCAACCATGAAGATGTTCGTATACAGAGTGAATTACTGCACAATGTACTTAGAAGAAACAATCTGTGAAGCTTTTCCTTTTGTTCTGAACTTGTTTTGTAAGAGTCAGTGGTACGCATTGTAATTCTTTATCTGAAATATACATGGGATTTTGTCCGTTTTGAAATTTGCAGTTTGATGGATGTGTTACAAGAATTGTGATCTCATGGTGTTCATCTGCCTTTTACTATAACTAAAAACTAGGACTGTAAATAGGAAAAATGGGATGACAGAAGCTGTCATGAGAAATTAGTAGACAATAAATGGGTCCTACAAATGTAATCCTTCTCAAACATATATCGTCTGGATGCAACCAGTAAGACTTTTGCTCAGCAAATTACATATTTTCATGATTTTGCACTCCATCAAAATGTAATTTCCTAACAGCTGACTGCAATGTGGCATCTTGATTAACTAAGAGATTTGTATATCCTCCTTGCATATATGGAGCAGCCATAGCCGGAAAATTTGGGATGAAATTGAAGTGTGGCATTGTAGCATTAACATGCCCGTCTTGCATCAATGGAGCAGTCATGGTCGAAGATTGTCCAACACTAAGATCCTGTTTTACAGAATATATGAAAGCATTCATAAGACATGCATGTAATAAGTAAATAAATTATGAAAATGACAAAAAACATTAAAAGTCATGTCTTACAATTAATTGATTAGGATTAGCACCATCATCTCTAGTTTGCACATCTTTATTTGGATCCTTACCTACAATCAAATATATATAAGACAAAAGAATATGGAATAAATTTTCTGCAGGCAGCTACAATGGGCAGGATGACTACCTTTTTTTAGCACTTGTCTTCTTCTTCTTCCCTGACTTCTTTTCAACAACATTTTTGTAGCGTGTATTCTTTGGACCTTTTATCACCTGGGGAACTCTAAATGATATTGTACTGTTTTCTGTGTTACTATCACACACATTAATAGTTGGCGGAGTCTCATTAGATTCTTCTTGCATCTTCCTTAGAGAAGTATCTGCTTCCAAGTCCAGCTTTTGTAAGGCATTTTGTAAATCATCAAGAAGTTGTTTTGACACTGAAGACTTCAAAGCAATAGATGTTGCCATTCGAGAGAGTAGAGCAGCACGTGTTTTCAAATCTTCTTTCTCACTTCCTTGTTTCTCAATATAAAATCCTCTTTTCGCATATTTTGTCCATCTATTCAATATATATTGTGATGGCAAAATGTAAACTCCATTTGTATTAAATACTCTCAGTGCATGCTTACACAGTAGACCTATAAGATATGGTTGACATGTTTAGTAAATTGTAGCATGAATTATATTTGAAATTAAAATGTGTGCCATACCTATGGATTCAAACTTTCTGCAAGAACAAGCAATGGTGGAATCTGTGGTGTTAAATACCACTGTTGCGCCACGATCAGATTGCATATATGTAACCATAAATGTTGATGATGTCCCCTCATTTTTCACTAAGGTACAAGATAATGTGAATTGTTTTTTAAATTCTTCTTCAAACTCCGAATACATCCTCCTTGTATATAATTCCGCTGCAATTCTCAGCATAGGTAAATTTGGGATATAGGTAACTGGGATCTTTCCACGTGACTTAAAATCATCATCCAACTCATTCGCGCGGAGACTAGCTGCAACCTTCTCACATTCTACAAGGAGTTCTGACAGACCGAGCTTCCTCCGAAATCTATTCTTAAAGACATTATTCATACCTTCGCTCCTTTGAGTTGAGTTCATATCCGCCGTAAAGGAGTCACGGTAGACAGCAGCCCACTTCGCCCTAATATCATACAAGTTTTTCATCCATGCATTATCCTGAAGGTTGTATTCCTGCAACAATTCATGCCACTTTTCAATGAAGTAAGCTTCTGATCTGTCCTCATAAACACACCTCTTAAAATCAGTTAGAAACTTGTTATCTAAGTCATGAATGACTTGCCCAAGATGTTTAGCGGCATTTAGACAAATATGCCACAAACAAAGACGATGGCTTGTATTTGGGAATACATATGCAATTGCTCCTGCCATGGCTGCATAAATTGTGCTCGGATGCTTCCCTGACATTGCTTTTAGGAAGGTCTCAAAGAGCCAAACAAATGATTCAATAGTTTCGTTATATAATAGTGCAACTCCAAAAATTATTGTCCGCTTGTGATGGTTGGTTCCAAGAATCGGAGCAAAAGGCATTTCAAACTTATTAGTCTGAAAAGTGGTGTCAAATGATATAGCATCACCAAAGCACTTGTAATCCATGATAGATTGGCCATCTGCCCAAAAGAAATTTGCTATCCGACCATCTTCCTTATCTATCTGAGCAGCATAAAAAAATGTAGGATCCTCTAATTGCTTATTTGTCAAGTACTCCATCAATGTTTGTGCGTCATTGGCTTCTAAGTACTTCCTGCGCTCACGACCAATCTCATTATTGCTATCCATCTTAGAGAATGGCATTTCGTCTTCTCCTCCATAAAATTCTTTCATGAACTCATACACTTGAGCCAGCTTCATCCCTGCTTCCCGTATCTGTCCAATTAGCTTTCTGTCCGCCTCTATAAGACGTCTTTGAGACCTCAACTTGTGTGATTTATTTGGACTAGCAAGATAATGATTGTGATCTAGTATGACCTTTTGTACTTTCCAAATCCCTTCTCTGCTGACACTAAATTGAACACGACCTTCGCAGCCTGTCCTTGTATTGTCCTTCTGTGACAACTCATTTTCTCGATGTCCTTGACTGCTACAAACTATATATTTCTGACATATAGTTTTATCCACTCTACACTTTGTAATGCTCTTTCTAATGCTGAACCCAACCTTACCAGCGTATTTGTTATACATCTCATATGCTTTGTCCTCTGAATCAAAAGTCATTCCAACTTCAGGAACAATCAATGTTTGCGCAACTTTATCTACCGCCTGGTGTACAGTAAATTAAGAATAAAGTTATATTATCACAATACGTACGAAATATCATATTCTCCATTCCTTGTTTTCAAAGTGCAGCATGTGTTGCTTATGTTTTATTACCTCATCGGCTGCTTCGCCCAACATATCATCCGTGGCGATAGACTCAGTGGTCTGTGCAATCTATCAAGGAAATAATCACGAATCAATACTAGGCGGTGTACACGTACATGATACATAAAGCTAATAGATTAAAAAATAGAGTTATACCTGTTCGATGTCGCCTCCATGATTAGCCGTGATCACGCAGTCCTCTTGCAATCCTAGTTCCGATGACGCATGAGAAAAAGACCCCATAAGCGCGACAGCTGTGTCGTCGTTGTGGCGTCGTCCTTCTGCCATGGCGGCCATTGAATCCTCTGGACTCATCACGGCCGCGTCGACGATGGCGTTCTGGCCACTTCCTCCTGCCGTGATGGCCTGTGTCGTCAATTCGCCTTCGCCGGCCATGCACGCTGGCCGGGGTAGACAACGACGGCGGCCACGTACTAGGGCTAGGCACCGTCCTCCAGCGTCTATTAACTGTCGATAGAAAAATATGGATCGTCAAACTAGTACGACGGCGGCCACGTACTAGAGGGCAAGCCGTTTCTCTAGCCAAGCCGCAGCGTGCGTCGGAGCCGAGCAGAGAACGTGCGAGAGGCTTTCCCAGCCACGCACGGTTGGAACGCTCTGGGTGGACACGTATCAAGAATCCGAGCCATGTATGCACGGCACCACGCTGCATCCAGTTTCCATGTAATTTTTTTCCGAGTTTCTCACCTATACTCTAGACGTTTCCAAGTATATAAATAGATAGACTGAAAACTGACATGATTAAAATAACCATTTACCCTTTGATAACTGACCTATTTAACCAGCCATTTACCCACTGGTAACTGCCTGTCATCAAACCCAATAAAGCCTCATTCAAATGTTTGAATCCCATTCAAACACCACGTTGCGAAAATGTGCAAAAACGCGCGCGTGCAAGATTAGATAAAGCTCACCTTATGCCATCTCTATCCATATTTAAGGAATGGTGATGACTCTACGTTATAAATTGATCTCCCTCACTTTGCCATAGTAATATAGTACTAAACCATGCATGCTTTGAAATTAAAGAAATGAGCCTTGCTAATATATGTCAATATCTAACAATTTGGATTTGAAAAACCGTTTGAAAAATCCTTTTTGAGAATCCGTTTTATTTATTTCGACTTCCTGAAAAGACAAAAGTTCGAAAAACAGGGTCGCAGCTAAAAAGAGGGCTTTTTCATGTAAAATAACCGAGTTTGTTCATTGGAATGGAATAGGAAACGTCTTCAGTGGAACTAACATGCATGCCAAACCATTACACATTGCGGCAAAATTGTCGCCACCTCCAAAAGAAGATGCCAACCATGCAACATGCATCTCACCCTGCGCAAAGGGGTTCGTGAGAATACCACCTCCCTCACAAGCCGTCACAAACTTTAGCAATTCACCACTACTACACAAAACATAACACCATATGCAGCACCGAGCATGGCACTAACTCCGTGCGTACTACACTAATCAGGCATTCCACAGTGCAAACACCGGGAGCTGATGCACACTCGGAATGCCTGCGACGGGCCGTGCCGCCGCCGCAGCGGCCGCCATCCAGTTGCCTCCGTTGCTGCTCTCGCCGGCCTCAAACTTCATGGCGTGCGCGTACTGAAGGCCGTGCAGCAGGTGCGCGCCGCGGTGGCTGTCGGAGGTGTCCGAGTTATCGGACGCGCCCTGGTCGACCGCCGCGTCGGAGCGCTCGGCGTTGGCAACGGCGAGGGCCGGCGCGTCCGGCAGGCGCGTCGGGGAGCGCCTGCACGCGAGGTAGCCGCCGATGAGGTGCGTGCTGGCGCAGATGCGCTTGACGTCGTACTTGCTTATGTCGAAGTTGGTCACGGCGTTGAGGCCGCGGAACTTGATCGCCGCGATGTCGTACGCCTCCGCCGCCTCCTCCTGCGTGCCTACAGTTTCAAAGAAAAATACGGACACGTGATCCTAGTTAACATCTAAAACTAGATTGTTCAACATTAATTAAGATTACAAATTATGTTAAGCAAGCAAAACGTCATGCCAGTTGATCACTGATCAGATGCAGCAAATTTACTCGTACTACTGCACTGCTAAACAGTAAAGACACAAGTAGTACAAAAAATGCAAGAAGGATGCCTTGTCCTGTAACAACAACAACAAAAGGAACATCCGAGAATAAAAATATGATTACAGTTAGATTAGCAATAGTTGCATGCATGTTGGGACTTGGAAGCATGCATGTGTACAAAAGTAAGAAAACAAAACTTACTGAAGGTGCCAAGGTACAGGTCCTTGTTCCCTGCCACCCTCCCAATCCTGGCCTGCCATCGCCCGTGCTGGTGATGCCTGCATGGGGGAAGCAAGCACAACAAGAAAGATTATACAAGCAGGTCGATGCGTGTGTGCGCGTCTCTGTGAGATCATAGAGCTCAGTCAGAACTATCAGAGGAGGTGGCTCAGAAGTTTTGGGGTGGTGAAAAAGGCTGTAGATGGGGGAGCAGCACGGCACCTAGTCACTCCTCTGTACATGGATGCTCCCCTCGAGAAGCCACTGCTGTTCCTGCAAGAATAAATTTGGCAGCGAAAACTTGGAAGTTGTAAGCAGTTTTGGATGCATATGTGAAAGGATGCAGGCAGATTAGACAGGGGAAATTTTGTTCAGGGCTTCTGAAAAGATTGCAGAGAAACAAATCCGGGCATTTAGGAGGGTCTTCAAATTTTTTCCCATGATTTTCTTGCATGCTCGCATGTTTACACAAGGGAACTTCACAGTGGTAATAATTCACGGGGGTGTATAGATATCACCTGGATGTTTTCTTGTTAACAATTATCTAGATTTGAGACCGTTGGATGACCAACGGCCCCTTGTTTTTGGAGGGGGTTGGAGGAGGGGGAGATTTTTTTTGGAGGGGGGAGAATTCATGGCCGTTAGATCTCTAATCCAATAGCTATAAATCTGAATGATAGTTAAGAAGAAAACATCCGGGTGATATTTATCAACACCCATAATTCACACTATATCATTATATTAGTCAATATTAGTACTAATAATGACAAGTGAAGGCAGGACAGAGCTACAGCTACAGTACCTTCTTAAGTGGGCAATGAACTCCTGCCTTGTCATGTGCTTCATCTCCTCCAGCTCCTTCTCATAGGTGCTTAACTACATGTGACAAAGTCCAGTGGATCAGGAAGCATGGAATCAGGAAGCATGGAAAGCATGTGTCTTAACACTTGTACCAGCCATCCATCAGAAGCAAATTAAAGAGCGCAGGAATGAACCAGACCCCTACCTCCACTGTTACATCCTTTTTCCCTTGGAATTAAGAGGAAGGAGGGCAGTAAAAAGAATGAAAGCAATGGGATCTCAAACTAAACGTACCGGGAAATTTATGTGAGTTGTTGGACCCCAATACTTGAGTGCCGCCAAATCGTAAGACCTTGCAGCCTTCTCCTCCTTGTCATACCCACCTTGAAACAGCCACAGCACAGCATGTTAAGCATGTAATAAGAACACTGGTCACACTCCTACTAGTGGAAATTCCAAAGCTGCAGACTACTGGATCAGGGAGGGTAGCAATAGCTTACCTAAGTAAACTGCCCGTTGGAAGTGGGCGTTGCAAAAACAAGAAGTTGAGGTCAGTAGCATGTCCATGTAGTTGCAATCATTCAGTTTATCATTGAAGCCAGTAAAGGTTACAAATGTGCTGTGAGCCAGTGACTCGCATAGCTCACCTTGCCTTCCTTTCCTAGTCTGGCCTTCCTTCCGGCAAGTGTTGTCCCACAAGTGAGCCTCATACCTCCCTGTCCATCTATGCCTGCAGATTATGAAATCAACACACATAAACATGAATCAATGGCCAGGCTCACGTCCAACCAATGCAAAACTTAAGCATGCACGACCACACCTAGTCACACCACGGAACTGCGACGTCCTCTGCCCGAACGTCTGCGCGGGCTTGCGAGCAACCGGCATTGCTGGCGCCGGCAGCGGCTGCGGCGGCTCGCTTGGCGCAGCTGGCACCGAGAGCGACAACGTCGACGACCGCTCCGGCACGTACATCGCCTGCCGGAGCCAGGACTTGATGCCGGAGATCGACATGGAGCCGTCGACGCCGGCGGCGGCATTGTACATCGGCACTGGCATTGGGCCCTGGCTTGGGTTCGGTGGGCCCAGCAAGTACTGGCCGTCGGGAGGCAGGAAGTGATGGTCTTGCGGTGCAAGTACTCGCTGGTCCGGGAGGCCGGTGCAGGGTGGTGCGTTCACGTTGATCTCCAGCCCAATGCTGTTGCTGCCATGGCCGTGGAAGTACGAGCCCGGGAAGGCTTGGACGTCATGGACATCATGGTACTTGATCTGGTCGGCGTGGTTGCTGTCGTAGATGCCACTGCTTTTGTTGCTGTAACCGACGCTCATGAAGTCCTCAAGCTTGGGGCCTTTGGCTTCTGCATGCCTCCAATCTGCACAGGAACGGTGCAAAGTACAGACAAACAACAATGATACTACTTCCTTTTTGAGCAAATGCAAATCAAAGGCCTAGTGATTAAAACAAAGAATGCCATGAACCAACAGTCTTACATTCAGTAGAGTGACTTTCTGGATCCTAATGAAAGTCGGTCTCCTCAATGGAAAGTGTGAGCGGAATAATATTGGACATGAAGTACTACTGGAAGACTAAGTAGTGTTGACTGCTCTAAGTAGTCCCAGTATGAAAGGACAGCTGAACTTTTCATTAGATCACTCTCTGTCTCAAAAAGACTCGGTTGTACTTAATAGAAGCATCATTTCTAGTGTTTGATCGAGAAATTCGAGAAAAGAAAGCTATATAAACATCAGCGAATTATACAAGAAGAACAACATGAACATGCACAGTTTTCTTTCTAGGGTCACAACTTGACATGCTTCACCAAAAAAAAAGGTATGGAAAATCAAAAAACCACTTATTTAAGAGAAGAACTCATCTACTAAAAAGCTAAACGGAAAAACCTAAGTTTTCCTTGGCGGTGAAATCAACAAACAGAAGACAAAACACAAACTTCCTGAACTTTTTTTTGTTGCATATATACGTAACTGTTTACCTGGAGCGTTATACTGCACAGAACCATCAGAGTGCAGCGGCATAGCTACAAGAGGTGAAGCTGCAGCAGGAGACGAGCACGAGCCATCTCCATCACCGCTTCCAATCCCTTCACCGCCGCCGTCTCCGTAACCCTTCGCAAATGGGGAAGACAAGGAGAAGCCTAGCCAACCATTGTTCATGTCCATCTCCACACGCCAAAAGGGAAAAAAAAGAGAGGAACTCAAGAAACCAAGGAAAGGGTTCTTGATCTTTCCAGTCTCTGAAACTTGCAAGCAAGCAAGCTATCTAGATTGGTGCTCAAACTACGAAAAGAGGGCCCCTTTTTGACGTTTATATATGTGCGAGCCATATGTGGCTATGGGTGTGCGTAGGAGGAATGATATGAAAGCAAAGAGCTGTAGTGGTAGCTAGGAGAATAGGTGACACAGGACAGTGCAACCCATGTCGACAATAATAGAGATGAATGATTTCTAAAATTTTTCTATCTACTGTATTTAAAATCTTCACTTGAGTGATTGATAGTCACCAAGTTCGGATCACACCAGCATAACGAGACAAAACAAAGCTAGCAATAAGAGCTAACAAAATCAACAGCCTTCTACATAGAACTAGTCAATCTGTCATTGATGGGCCGGTTTGACTGTCGGCCTAAGTCTCCTGTTGTCAGACCTGAAAATCTATTAGGACAAAAGGTCAAATATCAAAACTTGCTTAAATTTCCCCTAAACACTTCCAAGTTTCACATGATACTTATTTAAGCAATAGGAATCTAAACCAATCAAGAATCATAAGGTTTTTGGGCTCACGTTCATTGAAGAGAATCAAATATAGTTCACAAGAACACAAAAAATCCTAATGTTCAAATTATTTCTTACTTGTGAGGATCTAAGACATGAGGTCTTCCAGATTTACTCTTACATGTCCTAGCAATGTAATTCAAACAAGAGATTAGGCTAGAACTTCCAGGAATTTGGTTGTGTATATCCTTCGTGGATATAGAGGCCGGATTTTATATCCTTTATCTAAAAAAAAGAACTTCCAGGAATTCGAAATTACAAATCTAGCTCAAGGGTAAGAACACAAACAAAAACATGGTTGAGATAAACCTTTAATCTATTTTAGTGGAGGATGAGATTTACATATTCATAGATGATTATAAGGTGCAGCCAAAGTACCACCTTTTCCTTCCTCAAGATCTCTCACATAGCCAAGGAAGGAGACAAGATAGTAGAGCTAAACTAAACCCTCTAATTCTTGAGTCTGCCATGTCCTCTCCTCCCTTCTAAATAACTAGCACAACCCTAATGGGTCCAAGCCATTAAACTTACCACGGAAACCCTTCAACCCCACTAACATGGGTTTTACACACACACATGTTTTTCAAAATGTTTACAAGACTCAACCCACTTACTCTTTAGCAATTGATCCACTTGTCAATTCCAGCTCCCCTTAACCTAAGCCACTTCTTTGTGCCTCTTTGCACCGTTGTTTTGATTAAGGTAACAAATCGGTAGTTGGTCAATTATCAAAATACTCTTGATGAAGTTTCTGGGGGCACATTCCCTTGACTCTATCTTTATCTTCACCTCAAAGCATCTTTTATATGCTTTGACACGTAGCTCGTAGTGCCTAATAACTAGCCGTCATATTTTTTATGCATTTAGATTCCCTGAACATCTCTACGTGCATCGGCCTCGTCACTTAGAGAAGCCATTCCATTTGTTTCAATTTCAGGAGAAGCCGAAACCAAAAACCACAAAAAAAAGCCCAAAAAAGTAGGGGCTTTGGTGTGGGCCAGCTCCAAAGGGCTTCATAACGGGGTGGCTTTTGGCTTTTTGTGTGTGTCTCTCTGGGTGTTTGGGTTGGGCTTTCTGGGTCTTTGTGTGTTGGTGTCTCTCTCTCACGTGTCAAACTAACGATCACATACATGCAGGAAATGCGTCGTGTCGAGATCTGTGTGATCGAAACCAGTGTGGTCAAGGTCTGTGTGATCGAAACCAGCGCGGTCGAACTAACATGGTCGAGATCTATGTGATCAAAACTAGTATGGTCGAAATCAACATGGTCAAAACCTGTGTGGTCGAAATCGACATGGTCGAACTGACATGATTAAAACAATGTGGTCGCAGATTGACAGAGTAGTCAGAGATCTATGTTATCGAAGACTGACGTGGTCAAGACCTGAGTGGTCGAAACCAATGTGGTCGGAGACTAGTGTAATCGGAGACTTGTGTAGTCGATCCGGACAACGTGGTTGGAAACTAGTATGGTTAAAGACTAGCATAGTCGGAGAGCTGTGTGGTCGACCGGACAATTTGGTCAGAGACTAGTGTGGTTGGAGATTAGCGTAGTCGGAGACCTGTGTGGTCGAATCGGACAACATGGTCGATGACCTGAGTGGTCAAACCATCCGACATGGTCAGGGACCAGTATAGTCGACAATTGGTACTTTCGACTAGCTCTGTGTGAGTGGTCTAATCAGCTCTGTGTGGGCGATCTGATCAACGAGCGGTACTACCGGCTCTGTTGAGAGGTACTTCTAATTTGTAGAATGTCTGGCTTGTGTAGCGGTATGTTTTTTTCCAAAGAGACACATGTGTGGAGTCCTCTTGTCCCCGAGGAAATAGGTAGTTCTGCACAAGTGTTGCGGTCCTTCCGATGATCCGTAGTACCGGACCTTGTAGGATGGAACTACCAGATTTGCCTGCAACAGTTAGTTTTTTGACCGTTGCTGAGGGGAGCGGAAGCACCGGTCGTTTGCCTGCGGTACTTTTGAAAATCCTGATTTTCTGTCCCAGCGGCTAGTTTCAAGGTGTGGGGTATATACCCCCTTGTGGCCAGTTGGAGGATAACTTTTTGCACTCTATTTTACTCTCTTGAGCTAGTGTGAGGCTCTCCTCTCAATTATGCATGTGTTGTACCTTGTGAGCAAGGAGAAATGATCTAGATTGCATGTGTTACATCTAGAGGTAGATTTTGTATCCACTCGAGCTTGTGCATGCGTTGCACATGGTGAGAGTCAAGCGAGGGGCTTGACTTATTACTTTTGGAGTTTGCCGAATCCTATACAGCGTTGGAGGCGTTATATGCGGTGATCTTCTCAAAGAAAGTTGTAAGAAGACTCGACGAAGTTGTGAAGGTTGGAGCTCACCTACCCGGAGCCGAAAAGAGCTACCACTAGTGGGTTGAAGTGTTACGGCTTAATTCGTGAAGCCGGTCCAATTCGTTTGGGCTAACCTCAATGTGGACTAGGGGAGACCGGCAAGTCTTCGAACACCATGGTAAAAAAGCAACCATGTCAATTGTGGTTTATTTTCTTGAGCTTAATTTACATTTATAGAATTAAATTGATTGCTTGTCTTTCTTGAGTTGCAAACCTTGACATAAACCTTAGAGTATTGGTGTACTTAGGTGAACACAATTAATTTAGGTGATATTTGTGCTAAACCATTTTGAGTTAAGGTTTCGCATCTTATACTTGGTTTAGACAAATAGAAATTGATAATTAATTAGAAAAGAATTTTTTAGACCACCTATTCACCCCCTGGTCGGAAGTCTCTCCCTCAAACCCTAGTGAATAGATAGTTGGTTGACCACATGCCTCTAACCCATCCAACTCAAATAGATGAAGCAACTAACACAATAGATACATCCATTAGCACAACTGGAAAACCCGATAACCCCACACTCATTGGTTTTTACACTCATACATGACTTATACACATTTCTCATGGCAAATAAGTCTGAAACCCACTAAGGAGCAAGCTTCACACCCACTTAGCATCCTCCGTGTCTCCATGACCTAAAACGCTTCCCCAACACCCTCCAAGAGCCATGGTTTTAGTCCCAACGCGGTTTCCGGTATTTTGGCTTTCCCGCTAAAACACCCTCGCTTTGCTCATGAATCTCACCTCTTCCCCTGAGCTTAATTTATGGTAATCTCTTCTTTTGCAAGCAACCCCCATGCCTACGACGTGTAGATTCACCAATGGCTCACACATCGACAAGTCTCTCCATGTCGGTTCCTCTCGACCACGTCTCATTTGCACCAGGCACACTATTTGATGAACCGTTGCTTGAATCTTCATTTCAATATCTCTACTCTTTGGAAAATAAGTACTGCCAACTACGAGCTGATACGAACTCTCACTGGTCAGACTGTCGCCCATGGCCAGTCCGACCGCTCGCTCGGCTCACGGAAAAACACTGCTTGAGAAAATAACTATCGGCATCTACTGGCTAGTGCAACCACGACTCTCAATCTGACCGCAGCCCTTATAACAATCATATCGATATAAACCTAACAACACTTCTAAGAACAGCAACTTGCATAAACACTTAAAATCAAATTTAAACACCAAAATAGCCACAACTGCACGGTAGGATTGCGACCGCAATGGTCACACAGTTTTTTAGAATTGCCATCGTCCCCTGCAACCAAATAAAATGATTTGAAAATGTCTTGTCCAGCTAGTATTTGCTTCACTTCTGAGTTCTGAAAAACCCCAAAATTTCAACCCTAAAATTTTTTGTGATTTTTGCTGCATTTTTGAGTGTTTTCTGAAAACTTTCCCTTTTTGGAAAGTCGCCCGAAATTCCGCTTTCCCTTTCTGGCCAGACGCCTTCCTTTCTTCTTTGGCGCCGCCTCCTTTTCCGCTTTCCCCGCCGCTCGGTTTCCCTCCCGTGGGCGCCTCCCTCTTCCCCCCTGGCGCCCCTGCTCCTTTCCGCCTCTCCCCTTCCCTGGCGCCTCCCCGCTCTCTCCCTCGCAGGTGCCGCTCTTCTCCCCGCCTCCTCCCTCGCGTTCGCGTGCACGCTGGCGCCCGCGCCCGCACCGCCTCTCCGCGCCCTCGGATTCCTCCGCGCCCGCACCCCCGACAGCCCCGGTCCGGAGCCGACCGCACCCCTGTGCACGCGTCACCTCGCTCCTGCCCTGGTCCCGCTTGCCAGAGGCCGCCTCCTCCCTCGCCTACGCGCGGACGCGCCTCCGCCATACCCGCCGCCCACCTGCTCCCATCGCGTCGCCTTTAGGCCACTGCAGAGCCCAGTCACCGCTCCATCCCGCGGAGGAGACGCGCTGCCAACTCCCGTTGACTCCCTGGCCGCGCCCGTTGCCTTCTACCCGAAGGAGCTCCTCCCTCCGCCCGGGCTTAAAAGCCGCTCCTCGGCTCCCTCCTCCTCCATTGCTCTCCCAGTGCTCCCACTGCCTCCTTTCCCTTCCTGCCACCCCAGAGGACCTCCCTGAGCCGCCGATTGAACCCCCGTCGCCCCAGTCGCCGCCGCCATCCTCCCCTGCGCCGGCGACCCCGTGAAGTCGATCTCCTCCTCTCTCCCTCCATTTCTCAATTGCGTTCGTCCAGAGCATCCTCATCCTCCCCTAATCACTCTACCGTCCTCCTCTGGCCAGGTAAAGCCCCGTGGAGCGCCGCCGTCGAGACTCCCTCTCCGGCCGTCGCACCTCACCGTGGCCAGCCCTCCCAGAGACTTCTTCGCCGACTCCACCACTGCCATTGTAATCCCCTAGCTCCCCTCACCGTAAAACCTCCCCCGATTCGGCCCTTAACGGCTCCGGTGACCCCTTCCCCGCCGGAGAACCGAAGCCTTCCCCCTCTGTCCCCTACTTTCCCCTTGGGTCTCCATGCCCTCCAACACCCCAAAACGAACTCCCCGTGGCGAGTTCTCCCCGCTGGCACCCTCCCTTTTCCCCGGCGAGCCTCCTGGTGCCCGGGCCGCCACCGCCACCGTCGCACCGCCCCGGGAACACTGTAGCAGCGAGAGGAGGAAGACGACTCCCCTCGCCGCGACGTGGCCCCTCTCCCACCGTCCGATCTTCGTAAAACCCCCGCCCCGCAGTCGTCCGATCTTCATACCGGTTCGCCCGTCCTCGTTGTGTCGTAGCCGTTGGATCTTCAGAAAAGGTCGTCCCGCACCCGTCCGATCCCCGTAACGGTTCGCCACCCTCCCCGCATCGGCGCCGTCCGTCCCGGCCACGCGTCCGCCATCTGTCTCGGGTGGGCGCGAAGCGCGGATGGGCTGCGGCCTCTCGGCCTGCCCCGTCCCCGCGCGCGCGCTCGGGTCGTCTGGGCCGCCTGGGCTGCTCGGCCGCGCGGGCGAAATCCCGGCCGGGCTGCACTGTAGACCGGGCCGGCCCACCACTGTTTGAATGAATTTCCAAAGGGTTTATTCATTTCTAAAATCCCAGAAAATCCAAATAAATCCCAGAAAATCACAGAAAATCCCAAAAATTTCCAAATTTCACCACTTTGCTCCAAATAATATTCTTGACCCATTTTTGACCTCCTTTCCACCAAAATCATTCCAGATAAATTCCTAAAATTCCATTTGAAGGATTTATGCATTTTACTCCATTTTAATAGATTATTTTTCCTCGCTTGATTAGGCTCAAGCCGGATTTATGTTATTTTCTGTGTTTGCGCTAGTGTCGGAGATCCCGGAAGCTCAAGTGCAGTCGCAGGATCCAGGAGCTTCTACGTTCGAGCTAGCTGAGATCATCCGGATTGACGGCAAGTCCCAAATCATTTGATCATGTTGCAACCCATGTTATCTAATTATGCTATTATGTTATTTGCATTGAGCTATTTGTGAAATGTTAATTCAAAGTAAAATAAAATGTTTAGAATGACCTGTTAAGTAGTTAATCCTACCACCGACAGATGCCATGTTAAACTTGTAGCCATGCCTTTGTAACCCTAGAAATAATTATCTGTTAATGTAGATAACTGTAAGATATTATTATCACTCAAAAGTCTTATACTAATAAGGTCGTGGCAGCGAGCCAACAGAATTTATCAAACCCGACTCTAAGGTAGGGTGGTATGGGACACCGTATCTTAGAGCGGAGAGTGCCGGCGTGCACAAGGTAGGGTAAGGGGGTTGTGGTGCATCGCAAGATGATTATTCACCCATCTCTTACCCTAGGATTGAAGGAAGGGTGGGTTTGTGGTGCATCGCAAGATGATTATGATTATTCACCCAACTCTTACCCTAGGTTGGGTCGCGGGCCTGGTAAGGTTGCAGACCATGTGAAAATATAAGGACTGAAACCCTTACGCTGAGCAAATGTCATAGCAACCGCTCAACCACAGGTGTTAACTTGTCAACCCTGGTTTAGTACCTGCTCAACTTAAGTGAAACCACGCATTGGGAGTCAGAGCAAGACAACGATAGGTCTTCACAACTCGGGTCCGGCGTTCCGCGATGGCCAGCGGACGCCCTGAGGATGTGCGGGTTTATCATCTATCGGGTGGAGTGTATACCAAGGGTTGAGCAGCGAAAAGACCCGGTTCCTTAACTCAATCATGAGGGTTAAGGATGCGTGTGGGTAAAGCTGAGTAAACTCTGCAGAGTCAAATAAATGGTATTCGAATACGCCGTGCTCCCGGTTATTGGAGCTGTGTCACTTGGGTGATTCCAGCAGCGAAGCTTAAGTAGTTTTGTACATGCTTTAACTTGATTAGTTGGTTAATGAGCTCTTCATGAAAAACCCCCTGAGATCTTAAGAAGTAGTTTTTGGTCCCTTTTATCAAATTGTTTGCAAATAAAACTTCATCCACTCAAAGTTAATAAACCAAATATATTCCCTTCCTTTGATGTTCCGTGCATGTAGTAGGTTAGGATCCCTTTGGGATTTGCTGAGCCGGTTGTTTGGCTCACGGCTTGCTTAATCTATTCTTTAGAGGATCAAGACGAAGGTGAAGGTCTCCCCGTCGAGGACGTCCCTGAGGGTCTCTTCTTCGACGAGGACCCGTGGTTTTAGGTCTTGGCCGCGCTCAAGCGGATCTTGGAGCTTCTGTAATGTAATTATACTTTGGGCTTGCACGCCCTGCTGTCAAAAGCTGGATGTTATTCCATGTGTGAAATATATGCTGGACTTTGGTTGTAAGCATGCAATGGTATACTCTTGCGCGACGTTCCATAACTATTCATGCGTGAATAGTTACGGAATGCCGTGTCCGTACGCGCCCTTGGAAACGGGGGCGTTACAAGTTCGACATTGTTTTCAAACCAAGTAACGACGGATGACTTTCACTCGAATCGAGCCAGATAGTACGCGATTCCATGATAAGTGGTCACGTGAAGAACTAACGTACGGACGCGAGGGGAGCATGTCTTTGTCTCGCTAGTAGAACAAGGGAGCGCACGACAGGCTGCAGAAAGTAGCAAGAGCAACGGTGAACGTGTCTCGAGGGAGGCACATGTCGTCGCAGAGCACCACGCAGACTCTCTTGTAAGTTGGCATGAGCCGTGTACGGGATCTCCACGGAGAAGATTCGATTGGATTCGTGGACCGTGCCACCGTTTGCCTCATTTGGGACTCGGATTCCCTTGTACTTCGCCACCTTCGACAAATATATTGGACCAGGTGAGGTTTCACCTTCACTCCTTTTTCTTTATAGTGGAAAATCTAAACCTTGTTGTGCATAAATCCTTCACGAGACCACGACCACTATACTACAAACTAAAAATAACGCATGGTGCGCATTAGCATCATTTATTTTTACCAGAGGATCTGAAAATAGACACTTCCAGCCATTTTTTGAGGTGACAGAGGTGGTGTTCAGTTAGATTGAATTTTAATAGTTTATGGCTGAATTTTTATTATAGCTGGCTGAAATTACACTGTAACTGATGGTGACTTATTTAGCATAATTAAATTCAAAAAAATAAAAAAACAAAAAACAAGTTAGTCTATCACGTATAATGCAAACAAATACGGGAAAAAGAGCCGGTAAAAAACTCAAAAAATCATAAAAAGGCGAAATTTAAAATATTAAAAAATAAGTTAAAACCAGAAATCTAAACCTAAACGAGCGGGCAAGAGGGTTGAAGTATCACTTTCTTATGAGAATTTGCCAAGTACGCCTAAAATACCAATCGTCAGCGCTGGAAAATTTTGGCCCAATAGCTCTCAATATATAGCTAATGCATGTGCAGTTTCGTAATTTGTCAGGACCTTAATTTGCGATTCAATTTACTAAAGACGGCCATGCATGGCGGTGCTAAATCGGACGAAACCTACAAACCGAGGCTCGGCATCTGAGGGAGTTGGCATCCAGCACGGGCAGCGCGTGCGGCCGAGGCGAGCCAGTCTCCCCGGAGTGCCGCTCCGACCAGTGGCGGACCCAGGATTTGAATTCAGGGTATGCCTAACTAAAAAATTATTATCCAGCAAATCTTAACCACTTCACTACACAATTTTGCAAACAAGCACGAATTTGTACACCTGCAACAACAGCAGCAGCAACAATCCTAGGCTTAAACCAACTCCAACCATTACCCTGTATCCCCAATCCGCCATCGGACTTGTTCAACCAACCCCACACACGAACAGCATCGAAACGCCCAATCCCATCACATCAATATGCCTGAGAGGTGTTACGGAAAAGGAAGGAAACAGGAAGAAGGGAGAGAAGGAATCGCACCGGAGACGAAGAGGTTGGGGGAGGGGTCGGCCTTCGGGGGCGGGGTCGGTGCCTTCGGCGGCGCGAAGGCCAGGTTGCGGTCGCCGGTGCCCGCTTGCTCTGCTCCTTGGCTCTTCCTGCGGTCGCGGCCTGCGGAGGCGGAGGCGGAGGGAGCCTGGCGGAGGCGGAGGCGGACTGGCGGAGGCGGATGGGCGGATGGGTACCGGCGGAGCGGGTAGTCCTGGGCCTATATGGACTACCCGCTGGGCCCGCCCCTGGCTCCGACAAGCATGGCACGGCAGCCGATGGCCGCTGCTGCCTGCCCTGCGCTGATGGCCGCATAGTTTGCTCTTTTCCACTGTACACACACTAACACACGTACAGTGACGCGCGCCTGGATTTTCCCTTTCGCGGCTCCCAACCACGCAAGCAGCAAAAGCCTCGGCGAGGCGCGCGCGCGCGCAGAAAGCCACGAAAACGAGAAGAAATTGAAGGGCGACGCAGCCAGAGAGGGCTTCATTTGGCAAAACGAACGGCCGCAGACATGGTTTCTTCTCTAGCGAGGCAAAGGCCGTTGGCCAGCAAACACCGTCTAAGATATGTGTATCTTGGACATTAGGGATAAAATCAGATCGGATACAGATTAAATAGTGCTTAAATTATATTTATATCTATATTTTTTCCTCAAATTCAAATACAAATTGGACAAACGTCGGATACGAATATGGACCAGCCAAATGTCGGATACGAATATAGATCGAACAAATATCGGATACGAATTTGGATCAGATTATACTCAAAATCAGATCGGATTCGACTATTTTTCGGATTCTAATAATTATTCGTGGCCACTCCTATTTAAAACATGGTACCAAATTATTTTAATATTTTAAATTGATAAATAACTAACGCAATGAAGTTTAACAAATCAATATCGGTTTTATAGTAATATGTATGCCTCTTTTCCTCTAGTTTATCGCATAATCATTGATCATTACTGCCATTTTGTCACTAATCCTTACTAATTCTAGATATATTACAAATAAATTGGTTATAAACATATCAAATTTAACTAAAAAGAGCATGTAAAAAGCTTTATTGGGAATATGCCAAAATAAAAAAAATATGAAATGCCAAATTAAAGCCTATCATGATGACGGGCTCGTCGAGATAATCGAAATTCATATATAATATGCTTAATTTAAAGGTCAAATACAAAATATATGTATTCGTAAGTTGTTATTATATCTGCTGAATCTGGAAATCCGGATCCGAGTGATCTATAACAGATCTGCATCCGCATTCGAATATTATGTATCTGGATCCGGATATTAGGTATCCAGATCTGACATATCCAGATTCGGTACCCGAATATCTGAGTATTATCCGAATCCGTCTTCACCCCTAGTGAACACCGTTATGCTAGCAGTTGCACTGTAATAGGCCCTACTTTTTTGAGATTTAGGCTTTACCGAAAATTAAAATAAATGAAACAAATTCTTCAAACAACTTCTCGGGTCTAAAACTATATGTATTGTTTGTGTCGGTGTCTCCGTCTTCTCAAAAAACGTAAATAAAAACCACCAACTATAACCTATGGTAGTGTCAAAGACTTGTCAAAAGCATAAACTGAGAGGAAAAACGATTCATTTGTGAGTAGCTAGCCTCTAGGCTTCACTCTAAATACAGCTGCTCCGTAGTCCGTAGATAGAGGGAGATACGTGGTCTAGATAAGGCTTGCGGACATGCAGCTAGCTAGTGGTTTTTGATTCGGCTTCGGTTTGCATTTGGTTTTTAAGAGGAGAGAGTTGAATCAAATATTTGGCTTTTAAAAAGTGGTTTCAGAAGCTGCTTTTACTCATAGCCTTTAGACGTATCCAGATGCCCCGGTTTCTTCTGCAGTTCTGCTTGACACGGCCTCCTGTAGCCTCCGCCTTCATCCTCTATTGCCGCCTTCTCCCATCATCTTCGTCTTGACGTTCTCTTGTCACCTCCATCTTCTCCACCTCGTCCCGCTGTCTCCGGACCTGTTCTTTTCGGCTGCAGCTTATAGCTTTTGACTGAAATTTTTAAATTTTGGCTGTTTACGGTACAAATTATGGAGAGACAGATACCCACTTGCGATTTTGGCTGGTACAGATGTTGGGTTTTTAACGTGTAGATCGTTTAACTTGTAGACCCCGTCTTGAGAAAATACTCTGTTTGAAAGTTAAGTACTGTAGCAAAAACCAAAACCGCCAGCTTGTGAGGTAAAGAACAGGCCCGGATCCGTCTTCTCCCACCCGTCTTTTGCTTCCTCCACCACCTCCGCCAAATCAAATATTAATATTTCCAACCGTTTATACTTTTAGCCACTGCGATTATATCCCAACTAAAAACAGAAAGGTCCAACTAAAAGTTAAAAGCCCAGCTGTTTTAGGCTTTGCTCTAACTAGCTTTAGCTTCTGGTTATGGCCCGTTGACTTTAGTCTAAAATTGAACTATATCTGTTGTTAGTTTTTTCTGAGCCATCAATTAAAAAATAAAATACCATTATAACTTTATAGATAATACAAAGAAATAAAGAAAAATAAAAAACCAAAATAAAAATACAATATGTTTCAAATAATCTTCACCTATTAAAAACTGAAAACTAGAAGCCATAGTCACAGCGGACCCTTAGATGGTGATCATTTGGGCTTATTTTTGGTGGCTTATGGCTGAAAAAATATTGTAGCTGACAGAAGCTTATTTACCATAATTAAATTTAAAAAAATTAAAAAATATAAAAAATGTTAACCCATTACGTATAATACAAACAAATACGGGAAAAAAAGAATCGGAAAAAAACTCAACAAAAAGCCAAAAGTTCAAAAAAAGACGAAATTTATGAATAGTGAAAAATAAACTGGAAGCTAAAAGTTGAAGCCAAAACGATCACCACCTTAAACGCAAATAGGTGGAGCCCGCAAGCAGGGGAGGCTGCGGTTTATCTCCCTCGGGAGATGTGCCATAATGTCACTCTGTCACCATGTCCTTTCCTCTGCTCCTGTCTCTCTGTACCAAACTTCACGCCAATTGTCCTCTTGCATGCAAGCATGCAACTTCGAATCACCTCTCCTCTCCAGCTCCCCGCCCTGCGTTTTCGTTTACGTGGCTCTGCGGATTCCAAAGTGGGCTGCAGTGCAGCGTGGTTGCGCAGCGGCCAGGAGCATAGCTGACGTGTCTCTCTTTCACACACACACACACACTCCTTGTTTTTACGTTTAGTTGGTGCGCCGTGGCAAAGGGAGGCCGAAAAGGGAGCGGGTGCTGTATTTTGAGGGCAGTTTGGGAATTTTCTAATTTTACTTTGTGCTTAAATATTAGGAATTCCCCAAATTTGCCTTGTGCTTAAAAAGAGAGAGAAGATTCCTACAGGGGCTATATGTCATTGATACAGAGAGGGTAAGGATTGCAGGGTTGGTCCGGCTGGTGGACTTGGTGTACTTGCTTGAGCCATGGAAAACATGGGGCTCTGATACCTATGCGATCTCCCCGGCAAGACGGGTGACGGCCATTTGGCAGCGTTGGCTTGATCCCTCTCTCCTCAGATTCATGGGTAGAGTGCTCCTTTTTCTGGATTGAAAAAAACTCAATCCCTTTCATCACCTCTACTTCCATCATTGCTTTATTGATCCGATTGGATCTGTGCTGCTATTCACTCACCGGTGTTCAGGTGGGCGACAACAGCTGGGGTCCGGCTCCCTCCTCCTGCAACCTACTGTCCCTCTTGGAGCTTTAGCGAACGATGGAGCCGTGGGAGGCCGAGTCTAGGCTGCGGACACAGCTACGATTTATCGTTTTACCGGTTCTTTTCCTATGCCGTGAGTGGGAGGCGGTGGTACTGGTTGAGGTCACAACCTCGTTTGGCTGCGAAGTGATGGTGACTATAGTATTGATTTGGATGTGGTTTGGTGCTTGTTCTTCTATTCGTGTGCCTGGCCGTGCGCGTTTCAGAGGTGCTCTATGCGTGGTTACCTAAACCTTGACTTCACAATTGGTTGTGCTACTGATTGTGGATGATAGTATCTCCATGAACCACGCTAACGACACCGTAGCATAGTGGCGGTGATAGGTTTTCCGAAACAACGCCAACTGTGACATGCCTGGTCGTGATACATTCTTGGTGGTTTTGATTGCTATCACTTCTATGAGTTATCTTTTTTTTTGTGTTCGTTTATATTGCTCAGTGTGCGGTACTAGTACTTTGATTTCTATTAGTTTGGCTCTGGTAAAACTAGTACTAGCTAATTGCGCATGTATACTATGGGATTCAATTGCTTAATAAGGATGATTAGTTGGTCTAAATGAGATTGTTGTGACAATTAAGATCAACGTACTCATTTTTTAGTTATTAGTAGCTATCTATCTTGTTGTCCTGTTATTTACCCTGATATTAACTAGCTGATTATTCATTCTGTTACCACAATTCAATTATTATAATATGTCTTGATCTGCATTTAACCATTTTAGTAAATTATAGAATAAAAACTAGCAGAATAGTTAAAAATTATCACTTTAATCATTGATTACATTAGACTTATCATATCGAAGAGGCCTTGTTCTAAAAACAAGAGCTGCCGACATATGAGAGCAATATTTGTTAACATAATTTAAACAATATGCTAATTGTATATATTCTATTCACTATTCTAGTAGTATGTTTTTTTATAAATAATGTTTATGCGCATATTTAGTTTATTTTATAGAAAGAATTATGTTCTGTTAATATTTTATTCATGCTCATGTTATTTAAGTATTATTGCAAACATACTTTATACTCATTTAATTTAGAATTATGATTAAATTTCCGCTAAAACCGCATCATATTCTAACAGCGGCTGCTGCCGATTATTTTTGGAGATGGATCAGGACTGCTCGCATTGATTGATTTGATCGATGGATAGATATCTGTGCAACTTGCGGTTTGGGTTTCCCGAGGCAGCAAGCAAGCGGACGGAGAGGGTTGGTTGGTTCGTTCGTTCGTGGACTTCCTTGCCTGATTGCCTACGCTCCCTCGAGACAGACAAGGGCCTGGCTGCGGCCTGGGAACCGGTGGATTGTTCCTCCCCTCCTTCCTTATTTCTGTACTCACAAGCTATATTATTCTCTCTCCTGCTACATGTTAGCGATACTTTCGTTTAAACCCAGAGACGAAGAAAACACATATCCTTTACTTGTTAGTTTGAGCAACGTTGTGCTTAACAAGCCCTACGGGTCAGTGAGACGAGAAATACATTATTTTGTCCAGTTTACTACCCATTGGACGACAGGCAAGGGTTGACGAGGCGGGCGGCGCTAAACAGAGGAGAGCAATGAGCCACCAGGGTGGTAGACAAGGTGAGCGATGTTGGCTTATGCTCGTGACTTAGCCAGGTAAAGCTAGTAACCTAGCCACAGCGCGGTAGATTGGCAGTGGAGCTCGATGACGATGGCGCAATGGATCGGAATTAATGGAGTGTAGCTTCATTTTACTGGACATTCCAAGAGAAACTAACATTGACGTCGAAAATCCACAAGTAAAACAGAATGTGCCTAACATTGAGAGATCCAATACTCGGGAAGTAAACTATGGGTGGGTTCTTTTGCACTGTAGTTTATGTCTTTTAGTTTAAATTTTTAAATTCTGGTTATTCGTAACAGAGAGTACGAAGAGAGACACGTGTCATTTTAGTCGATATAGATGAGATCGATACATTATCTACTTTAATCGTTTTGTAGACATCGCCTTAAAAAGATACTCCATTTAAAAATTAGTTACAGTACATAAGCCGAAAGCCATAGAATGTAAGTTGAAAAGGAGGGGCCCATATATATATAAAGCACTATGCGTGCTAAAAAATTACTGTCGAGTGTAAGTGAAGCTACTGTTAAATACATATAGAGTTACTACCAGTTGTGTAGTGTTACAACTGACAGTAACTCTCTATATATTTAACAATAACTTTACTCACAAATGATAATAACTTTTTGGCTCATATTTTACACATGCGTCCAGAATAGTATAAGCAAGTGCCCTCGGTCTCTTTGTAGTCAAAGGTGCAAATTGTTAGGGATCAAGTTCAGAACCATGGTTTTTTTTGTTTGAATAGTATAGCAGTGTAGTACTGTAGAAGCAAGTGCCCTCGGTTTCTCAGTAAAGGTGCAAACTGTTAGGGATCAGAAGTTCAGAACCATGGTGTTTGTGTTTGTATAGTATAGCAGTATAGTACTAGTACTTCTGGAGGAGAGGCTGACGTGAACTCCTAGCGATAAACGTTGGCCGAATTGGACTTTTTTTATTCATATTTACAGAAATAACGTCGATTGTATGGAAATTATAAAAAAATAGCATTTTTATCGTACCGTGAGTATGCGACAGAGCTCTATAGACCGACACGTCGCCCATTAGCACGGCCACAGGAGCTAATCAGGCCACACCCCTCTCTCTTCTATGCACGTTTAATTTAAACAAAGCGGTAATTACGTAGCAGTACAACGACGTTGTCGCTTGAGAGGTCAGCACACATGCAGTGAGGCCAGTCTCAGTGGAGGTTTCATGTTCTAGTTTTCAACACATTTATATTTTAGAAATAGTGTAGAAGAGTTTCATCCCTATGAAACTCTTTCTACTCCTATAAAATTTTTATCATCTCTCTCTTCATCAATACAGTGCCATATCAGCGTATTTAATGCCCATAAAATTTCATAAAATCTCCACTGAGACTGATCTGAGAGGCAGAAAAGGAAGAGAATATTACAGTACAAGGCTTTGACGAATACGACCTGAAATGGGTTCAAACGAGTATACGATGTCGTCCATATGAGATAAGACTGACATATGCAAGAAATCAATATGCGGTCAGCTAATCAGCTGCCACACGGTGGCTCTGCTCTGCCGTATGGCTATCGTGCGGTAGATTCTATTCGTACAACGTCCTAACATATTGGTCTTTAAGGCTTTGTCGTATGGTGAAAGTGCTAATTTTATTATTTTCATGTGAGCAGCATTATTTCGATAAATACAAATACAAAATCGATCAATCCGATCAAAAACTCCACCAGTTATCCGATAGATATGTACAGCAGATATACACGTAGTGGTGCATGAGATTTGTGTTGAATATGCAATCTAAGTTGTACCCTTTAAAAAATGGGGCAGATTTGCAAGCCCTATCTAAACGTTGCCAAGCCGCGATACGATATTGATTTCTTGCATATGTCACTCTTATCTGGACGACATCGTATACTCGTTTGAGGGTATATTTGATATGGCTGTGACTTATGACTTTTGGTTGAAATTTTTAAATTTTAGCTATTTGCGATAGAGATCACAGAGAGAGTGATACTCACTTGCAATTTTAGTTGATACAGATATTGTGCTTTTAACGTGTATTACAATTAACTTGTAAACGCCGTCTTGAGAAAATACTACATTTGAAAATTAGGTACTGTAGCAAAAGTCAAAAGCCGCTTTTAGAAGCCGTTAAGAACAGGCCCTGAACCCATTTCAGGTCGTATTCGTCAAAGCCTTGTACTGTAATATTCTCTTCCTTTTCTGCCTCTCATTGTTTCTTTTTGGACAAGGGTTAGGGGTGCAATTGGGTCGGATTCGGACGGATATTGCTCATACTGTATCCTAACCCATATTTTTTTCTCGAATTCGGGGTCGGATAAGGTAAACCGGATACGAATACGAATTCGGAGTATTTGGAATTTCGAATACGGTGCCGCCGGAACGGATACTTGACGGTTTCGGATCGAAAACGGATAATGTAGACGAATAGTACGTGCATACGGAAAGGAACATATGCTAAACGTGTACAGATTACGGAGAGATAGATACTCACTTGCGATTTTGGATAGTGCAGATGTTGGGCTTTTAATGTATACATCGTTTAACTTGTAGACCCTGTCTTGAGAAAATGCTCCGTTTGAAAGTTAGGTGCTGTAGCAAAAGCCAAAAGCCGTCAGTTTCGAGGGAAAAGAACATGCCCTTCTCTTCCTTGTGGCTTCCTTCAAGGCAACCCTTACTAATCTATTTGCTATTGCCTGCAAGAACTATTTCTCATATGCTTGGTGTTATTTATCATGTGTGGACAAATTCCCCCATGATAGCAAAGATCAAATGTTGTTAATGCTATATCAAAACTCGCCGTTCTTGGATTCTTGGAGACAATTTGCACAGCTACTTCATGGTTGAGATGCTCCCAAAGACCGTCTAAAGTAAATATCAGAAACAGTTCATTTAGTTTCAGCTTGCGAACTCGAACTGAGCGCTAAGAGCTGGCCTCTTCAATGCAATAGGGGGACCAATTTGCCGAAATAAGGGGTCAATGCTATACTCCGGTTTCTTCAAGTAAACATCGCCAATGATCTCAACACCTGATAGTACGGCAATAAAATATTAGCTCATGTTACTTCTCTTTGCTCTGCTTCTAGGAAACTTCACAATACTCGAATGGGCTGGGCTGGATGCCTTCATTGTTGTTCAATACTTCAATACTTGAATGATTTTCTATTGTGGGTTGGGCCACTACCTGCCGCTTTGGGTTGGGCTGTGAAGCCTTAGGCTCGGACACTAAACATTGATATTTTCAGCACATATATAAATATTTTGCACTGCTAATTTTTCTGTACCTTGGGCTACATCTTTCCTAGCCCGAGCCTAGTTCCGCTCCAACCTTCACCTACGGCAGCTTTATCGGCATCGCCTGGTTCTGCGTTGCCAACAAGTACATACACCTATACACATACGTATGTATATGTACATGCATGCCATATGCCTATACGTATAGGAGCATTTGCATAATATTTTGTTATTATTTTACATATGTATACTGCAGCCGTAGTTGCACCAAGAAGAAATACATAGCCTTAATAATACATACTAATATATACACGCAAATATTAAACAAGCAAATATATGGAGTAATACACAATCGTATATGTCAAACCAATTTGTATACGTAGAGCTAGAAGTGTTTATCTATATCAACATGCATGATACATGCACATATGGTTGAGGAATGGTTGTCTTTTATAGCCTCAACTGCCGACTTTGCCGCTAAACTGCCACTTCTTTGGCACTAGCAAGGAGCAATTTCGCAAGGGCAAAAAGGTCTTTTTGCACCCCCCCCCCCCTCCCCCCAAATAGAGCTAAGTCACAGAACCCTCATGGCAGGAGCATTTCCAACCTCAAGATGGCATATAGCAGCGTGTCCGGTCCGTAATGGTATTTTCCTATACTGCTATTTTTGGAATATCACGGAGCAAACTTTCCCATATTCTTATGTCCACTTGGGTCCAGGATTCCTAATCCACAAATTAATTCCACATAGCTGTCATGAATCACAGTGGAAAATTCTGCTCATGCATGTAGCATCAGCGCAAGGCAGAAGTCGTCAAAGGAAACCAATCATCTTCTAGTTTCGCTGTGATTGAAGAAGGCAACAGGCAGCTAATGCTCTCTTCTTTTTGCTTTAGGATTTTTCAAAACATAAACGATTTTTTTAAACAAAATTTTCAAATAACTTTGTATATTTAAAATTATATATACCACCCGTAACAATCTCTCTGTTATTTATTGCCATCTCCACAAGCCAGCTTCCGTGTGGACTGTGGACAAGGCAGTGGAATTAAAGCCGTGTGATGGCCAGGCATCAAGGGAAGTGCGAAAGTGCACCGCGGAATTTAAGAACGCTGTTGACATGAGAACAGCTGGTGTTTTCGATGCACGTCGTTGGTGTAACGCCGGGACAGAAGCGATGTGCATAAGAGCAAGTACAATAATGATTTTATAGCCAAGTTAGTCAGCATTTTTGCTGATGTGGAGGAGAGAAGAGAGGAGAGAGATGAGAGCTTAGCTCTCATGCAAGCAACAAGCTGGGCACGGGAGCCTAGGTAGTGGTGGGCCTAGATAATAAATGTATGTGAGGAGAAATAGGAAAGAGAATGTGAGATATGGTACCACATAATAATAAAAAACTTTTTGTAGACAAATTATTGTATAACTTGGCTCTTATAACTTGACTTATAGTCAAATACTTGGCTCTATTATTGGACTTGCTCTAATTTCCTACTCGTCTCTTTGCCCTCGGCTCCAAGATGATGGGAGGGACGCCTCACTAGTCCTCAGGCTCAACATCATGTCCAAGCTGGCAAGCAACGTTCATCGCTGACTCGCTCTCCGTCTCATTTGTGCCCCGCTAAATTCTTGTTTCAGCACTTTTGAATGATTCGTTTAAGGCGTTATTCAAAAATGCCATAGCTTTTAACATTTTATTATGGTTTTTGATTGAAATTACACTGTAACGGCTATTAGTTTTTAAAAAGCATGTACAATAGAGTGATACAAGCTATATATAAGATGTGCTATATAAAAATTTTATTGAGTTGGATGAAAAAGAAAAAGGAGAGAGAAGAAGGTCAACTGTAATTCTATAGACCGAAACACGAGAAAATAGCCTGCTATAGACAGCTTACATATCATTGTATCAATGTTGTCTATATTTTACAAATACCCCATTATAGACAACTTACAGGCAACCCATTAGAGCAAGTACAATAATGCTGACTAGGTCACCTCTAACGAAATCCACGTCAACACAATCCTAAGTGGAAGAGAGAGAAAAGAGGAGAGAGAGGCAAGCTGCCCCTCGTGCAAGAGGTGACCTCTAGCACATCATACGAGGAGAGAGAAGCAAGCTGCCCCTCATGCAAGAGGTGACCCCTGATATATTTATGCAAGTATTAAATGTTTGAGTGCTTTAGTAGAGGTAACATCTACTCAACTTATTGTATTAGCTACCTCCATCATGAGCCACTTGTACTCTTTTTGCTTATTTGGCTAGTCCTAGAGGTGGCAACCACCTCTTCTATTAAACTTACTCTTATAGAAGATATCTTTAGTGTTGTCTACAGATAACATGGAATGATACTATAGATAGCAGCTGTCTGTACCACTGTACATGTTCTAAGGTATTTAATTAAATAAAAATAAATAGAAAATAGAAAACTCCGTTATATCTCTATAGATAATGAAAAGGAAAAGAAAAAACAAGTTGCGCTAAAAAGCTAACGTATTCCAAACAACTTTAGACTTCTAAGGCCAAAAGGCAGAAGCTATTTGGAACCAATGTTCAAGTAGACACTAGGCGCTAGACGGGCAGCAAGTAGAGGCTTAGTGCCTAGGCGGGGCCTACACGGCCGATTTTTAGCATAGTGTGCTACGGGCGATGTCAAGACATATATGTGTTTGGAGGAAAAATAGTTACCTAAAATAACTTGTAATGTTGTTGTAAATTTGATAGATGATGGATACTTCATCACTAGATGTAAATGCTTTTATATAAACCTGCACATTAAGAATTAAACAGTACATAGACTCTCAGTATGTGGACAAATTGATACAAAATGCATTTTACCTTGTCCAAGTTGTTTGGATTCACCAGCATACCATATTCCCACCTTACGCCATCCGACTTACTCTTGAGGATATCTTCAGTGGTGCTTATCTCTGGCGCTGAAGCAACAGATGACATGCAACATAGCATAAAGAATTAAAGATTAGCAAAGCATGAATAGAAGTGTAATTAACAAAATATTAATAGAAGTGTATTGCAGTCTACAGTGCATCACCAAATTAGCATCACTTAATAACTTAATTACTTAAAGTATTAATATGCTTTGGCACTTTGCTCAGCTGTGCAAAGCATATCTCCGACTAACACCGACACAGTCGGCCTCAGTAGCTCAGCTACAAATGGTCTCCCTCCCCTCCTCTTCCTCCCCGTGCGATCTCCTCAGTCGGCATCGCTGGATCTCCACAGTCGCACGCGCCGAGCATCTCCTCAGTCGGCATCTCCGAAGTCCCCTCCCCTTTGTCAGCATCGCTGGATCTCCTCAAGTCCTCAGTCGGCATCGCCGGATCTTCATAGTCGCATGCGCCAAGCATTTCCTCAGTCGGCATCTCCCTTGAGTCCTCAGTCGAGCAAGCAAGCAGATCAGTGAAGGGGAGGAGAGGAACATACTACACACCTGGGATAATCCGGCGAGGTGGAGGGAGAAGCTCGACCAAATCCGACTAGGACACGAGGCGGAAGGAGAAGCTTGGCCAAATCCGGCAGTTCGGCGACGCCGATGCATGGGAATCCCTGGAGGCGGAGGCAGCCCTATAAGTCTTTCGTAAATCGTAAGTCGCAACATTAGTTTTTGCGCCTCTGTTATAAAATACCATTTCCTCCCCTTTTTTTTATCTCGCCAAGTACGCATTCCTAGGATTCCTCGATGGCCGCCTAGGCACCTGGCTTGCCACAACGTCGAGTCCACTTTGACCGTCCAGCCGCCTAGGCTCCCACCAAGGGATCAAGACGTGGCGGCTGCCCTTTGGAACGCTGTTTGGAACGGGACTAAAATGCCACTGTGAGCCAACTGTCGCGTCATTTCTGCTATATATATATATATATATATATATATATATATATATATATATATATATATATATATATATATATATATATAGGACGCTGAAATGGGACACCTAGGTGCCCAGACACCTAGGCTCACTGTCGTTAGATTGCTTTTAGATACGTGCTAGAGCAATGGTATATATGGTATGTAATATATTAGGCATGCTAAATCAATCATGGAAGGAAAATTTTAATCATGGATGGAAAGTCTCAATCACACTAGCACGCATCTACAAGCAATCCAAAGGTAGGGAGACTAGGTGTCCAGACACCTAGGTGCCCCTGTTATTTATATATATATATATATACACACACATATGGTCACTAACCATTTATTTCCTAAAATGTACCGCCAAGTTTCTCGAACTACTCCGTAGAGAGCAATACGTTCGAAGCACCGTGCCAGCGTGCATTCACAGCAGTTGTGTTCAGCAAGAAGGGAGGGGAAAAGATCAGAGATTGCATTTCCACCGGGCAGAAGGGAACAAACGCCAAATCTTTCTAGCAGTGCCAGTACGTACGTGCAGTCTCCTGATTGCGATCCTGGATGAGTCAAGGCAAAGCCAAGAAAAATCAATCCTTCATCCATTCAATGCAACGGAGAATTAGTATACGGGAAGAAAGACTGATCAACAGTAGACGCGGAACGGCAGCAGCCTGGCCCACGGCCGACGGCGATGAAGGGACTCACCTATCGTCTTCATGCTTGCGCCGTCTGTAACGTTTTTTATTTGCGGCCGTGATCGACGTGCTGTTGCTCGTTTCCTTTCGTTGGTATGGCAAGTTTCTCGAGAGTTCTTCGAGCTAAAGAGTGAAGGAATTTGGTGTGTGAGACTAGGGGAGCACAATTTGTTTAGTTTACACCCACTTTTATATCAGTGTCACTAGCCTAGCAAGCATCAGCACCTAGCTACCATCTGATTGTTACAGGTGTTAAAATCTATACTTCTTTCGTTGTCATGCACTTCCAAGTGTGCAACTGTTTTCAAGTAGTAGGAATCCCAAGGCCTTATACTCCGCCTTCTCCACTAACCAACCTAAACGGTTTCAAGTCATGTTGCCGCGGATATGTATCATGCGACGGGACTGTTCCTTCTTCCTCGTTCCAAGCTGCGCGTGTTAAACAAAGAAATATCTTTTGAGTTGATGTATAGAGAGAAGATGAGGCCGTGAGCTACTGTAGACAATCTTGTTGTTGCCGGTCTCTCCTCTCCTCTGTTTCTCAAATACCTATCTCTTTGTAATCTCTCTTTTGGAATCTTAGTTGTTACAACCTCCTTGTACATGTGCTATATAAGTCAATGAAATCCTAGAGAGAATTCTTGCAGCAATATAGTTGTGTCCAAATGGGCCGTGCCTAGTGAGCCGGCCCACAACCTTATACTATAGGCATTGCCCACAGCACAAACACTGATGGATCAGGCCGACACGACACAAAGGGGTGGGCTATGCCTGGGCCGCCAACTTAGCCTACCGTGCCGGCATGGCACAACATGAACAGTGCTCGGACACAGCACTGGTTGGCACGACATGGCCCACCTAGCACGCTTGACCCGTCTATAGGTTGGCCCATGAAGAACTAAACTATGATTGTTAGGCACATTTGGTGCAGGCATGGCCCATTTAGCACAAGTAATAATCGATTTTTTGAAATTTATAGCCGTTTTGTGGCTGATTATTTATTTAAAGTTACAAAAAAATAAAAAATCTAAAAAAAATTCTATAAATAAGCAGCATACAGTCAAGGAAAGAGGTAACAATACTAATTTTCATGTACTTATATTGTTCTTATTTTTCTTTGTTGTGATATAAACTAGGTAACAGTTTAATTTTCTATTGTATTTTGTAGTTTTTTACATTTCTGAATTTCTTCATGGAAAATTATGACAATTTTCCTGCGAATGAATACAAAGTTGATCCGAAAGATCTTGCATTCTTCGAGACATCTCCGCCTCCACCTCAAATGGCCGAGGCCATCGAGCAGACTGTGGATGTACCATTGTCAGGCTTTACTAGTGTCTCTGCATCAGTAAGCACTGGAGCAAAGAGGTCTAAACCCAGCGCATCGGACGTGTAGGAAGATTTCGACAAGGTCATAAAGCAATTATCGTCCAGTGATCTTTTAAGAGTTGCTATTTGCAAAATATGTATCATGAATTGTCTGCAAAGTGTACCGGTGGAATTGGACACTTGCACAGACATGCCCAAAGATGTAAAGAAAAAACAATGCTTCACCATGAGGCAGATGCAGCTGATATACAACCCCGACGGTACGGTACGCAACTGGGATTATAATACTAAGACACCTCAAGAATCTTTATCCCGTTTAATTGCTTCACAAGATCTTTCTTTAAACTTTTGTGTGTCAGATGCATTTGAAAAGTACATTCGAAATGCTCATAATTCTATACATCAAATCCTTCTTGCTACATCTACGATACGCCTATCGTATTTTTAATCTTATAGTTAAAATTGGTTTGATGAGATTGGATCCATATCTTCAAGCTTTCCGTGATGCAATATGTTTTGTAAATAATTCTAACGAACAAATTGCAGCATATAAGACTTACTGCATTGCGATGGGTGTACGTCCATGAAAGTTCGTTGTGAACATGTCGGTAAGGTGGAACTCGACTTATCTTAGCTACAAAATCTTTCACTCTATAAACCCATATTTTCTGTTTTTATTCACGCGTACCATCATAGCCATACGAGCAACACATTACTGACTAAGCAGTACTGGTATATTGCTGCTAAGAAGTTACTCGCATTTCTGGAACTCTTTTACGAATTCCCTGTTGATTACTCAGGAGTGTATTATCCAATATCTCTGGTAATTATGCATCATATTCTTGCGATTGCCATTCACATAAAAAATTTGAAAACAACGTAGTGTTACGAGAGGCTGTGTGCACTATAAAAACTAAATATTTAAAATATTAAAATAAGATTTTGGTACTTATACACATTTGCATTTATTCTAAATCCAAGAGCTAAAATTGTAGGATTCACTAATGTTCTTTCAATTATACGTGATTGTATAGGGATAAATTATTCAAACTATTTTACAACTGTTCGTTCATAATTGTCTAAAATTTATCAGATGTGCGAGTATAAGTTTCTGTGAGTTCGCTTGCAACGATCTCCACCAGCACCCACAACAGATAAGAAGATAAATATGTGGGGCACCATCTTTTCTTCCAGAAGATCCTTCGAAAGATCAAGCTCTACATAATCAAGAGGTGGAGCAATCCATAGTAGGGCCCGTGAGAGAACTATCAGTCTTTCTGAATAGCGATCTCGTACCTCACCATATAGAGAACTTTAACACTTTGGACTGGTGGCATGAGCACAAGCGAACATATCCAATGCTATCTATATTAGCACGAGATGTGTTAACCATTCCTGTCTCAGCGATTTCTTCTGAGTCTATTTTTAGTCTTTCTGGAAAAATATTGGAAGAGAGAAGAACAAGACTCTCGAGTAGATGATGGAAGTATTTCTCACAGTGAAAGACTGGAAACAAGATGATGCGCAAGCTCAACACTGTGTGGTGGATACAGAGTTGAAAGACGCGTTCAACAATCTCTTTCTAGATGGCGGTGAAGGCAGTAAGACTCTGACAACACCGACGATTCTTAAAGCATTCATGTAAACATTGTACTTTTATGATTTTTTTACCTGTAATGCTGATCTACAGACTATACTATTTTTTCTTTGCCAAGATTTTCTCGAGTTAAGTTTTTTACTTGGCAAAGTTTTTAACAAGTCAATCATTTTATCATCAATAAAGCTTTATTATATTTCTACAATTTATTGTATCTTTTTTTATAATTTCTATAATCTAATGTGTCTTTTTCTATACTTTCTATAATTTATTATGTCTTTTCTGAATTTTACATATTTTTTAAAAAATATTAAGTTTTCTTTCAAGTTTTTCAGACCGAACAGGCTAGCCAGGGCAAACGGACTTGTCGTACCCTGTGACCCATAGGGCTAAACGAACTGCGGGCCAGCCCAGCACAACACGAATCCCTTCTAGACTGTGACTAGACCAATGTCTCAACCCTCGAACTGACACGACACGGTCTATTCCAGCTGACAAGCTAAACGGATTTGGTCTAACAGCCCTTGCCGAGTCGGACCCGCTCCGGGCCGGGCCGGGCCGTGCCGCCCAATTGGCCTACGGCGATACACCCAGCTTTTCAGCGCGAACCAGGAAGCCAATCAAGTGGGGAAGACTCCACACTGGCGCTGCCTGAAAATCCACATCCTAGAGAGAACAAACGAAGATACTAATGACAGTACGCGACCACAGATGTACAGACAGTCTCCCATTCCAAGAAGCAAAGCCATGACAGTGATGCAGCTAGCAGCAGCACACAGCACTTGACACTATCCAGTTAGGCACCTAAGATTTTCAACGCGATAAGCAAGCAAGATACTATTAACAAGACAATTTAGCAGAAGCTCTGACTGAAAATTCTTCATTCTCACCAAAAATTTCATCATCATCATCAGCTCGTCACCACTGCAAAACCACCAAAATTTTCATCATCGTCACCACTGCAAAATCAGCAAAATTTTGCATCCTAAAACCCCTTCTGGTACTTTTTCCTCTTGCGCTCCTTCTATAGCACCAGATCAAGAAACAAAACCAAAACGAAAATATAAAACAAAAGATCTTAGGCATATTTACAAGAATCCTAATTAACCACCCACTTCAAGGACCGATGGCTTCGAGGCTAATTTGGTCGAGTCACCTGATGAACGCTACGGTTAAGGATCTAATCGAAGGAGCCCTCCTTGGCTGAGAGCCGCTTCAAGAACTCGTAGGTGGTGACCATGGTGGCCGCGGAAAGCGACATGGACCCCCACCTCGGGCCGAGCCCGCGGTAGCACGCCGCCCACCCGCCTTCCTTGAGCAGTCCGCGCACCGTGCTCGCCAGCGTCGGCCGCGCCGCCGCAGCATCGGCTTCCATGACCTGAAGGCGCGTCTTGACAGTGTCCAGCGGCATGGTCACGAGAGCGGCCGCGCCCCCGGCGACGGCGGCGCTCGCGCCCTGCACGGCCATCAGGGACGGGTAGCTCTCGGAGCGGTCGGCGCCGACGACACGCCAGATGAAGCGCTGCGCCATGGCATAGGTCGCCCACCACACCGCGTTGGACGGCGCGTAGGTGATGATGGAGAGGCCGAAGCCGCGGTACAGGCCACGGACGCCGTCGGCGAGGAGGATCTTCCTGAAGGCGTCCACGCCGCCGCGGTAGCGGCAGGTGGTGGAGGTCTGGACCATGAGCCGCTGGCTGATGACATCGACGGGGGTCCACACGACCTGCGCGGCGACGGCAGCAGAGACGCCGGCTGCAGCGGACGCGGCCGCCGACGCCGCGGGCTCCGAAACGCCGAGCCGGACAGCGGCGGATCCTACTGAGCTCTTGGTGGCCTCGAGCGCTGCCATGTAGAGCGCGCGCGCGGGCACCGTGCCGGCCAGCGACGCGCCGAACCCGCGGTACAACCCCCGGAGGCCGTCCCGCCGGAGGATGGCGGCGGCGGTCGTAGTGGCCGCCTGCGGAGGCGGCGCCACCTGCAGGTGCGTCTTGACCACGACGGCAGGGTACAGCGCCGCCGACACACCCGAGAAGAGCACCGCGCCGAGGACGAAGAACCGCGACTTGTCGAGCATCTCCCAGTTCACCTCCGCCGGCAACCGCCGAATCTCCTCCGCCGCTGCCGCTGCCGCCGCGGCACCACCACCCTCCTCCATATCCACAACACTAAAGCTCATCCTTCCACACACTGCTTCCTACCAACTCACCAACCCAAACCAAATCAAGGACCAGACGAACCATCTCTGGCACAGTGCGCCTCCCCGCAAATCCTCCAGTCAGTCAGTCACCGACGGCACCTTCTCCGGCGAGGCGAGCCAACGAGGGCAACAAAAAGGGGAGCACTTTATGAGCAAGGTTGGTGGCGTGGTCACAGTGTCTTATCCCGAGCCGGGAGCGAGATCCGCACGGCCACCGGCACGTGGCGGTGGAGGCCGTGTCGGACGCTCGCCTTATCGGTTACTGTTTCGTGGAGCGACCGGTGACCGCCGGTGGAACGGTGGGCGTCGCCCATTGGCCGGATCGCAGGAAAGCAGGCCACCCGCCACCATCTGAGAGGACACTTTTTTAATGGGCAACTCGGCGAGTTGCACACACACACACACTCCCTGAGCTTGCCCACAATAACGCAAAATTTTGTTCCAGTCACCCAAAACATATGTAATATTCTTTTTACTATCAAAAATCTATTTATTTTATTTTTGACATCTTTTCGTGTATGTGCATTTTATTTTTACCATTCCATCTATTTTTTCGTCAAGTCAACCAATACGTGTTATCAACTGTGCACAGTTAAAATCTGTTGACTTAAGAAAAAAATTAGATAAAGTGGCAAAAATAAAATGCACATAGATGAAACGATAGATGAAATGAGCAGATTTTTGATGTTAAAAATAAGATTATATATATTTTAAGTGGTAAGAATAAAATTTTCGTAAAAACAAATGCAATGAATGGTGAGATGCATTGCCGGCAAGCCGGCCCAAACATTTTCTGCTGATGTTTGTTAGGGTTTGGCATACGAAGATGGTGAAATTTATGCACGATCTAGTGTAATAGATCCAGAGCCCAATCTTCAGATGAAGCTAGGGAGTTCATAAGTCTGTAGTGGCTTCTACTAACACTCAAATGCTATGAGCTGTCATCTACAAGTAACGCACATCAAAACTATGCTCGTAATCTTTGTTTGTAGATATCCATAATATCTTGGGGAGTGACTATTGCACATACGACTGTTTTTCTCTTCATTTTTAGTTACTTTTTTATACTGTAACTTTAGGTTATTGAGAGTGTAACTTTAGGTAGGGAAATTAGTATAGTGTAACTTTATGTGACTGATAATGAAATTTTGGATGACTGAGAGATAAAAAATTTTTTTGTCGACTGTACAATAGGAAAACCGTAATACCTTTGTCGCTAATCTTAAGGTTTTTATTTTACTCGCTAAAAGGTGGTTTCCACGATGTTTTCGGGAGGAACGTAGTGAGAGCAACATTGTACACAAAGTATATAAGTTTCCATATATATTTGTCAGCACTCAGTGATCCATCTCACATATCATACCAATACTAAACCTGGGGGGATTCCGGCCCCCCAGGGCATCCACGTCGCCCCCGCCCGCGCGGCCGCCCGGCGCGTGGCGGGGGAAATTTTGGTACGGCCAGCTGAGGTGATTCCCTCATATTTTTCGAAAATTACGTAAAGGTCCTTTTTCCTCGCGAAAAGGTCCCTGGTAATTTTTTTTCACCCAAATTTTTGCAGGATAGCACCCCGCGGATTTCTAAATTACGTACGGGTCCTCGTTTATTACGTACAGGCCCTCGGTTTTTTACAAAAAAATCCTTTTACTTTCCCATTTATTACGTACAGGCCCTCGGTTTTTCCCGAAAAAACCCTTTGACTTTTTCAAAAATACACATGTGCCCTCGATTTTTTAATTTTTTTTTACAAACTCCTCACGGATTATCGACTCTTTTACTTCGGTACATACGGTGGCTGGCGCGGCGTGTCGCCGCGCCTATGAGGCTAGTAACATCTATGCTTTGTGGCTAAAGATGTCCTCGGATAGTTTTTCAGTTGGGTGATTAGCCTGAACAGTGCATATAACATCTATGCTTTGTGTAACTTGTAGAGAAGTTACTTTCATTGGAATCCAATGAAAGTGCCAAGTGCCAACACACAACAAGCGATTTTAGTAATGATCCACATTTCAGTCTCTAAGGTAGGTGTGGATTCATGCTTTTTTTTTTGTACATTTCATTCAAGGGACATTTCTTAAGGTCAATAGTTTATCAGCTTCCCCCTATTCAAGAAAGTGGGCATGTTTGGTTTGTGCCCAACTCAATCTCATCAAATTTTAGGTACGATCAAAGCAATGGTATAACTAAAAAGTTGTTATAGTAGGTATATTTGGATTACAACTATACCAATAGCTATAAAGGGTGTCAAAATTTTTCTGGATGTGAGTATGACATATAGGTCATACATGGCATCTATTTTTTTCACCAAAATATAGCCATATATACCTTGTTTTGTTGATTAAATTGTAAGGAATACAATTATCCAAACGGATCACAAATCAGACACACAGTTTAGAAGATATTATCATTTAAAGTTTGGTAATAAAAAATAGAAGCATTAAATGCAACCACTCAGGGTTGGACAAAATGGGTATTTCCCTCATTTTTGGGTAAAGAAAATAAAGGAAAAGGAAATTGGCCTGGGCCCACATGTAAGAGAGGGAGAGAGAAAGGATTAGAGGAGGAGGCGACCGGTTCGTCTCCTAATTTTTAGATCTGGCCGACGCACTCTCATCCCATCTCCTCTTCTTTGGTGGAAGCTTCAGCCTCTCCGTTCATGGGCGCTGCCGATTTCTCACCCATGAGTTCGACTCTTTGATCCGATAACTAGATGGGAGAGTTGGGTGTTTCGATAAAGGAGAAGAGCTCAGCACTGAATCAAATCTTCCGCTGGCTATTTGATCTTTGGGGATTTGTTGAGAGAGCTCGATGGCGGTTGTGCTTGTGGTCGCCGGGCTATGGCTCGTGTGCTCTCTGCTCGCAGATCCACTCTTGGACCGTGCGCTTGCACATAGCGATTTTCTGGTTCTTCAGCTTGGTCTTGGGCGAGTAGAGTGCGACGTGATTTCACTTTCTTGTTGGCTGTGTGCGGCATTGTCTATTACCTCAGCTTCACAAATTGGTGAGTGTTGATTTGTGGAGTAGGGCTTTGTATCTCCGATTGCCTCTCTGGTGACATCCTTGTATTTGCCAGTAATTAGTTTTCTGGAACATCGTCTCCGACGAGCCTAGCCCCTTTTGGGCGTCATGGTGGCTTGGAGTGCCATCGCTCTATGATCTTGTTCTCTACTCCTCTTACTTATATTGTGCATTTGCCAGCCATACTAGTTCATATCTGTTGATATCTGAAATTTGTGAGAAGTTCTAGCACTAGAAGGACTTATGCATGATAATCTATGGGTTTTTATGAATGCTCGATGAGAATAGCTTATCAAATTGAAATCATTGTGACTATTAAGGAAGTATTCTACTAGTTTACATATGTCAGAACTAGTTTCATATCTTGGTTCTGTGTAGTTTACTACTGTTTAGTATTGAACCATATTGATTTCAGTTCATTCTGCAGAAGCACTTAGCTGTTGCATTTCTCTGCTATTTTCGTTTCATTATTATTCATATTCCAGTAGCAGTTTATGGTACATGCTTGTGCTTTGAAATTGAGAATTGATTCTGTGACATTCAGAGGTAATTTTAGAATCAAGCTAGCAGAATATTGAGAGAATAGTCTCATTGATTGGTGAACAGTTGACAAGAGTTGAGAAGGCCAAGTTTTCCATAACTTGTGCAACTCCTCCCTGAGAGCAATACTATAATTCTCAAATTTGTGCATTATGCAGATTTTATAAGCTCATATATGTGTTTTGTTAAGCATATTACAGCATGTTAATAATATGAATTGTTTATCTGCTTTGGGAGATAATAGATATATGGTCATGTCATTTTCATACTATTATTGCTATGCTTTCTTGTGTTTAATCATAATTGAAATTAGAATAAAAATATTAATAAATCCGCTTAATTTCCAACATCAGGTACTGCCACCTCCCGTCTTGCCCCACCAAAATTTTGGCGAGCAAAATTACCAACGAAAAACTGCCGCGGCTTTACATTGCATTGCCAAATTTTTTTGCAATGACAAAGTTTTGGTATCAATCCAAACGCTAGTCAAATTACCAAGGCACACTAATATTTTAGTTTAGCACGTTAGGACAACAATTTAAACAGACCCTAAGACACTCCAATAGTCCAACTGTGATTGAACCATTTAGGAAGGAGCTAGGGAGTTGCGCACCAAGCATGGAACAACACAATCATGGCGGACTGGTGTTTTGCTTAGTGTTTCGGCCACATTTTCAGTTTTGGACAGCATTGACTCGGTGTAAGATCGAGGAGGCCGACTAGAGGGGGGGTGAATAGGCGGTTTTAAAATTTTCGTCTAATTTCAATTAACAATTTTAAACTTAATGAATTGACTAGAGCAAGTCGACAATGGTACACCTAAACAACCTAGAAAGGCTCAAGATAACACTAGCACAAGTAATTGACCAATAGCAAAATCAAGTAGTCTAGGTCTAAGGTTGCTACTCTAACTAAACAAGCAATCAATTAATATGAATTAAGAACGTTGCTTGAATGAAAGTAAATACAAGAGAGCAAACCACAATTTGACACAATTACTTTTTACCGTGGTGATCGGAGACTTGCCGGTCTCCCCTAGTCCACGTTGAGGTAAGCCCGACCGAATCGGACCGGCTCCACAAATTGAGCCTAATCATCTCGATCACTAGCGGTAGCCCTTTCCCTCTCCGGGTAGGCGAGCTCTGAGCCTTCACAATCTTCCGGGCCTTCTCACAATCTTCTTGAGAAGATCACCGAAACCTCCTCCAAGCCGTCTAGGTGCCGGCAAGCACCAAGAGAATGAACCACGATGGCTTGATCACACCCAAGTGCCAATTGGATCAACCTAATATGCAAATGCACTTGAATTGGACTCAACTACCTCTATTGAATGCACAAGAGAGAAAGAGAGGTGTGAGAAGTTGCTCTAGGCTCAAAGATGTTTAATATGGGTTCAACAACATCTACAAGTTCTGGTGGGGATGTATTTATACCCCCACCAACCTCAAATAGCCATTGCAATAAACAATTCTGAATTTTCAGGAAAACCGGAACTACCGCCGTTATATGGGCGGTACTTCCGGATTTCCGGTGGCGCTACAGAACGGCTATGTCAGGTAGTTAGAAGTGACCGTTGGACAAATGAGTGCGGTACTACCGCCGTTAAAAACACGGTACTTCCGGAAAACTGGAAGTTCCGCTCCTTGCCCCGGTACTTCCGATTTCAGCGCGGTTAACTCCAACTCAGGGCGCTCTCTGGAAATGAAGTTCCGTTCTTAAGTCCGGAACTACCGGCCTGCGGTAGTTCCGCAGTTCAAACCGCGGTACTTCCGTTTTCTGAGAGGCTAAGTTTAACTCCGGGCGCTCTCTGGAATTGAAGTTCCGCTCGGGACCCCGGAACTTCCGCACATGCGGTAGTTCCGCAGTTGAACTTGCGGTACTTCCAATTTCCGAGAGACTAACTCAACCTCCGGGCGCTCTCTGGAATAAACGATCCGCTCAGAGGCCCGGTACTTCCGGCCATGCGGTAGTTCCGCCTGTAGAACGTCGGTACTACCGGATTTTCTGACAAAGCACAGTTTTGATTGAATTTTAATTTCTAAGTGCATGCATGATCCTAGATTGATCCATAGGGCATATTAGCATATGATCAAGCAAATGACCGTGATCCCTCTTAATAGTACGGCGTCTATCCTATAATCCAGTCTTCCAACCTATCTCCAAGACCGGTAAAAATAAAATAGATCCCTAAACTATTTACCTTGTCGCCCTTGAGATATTTGAATCTTCAACATCTTTTTATGTACCTTCTTCTTTGCCCTTGAGACTAATTCTTGCAAACACTCAATACACAAATTAGTCCCATGATCACATAATGTCATTAATTACCAAAACTAATATTTTTAGGGGCCTAGATGCTTTCACTCGATTGTTCTATGGGCTGATAATAATTCAAGACGCTACATCTACCTCCATCTCGCGCTCAGAGTTAGTGACAAGTGGTCTCCCCTCATCTAGGGTCCCACCCGCGTAAGATTGGATCGCCGGCTGTGTTTCTACTTAGTTGTTTGAAACTATGCAATGCAAGTGTTTGGTGGCGCAGGCAGGCTGTTGGGCACCCGTAGAGTTGGAGGATCAGTGGGCAACTCTATTGGGTGGGATGGGACAAATGCGGTAATTGGATTCTTGAGTTGCCGCGCGCAATGGCCAGCGCTGGCAGGGCGAAGCCAGGAAAACTAGGCATTAAAGTCACTAGGCCATTATAGCATGAACTAATTATAGTAATAGTAGGATACAATTCATGTCATATAATAATTAGAATATCTCACACCAAAAGATTACATAAACAATTGAAATATACATCTACATAATAGTTCTTCTATATTCAAAAGGCAAATCATACCAGTTAGGTGAAGTAATGAAATAACTTGTTTGCATAATTTAGAGGAAAGAAAACCAAGTCCCAAAAGATGACTCCGTAGCTTCAATTCGAGTTTCCTGAAAGCAATGAATAAATACGGTATGTTATAATTCAAATTTGACCATGGTAGTACAAAAATTTTATAGACTAAAGGAATATCATTAAGCAAAACATGTAAAGTGACTCACATTTTATAGTTGTGCTTTACGAGTTTTCATTTTTATGAAGTGATCAATCACGACATTATTCTGAATAGTAGAAAACATGTCCTTCTCCACATAGCAAATTAGAAAGCCACTCATGAACTCATCTAAATTAATCACTCTTGGCAGCAAAGTCCCCGCATTAGTATCTGATCATAGTTTTATTTTCAAAATTCATCCCATTACGCGTTGCCTAGAAGAATCAAGAAAAAGGCACGACAACTTAAATGCATTCTTAACTATTAACCCTATATGGCAATTGGCAAAACAAATAGATAATGTGGTGCTATGGGCAATTTTCCCTGGCTTAGCTTCTACTCTACATTCTGCAATTCCCCCTTCTCTAGTACTGACTACCATCGATCATCATCAGTTCATCATATAATTCAATAATTCATGCCATCAATAAAAATGCAAGTGCAAAACCAATTGGAACTTGTTTGTAGTGTCTGTGTTGTTTATTTTGTTCCATGTTCCTATTTCCTAACTATTCATGAACTCATAATCTCTTAGTCAGTTGCCACAACAACATTTTTATTTCGATTAATTAACACATGAACTCCAATCTAGGCTAGTCTAGTGCCCAATTTGAAGTAGTATTAATCATTCGATCAAAAATCAAAATCAAGCTATTGACTACCAAAGAGAACATAAAACTGGGAAAGATAAAGAACTAGACCTCAATACCTCGCTGCTATGCTGGGTGGTGCTGGTGGGATCGGAAGCAGTCAAGAAGAAGAACAGAGCCATGCAGGGGATCAGCCTGCTGCCTGCTGCCTGCTTCTCGTCGTAGCGCCGGGTGCCAGCTTGCGGCCACCTGTAGCCGCCACCAAGGTGGTCGTCTGGTCGAGCCATGTCCTTCTTCGAGACACCAATGACCGAGTGTGGACAAGGCAGTCGAAGTCTCAAAGAGCAGCGGCGGTGCGGCGGCTAAAATAGTAAAACCTAAAAGGAGAAAGGGGGAGGCGATGCTTGTACCAGAGGCAATGGGCTGGTTAGGTCAAGTGATGAGGGAGCTCAGCCGATGCATGCGCTGGGTTGGGCTAGTCAGCTAATGGCTTCATGCCTTGGTTGGCCAACTGGACCTGGCTGTCAAACCTTGGGCTAGCCTGATGCTTATGGCTTGGGCTGGGCTGCTGGGGATCCGGGGACTAGGTTCACTCGGTTTATGCCATTGGGTTCACCCATCGCTCTCACCATTTATAGTTTTGCACGCACCGCTCTTGACGCCGACGAGTGGTGACACTTGCCTCCATGAAGAAATTTTTTTAGACTCCAACAAGGATGCACACTGTCCCACGCAGTCACACACACCAAGTGTACACTACACACCACACCCACACACGTGCGCATTCTATTAAAACATACGCTACGTCTTAAGCATTACGAGCTAGGACGGTGAGAAAATCAAATAGCTATGAGTAAATCTATTTAACTATTTTGGTGTACTCTTGAATAAGACATACAGAGGTAAACACCTCCACGAGATAGAAGGAAATGCCTACTTCAGTAGACACCTCCATGGGATTAAGGTAAACATATGAACATTGACGGGTGTTTTCTCCGCTATATCGATATAAGCTACAGAAGGAGACATGAGCATGGGCATTGCATTACACTAAATGAAATCAAGATGAGAAAAGATAATGGCCAAAATTGAAAAGTGAAATGGGTATGTCATTGTTTTATTATTTTATTGTTTACTTGTTGAGTCATGGATTTACCCTTATTTATTTGTTGTTTTTAGACGATCGTTAAAGATGCCATGCATTGGGCGGAAGTAAAATATAGAACGTTACATTTTTACATAATCTCTTCACTTTACTTAGCATTATATCACTTATTGCCATAAATAGTTTAGTGTTCATCATGCAATAATTAGTTAATAAATAGTTCCTTTATCCTTTTAAGGTTTATAATATTGCTACTTGATGAGTTCCTTGGTTTAGCCTTATATATGATTTATCTTGATAATTATTTGATTCATATTAAGTTTAATTTATGGTTTGCAGTGTTACTAAAATTTTATATTTATTAATAGGTTGAATGTTTATTCTTGAAGTCTAATTATTGTTAGTGCCTGATTATTGGTTAAAATTAGTAGCGATAGTACTTATGAATGATATCTTAGGCTTTTGGTAAGCCTAGGTGTTACACCATATGCACGCACGTGCATTTTTTTTACTGAAACATACGTTACCCCTTAAGCGGAGGTCGCTAGAAAAAATTATATATTTATCTAGTACCTTACAACATCACACATAGTGCATAGTCTATTGAAACATACGCTACGCTTAAGCAAAGATTGTTGAATAAATTATATATTTATCTAGTACTTTATGGAACGCATGCATACGCTTTTTCAACGAACGCACGTATATATGTACGAGATAAAATACCCTAAACTAATCCAGAGATCGAAGCCGGGCCAATAACTTCCACGGCGGCGAAGCTAAGCCAACCGAGCTTTGCCGTCGCCTCCGGCCTCCGCAAAGAGGTTAACCGGGCGAGCGAGTCATTTGCGCAAGTTTTCGCAGGCTGGTGGGCTCTCTATTTTGAGTTGGGCCACCACCGCAGGCAGGAAGCTAGGATGGTTTTGCATCCCGTTTTGCCTTGTGCCCCTCTTCTTCCCTGGTGCGTCGACTCGGTGCGGGAGTTCGGTTAGGGTCGGACACTAACCAGGCCAGATGCCGTCGCAGTCTCGGGGCGACGCAAGAGCAAGGGTGATGCGGGGCCGCATCCGTGGCCATGGAGGCTACTCGTCAAGCCCGCCTTGGGGAACAAGAGGCCGGAGTGATTTGAGAGGGAGAGGCGGGGTGAGGCCAAGTGTGACCGCGCCGCCGCGGGGAGCAGTTGTGCTCAAAATGCACGGTGCCCCGATTGCAAAGGTAACTTGTTGATGGAATTGCACGGTAGTAATCGGTAAACTCTCTTTGCCTATGTGTTTTGTTTATTTTTGAATTGATATGCATGTTTGAAGATGAGCTGCATGGAAATGTCATAGATACGAACTCCTCGAGATGATTTCGTGAGATTTGTCCTTTCTTATCTGACGGATGCTGTCGGACCCTAAGTTTAATACCTGGAATCCTCTGTGATAACACTGCATTATTCCCTGGATCAGTAGATAATGCTCACAGATACATCGCTGCATCATTTCATACACGATAAATTCATACATTACAATACCAGAGTTCAAATAGACCACGTCGGGCCAGGGTTACAATAGAGCCGTCAGGCCAAATGTCTTACAATACATAAAAGCGGAAGCGGAAGCGTACATAGCGTAGGGGCACAACTCACCACAGGCAAGCGACTGGGACAACCCGAGTACCAACGCTATTAATCAGGGACCTGACTAATAACGAAGGCACCCGCCAAGACTAGCCTGGTCAACTTTACTGAGGCGAGAGGCAAGACTACCGAAGCCTATTCTAATAACCACCATCTTCATTTCCTTCGGCATCCTGATCCTCATGATAAGCGTAATGCTCTTGATTCACATCTTCTGAAAGGGGGGTTAAGAGCGAGTTTGAGCACAAACAACCGTGCTCCGCGAGCCAACACACAGAATGCATATAATTATTGATGCAAGGCTATTCAAGGAAGGCTCGGGTTCTTTTATTTGCATAAAGCGACATTTGGAAATACCATAACTTAAAATCTCAATGACTTAGCATTTTTCAAGAACTTATGATTTAAATACTAAAAGTGTGCAATAAACGGGGTAGTTTCCAATTCCAAATTTTATGGTTACATCCACCATATTTTATGGTTACATCCACCAATTACTAACATTTTTGCATAGCAGGTTACATCCACCTTAATTCCAACACTGGAGTACATCCCTCCAGGACAAATTACCAAAGCCAGGTTACATCCACCTTAATACCAACACTGGAGTACATCCCTCCAGGACAAATTACCAAAGTCAGGTTACATCCGCCTGACAGTTTTCTCCCCACCCACATTAGTTTTTAAATAGAACTAACTCGAGGAATATTTCCGTGTCTGCCCTTGACCGTGGGCACGGCTATTCGAATAGTTTAAAACACTCTGCAGAGGTTGTACATCTTTACCCACAAGAGACTATCAGCTCGATGAGTCCACATGATTCCTTTGCCATGTGGATCGAGAGATCATCACGAGGCCTTTACAATACCTCGCCCTATCGTCATCTCACCCATATGGGCTTACCCTTCCCGAAGAAGGTCCCATAAGTTGTGCGGGAAGATCCACCACAACGTCTAGCGCAGCTGGACTCCACTCTCCACAACGTCTAGCGCAGCTGGTGATCATCACCTTTACTCGGTGTCCTATTCAAGCCGGATGTTTATTCCTCTTGCACAATCCCTTCTTTCCCCTACCCGTGAGATGACTTCAAGGGTCTAGTAAATTAGTCAGCCAAGCCTACACTTTGCCAGCATGTGGTTGTACGGTTATACACGGAGGGTCCACACAGGATTAAGTCCTTAGGTTGTTCGGGCGGTCATTCCACAATCCCCTGTGTTACATCCACACCCACCACTCTTACCATCCGCCCAAACAGGTTTAGCAATTTTCAGGGTTTTAAGAAGCATAACACATTTTAACATAAATACTCAGCCACGTACATCCCATGGCTGACCCAAAACTAGTTTCCATGACTAAAGAATGATTATCAGGGCTACTAAGGCCCTGGATTCGACAAGACCAGCATGGCAGTAATATGACTTATAACTATCTTAGCTATAGTTTATACCTAGGGCGACAAATGATCAGGTAGTTCAATGTTACTAGTGGGGTATATCGTTATGAGGTGGATACAGGTTATTAGCTACCTTAAGAGTGACATACGTTTGCTTATAAAGTAAAGCATGCAGATTTTCATAATTTAAATGAACATAGTTTCATATGAAATATAGGCGCAACATGATCAAAGTATTGACTCGCCTGGATCGAAAGCTTGGGGGTCTTGTGCTGCTTCAAGCGGGGTCTCGTTCACGTCGTCGAACTCTACTCGGACGGGAGAAACCCGAAAAAGCAACACGAGAAAACGAGAGCCGAATAAGAACCAAATAAAATAAAACAACTCAAATGAACTCGAAATTGAACCAAACCAGAACCATTAAACATGTCTTGATTTTAGAAATTTTTAGAAGTTGGTTTCGTTTAATTCGGAGTTACGGTTAAGAAGGTATAGTGCTTTGAAGTTTTAAATGATGGAAAATTCGAAAAAAATAAGGAAATGCATTGCGGACAGGTGGGGACAGGCGGCTTAATTAGCAGGGGTTAATGCCTTCTTTAGTGCCGGCTTAGGACATCATAAGTGGCTGTTTGCAATGCTTTTGGTGGGGGGTGTCCTCTGCTCTGGCTCACTCCAGCCGCACGGGGAAATGGGAGCGGAGCCGACCGGCGGCGGAGGGGACCCGGGGGTGAGGCGGCGCCGGTCAAAAGGAGTCGGCCGACCCTACGCGCATCGCGGGGAGGGGGCAAGTTGGCCAGATCTTGGCCGGGCGGCGGTCGGCGGCGGCGGGGACAGGGGAAGCGGGCGACGGCGCCACGAGCCATGGGGATTCGATCCTTCGGGAGGGAAGCATCCACAGGTAACCACGAGCTCACCTGAGACGTTAGTCGGGGCCGAGGGGGAGCGGGGCGATCTGGCGGCGAGAGGAGGCTCGGCGGTGAGGAGGGACACGGCGGCGGCGCACTGGGGATGACGGCGGGGTCCAGCGACGTCGGGAAGGTGCTCACGGGGTCCCGGCGGAGCTCCAAGCGTAAGGAATCGGCCGGCGGTGCAGCGGTTCTCCGGCGGGGACCGACACCGGAGTAGAGGAAGAGGGGCAGCGCCGGCGGCCTGCGGGAAACGAGAAGGCAATTAGCTGAGGGAGGAGAGAGAGGAGGTGAAGGTGAGTGCGGGAAAAGTGCTCGAAGGCATTGGGGGTGACCGGTGGTGCTCGGCGGCGGGTTCTCCCGGAGGCGCACCAGCGGCAGGAGAGGCGACGGAGTGCAATGCTCTTGGGTGCGCCTCGGTGGTATGTGCAGCGAGCTCCGGCGCTCTTTATGGAGGACAGGGACGGCTCGTCGGGGACAAGGCGACAGTGAGCCGTGCCACCACAGTGCACGCAAGGTGACCGCTGGCAGAGAGTACGATGGCAGCCATTGGCGTAGGGAGATGGTGCACGACCGGGGACGTGAGAGAGGTGACGGGAGGCGCTGCCGCTGCCAGGCGCTGATGGCGAGGAGCGGTGCTGAAGACGAGGGCTGACAGCGCAATAACTCACCGACGGAGTTGGTGGCGCATGACGACAAGCTGCAGAGGGGGTGCTGGAACCATGTTGGAGTCAGGAAGGAGGGGCTCTGCCATCATGAAGAAGGAAATTGAATGGCTGGGATGGCATGGAGGAAGAAATGGATGGTCAGGAATGGCTGGGAGAAAATTTCCTTTGATAATATATACATGTATATTTTCTCCTCTTTTTAACACATTAAGTCATATCTTAATTTCCTAAATCCTTTAATTTTGGAGTATATTTCAATCTCTAGATTTTAAAAGATTATTTCATTTTACTCTTTTTGGAGACAAACAAGGTTTTCCAATTAAATTATTTAAGCTCAACTTAAATTTTCTTTTTGGAAACCAAAAGGAATATCCAATTGGAAATAAAATCTTGCAAAATTTCATTAACATAGATTTGAATTTTGCAATAAGACAAGTTTTGAAAATGGGGTGTTACAGATGCAGCGTGGTCTAACCACGCCTAGTCCTTAGTTCTTACCAGGGCTGTTAAATTGTAGATATTTCTCTATGTGTGTGTGGACTTGTCCTTTTCTAAATGCAAATTGAAAATATATTACATGTATGATATGTCGCTTAATGGGGATTTTCCGTTTCAAAACAATGATATGTTGCTTAATGGGATACTTGCTAGTTGCTATCCTTCTGTACAAAGAAGTCGACTTAGTTTAGCCCAACAAGTTTTGACACGTCAAGCTCCGCAGCCAATATGATATGACATGACATCATAAGACAATGTTTATCCAAAATTTGGTTCTTCTATGAGAAAATGGTGACCGCTTCACCAATGTTCCTCAGTCACAATGGAACTCAGGTCATGTTATAAAATGGAGTATTTGATTTGACATGAGTCACATGACACTACAGAATTACAAGGAAAATCACTGAAGTCAATGACCCAATAACATTGTTCACACGCCCTGACCAGTCTGAATTTCCACCGATATGACGAATTTCACTCCTCCAGTATCATCTGCCTCAGTCTACTTCCTTTGAAATGCCATCCATCCAATTGGTAGGTATTCTATATTCAAGAACTATCATTTCCCTGTTTGATCTCCATATACAAGCGGTTTCGCTAGTTCTCTTCCAAATTTATGCAGTTATTTCATCATAATGGAATGACGGCATACCTGTGCTTATGTTGACATTATATATACGAATGAAGGGGTTGAAAAATGAAAATGCTAAAACCTCCGATATCCTTTAACTGCATTACAGGCAAAAGATGGCCATGGTCTTGCAGGCCATTCTGCCCAAGATGTGTGATATTCTTGTGAGGATGGTTGAAGATGAGATTGGTATGCTGTTAGGAATCCCTGGTGAGATCGAGAAGCTGCGTGAAGCCGTGAAATGCTATCAGACATCAATAGTGTGATTGAAGATGCTGAAAGAAGCCGGATCAACAACAGGGCTATCGACAAATGGCTCAACGATCTCAGGGATGTCATGTACGATGTTGATGGCATACTCGATTTGTGTGGTATTAAAGCACAGGAACGGTATGCTCGTTCTCCCATTTCTCCATTTGCTGGCTGTATCCATGCCCTCTTGTTTTAATGGTTCTGTCTTTGTCCACAAGATCGGTACTAGAATTAAAGAGATCAACTCGAAGCTATAGAGTATCTCAAGGCGAAAATATATATTTGATCTAAGGTTAAATACCCCTGAGGAGTACCATGCAATTAACAGAAGAAATCTCAAGACATCACCAGTCATTGAGTCAGATATTGTGGGAGATAAAATCGAGCAAGATGCTAAGAGAATAGTGGGATGCTAATGAAGGATGATTTTCCAGGAAATGTCAATGTCATTACCATCATCGGTGTAGGTGGAATTGGAAAGACTACCCTTTCCCAGAAGGTGTTTGATGATAAAAAAATCAAGGTCGAGTTCCAAAAGAGGGTGTGGAATGTGGATACGTGTCTCTCAAGACTACAGTGAAATAGATATATTAAAGGATATCATAGTTTCTGGTGGAGGGGTTCATGCTCATGCTCAAAGTTGGTCATTGCTTGAGCATAGATTGGAGGATACCATTAGAGATAAGAAGTTTCTTGTTCTAGATGATGTTTGGATTCACCATGTTTGGGACAATTTGCTACTTAATCCATTGAAGTGCAGTGCTATTGGCAGTAAAGTTCTCATAACTACTAGAAAAGAAGCGGTGGCAAGGCACATGAAAGCAGTGTACCTCCATCATGTCGAGAAGCTACAATTTGATGATGGGTGGTTTTTGCTTATGAAGAAGGTATCATTGGACGTGGTGAAAGGCGAAGTTGAGAGTCTCAAGGACATTGGCTTGCATATTATAGCAAAATGCGATGGTCTGCCGCTTGCTATCAAAGCCATGGGAGGAGACCTACTCACAAGAGAGAACAAGAAATGCTTGGGGGAGAGTTCTACAGAACCGAGCATGGTCTAGCAATGGATTACATGACGAGGAGAATTCTGCATTGTACTTAAGTTATGATGACTTGCTGTCCTCTTTAAAAAATTGCTTTGTTTATTGCTCTTTATTTCCTGAAGACAAGATAGTAGCTTTTCCAGAAGCTGTTCAGCTTTGGATAGCTGAAGGATTTGTGGAACATGATGGGAGCTCGGCACTGCTGGAAGAGATTGGAGAAGGATACTACAGGGAACTAATCATGAGAAATCTACTGGAACCAGATCCTAAAAGGTTTGATTGTTTGGCATTCAAAATACATGATGTTTTGCGTTCTTTGCACAACTATTGGCACAAGATGAGAGCTTAGTGGCTGGAGAAACATATGGACCAAATGAAGGATTAACTTGCTGAAAGCCTCGACGTTTGTCAGTGATAGACAAAATAGTGGAGTCCAAAGAAAACATAATTCAAAAAGGACACTGATGCTGGTTAAGAGCAACATATCAAATGCAAGTGATCTATATTCTATCCTATCTTCCTTGTCTGCGTGTACTGGATCTATCTTGCCCTAACATTGCAATCCCACCAGAGTCTCTCTGTCAGTCGGCGCACCTAAGATACCTCAATTTATCAGGTTCCATGGTAAGAACGATCCCACAATCAATTGGGAACATGAAAAATCTACAATGCATTAGTCTTCAGTACTGCAGATATCTATCAGAACTCCCTGATAGTGTCATGGATCTACATAACCTGAGGGCTCTCCACTTTGTTGTGTTAACGAGACCAAACAGCGGGTAGTTCTAGTGGAGAAAAAATGAGTACCCCCCTTGACCTTGCCCTCTTGGGGCTCTTTATATACATTGGTGGGGGTATGGCAAATACCTATCGTGCCTCTCAATAGCTATAATAGGCGAGAGTATATAGGTGCATTCTATTATACGTACAATGGTGACTTGTGGGCTTACTCTAGGTCCACTAGGCAATCCTGACGGTTAAGGGGTTGGGCACTCCCACACATGGTTCAAATTCCCGGCGGTTACCGGCCGGTAACCGCCGGTTACCGGTTTTACCGGTAGAGACCGGTAAACAAAAAACCGGCCGGTATAAATTTTTGATTTTTCGAATTTTGGCCGGTTTTTTCCGGTTTTCCGGTTACCGGCCGGTTTTTCCGGTTACCGGTTTCAAAATATCTCAAAATTCAAATTTTGATTTTCAAATTGTGACCGGTTTTTTACCGGTTTTTCTGGTAACCGGCCGGTAACCGCCCGGTTACCGTTACCGGCCGCCGACCGGGATTTGTTCCGGTTCCGGTTTTTGGAACCTTGCTCCCACAACACACCTGATTGGAACTAAGCTTAATATCTTCCTACTAGGGCTATCGAAGCTTCAAAATCTTGCAAAATTTTTTTTTCCCGAACACGCAGGAGAGCTGCGTATCATTATATTAAGAAGAAGAAAGGAGTCAAAAGAGACTCAAACAAAGGCTCATACAAAGGCTAGGAAAAACAAAAGGCGACCAAAAGAACACCCACACAACTAAGCTAAGGCCAAATGCGTCTGAGGCCTTTGGGCCCTGCCACACACCACATTTTTGCCTCATCTCTAATCTCTTGTACTAAAACGCTAGAGTTAGGAGAGGCCCCCTCAAAAACACATCTATTCCTATGCTTCCAAATTAACCAAGCCACCAACAGAACTATAGAATTAAAACCCTTTTGGTGCTGTTTATGCAGTTGCAGCAGAACTTGACGCCACCAACCAAAAATCTTGCAGAATTCAGTGGATTCATGTCAAACTTGTACTCTTCAAGAAGGTCAAGCAGCTTGGATGAACTGGGCCCTCTGTTCCAATTACGACTACTCTATAGAGAGGGCCTAGAGAGGGTCTCTAACAGCAATGAGGCAAGAGGTGCAAAACTTCAAAGCAAGCTTCATCTTAGAAGAATGGCTTTTCTGTGCACACCAAGGAATGAGACCCATGGTACCACCAAGGAGGAGAAGCAAAAGCTTGAAAATATCTTCAATAGCTTGTGCCCCCCACCTTGCATACAATATCATAAAATTAAGGGCTATTTTGGTTGTCCGCTCCCAAGATACTTGGCTAAAACGGCTCTCCCATGCCTGAGAGTTTTGCTTCTAGAAGACTGCCCATTCTTTGAGAAACTTCCAGCTTTAGGACAGCTCCCTGGTTTAGAATATTTTTGGGTTATTGGTGCACAATCAGTCGTAAATATTGGGCATGAATTCTTTAACAATGCATCGCCAGATTCAGCGGAGAAAAATCATCTTGACTATGCATTTGCCAAGCTTGAAACTCTTGGATTTGAGAAGATGTTGCACTGGAAGCAGTGGCAGTGGAGGACAGGGAAGAAAGCAATGCCAAAGTTAAAGAACTTAACTATCAGAAACTGTTCCATGCTTAACATCCTTTCCTGAGGCTTTTCTACACCAGGCAACTTCCTTGGAAGTTCGTAGTTTCTGATGCTGGAAGCTTGAGGGAACTAACGAGCCTTGGAGAACTCAAAGAACTTGATATCGATGGAAATACTAACATGGAGACAGTTCTTGACCTGCCAAGTCTGCGAACTTTACGTGTCAAGGAGTGTCCAAATTTTGTGATGATTGAGAACCTTGAAGCCTTGGAATGCATGGAATCTGAAACACTCCGAGAATTTTTGGCGCAAGTAAATCCTGAGAAGCCAAGGATTTGGTGCAGCGCGAAGTTGCTGTCGGCGATTTGCACCCTGGGCACTGCTTGGAGTGGCACAAGATCAAGCACATTCAAGATGTAAATGTCATCGTAGCGCGAAGTTGCTGTCTACTCAGAGTACGATTCGCTGTATGCTTTCTACACGAAGACGCCATTTAGTTTCACCACAAGAATTGCAGATGTCGAAGGCAGGCCCTCAAGCTCCACCATCCAGCACTAACATTGGTGTTGACTTAAAATATGTGGTCTTCTATCAATCACCTTTTTTTCTTTTTTTTAATGAAAAAATATGGCAGACATAACTGATGATCGTGCTCAAGCCGCTCCAAACAGCTTTAAGCTGCGGCTTCGACTTTGGCTGTTAATTTTTAGCTAAATTGTACTGTAATAGTTGTTAGTTTTTCTGAGTTATTTAATTTAAAAAATAATAAATAAATAAATAACACTATTATATCTTCACGGACAATGCAAAGAATAAGGTAAAAAAGAAAAGGTCAAAAAAATCCAAAATTAAGAAGCCGACGCGAGCCAGCTGACTTCTAACTTCTGGAAGCCAGAAGCTGAAGCCTGTTGGAGTAAGGCCTGATAGGCAGTGCCAGTATGTACACACCTTCTTTGCATTACACAAAAAGCTTTCAAGTATCTTGGTTCCACCGTCATGGACTCATGGTGATGCTCTAAGCACTTGCGGTAGAAGATGAATTTCCCTGGACTTTTCCCAGCATTTGTTCTCCCAATGGAATTTGTCATGCCATGTAACACTATATATATATCTAACTAGCAGGAGTGCCCGTGCAATTGCACAGTGATAAATTTAATAAAACTTGTTTATTAAAATGAATACTGCAATTTAAGTCCAAAATAAACTGTGAGCTTAATATGATCTTACAAGCTCATAATATTCATCCGGTTATTCTAAAATCTCTAATACACTAACTATTTATGTGTCATATTTTCTCCTCAATTCATACTATATTTTGTAGATTATATGCCTAATAGAATTGTGTAATATATGATTTTCCAGGAACTGAAGTCAACAGTACATATGCACTATGAATCAACAAATGTGAAAGAAATTTTAATGTGTAAACAAAGCACATCTAGCTTTTCTTGTGGATGATTAACAACATGGAGTTGTACTCATTATTGATCTATAATATGGGCCTATTTGGGAGAGCTCCACCAGCTTCAGATCCACCTAGATCCACCAGATTCACCTAGATCCACCGTGGAGCAGCTCCATCGCGGATCTGGGATTCATCAAAGTGTTTGGTACAACTCCACCTCCCTCTCTATCTCACTTCCACCTGGGCCCCACGCGTCAGGGGGCAAAATGAAAAAAAGGCTTCCTTCTTCTTCCTCCGGCTCGGGCGCGAGGAAAAAAAAGCGTGCGAGGGCGCGACAGCGGCCGGTGCAGGCGCAGCAGGACGCCATGGCCATGGCCGGGCGTTCGGCACGCGGCCGCGGCCACGGCGGCCACGGCAGCCAGGCGTGGGCACGCGGCCACGGTCGGGCGCGGCGGCGGCGGCCACGGCCGGGCGCGGGCACGTGGCCACAGCGCAGGCTGGGGGCGGCCGCGGGCGCGGTGGCTGGGGGCGGCTCGCCGGCCGCTGTGGTGGCTGGGGGCGGCCGGGGTGGACGCGGTGGTCGGCCGCGGTGGCTGGGGGCGGCTCACCGGCCGCTGTGGTGGCGGTGCTCGCCGGCCGCAGTGGAGGAGCGAGAAGAGGAGGAGGGCGAGGAGGTATGCGGCCTTGAAGAGGAGAAGGGCGGCCCAGTCGGCGGCGAGGCGGCTGACTAGTCGGCGCTGGGTGGGGGTGCCGGGGGCGGCGGAGTCGAGGGCGGAGTCGTCGGAGTCGATGCGGGAGAAGAGGGCGTGGGAGATGGCGATGTGGAGGAGGAAGAGGAGGGAGAGCGGGAGGACGAAGGCGGCGGCGATGCGGACGAAGAGAGGGCGGTGCGCGCGCAGGATGTGCACCGCCTCCCGGTAGATGTCGGCGATGCCCAGGAACTGCAGCTCCTCAGGCTCGCACTCCATGGCCGTCGCGCCGCTGAGGAGGTGGGGGATTTGGGGATGGATTTGTTGGCTGGCTCGATTCGGGAGCTCGAGGGAATTGGGAATTTCTCGCCGGGCAAATAGAACAAAACGAACCGTTTTTTTGGTAATCAGTGGCATGGTGGGTAATTTTCTCCAACTCCATCAAACTTGAGTTTGGTGGAGCACCCCTTGAGGTGCTCCATGGATTTGGTGGATCTGTTGCCAGATCCATGGTTTTGGTGGAGCAGATCCACGCTGGAGCTGCTGGAGCTAGGACTGTTTGGCTAGCAAAATTGAATCCGGATCTGTTTTTTGTGGATCTGGAGCTGGTGGAGCTCTCCCAAACAGGCCCTATGTAGCCTAAATAGTATGCACCATTATAACTTAGACCTACTATAATCTATTATATAGATCTTTTTCTTTTTACTCTGATTAACATAATAATTTCTAGCCCGTGAGAGGGAATGTAGTGATTTTTTCTATTGTTTTAATAAATATGTAATAGATATTTGAAATGATAACAATGTTTTGAAGGTAAAAACATGTCTCGAGGAAACATTATTAATGTTTTGAAGGTAAAAACATGTCTCGAGGAAACATTATTAATGCTTTGAATGTAAAACATGTCTTGAGGAAACATTATTGAGCCTAATGCGCTGTATGAGCCTTAGAAACATAATGTTCAAATCTGCCTTTATGAAAAAAAATAGCTCAATTCACACCCTATATCTCAACATTTATTATAATATATAGCTGAATATTGTCCGCGTAATTGCGTAGATATATATTATAATACATGTATTTGTATTTAAATATTAGATTTGTATTTGTTATGCAATTATATTTTTTATGCTTGAAAGTATAGTTGTATTAGTTGTATACTTGTAATAGGTTTAATGTCTATATTTGATTAATTTGCACCGTCATGGACTCACCAAATAAGTAGATTCTTTTAGCGTCAGTTAAGTGTGCTCTACTCTAAAGAACAATAATAAGCATGCTACTCAATATATAAATTGTATTTATCAACAGTTGTTCTCTCACAACTCTCGGTTTTTTTAATCTCTCAAAGATCTACAAATATGCACATGGGAGATCTAACATTTCAAAACGTTAAGATATGCCTTCCAATCGCCTTAATTTTGATACTTACATCTATTTTTTATCCCATGTGTCCTGTGATTGCAAGAGGAAACCGAAGTGGCCACATTAAGGCCCAGTTTCAAAATATTGTGGCTTTTAACTGAAATGGTATTGTAGTAACTGTTAGTTTTTTTTCTGAGATGTTCAATTAAAGAAAAATGAAAAATAAATAGAAAAGATAAAAAAGACACCATTATATCTCCACAGATAATACAAAGGAAAAAAACATGTTAAGAAACACGTTCCAATTGATTTTTAGTTTTTGAAAGCCAGAAGTCATCGATGTTTAGAACAGGGATAAGTTGAACCTTTCTCGATAAAAGACTGTGCTTGATCAAGATTTTTCTAAGCTTCTCTCTTTGACACCTAGACCGTCCTTTGTATCTGTTAGCTTAAAGCAAAATTCTGATCAGTGTTGGCTCTTACTTGGATAGGACCATATGTACATGCATCATATCTTCAAATTCCTTTAGACACGATGTGTTCACCTAGCAAATCCTTGAAAACAAACTACAGGATGTGATTAATTAATGAATAAATAGATCATATGATCGAATGATACTTTTCTTATTCTTGTTGGATTCGAGAGTTGAAGGTATACATCTGCTTATTCCGATGCATCAAGCCTTTGTGCACAGGGACTGGTTTTGCATGCCGTCTTGCGCCCATCAATAATCCACTTGAGCTGCACATGTGCTCTCTACTCTCCACAGGCCCACACGGTGTTTCGTCGAGGTTCCTATGGTAGTAGCTAGCTGAAGCTCTAGAACACCGTACCCCACGCGCGCGTAAGATTGATTTGCGACCGTTGTGAACTCGAGCTCCCTTCACTTGTGCTCGCCCAGCCCGGGATGGCCACCTCCTGCACCAGCATGGTGATGTCCCTGCCTCCTGTTGGCGACACGGGTGGAGCCACCGGCTAAGCTTCGTCGGGCTTCGGCCCACCCCGAACCCTCTATAGCAGAGAGTTCATCCAGAGATCCACTGTGGACTGAGTCGAGGCGGGAGACGATAAGACCTTTAGCCCGGCGGCGCGACAGTCGGCGACCGAGTGAGCAAATCCAACGCCAAGCAGATCACAGCGGCGTGGCGACGGCGGTCGAGCTGTGGAAGCGCAGAGGCGCCCTGGCACTAGCGACTGCAACTCTCGCTACTGCTCACTCCCGTGCTACAAGGTGCGCATTCTCGTGGCTTGCAGCTTGTAGAACAGCGTTAGAGAGATTTCACGCTCCTGTTGATTCGATGTCAGGGGTGTCTCTTGCCAACGCCCACAAGGTGTTTGTCGAATTGCGGCAGTGAGGCTGTAAGCTTTTGGAGGGGACAGTCGGACAGTAACTGATTTCTGTGCTAAACATTTAGCTGCTTATACAATGGGTTCGTTGTAAACCAAGCTAAAGGCGCGAGAATTGTTAGCTTTGGTGTGTTTATATGGTGGCCTACTTACTTTTGGTCATAGTCATACGGTGCATTTTCATTGCTAATTAGGTACAGAAGATTGCCTCATTACACTGGCTAATGTAATTGCACGAAAAAGGTTGCTGACTGTTGTGCTGGATTTAAGCTATTTTATTTTTATATCAGATTGGAGGAGCTCCACTGAAAGAGGACAAAAAAGACAGAAGAATTAAAGAAGTGCATATTTTCCCTGTTTCCATAATATAGGACCAGGTTGTTTTGGGAGAAGGAAGCCAAAGTTGGTCAACAAATCGGATTCCTGGACCAAGGTTAATTTGATTCAACCCATGCATCTCTCTTTCTCTATCCCATGAACAAATTAATGCAACTTGTTACTAATTGATCCTTAATTTGCACATTTCAGGTGAGCAATGTAATATTTATTGATTCCCCGGTAGGAACTGGGTTTTCATATTCCAAAGTAGAGCAAGGATACAACTCAAGTGACACTAAAGCTATCAACCAAATCCTCATCTTCCTCGCAAAGGTCAGACTTACTGCCTTTCAGTCCCATATCCCAACCACTAATGTTATACACAAACTGATGACAAATCTTTGTCAAAATAAGCCCTCACTAATCATGCTAAAATCACTTCTACTATCTTCCTTTCTAATTTTGCAATGGTTTGATAAGCATCCGGAATTCTTGTCAAATCCTCTTTACATTACTGGTGATTCATACTGTGGTATGATTGTGCCAACCTCACCTTTGAAATTGCCAGAGGTAACCGCCCATACTGGTTTGTGAAGAAAGTAATCAGTGACTTTTCTAGGTAAAGAAGTTGGCAACGAAACAACTCTTAATCTAAAGGTTTGGGGATCCTAACATATGCTTGCCAATGGGAAACAACTACCATGTTTATATTGAATGTTCATGATCATTGACAATTAGTTATTGTATCACTAACTTGCTATTTTTGATATGCAAATAACTAATGTCTACTCATTGGAAGCATATTTATATATTTTCGGAATGTGTTTTCTATTACTAAGGTACTTTCATTGTATCTCTCTCTTTTTTGCTTTGTTTCTTCTATTTTTGTATGACTTTGAATTGTACAAGAGTAAAATATTATGTTTATGATAATCTAGCTTAGCCCACTCTTAATTTTGTTCCAGGCTTCGCTACTTGTTGGCGAGGTGACCAGCTCCTCAGTGCATGTGCCCTGATCTAGGAGAAAAGGCTTTCTAGATCAATGTCTCTGGAGTGCCCATGTAACTCTCGCCATCAGGTGCTTCATCGTATGATTTTTTTCATGAGATATGTGACGTTAAAGATTGTATAAATAACGTGTTAGGAGTTAGAAGCTTAAAAGTAGAGTTGTATTCAATTTCGAATGCTCATGTATATCTGATTAATCTCAAACTTGTCGCCCTTTCAACTTCAAGTTTAATATGCATCCCTCCAGCATATATTGGACTCTCTGCATGTTTCTCACCTAAGTAGAATTTCTCTAATCACTTGAAAATGCTGTACTCCCGTTTCTTTTATTTCTACATGTACTTGTACGTGGATGCTGTTAAGGATAGAATAGGAAATAGATTAGGACTGTTATTTGTTTCCTAATATGCATTGTATTCCTTCTATGTATCCCCCTTGTACCTCTATATATACTGCCCTTTGGGCCTCATGAATACACACACAATATTCATAACATGGTATCAGAGCCCTAGCTCTGACCTGTTCTTCCGCTGCTACGCCGCCGTTCGGGCGACAAGTTGTTTCGTCTTCGTCTTCGTGAATACACACACAATATACTGGTTTGTGAAGAAAGTAATCAGTGCCACAAGGTTCAGAAGGCAGATCATGATCGCCTTCGTCTTTATGATTTCGTCTGTCGTCTTCGCCCAGAGTTTGAGCCTGTCAGAGCTCAGCTGCTGAGCCGCTCGCCACGACCGACTATCACCGAGGCTCTTTCGACACTTCGGGCTGAGGAGCTTCGTCTCGGGCTAGCAGCACAGTCCGTTCCGACTGTGCTTGTTGCTCCTTCTTCCACTACATCGACGGTTCTTGCTACGACTACGGTTCCTTCCCAGGTGCCTGTTGCCGCTCCTGCCTTTGCACCAACTGGAGTTCAATGCAACTACTGCAAGAACTTTGGGCATGACTACCAGCGTTGTGCGGTGCGAAAAAACGGAATAAGGCGCGTGAGGATGGACGATCCAAGGGGAGGCAGGGAGGCCCTTCCTCCACAGGAGGACAGACCAGCTCATCAGGATCTCAGCGAGGTGACTCTGTTCAGCAGCTTTGCCAGGCTCTTCTTCAGCAGCTCTCTCATAGCTCAGCGGGTTCTGCTAGTCTAGCTCAGACGTCTCCCCCAGGTACCTCTTGGGTTCTAGATTCTGGTGCTTCTTTCCACATGACACCAGATTCCACATCTCTCACTTCAGTAGGACCTCCTGCTCTCCCTATTTTTGTTCAGACTGCTGATGGTACTTCCTTGTCTGTTAGCTGTCAGGGCACTCTTTTGTCCACTGATTTTTCTGTTCCAGCTGTTTCTCATGTTCCCCATCTAACCATGCAGCTTCTTTCAGTGGGACAGCTCACTGACCCTTGGTTGTAGGGTTGGTTTTGACTCTCACACCTGTTTCGTTCAGGATCGACAAACAGGGACGATACTCGGGACTGGCCGGCGCCGTAGGGATCGTCAAGGTCTCTACATTCTCGACCATCTTCATCTTCCGTCTGCTCCTACTACGTCTCCTGCCACGTCTACCTCCACTGCCACTGCTGCCACCACTTCTGGAGTTTTTGCACAGTGGCATCACCGTTTAGGTCACCTGTGTGGGTCTCGTCTTTCGTCATTAGTTCGTCAGGGTGTCCTTGGACGTGTTACTGTTGACACGTCCATGTTTTGTCGAGGTTGTAAGCTGGGCAAGCAGCTACAACTTCCTTATCATTCTAGTGAGTCATTGTCTACTCGTCCTTTTGATTTAGTTCATTCAGATGTATGGGGACTTGCGCCTATTATCTCTAAAGGAGAGCATAAATTCTATGTTATTTTCATTGATGACTATTCCCGTTTTACTTGACTTTTCCCTATGTCTAATCGTGGTCAGTTTCTTACGATCTATCGTAGCTTTGCCATGATGGTTCGTACTCAGTTTGAGTCCTCTATTCGTACATTTCGTTGTGATTCTGCTGGTGAGTATTGTTCTAGTGCGTTCAGACAATTTCTTTCTGAGCAGGGCACTCTTTACCAGTCTTCTTGTCCTGGTGCCCATGCTCAGAATGGGGTTGCTGAACGCAAGCATCGTCATCTGATTGAGACTGCTCGCACCCTTCTTCTTGCTTCTCACGTTCCACCACAGTTCTGGGCTGAGGCTGTTTCTACGGCTGCCTATCTCATTAATATGCAGCCTTCCACTGCTCTTAAGGATGTTAGTCCTATAGAGCGTCTCTACTCTAGAGCCCCCAGTACGATCACCTTCGTGTTTTTGGCTGCACCTGTTTTGTCCTGCTGCCGCCTCGTGAGCGCACTAAACTGACAGCCCAGTCAGTCGAGTGTGTGTTTCTTGGGTACAGCTCTGAGCATAAGGGTTATCGTTGCTATGATCCTTCTACTCGACAGATTAGGATCTCACGAGATGTTGTCTTTGACGAATCTCGACCTTTCTTCTATCGAGATTCGGCTCCTCACCCTGCTTCCACCATCGAGACGATTTCCTGGTTATCTCTCCCTGACTCCTCACCCATTTCTCCCCTTTCCCCGCCTTCGGTACCTTCACCTTCTGTGTTGTCTCCTGCAGCACCGCCTCCTGCTTCTATGGCACCATTGTCTCGTTTCTCTGGGGTGCACTACTCCAGACGTCCTCGTCCTTCACCAGATTCCTCTCCTGGTCTCTTGCCGACACCGACGTCAGATTCATCCGATGATGCTCCTCGTTACGCCCTTCGTGATCGAGCAACTATTCGGCCTCCTGATCGTCTTGTTTTTACTTCGACAGCTCATGCTCTCTCTGTCACTGAGCCTAGTTCTTATCGTGAGGCTGCTTCTCATTCTGAGTGGCAGCTCGCTATGGCAGAGGAGCTTGATGCGCTTCATCGTACGGAGACTTGGGATATTGTCCCGACACCTGTGCACGCTCGTCCTATCACGTGCAAGTGGGTGTACAAGATTAAAACCAGGTCTGATGGTACTATTGAGCATTACAAGGCTCGTCTTGTGGCTCGTGGTTTTCAGCAGGAGTATGGTCGAGATTACGATGAGACATTTGCTCCTGTTGCTCATATGACCACTGTTCGCACTCTTGTTGCGGTTGCTTCTGTTCGCCGGTGGTCTATCTCTCAGCTGGATGTTAAGAATGCCTTTCTTAATGGCATCTTGCATGAGGAGGTTTACATGCAGCCACCACCCGGGTATTCTGTTCCAGCTGGTCATGTCTGTCGTCTTCGTCGTGCTCTTTATGGTCTAAAACAGGCCCCTCGTGCCTGGTTTGCGCGTTTTACCTCAGTGATCACCGCTGTCGATTTCACTGTCAGTGCCCATGATCCTGCTCTATTTATCCATGTCTCACCTCGCGGTAGGACACTGCTTCTTCTTTATGTGGATGATATGCTCATTACTGGTGACGATCCCTCGTTCATTGTATATGTGAAGCAGCATCTCAGTGAGCAGTTTCTGATGACTGATCTTGGCTTGCTTACATATTTTCTTGGGATTGAAGTCTCTGTCACGCCTGAGGGCTACTACCTCTCCCAACAGAAGTATGTCCAGGATCTTCTTAATCGATCTGGTCTGACTGATACTCGCACTGCTGAGACCCCTATGGAGCTCTCTCTTCAGCTTCGTGCTACTGATGGTGATCCTCTTGAGGATCCTACTCGGTATCGCCATCTTGTTGGCAGTTTGGTATATCTTGTGAGCACTCGTCCTGATATTGCTCATGATGTCCATATCTTGAGTCAGTTTATGGCTTGTCCTACTCATCTTCACTACAGTCATCTTCTTCGTGTTCTTCGCTACTTGCGTGGGACCATCTCTCGTCGCTTGTTTTTCCCTAGCTCCACCTCACTCCAGCTTCAGGCGTATTCTGATGCAGAGGCTGACCTGGGCTAGTGATCCTTCTGATCGTCGTTCTCTTTCTGCTTACTGTGTTTTTCTTGGCTCTTCCCTGGTTGCTTGGAAGACAAAGAAACAGACTGCAGTTTCCCGTTCGAGTGCAGAGGCTGAGTTGAGAGCTATGGCAGTTGTGACAGCAGAGATTACTTGGTTGAGATGGCTACTTGCAGATTTTGGTATCTCTGTGAGGGGACCTACAACTCTTATGACTGACAGTACAGGAGCTATCAGTATTGCCCGTGATCCAGTGAAGCATGAGCTCACCAAGCACATTGGTGTGGATGCTTCATACACTCGCTCCCAGGTGCAGGAGGGTGTACTTGCTCTTCAGTTTGTGTCCTCAGAGTTACAGATTGCTGACTTCTTCACGAAGCCACAGACTAGGGCACAACATTTGCATTTTCTCTCCAAACTCAGTGTGTGTGATCCACCATGAGTTTGAGGGGAGGGGTGTTAAGGATAGAATAGGAAATAGATTAGGACTGTTATTTGTTTCCTAATATGCATTGTATTCCTTCTATGTATCCCCCTTGTACCTCTATATATACTGCCCTTTGGGCCTCATGAATACACACACAATATTCATAACAGATGCGACCACCTCTTACTCGAACTTGTGCGTGCATGCGACCACCTCTTATTTGAACTTCTAAGCATCTTTCTCAGCTAGCACAAGTGAGCCTACTCTGATTCTTATTTGTTTTAATATGAATAGGATTCCTACTAATTGTTGCCCTGTTTGTTTCGTTTCCGTGTCTTAATCGGAATAGTACACAGAGAGGCCTCCATCCGGATACTAATTAAATTTTGTGAGAGAGAACCTAAACCTAGAGATGAAATCTACACTCACAAAAATCAACCGTGTAGATCTTTTATGTTTGCACTAATTAACATGAAAATTTTCGGACCATAAGAGCGAATGTGGTAGCTTCTTTTGCAATTCTTATTCCAAATTTCAATTTTAGGTTGGAATTCATATACAAATCCAACAATGAATTTTTATTTCAATTTTCAGTTTTACTTTGAATTTTGTATGGAAATCAAATAGCTAATTTTTTTATTTTTATTCCAAATTTTATTTATTTTTGTTGTACTTGACATGGACTTTTTCTTTTAATTAAAATCAAATTGCATATTTTATTTTTATTCCTAATTTTAGTTTTAGGTTGGAATTGGTATACAAATCCAACTATTAATTTTAATTTAATTTATATTTCAAATTTAGTTTTACTTTGAAATTCATATGGTAATCAAATTGATTTGGAATTCATGTAAAAATCATATCGCTAATTGTCCTTTGTTTTTTATTTCAAATTTCCATATTGTTGGATTGTGCATGATATGGAGTTTATTTTTATAGTTTTAGGTTAGAATCATATACAAATCTAACTAGTATTTTTATTCCAAATTTAAGATATTTAGGGATTTTACTTTACAGTTTGCATGGAAATCTACTTGTTAATTTTATCTTACTTTGTATTCTAAATTTCAGTTTTAGGTTGGAATTCGTATTAAAATCTAACTACTAATTTTTATTCCAAATTTTAGTTTTATTTTGAAGTTCGTATGGGAATCAAATTGTTAATTTAGTTTTATTTTTTATTTTGAATTTCAGTTTTAGGTTGGAATTCATATTCAAATCTAACTACTATTTTTATTTAATTTTTAATCCAATCTTAGTTTTACTTTGAAGTTTGTATGGAAATGAAATCACTATTTTTCTTTTATTTTTATTCCAAATTTATGTATTTTTATTGTATTTAGCATAGACTCTTTCTTTTAATCTAAGTCGTTATAACTTGGGTCCACTAGATATATGGCTAGATTTTTTGCTTTTTTGTTTGATTAAAGTGGAAATTTTTAGCCCTTGAAAGCAAACGTAGTGACTTTTTACTTTTATAATATAACTAGCAGTGTGGTCCACACCTTTGTGTGGCTAGATTAGTTTCAAAGTTTCTAGTATCAAATGATATAAGTTAGATATTTGAGAATATGTTTCCTTATCTCATGGATTATTTCAATTTTTAAGACATCATAAATATTGTAAATGATAATAGAAGTTTAAAAGAAAATATAACTTGAAGAATGTAATTGAAGTATGAGTTTGATAGAAGAAAATAATTGAGCATATTAAGTTGTTGATATTCTTTAAAACGTAATTATCTCCATTATGCATGGATCATGTAACTGCATATCTCTATTTTTCTTCCATTAGTTACTCTTTTCAAAAATATATGCATGCATATGTACCTATTTAATCTCAAAGCAATACATTGATTATATGTGCGGCAAATTATCTTATTAGTTTACATGATATTAGAGTATCTAACTCATACACACACCGATGCACCATAGGCGATCTATCTTGAATTTATAATCCCTCACATGCTAGCCACCCTACCGAATCATGTGTCTTCTATCATCTTGTCGCTACAATATTTCTACCTCAACCTCCAACGGTGTGCCCAACTCTTGATGTAGACCTCAACCTCCAACGGTGTGCCCACCATATAGTTATCTTCTATTTTTTCTCTAATTGTTGCTTAATGTAGACCGTTGCAACGTCAAACACGCATAAATGTGCACCTGTCGTTGATCCCTGCCAAGGACACCAATCACACTCTCACGAGTGACCCTAAGCCTATTCCCTATGGTTGCGCTATCTCTGCGTTTGTACGCCTGTGCTTCTATTTATATAGATGCATGCTGGGATATACACATGTATGATGTTATACGTGTTCAATGTTCCTCTTCTCTTGTGTCGACCGCTCATCTTCTTCGACGTTGGCCACCTTAATGTTATGGTTTTCTCACTAACCATGGCAACTTTGCATCTTCACTGATGCTAGCATGTCAGCTTTAGTCGCTGTCTAACGATATGGAGAATCTTTTTTGTCATCGTCGATGATGCCATCCTCCTTACCAATGATGGCACGCTTCTAACTACCTAATGGTTTCATATCATTATAGCTTATCTTTAATTCAAAGCTTTATCTCCTCTCTACCGAAGCTTTTTCATTATCAAGCTTATTTAGACACTGACTTCTTTAATAACGCTGATACTGACCACTCATCACCGTGGCCCTTAGCTCCTTTGACTCTAGCATTTCCCTCCAACGACTTTGACTATTAGCACGGCATTTTCCTTGTCGAATGGCTAAGTGGGCAATACAACATTATCCTCATCTTCCCACCATCACCTCTGCTCTTTGCTACCTAATGTGTCAATGTCTTCTTGTTAGATAAATCGACACCATTGCACTCTTTCATGGTCTCCTTTAATACTATGCATGCTATCCTAGCTATAATTTTTATTTTTATTAAAAAATTATTTTTTATTGGAGGTTGTTTGTAAATTAAATTGCTAATTTCATTTAAATTATTTTGAATTTTAGTGATTTAGGATTTGCATTGAAATTGTATGGAAATCAAATTGGAGTTTCTTTTGTTTTTTACTCTGAATTTCAATTATTTTATTGAAATTTATATACAGATCCAATTGCTATATTATATATTTTATTTTAAATTATAATTATTTAAGGATTTTACTTTGGATTTCATATCAAAATCAAATCGCTAATTTTATTATATTTTTATGAATTTTTCTTTATTTTAATTCTAAATTATATTTATTTATTGATTTTACTTAGTAATTCGAATAGAAACCATATTGCTAATTTTATTTAGTTTATTCTAAATTTTAGTAATTTAAGGATTTTACTTCGAAATTGTATGAGAAATAAATTACAAATTTTATTTTTTTATCTATTTCGATTCCCATTTTTTTAGTTGAAATTCGTATGCAAATCCAATTACCATTTTTTGTTTAATTTTTATTCTAATTTACAATTATTTAGAGATTTTACTTTAGAATTTATATCAAAATAAAATTACTAATTTTATTGTATTTTTGTTCCAAATTTCAGTTATTTTTTGTTAGAATTCATATACTAATTCAATTGATAATTTTTGTTTAGTTTTTATTCTAAACTATTTTATTTAAGATTTTACTTAGGAATTCGTATAGAATCAACTTGCTAATTTTATTTATGTTTTATTCCAAATTTTAATTATTATTTGGATTGTACTTGATATAAAATCTTTCTTTTAACCTAGACCATTACAATCTAGACCTGCCATGATGAACGGTATAGATCTTTCTCTTTTTCACTAATTAATGTGAGAATTTCTACCCTTTGAAAACCAATGTGGTGGCCCGTTTTGTCTTTGATTAAATAATACAATAGATAGATTAGCAAGTGGAGTGGCTCTTTTCAATGTCAGTCCGTCAGTACATATATCCAATGTAAAATTTATTTCATCTGCTTTAACTCTAAGCAGGGAATAGCCACTCTTTTTTTTTATGACGGCTTGATCTGATCTCCTTGCCTTCCCAGATATTTTTCCTCTTGTTTTTGCATCATCTTATTTTGTGCATTCAGCTCTCTCGATACCATGTTTCACGCTAATAACTTATCACATGATATCAGGACAATTTTATAGTATGATATTGTTGGATTGTCAGTTGAGAACTTGGATAACATTAGTCGTTGGCAGCGGTGGTGTCCACCGTCCAGCTTTACGTGGGCACCACGTTTTGTTCTACCCATAAAATACCTAATCCTCTGCAATGTAACTTGGCTTCGGTGGTTGTTACAATGGATAAGAATCAAGAGGCACTCACGTTGGCAAAGGCGCCTTCTAGAATATTCTAATCAAACCATTAGGGTTTGAAAGTTCAAACCCATTGCTTTTCTCTAGTGCTGCGGCCTCAAGTGTACGGTGCACCATGGCTTCAGCAGAAGTGGTTAGCATTGTAATGCGCGATTACGGCTGATATACTTAATTATCCTATAATTAACGATGTGTTTATCCCAATGGCATGAACTCAGTTGACTTCGTGTGTTTTGGTCTTTCTTAAGCTGGATAGTAGTATGCGAGAACTTGTAAAAGCGTGTGTACACACATCGCAAGTGGATGGACCAACCAATTCCCTGAATCTTTTTCTAATAAGACGCTGTGTAACTCTTCAATTGTGCATCACCATTCACCAGGTTCGAGACACTTGGAGATTTTGGTAATCTGGAAGCAAGTACCCTACTAGTTTCCTTCGCGAATTTCTTCTAATTTTCCTCAAAAGAGCAGAATTTATCTGTTTACCTACAAGTTCTTTCTTTTCTCATTTGATATCTCTCGGTCTTTCTGTAATAGTTGTAGCATAGACGGTTCATACTAACAACCATCTGTAATATTTTCACCGACGGTTATTTATACGAACCGTCTGTGATAAAGCAGGATATCACAGACGGTTCTTATTAATAACCGTCTGTGAAAATATTAGAGACGGTTCGTTATACAAACCGTCTGTGATAATGCAAAACATCACAGACGGTTCGTATTAATAACCGTCTGTGATAATTCACAGACGTTTATTTATAAGAACCGTCTGTGATATGTGCATTATCACAAACAGTTCGTATAACAAACCGTCTCTGATAATGCCATGACACTGATTCGTGGGCATCTCCCTTAGAATTCTAAACTCACCTGTCCATTCTCTCCGCATCGAACGGCAGGCACCGATTCCTCCCACCTCTTGCCGCTTATTAATTACCCCCTCTCCCTTTCACTGAGATGCGTGAGTTCTACCGGCTGCTCTTAGCTAGTTTATCAACTCCTAGTTTGTTTCTCAACGACGTCGACTACTGCCGTAAGCTAGTACCTCCATTGTGACACTACGATCGACTGCACAACACACTGTTTTCGTATAAGAGTGTCTTGTGCAGTCTCACCGTTGTGACACAAAGGTGACGCTACCACCGCCTCTGCTTCACTACAAGGCACAACGGAAGCAGCTAGCTACCAAGACGATACTCAAGTCGGCGTTAAGGACATCCAGCTCACACGCTGCTGATCTCTCCTTCTTCTATGTTTTTACCATGGGTTTGTAGAATTAAGATGTGTTTTTGCTATGTTCTTACTGTGTTAGGTAACCTACTCATTATCTTGTGATGCTGTAATGATAGATTCTAATGGAATGTGCTATTGTACTTGCTTGTTTTCAAAGGGCATAGATAACATTTCTTGAGGCTAACAAAAAAAGGAAAAATTTAGGTATAGTATGAACTATTACAAACGATTTTGTAGTATAAACTGTCTATGAAGGACTATCACAGACAGTTCTATATTACAACTGTCTGTGATGTTAGAATATTACAGATGGTTTTTACTTCGAACCGTCCGTGATGTTAGAGTATCACAGACGGCTTTTACTGTGAGGCGTCTGTGATGTTAGAATATCATAGACGGTTTTAGTTATAAACCATCTGTTTTGTATTTATCACAAACGGCTCACAAATCGTCTGTGATAACATCCGATTATCACTGACCCATAAATTCAGATGGTTCAGACAACCGTTTGTGATAACAGTTCTGAACCGTCTGTGATGACCTTTTTTATAGCAGTGTCTAAATCCTAATTCAACAAAACATCCATTTTTTAGCGTGCCTTAAGTTTATCTCAAAATTGTGTTCGGGGAATCTTGTTTACATTAGCATGTAAGGCATTAGGCACCATGAAGAGATATTTTTAGTGTAAAGTTAGTGTACAACGTTGTACACGTCAGGATCCACAATAAGTTTACCACAGAAAAGAAAGTTTAAACATAAAATACTGCCTTATCAACGTCCATCATGCGAAAACAATGCCACGAATCTCAAACTGTATAAAAATAATGATGATGAGTAAGAATCTACAGAACGAAGGGCAACTCAGCGTGAGCACCAGCCAGTCACGAGTGTGTCAATGATTCTGATTGAACCACTATCTAGCATTATTCTTGTAAATAAAATATAAACAAAATTATTTATGCATATAGTAGAAGAAGATATAACATTGCGCAAGAAAACAAAACAAAAAAATGTAAGTGGGAAAATAGAGAGAGAGATGGTGCACGTCCACTACCACCAGTCTATCCATGCAAACAAGCAGACAAATGAAAAAAGAAAAGAAAAAAAGCAGCTTGGCGTGAGCCACCGGGGCTTGTCACAAGTGGCGCCTGAGCGACATGCCGCGATGGCGTTCGGGCTATAAATTGAAAGCTACCTGGGCGTATTCAAGGCTAAATAACGACAAGAACGACTAGCTCTTCTTCAGTGCAGGTCTACGTGGTAGGATGGATAACAAATTAGCAAGCAAGAAAGATCTGAAGAGCAGAAAAATGGCAAGGAGCTCATTCAAGTTTGCTCAAGTTGTGTCCTTTGTGTTCATCGAACTGTATTTTAGAATCCACTTTGCTTTTTTTTTTGTGTGTGTGTCAAATCGGTGTCACTTTAGTTCATCTTTCATTTGGGTAATAAGATGGTCATTCGGAATATAGCGTACCACGTTAACCGTCCCACTGACTTTAGCGCGCTAGAATGAGTGACATAATGATCAAGTTTCAGAACCACCGATGCAATTTACTTCAAGCGGTATAGAGACATTGCCCCAACAATTTTTTGAACTAAATATGATGCAAGTTGTAGCTCATTTAGCTAAAGATATAATTTTGCACCTTACCGTGTTAAAATGATTTGAGCTTTTGTTTTTTTCCTGTCACTAATATTATTTTCCACCCTCTTACAAGTTACACCACCTGCTTTATTCAGTATTTTTGACTAGTAGGTCAGTAGACAGAGAGAGACAATAAAGCCAACAGAAATCCCAAGCAAGACTGAGGGGGAGAGAGATAGAGAGACAGATAGAGGAGACTTTGCAGAAGATAGAAGCAAGGTGAGGAGGAGGCAGCGAGGGAGGAGGGTTGCCGGTAAGGGGACATGCTCCCTTCTAATCTCACATGTCTCCTCTCTTCCCCTCTCCTCTGACTTGCTTCTCTTTAGTCTTTCTAATTTGTGGTTTATTTCTTCTCCGTGGTGTGAGCTCTGTTCCTATCCGAGCTGGTTTCTTGCATTGCTGGCCGTTTCCTGGACTCTTTGCCTGATTTGTGGTGTCTTTCTTGGTGGATCTGACTGGTTTCTTGGTTGTCGAATTGGTTTTGGGTTGATACGGTGCTGAGATTTCTGGGTTCATTCTTGAGTGGAACAAGTGAGGTGGGTGTTGCAGTGTGGTCTATGTTCTAAGGCATACCAGCTTCTTCAATTTGATAAAGCATGTCATATATAAGTTATTTGTTTCTAATTGTTTGTGGTGTCGGTTCTTGTGTTCTGGACTATGTAGTTCTTGTGAATTCACAGGTGTTGCTGTGTTAGTTGTCTGGTTAGTTTGTGGTAAAGGGGCTAGTGAGGTGAATTGGATGGAGAATCTTGTAAGGCTGTAGCTTTTGTTGGATTCAAGTAGAATTTAATTGGTTTAAAATTTTTATTATTACTTATATACACACACTAAAATCTGATTGGTGGAGAGGAACTAGGATTCAGATGGCAAGTCAGTTGTGAACTTGTGATTTACAATTGCTTCAAGAAATCAAGTCGGTTTCAGAATGATTATTGTATGGAAATGTTAAAACTGGAAGCGGGAAGGAAACCAGTTGCCTTATGATTGAGCGATTCGGATTTGGCTAGTGGCGAGCTAACAAATCATGTAAGAATTTATCTCATCACATAGTTTGATTGCTACTTGTTGCATGAACGATCAGAGTTTCTGAGGGAATGACCACTTCGATGCGTAGTACTGATGTGAAAATTTAGACATGTCTAGCATATACATGGGTCAGGACAACATTTGACATATTCCCGATGATATTGCAAGTTCTACTCTCGTACCTGACTGTCTATTTTGCTGTCCTTTAGTTTTCGTGCAACTAGAGTTATAACACCTACTGTGTCCCTCTGGCAGAAAATGGCACAACAATGATTCAATTTGGTCATCAAATGCCTGATTGCGACTCATCAGCTACCCAATCTACTAGCGAATCTCCTCAAGAAGTGTCTGGAATGAGCGAAGGAAGCCTTAATGAGCAGAATGATCAATCTGGTATGCACTAGACTCACCGAATATCCCTTTGCTGCATTAGTACAGAATCCTGTAATATCATCTCTCATGCTGCAAATAAACAATGGGATAGTCTAAAAGGAAGATATTGATGGTTGCAAACCTTGTGTGCATTTATACAATCAAAGTTATATGACATTTCGTTTCTTGTACTAATGCTAGGTAATCTCGATGGTTACCCGAAGAGTGATGAAGGTAAGATGATGTCGGCTTTGTCTCTGGGAAATCCAGAAACTTCATATGCGCATGCAAAACCTGACCGTGGTCAGCCCTTCGTAAGTTACAGCTGCGGTTGCACAAACATTGACTAATTTATAAATTCCAAATGTTTGTTGATTGGCAAGCCTGTGAGTTATGCAAGATGCTTACCTTTTCAGGCCATATCATACCCGTATTCTGATTCGTTCTATGGTGGCGCAGTGGCGGCTTATGGCTCACATGCTATTGTAAGTGATCTTTATGCTATCCAGGCTGTTCTTTCATTAATTTCGTGTACTTTCTGGTTCTGGCCTTTATTTTCTGTGCTTGACAATGTTGCTGATTTAACTTTTTGGTGCCAACTATTGGGATTTTTACGTGCACGCGTGTGATTTAGGTATTTTGCGCTGTTAATTGGAATGACTGTTGAGACAGACTCAACGTAATTGTAGGATGTATGGCACAATTAGAGAGGGTGAATAATTGTCTCCGCTTTTTAGAACCTGAAACCAAAACTAAAAGCAGAAGAAAAGCAATCTAAATTACTGGATGTAGATTACGATCGCAAGATGCTGGTTCGCTCGCCTGTGCTCGACGAACGCTACAATCGTCCGACCGCTCCCTTCAATCGCTCGCTACGACCACCGACGCACGTAGTCGTAATCTTTCTCTGCTCGAAGACTTCAGCCGCTCGAACGCTTCGATCGCTCGAACGAGTACACACTGGAGACAGAAGACAAACGATGCTCAGAAAACATGTCGCTGATGCCAGCAAACTTTTCTTGGAATAGATCTGATATATTATTTTTGTATCATGGATGTAGTTACAAAGTGCCCTCACGGCACCCTTAAAAGCTCTCTCGATGAAAGCCCTTTAAAAACCCACACAAACTTTCTTCCCAAAAGTCCTACCAAAAACCACACGTTAACTCTTAGCCTCTCCTTGCTTTTATAGGCTAATATCTAAGCCGTGTCCGCCTTAAACATGAAAACACAACTCTATCTCTTCTTCAAATCAAGGGACCGGAAACCCTATCTAACACGAGTTTTACCATATCTCTAAACTTTCCCTTTATGGATTCCTTCCATAATGTCTCCAATCTCACCACGTGACGACGTCTTCAAGACCACACCTCCTGTAGCTTCACGTATCATCACGTGCTCTAGCGTGAGCCCGATCACCTCGTATGACATCTCGACCACCTGGATCTCATATTACCCCATCCTAGCCCCGATCGTCCTCGTCACCGACCGTAACCACCTCCACACATCATCTACATTTGATCTCCACGTGCTCCAACATGAGCCCAACCACCTCGCGTGACATCCCAACCGCCTGGACCTCAGATTTCCCCTTCTAGTTTCGGTCATCCTCATCACCAACCATATTGTCTTCACACTCACCTGCACATGCAATGGCCAAAGAAACTTTCTCCCGGTATAAGTTCTCCACAGCTTGACCGACATCAGCACACACACCATTGTCCATCCATAGACAAAAACAAAACTATCTACGACCAATAACCAGGTCGTCCATGACCACAAACTCCATCTCTTACCGCAAAGCAGCTCTAGACGACTCAATACGACCGTTAGCTCAACAAGTACTCGAAAACCATAAGTACTCGGGAAATACCATCGCTCCGCTCAAAATACTCGAGAATAACAAGCATCGCTACTGACCAGAACCATTGAGTACCGACTACCGAGTACCGATTACTTACCGCAAGTCTCTAACAACTGATCACAACACCTACGACAATTGAACACCGACCATCGAGTACCGAGTCCTTCCGATTACCGAATACTACAACCATCTGACCACCAAGCACCAGCCAGTCATCCCACTGGTCTAACACGAGTACTCAAAGATCACAAGAAGTGAAGCACTCGTACCAACAAAGAAGTCTACGAGTACCGACCGTGAAGCCTACGACAGCCGATCGCAAAGCTTTCGACTACCGATCGCGTGGTTTACGACAACCGACCAGAAAACCGAAGACAACGACCGCAGACTATGAGTTCTACGAGTAGGACAGCAGTCTGCGAAGTCTACGACCATCGATCGCAAAATCTACACTATCGAGTACAAAGTGTACTACTATCGAGTATGACCAGTAAAGTCTACGACCATAAAAAAGTAGTATAGCTACGATTACCTTTAGTGGTCATTCTATCGTAATCGAAGTCAAACATGGTCGAAGCCGGACGTGGTCGAAGTTTGTCATGGTTAAAACGTCGTGGTCGAGTTGCCATGGTCGAAGTCAGGCGTAGTAAAAAACGGACGTTGTCGTTCTTCGTAGTCGTGTTGTGTTGCTCGTACTGTCGTGGTCGAAAGCCGCGGTGGTCGAAGTCCGTCGTCATCAAAGTTATGTGGTCGTAAACGACTCTAAGTGGTCGTAAACATTAGTTGGGCCATCACTCTTTGAGGCCGAAGCCAGCCATGCGATCCTCCTATGCCAATCGAGTGACGTCCAATGTTCCAATGCTAGTTGGACACCGTCCGATACTCCGTTGCTACTCGAAAACCGTCCGATGCAACTCGGACCCAATCGAACTAGTTCGAAACTACTCGAAATAGACCAAAACCACTAGGAGCAGACGAAAACCACTCGTACATGACCGAAACCACTCGTAGCAAAGCAAAACCACTCGAAGCAGGCCAAAACCACTCGGAATAACCACAACCACTAAGAGCAAACGAAAACCACTCGGAGCAACTCAGAACTGAATGAGATCACTCAGGTTCAAGACCTTTGACTGTAATCGACCGAAACTTTCGCAAACGCAAATTCTAAAGCAATCTAAATGTCAATTATTCATCACTACTTTTAATCACAACCACCACATGATCTAACAATAATCGCAATTACTTACTGCCAATTTCACCTCAAGTCAGGTTTTACTATGTTAAGGCCCTGTTTGGATCAGTTTCAGATTCTTAAAAACCAACTATTACTTCTAGTTTTTAAAAGCTAGTTTCTAAGAAAAACTGATGGGGTGTTTGGATCCCCTAGTTTTTAAAAGCTGGTTTCATTTATAATTGGTGCTAATAGACTATTATACCCTTACATTTATTGCTCTTGAACAGCACATTAAAAAGTCTGCGCGTGGTCTTTAATGAGGGTAAATGGGTATTTGTGCAAAAAAACTGGCAAAAGCTGGGTATCAACAGCTTCTTGGTTTTTAAGAATCTGGTAGGTAGATTTTAAAAACTGCCCCAAAAACTGGTCTGTTTGGATCCCACCCAATTTCCAAAAGCCAGATTCTTAAAATCTGGGTGGATCCAAACAGGCCCTAAGGCAGCATGCCAGCGGCTATTTTTGATCTATGATCTCATTGTCATCCTCCTGCTGTGGCTTGGTTTTCTTCGTTTTGCTAAGTCCAATATGTTGCCATTCGATATTGCAAACTTATCTTTGTCTCATTCAAATAATTTAAACAGATGCACCCCCAGATTGTGGGCATGGTATCATCCTCTCGAGTGCCGCTACCAATTGAACCAGCTGCTGCTGAAGAGCCAATTTATGTAAATGCAAAGCAATACCATGCAATTCTCCGAAGGAGACAGTTCCGTGCAAAGTTAGAGGCTGAAAATAAGCTGGTGAAAAGTCGCAAGGTATTTCTCGCTGTTCCTGACTACATTCTATTAGAAATTCTTGAGAGAACTACCACTGGGCCCTTTTTATGTGGATTTGTGACAATTTCATATTCTACTTTCCTATACTACTGGGTCCTTTTTGCTGCGGATTTGTGGCAATTTCATCTTCTACTTTCCTATACCACTGGGCCCTTTTGCTGTGGATTTGTTACAATTTCATCTTCAACTTTCCTTTTGCTGTATAAATTTTAGTTGATACACTCCAACGTAACATGTATGCATCTTTTCAGCCGTACCTTCATGAATCCCGGCATCAACATGCAATGAAGAGAGCTCGAGGAACAGGCGGGCGATTCCTCAACACAAAGCAGCAGTCTGAGGCTTCTGGTGGCGGCACCATAGATACCCAACCCAGTCGTTTCGCTACGAGGTCTGGCCATACTGGTGTTCCCGCAAACGGTGGCCTGTTCGCGAAACACGAGCACAATTTATCATCCGGTGATCTCCATTATCATGCGAGAGGGGGCGCTTGAGGAGGCAACAGCAGATCCACGCCGTTGCTCCCATGGCAAATCATCCTTGGCTTATGTGTGGTGCCCAGCAACTGAAGACTCACTGCTCTGTGAACTGAATTTGGGTGGTTGTGCAACTGTAAGTAGGGTATTTGACGATCGTTCCGTTCTACCTCTGCGTCTTTGGGTTTGGACTCTGGAGAGGATGCAGCTGCTGCCAGTTCCCCGATCATGCTGGACTTGTGGCAAGTTAGTACTACCAAACTGGCAACTGTTTCCTGTCACTTGTGTGAGGTAATAACACCTAATAACCATTCTGTATGGTACTACTATCTACTAATAACCATTCCCTGTGTGATGCCTTGGTGTTCTTTTTTTTCCTGGGCCATGATGGTGTTGCTTCGGAACTATGTCATGCAGTGCCTACAGTTTCTTCTTTGATGTCCCGTTGCCCTGGATGAAATAGCACACGCCGAACTCCCTCCCTCAGCCCACCTGGCCATATCCAATAGGCAGCCCGCTTCGCTTTTGTCCGAAACAACCACCCCATTGGCCCGCGAGGCTCACCGCGACGCGCACGGCTCCCTGGACCGCCCGCACCACCACCGGCTCCCCACCCCACGGCCCCGCGATCGCGAAGAAGCTGCGCTTATGGCTAAAAATAAAAATACATTATAGTTAGTTGAAATTTTATTGTAACTGTAGATGATTTGTTTGGCCCAATTAAATTTAAAAATAGAAAAAAAATATGTTAGCTCATCTCGGACAACGCAAACGAATATGAGAAAAAAGAACCGACAAAAAAATTAGAAAAAACGAAAATTATAAAAAAAAATAAAAAATAAATTAAAAATTAAAAACTAAAGCTGAAACAAGCAGGCCTAAGCCGAGCCGTGGCGCACCGTCGACCCGGCACTGGCATCTCCCCACGCGGCGCACGCGCGTCGTGCGTCGTTTTCGTTCGCTCCGCGCGGGCGGCGCCTGGCGGGAGCGCGGCACCCACCGATTTGCGCCCCGTTTCTGCGGGCAGGCCAACGCGGGATGGATTCGGGACGGCTCTTGTCAGCGTCAACTTTCGGTTTAGTGATCCGTACGAGGGGGAACCCGGCGGAAGTTTCCCGGCGGCGCGCGAGGCGTCTAGAACGATTCCTCTTGATAGCGTCACACCAAAGTCGAGAACCGAGGGAGGCCACTCGGCAACAGTACGTCAGGAGCCAACTAATGGCCAACCAAAATCATAGTGTTATAGTAAATTGTTTTTAAACAATATATTTTTTAAATATAGATCTACATTATATCGATTTCAGCTATATCAGCTAAAATCATATACAATTATTTCTGTTTTCTTAATTCCTCTTACGAACAATCATAATTCAAAAATCATAAACTAAAAAAATAATAAACCACAGGCAAAAAATCCAACTGACCTCCTACCGCTACAGTGTAACCAGAGGAACTTCGACTGTTCCTTTCATGGCGTCCATGCTCTGGATTGCGTCATATATGATCCAAGTTTCATGGAGTATAGCATTGTCATCCAGCTCACAGAATAAAGAATACCTGGGGCATCAATTCCTGGCTAATTATGGTTGTGATCAAAATGGCTTGAGCTTTTGGCTTCAGCTTATTTTTGCACTATTCATAAATTTCGTCTTTTTCTGAACTTTTGGCTTTTTTTTAGTTTTTTTACCGGTTCTTTTTTTCCTCGTATTTGTTTGTATTATACGTAATGGGCTAACATGTTTTTTCTATTTTTAAATTTTTTTAAATTTAATTATGGTAAATAAGCCTCTGTCAGCTACAGTGCTTTTTTCAGCCAGCTACAGTGTTTTCAGCCATAAGCCACGGGCTTTTCAGCCATTTTGATCACAACTATATTCTGTGCCTGCTTTTTCCATGATTAGTTTGCGCCAAATCAGGAACACTTTTTGCAAGAGACTGAAATCAACAACTCGTTCCCTCAAGGAAAAAAAAAGTCCAGCTTCAGTTTTTATAAACCACATGATCAAGGCGGCATGAATGCGAGCTTCCATCCATTCGCTTTCACGAGGTTCCCGCCATGTGCAGGTACCACAAAAATCCAAATAAGTGAAAGGGAGATCGACATTTATGTTAGACGTTTAGGTATAAACCCTTTTATAAAACTACAAGTCTCTGTACGGACCTATTGCAAAATTTCTATACGTGCCACGAAGTAGATAGATGGATGTCATGTGGTACCGATCGCTCTTAACCCAACTGATCAAAGTATTTGGTTTGCTTAGGTGATAAGCGACGCAGGTGGCCCCTACAGCAACGCAAAATTATTCCCCCTTCCCGGCAACCGGCAGCGTCGCACAACGAATTCCGCCGTGCCGAGCCCAATCATCCGACGTCAAGTGATCTCTCTCGTACGTTGCTCCAGAAAACACGGCCTAGTACTACGGCTAGACCTGGGCAAACGGAGCGGGCCAATCACGTCAGTTGGAGGTATGATACTATGATCTAGCTTAGACACAGTGTAATATAAACAATGCATAGATGGAGCGGGCCTAGTCTGATTGGACGTGATGTGCTTAGATTGGCACCTTAGTATAGCTGACTAAGCTGGTATGATACGCACCATAACTCATGTGTGCTAAAATTACTCGTGGTTAACAGTTACTGTACCCTTCTGAACGCGAACGGATGACTTAGCAGTAAAATTATTTATGACTAGTAGTAAAATTTCCTACGACTGACGGTAAACATACTTACGACTGATAATAAAATTACTTATAACTGATAGTAAAATCAACCAATCAACGATAGTCCACTTGGTTAAGTATGCCTGAACCAACCTGGTATTCGTTCATGTCGTGTCTAGATTAGAGACATGATAATTTATTGATCGTGCTTTATTCAGATCCGTGTGCCGTGCCGTGCCGGACGCCCCTACGACTCGCGATCTCATCTTCTTCACCTGGTTATATAAAAAACCGAGCCCACGAAACGATCGCTGGCAAACCCAGCCGAAGTAGCCGAAAACGAAACGCCCACCGCTTCCCCTCCCCACCGCACCGCGCCTCCGTGCCGCGAAGGCACGCACCATACGCCGCGAAGGAAAAACTCGCTCCTGCTTCCACCAAGAAACTCACCGCGCTGGTAGACTGGTAGGTGCCGCCCCACCAGTGCCCTCCCAAACCATCGCTGTCTCGATAGCTCTGTGCTAGCCGCTGCATCCACCAGGAGAGAGCTCGATCTTCCCTCTGGATCTGCTCGGGGAAGTGATTAATTGGAGGGAGGGAGACGAATACGGCGGTGGGGATGTTGCAGCTGCTGATGGCGCTGGCCTTCTCGGCCGCGCCGCTGACGCTGTACGTGCCACCGGTGCGGAGCCTGAGCCTCTTCGTCAAGGCCATCGAGGCCGTCTGCCGCGACTGCGCGCCGTACTCACACGGCGCCGTCGTCCGCTTCCGCCTCGGCCTCTCCCGCATCCTCCCCGGCCTCGCGCGCGCCCTCCGCTAGGCGCAACAACAACACGGTGACGCACGGATTTTCTGCCTGTAGATACATGTATGCTACACACGCACGCCCGCTCGTGTAGTTGTGATCTTCTTGGCTCCTTGCTTACTTTTCTTCGCCCTTTGATGGTGGCTTCTACATAGTTTTCTCTTCCTTTTGGGGGGGGGGGGGGGGGGGGTTGGATGTAGTATGTAGTGAGGGAAAGGTTAATAATATGTCCAAAGGGGAGTTTTGCGAGAGATCGTGAGGAGCTAGTGTGCCTGTGTGGGAATGTGAGATAGTCCCCAAGGATTTGATGTGCTGTGTATAAACCATAGCTGGGAAAGTTCGTGTTCTTGTCGTGCTGCTTCAGTTTAGAACTTGGGATGGAATGGAAGCCTTTTGACTCTCTTGATTCGATCAGTGTTCCATTTCTGTATGTGTAATCCGCAAAGGAAATGGCAAGAACTCTTGCAATCTTTCTCAATGTTTCTAGGAAGCAATAGGCAGGAAAATGGAGGGGAAAAACCCAACAGTTCTTGTGACCGATTGATTACGGCATTTGGTTTGACGAGTTGGCAAAGACGCGTTCTCTAATGCAAACGATTGTGACCTTTCGCCGACCCGGTGATTCAGTAGTATAGTTTCTGTAACCATTATGCCTCGCTGGCCGTTCGCACGTTTCAGCACGAGGTCGCACAGTCGCGCGATTTCCCATTTGGCCAACTCTTGGTGTGCCAATGCGCCAACAATGATAAGCCCAAATGGTGTTAAAACTTTGGAAGAATAGACCGTACTGATATCTTACATCCGGATAACCAAGTGCTTCCGATTTGCGCGGTATTTTACATCAAAACTACCGGACTCGTCGACTTCTACAATGCTCTACGCGCGTGGGATGTAGGGATGAAAACTGAAACGCGTAAGCTTGTAGAGTGGACACGTCACCTAAGCATTTTATTATTCCATCGCAGCAGCAGCAGCAGCAGCAGCAGCAGATTTCGACGCGTACTGGTTGTTACTTTGATGTATTTTCGTTTCTGCGTGGCCTCATCGAGGACTGAGCTTTTAGCTCAGTGGTGAAGACTTGCCGTCGGACTGTCTCACGTCCGGGCTCAATCCTAAACAGTGCCCTCCAGAGAGAGAGATATACGTGTGCGTGCAGCGGTATTGCACGTGCCTGTGTTCCGGAGACAGTGAAACCTTCGTTTAAAAGTCACTACTGTACTAGTTAGAGATCTCTATGTTACGATAGAGTCATAAAAATGGTGAGTCGAAACTTACTGTTTGGTTAATTTCACACATCAAACATTGGAGAACAAGTGACAAAGAGAGAAGGGTGACTAAAATGCGCGAGAAGATAGAAAAAGTGAAGAGGGTGGACGATTGTATCCTGAGAGAGAAGAGAGACGAATGGTTCAGATCAAATCGGATGACTGTAGAAAGATGAGAGGAGAACACACCAACGGCCACCAACTCCTTTTTCTCTATCTACCCCTTTATAATACACCAAAATTTTCTTTATTAAATCCACCCCCTCAACCACCCTCACAGTCATGCCTAATCTAAGTCCACCCAGATTTGTGTAAAAAAGTAATCCAACTTCATACAAATGAATGGCATGGATCTCTCCTCAAACCTTCTTCTCTTACTCATTGAAGATCCTAAGGCCAAAATCATTTGGATCATGCACATCATTGAACCCAGAACTGCTTGACGGCCTCCTCTTCCCAATGGTCCTCTCCACACGCACAGCTTCACACAACTGCTCTCCCGCCCCACCCGCCGCCACCTCCTTCCCTCCCCACCCCGCATCTCCCTCTCCCCATCCAGCACCGCCTCCTCTTCCGCCCCCACGCGCCGGCGCCTCCTCCTCCCCTCCCCACCTGCCGCCGCCGCCTCCTTCCCTCCCCACCCCGCATCTCCTTCTCCCCATCCCGCACCACCTCCTCTTCCGCCCCCCACACGCCGGCGCCTCCTCCTTCCTCCTTTTCTTTCCCTCCCCACGCGCCGTCACCTTCAGACGACGAGATCCTACGGACAGACGAGGAGGCCGGCGCCGCTGCGGCGTCGGCGGCGGAGAACACGGTGAGGGCGTCAAGGTTGTTTAAATAAACAAGTTTATTCATTTTATTCTTGCACGTCATGGAAGATTGGTCTTATGCTTCTGCAGTTCTGGCGGCGGTGTGAAGGACGCGACGACCTAGCAGGCGGGCAAGCAACGACGAGGTGTGGGGACGACCTCGGAAGGACGGATCCAGAGGAGGAGGAGGCGCGGCTGGCTCGGGGAGGAAGGGGGCGGAGGAAGGAGGAGGCGCGGCTGCGGCGGGGGAGAGGAAGGAGGCGACGGCGGGGGCGGCGCCGGTTGGGGGCGGAGGAAGGAGGAGGGAACCGGAAGATCCGGGCTGTCCAGATCGAGCTGGACGACCAATTCCACGTACGAATTCACCACCTCGACAAGATTTAATTTTCTTTTGAGCTATACCTGCGGGTGCAAGATCTAATTTTGGGTGTGGAATTGGGCATGTTGCACAGTACAAGGATGTGGACGAGGAGTTCTTGCAGAGGGTCACCGAGAACACGAGGCGCTACATCGGCATATTCGCGGAGGCCGTGGACGAGCTCATGCCGGAGCCCACGGAGGCGTTCACCGTCGATGAGGACCGGGACATCTTGATGACGCAGCGTGTGAACGAGGGGGCTGATGGCAGCGCTGATGGCACCGACCCTCTCCAGAGGATGCTGCCGGAGATCAAACGGTTCTTGTGAGTATACTGCCCCTAAAAACTCCTCATGGCACTTTGTTTCAGGAAAATTTGTTAGCAAAATGGACTGGTGATTGTGATTCACATGGAAGGAAAAGAGTCTCACATGTTCTGAAGTTGAGCAAGCAAATTATTGCTGAATTACAGAATTTAAACAGTTCTTTCAAAGATGCTGCGCGATGTGCGCATAGGTGCTTTAGGCATATCTGGTTTGGTAGACCATGTTAACAATAGTAGCCTTCCCCAGCTGACTGGTTGAAAGAATTCGTACATGTCCTGCAATAGTTTGTGCTTCCATGGATATTGTATAATGCAATGTGATAAGCATTCTGATGTGATCTGGACATTTGCCACCTTATGTTCTTGCTAGAACTTTCTTTGTGCTCTTATATATGCTTTTTCTAATGCTATCCGTTGATTGGGCTGCGTTGATCTTTTATCTAAAAGTGAAGTGTTTTTTGACATTACAGTGAGGTTTACATCAAGGCATTCTCAAAGGTGACTCCACTCACCATCAGGCAAGTGAAGGCATCCAACATCGGGCAGCTTGTGAAAATATCTGGAATTGTGACTCGCTGCTCGGATGTGAAGCCCTTAATGCAGGTGGCTGTTTATACATGTGAAGAATGTGGTTTTGAGATATACCAGGTATTTTATCTCGTTTTAGGTTCTCATTTCTGATATGACTATTCGTCAACCCTTGTGACAAATCTTCCTAGACTGGTTCAGAACGTAGTACTCTTGAGAATGTTAGACAGCATTCTTCCTAATACATGATAGAATCAAGTGTACTGTTGTGAGTACCGAGCTGCACATTGTGGATTTGTCGTTGCTTGTTTCATGCATATTAGTATATAAATTGAACTTATTGTTGACTTGCTAAGCATTGCACGGTCTGCAATATGAGACGTGAATCTTAATGAATCTGATTGTTCGTTTTATTTTTTTACAAATTTTATCTTGTTTTGTATTTTACTGTAGCGTTAGCACGGGCACACTACTAGTATATAATAGTAGAGATATAGGAGGTGTGTGTGTGTGTATATATATATATACATATATATAGGAAAAATACATTTTACTCCCGGGTGTAATTACACCCACCTCTAATATACCACCTAAATAAATTTGAAATACTCATTTATCACTTTAGGTATACTCATATACTAATTATAAGATATTCTAATGTGAACCACACGAAAAAATTGCAAGGGAGTCCATAGTTTTTAGCGTATTTTGTAAATACCTTTATATACGTACATAAAAAGGAGTATGTTGAAAAAATATACATACCACCTCTGAAAAATTGTTCATAACACCTATATAGTCTTAAATACTCGTATACTACATGTACATACTCCTCATTACGCGAGATACTCCCTACGTTGTGAGATACGACATAGGGTGTAATTACACCCGGGAGTAGAAAAGACGAGTGTTTCATGCACCATGGTGCCTAGGCACCAATATCAATACCCGTTGATTTGCTTCGAGATTCGCAACGTTTGATATGGGTATCTTCATATACCCATAAAAAAGTATATTTGAGATGTCAAACTCCGAAAAAATTTAAATTCAACTTCAGTTTAATTAATTTGAACTATTTTTATGATATATACTCACTGTAGTTGCATTGAACTCAAAAGTAGTTCAAACTAATTTGAACTGAGTTCAAAACTTATTTACCATAAATATATCAAGGGTATAAAACATTTTCATACCCAAACTCAAAAAAATTATCAATCATACACGTGTATCGGATGTTGGTGCCTAGGCACCATGGTGCCTTATGTAATTATATATATATATATATATATATATATATATATATATATATATATATATATATATATATATATATATATATATATATATATATATATATATATATATATATATATATATATATATATATATATATATATATATATGCGCGCGCGTCCAAACCCCTAAAAAAACGGCATGGCCTCATTGGCACCGTTGACTTGTACCAGTGGCACACGGAGAAGCAAGGGCGGCGAAATGAATAACGGAATCACGTCTGTTCCAAGTGCTGCTTGCTCTCACTCGGACACGGGCCGCCTCTCCAGGATCTCACGTTCGCCCTTTGCCCTGGAAAAAGTGTGCATTTTGCACCCAAATACGCAGTCAAAACTTGGAACGCAGCAGTTCCGTACACGGGAAATCACTCTTACTGGATGCAGGATTACTACGAAGTTCCTACGAGAATCATCGATAAAAGTTAGAACTTTTCAAAGAATTGTTCCACCACACGCAACACCCGATCTCTCGCAAGTGGCACCGACGCCTAGGCCTAGCGAACGGTACTGATTCGTCCAACAGACTTCGAAATAAACACCCTGGTTTAGTCTAGAACCAGCATGATAAAGTGATCAACATACGATTAGTCACATGAGCCAATATGGTAGAAACACCCACCAATATCATCCTCAAAACTTTACGACGTATTGAATATTAGTGTATATCATATGACGAAGTCATGGACTACTGTCTAGAGACTTCGGCTCAGCAGAGGACTATTGTCTAGAGACTTCGGCTCAGCAGAGGACGTGCCCAAGAAGAAACCCTCCGTGCGCTTTCCGGCTAGATCGGGCAAAGTACTGTCGCCAATTTATGTCGGATTGATTCTTTAACTAGACTTAAAGTATCATAACACGTATCGTAATTGTCGTAGGGTGGCCCCCACCTAAACCCAGCAGGCCTGTCAGGAGATTATAAGGCCCAGAATAGGCCATGTGTAATGATATAACTGCCCCAGAAGGGATAACCAGATGTAAGGGTATAACTGTAAAAGCACTCCTCATGTGCATATATATATATAAGGGCAAGCCATGGGGAGGACCCAGGCCATGACACTTATCTTCATCACTCTCCACTACCATCTCTCTCTCTGTTTGGTCTGTAGCCACAACAGTTGGCGCCGTCCGTGGGGGGACGAAGACAAACCTGAAGACCGAAGAAAAAGATGGCACCGAAAAAAGCTTCCTCAGCGGCGGCGAAGGGAAAGAAGGCGGCCGGGCCGGAGCGTCGTATGGGTACCAGAGCTTCGGCATCGGCAGCGGCGGACGCGGGTGGCGAGGCAGGCGCGGTGGCCGGAGACGTCGACGTTCGCGCGGTGACGACCAACCCCGTCACCGGCACAGCGACGACCAACCCCGCCATCGGCGTTGCGAGGACGGACCCGGCGGTCGAAGACGCCGACACGGGTGCGGCGACAACCGACCCCGCCGACGCGACGACAGCCGACCTCGCCGCTCCTACTGCAACCCTCGCCAGCGGTGCGGACCGGGCGGTCCGAGGTAGCCACGACGGAGCGACCGGCAGCTCGGGACCCCGCGACGCGGTCGTCCCCGCGCCGACCCGCCCGTCGGAAGCACCGGCGACCCCGCCCGCGCTGGGGATGGAAAGCGCCCTGCTGGCGGCTCTCAACGCGTTCCAGCGGGAGCTGGGGGACCTTTGCGGAGCCGTCAGAGATATACAAGAGGCTCGGAGTCAGCCGGCTGCGCCAGCAATCGCGTCCGAGCCCGCGCAGGAAAGGGCGCGAAGCCCCCACGTCCAGCCGCGTGCCGCTGCGACGCGTGGATCCGGAGTCCCCGCTCTCGACGGGGCTGCAGCAGGCGGCATGGCCCGAAGACTTCAAGTTCCCTAGCGCCATCGACTCGTATAAAGGCGACACGGACCCCCGTGAGTTCGTGCGCGTATACGAAACCGCGATCGAAGCCGCGGGCGGAGATGACACCACGAAGGCAAAGGGACTCCCCCTCGCGCTACAAGGAGTGGCGCTCTCTTGGTTTTTTACCATAGAGCCGGGCTCCATCTACGCGTGGGAGCAGCTCCGCGTCCGCCTCCACAACAACTTCCAAGGAAACTACGTCGACCGGGTCGATGCGGACCAGCTCTTTGCCGTGAAGCAGAAACCCTCGGAGAAGCTCCGGGACTACTTCAAACGCTTCGCCAAGATTCGATGTCAAGTGAAGGACGTCAACGAGACCACCATCGTCAATGCAGCCATACAGGGCCTTCGCCCGGGCCCAATGGCTGAGTACAATGCGCGGAAGCCGATCAAGACGGTGGCGAAGCTCTTCGACAAGATGGAAGAATATGCCAGGGCGGAGGAAGACGCGCGGCGAAGGCAAGGTGACGACCCCGACACTAATCAGGCCGGAACCTCGGCAAAAACCGAAGATCCGTCGAAGGGCGGCTCTTCGAAGGGAAAGCGTAAGCAGGAGTCGTCCAGGGACGCGTCCGACCGCAGGGACAACTCGCATAGGGAGTCGTCGGATCAGCCCAAGCGCGGCCAGCAAAGGTCGAGACGAAACCGGTACGTCCTCGACATCGAAGGCGGGTCCGACGAGGGTGCTCCAGCGGGCCGAGGCGGCCGGGGGCGCCGTGGCCGGGGCCGCGGCCGTGGCAGGGGCCGCGACGATAAGGGTCGTGGAGACTACGACGACCAGCATCAGGGACTGTGGTGCTTAGTCCACGGCCGCGGCAATCATGATACCCGTAACTGCACCTCCATCGCGGCGCTCCGCGACAGCGTCACTAGGGACAGGAACCCGGAGGCGCGCCCGCCTGCGGTGGCCCACGTCCAATTCCCATACGAGGCCCCCATGCAGGTACAGGCGCAGGGATGCAGGGACAGGCGCAGGGAATGCAACCCCAGGAAGGCACCTTGCGGATCCAAGCTCACGTACAGCAGCCTCGGGAGGGCCTCCTGTCGTTGCAGGCCCCGGACGCAATCTACCGCAGGGTCATTAATGTCATATCCGGCGGCTCTGCGCTGGAATTCGCCTCGGCGCAGCAGCAGAAGGCCTACGCGCGAAGACTACATCACGTGGCGGCATACCCAGCGCAAGCACCGCCGGAATGGGCGCGGCACGAGGTTACATTCACACCTGACGACGCCCAAGGTGTGGACTTCCCTCATCAGGACCCCCTGGTCATACGGGTCACCATCGCGGGATGCGACGTGGGGCGCGCCTTGGTGGACGGGGGTAGTTCCGCGAACGTATTGTTTGCGGCGGCCTTCGACCAGATGGGGATCCCTCGAAGCCGCCTGGGGCCCTCGGGAATCCCACTGCAGGGCTTCGGGGGACAGCCCCTGCGGGCGCTGGGCCAGATCGGCCTTCAAGTCTCCTTCGGCCGAGATGACAATGTGCGGACCGAAGATGCCACCTTCGACGTGGTCAACCTCCCGTATCCCTACAATGCCATACTGGGGCGCCCAATCCTCAACTCCTTCGGCGCGGTGCCACATCACAGCTATCTGTGCATGAAGATCCCGGGTCCCCGGACCGTCATCACCGTCCGAGGCGACCAGGATATGGCTCGGCGCATCGAGCCAGGCACCAGATGCCCGCGTCGCGAAGCCCAGCGCCGCTCTTAGAGCCGACGTCGCGGCGCGGAGGTCCATGGAGTCATTCATAGCGACTAGAGGCTGCGGCCGCTCCAAGGGCAAACGGTCAGTATATTCACCTTTTGTAGTCACTCACCCGCGCAAACGGGGATACAATGAAGATCGCCGTTTGCCGTTAATTATTCTTTGTCACATGCAAGCACGCGGTGAGGGTGCGCGCCGGTTTGGCCAACGCGCGCGCCCCCGCAGTATAAACCAAAGACGCACGTTCGCGTGTGTACTCGCCGTCGCCAGGGAGGGCGGGACTGAGTATAAACCAAAGACGCACGTTCGCGTGTGCACTCGCCGTCGCCAGGGAGGGCGGGACTGAGTATAAACCAAAGACGCACGTTCGCGTGTGCACTCGCCGTCGCCAGGGAGGGCGGGACTGAGTATAAACCAAAGACGCACGTTCGCGTGTGCACTCGCCGTCGCCACAGAGACGGGACTGAGTATAAACAAAATACGCACCGGGGGGACGCCCTCGCGCGCGCAAGTCTCCGGACTATAAAGAAGACGTAGCGTCGAGCCTAGCTCCGCACGCAATAGTCCACGGACTCTAAATAAGACGTAGCGTCGAGCCTAGCTCCGCACGCACAAGTCTCCGGACTATAAAGAAGACGTAGCGTCGAGCCTAGCTCCGCACGCAATAGTCCACGGACTCTAAATAAGACGTAGCGTCGAGCCTAGCTCCGCACGCGCGAGTCTCCGGACTATAAAGAAGACGTAGCGTCGAGCCTAGCTCCGCACGCAATAGTCCACGGACTCTAAATAAGACGTAGCGTCGAGCCTAGCTCCGCACGCGCGAGTCTCCGGACTATAAAGAAGACGTAGCGTCGAGGTTCGCCTCTGCACGCAATAGTCCACGGACTCTAAATAAGACGTAGCGTCGAGCCTAGTTCTGCACGCGCGAGTCTCCGGACTATAAAGAAGACGTAGCGTCGAGCCTAGCTCCGCACGCAATAGTCCACGGACTCTAAATAAGACGTATCGTCGAGCCTAGCTCCGCACGCGCGAGTCTCCGAACTATAAAGAAGACGTAGCGTCGAGCCTAGCTCCGCACGCAATAGTCCGCGGACTCTAAATAAGACGTAGCGTCGAGCCTAGCTCCGCACGCGCGAGTCTCCGGACTATAAAGAAGACGTAGCGTCGAGCCTAGCTCCGTACGCAATAGTCCGCGGACTCTAAATAATAAGACGTAGCGTCGAGCCTAGCTCCGCACGCGCGAGTCTCCGGACTATAAAGAAGACGTAGCGTCGAGCCTAGCTCCGCACGCAATAGTCCACGGACTCTAAATAAGACGTAGCGTCGAGCCTAGCTCCGCACGCGCGAGTCTCGGGACTATAAAGAAGACGTAGCGTCGAGCCTAGCTCCGCACGCAATAGTCCACGGACTCTAAATAAGACGTAACGTCGAGCCTAGCTCCGCACGCGCGAGTCTCCGGACTATAAAGAAGACGTAGCGTCGAGCCTAGCTCCGCACGCAATAGTCCACGGACTTTAAATACAACGTAGCGTCGAGCCTAGCTCCGCACGCGAGAGTCTGCGGACTTTAAATACAACGTAGCGTCGAGCCTAGCTCCGCACGTGAGAGTCTGTGGACTTTAAATAAGGCGTGGCGTCGAACCTTGCTCCGCACGCGCGAGTCTCCAGACTATATAGGAAGTCGCAGCGTCGAGGTCCGTCTCCGCACGCACTAGTCTACGGACTCTAAATAAGACGTAGCGTCGAGGCCTACCTCCGCACGCGCGAGTCTCCGGACTATAAAGCAAGGCAAACCGCGGAGGTCTGCCTCCGCATACGTCAGTCTGCGGACTGTCCGTTCTACGGAACCCTGGCGCAGCTACGTCGCCAACGGCGGCATCAGCACACAGCACACAACTTAAAATGCCAGGAGGTCTGCTTACCGGAAGAGTCACATATACAAAGGTCCGCCAACATCCCGGCCGCTCTAAGCCGCTACCCCGCGGGTTCGTCCTTAACACGCGCCAAAGTCGGGGCCTCGCTCGAGGAAGGCCGGCTCGCCCAAAAGTCGAGCGAATCTTCGGCTCTTCGCCAGCGTCGAAGGCGTCGTCGGGTTGAAATGTCGGCCGCCCGAAGCCGGCCCCAGCAAGGAAGCTGCCCGGGATATAGGTGAAAATCAGCATGCACGCAGAAAGTGTGCGCTTTATTAGCAAAAACAAGGGACAGTACAACGCACGCCTACACCTAGGCGCCGCGGCATCAGACCTGCGGGTCCCTGGCGCCTTCGGAGGGCCCAGCGTCGCCATCGTCGCATCGAGGGACCCCGTCCAGAAATTGGCCGAGGCTCCCCGTCCCGTAGAGCGACTTCCGGAGCTCGATCCGTACAGCTTCCGCCCCGACGGGAGCCCAGATCCGGTCGCAGAACGGCCCAAGGGCACGGCGAGCGGAGCGGACGGCGCCGGACATTACTCCGGCTCCGCCAGGCATCTCCAGCTGGGGGTCATTCAGCCCAGCGACATGCGTACAACCGCGGTGCTGGAGGAGCGCGCACACCAAGCAGGCCGAAGTGTACGCGCAGTGGGTGCCGAAGGACGTCGTCGCGTCGCGCGCGACGTTGGCGGCATCCCCGACCCAGCGGAGCGTCCGAGACAGCTCCTCTGGACCGAAGGCGCGCCCCGGCACCTCCGCCACCAGCCCTTGAAGATGGCTCTCCAGCGCTTGCATGGCGTCCCAGGCAACCACCGAGGCGTCGCCCAGCGTCCGGTTGCGCTCCGATAGAGTCAAGGCAAGCTCGCCTTTCTCCTTCTCTAGCGCGGCAACCTGCTCCAGGAGCCCGTCCCGCTCCGCCGCTAACTTTTGATCAGCAGCTGCTGCGGCTGATTCCTGCGCCGACGCAACAAGCCCCTCGGCGTGCGCCCTCGCTTCGGCGCATTCCGCTTCCAACTGACGGATGCGGGCGTCCTGGGCAGAGCGGGCGCCAGAGGCTTCGCGCAGCTCTCCCTCGGCGGCCCGCAGCCTATCCTCGAGCGCTTTTTGGCTACGAGCATAGGCCGCTTGCAGGGCCTGCCCCAGCACGAGTGTCTGTAGAAGGCAAAAGACTTAACAAACTCAGCTAAACTCGGGCGTGGTCGCATGAGTGCTTACCCTCACCCCGGACACCTCGAAAGCGTCCGCGAGGCGCCCCGCACCGTAGGCCTGCAGCACTTGCGGGTCGACGCTCGTGGCCGCGTCATTTACAATCCCGCGCCACGCCCTCAGCGTCTCCGGAGGCGGCACGAAGTCCGCAGGGCTCACGTACTCAGGGGCCCCGTGTTCCGTCGGGTGCTCCCCCTCCGGAATGAGCAACGCTGCAAACAAGGATACGGGTGATCACCCCAAGGCATAAAAGCATACACCAGAATAAGCTAAGTCACCATACCTTCGGTAGCAGAAGAAATGGTCCCGCCGTGAGCGGAGGCATCCGCGTTCGGGGAGGACGACGGCTGTCCCTGCGCGGCGGGCGGTGTGGCCAGAGGGGCAGAAGGCGCATAGGCCACGGGGCCCCCGGTGCTTGCGCCGGAATCCCACAAGCTTCGGATGCCCGTAGCCACGACGAACCCCCGTGGTGTCCGGTGGAGCTCCGGCCGCACACATGGCCGTTTGGCCGGGGCAGTTACCAGCGCCACCGCACCCGCAGCCGTGGCTGGGGAAGACCCCGCGGCTGCTGCGCCCGGGGGCGAAGGTCCCATGGTAGCAGTCGTCGAAGGGGGCACCTCAGTCCCCGCTGCTGTTGGCAAGGACAGCACGGCTGCGTGCGCCCCCGCGGAGGGCGCCTCCGGCACCGCAGCGGCCGCCGTCGAGGCCTCCACCTCGGCATCGCTGGTCCGCACGGGATCCGCCTCGGCGACTTCGGCGGGTGGTGAGGCTTCCCCCCTCCGGCCGCCCGCGGCAAACCCACCATCCGGGACGCCTGCCGAAGACACCTCACCTTCGGCGCCTGCGCCACCCAAGCCCGAATCGGCGTACCTCGCAGAGTCTGACTCCGCGTCCGCCGCATCCTCGGAAACACTAGCAGCAGGCGCGGCAGGTGCCCCGCTGCGGCCCCTCTTCCGAGACGAGGCCTTCTTCTTCTTCGCTCCACCATCAGCTGGAGCGACACGGTCCGGCGCGGCAAGGCCCAGGACCTCGCACACGCGGTTTAGTCGCCCCAGCCCCGCCTTGGCGACAGCAGACGTGCACTGCTCGTGCTCCCTGGCGGTGTACGGACCCAGGAACCCGCGCACGGCTTGCTCCGCCTCCTCCAAGGGAATCCCTGAAGCAAAGGAGAATAGCATACAACGCATTTCGCGTCAACAAAGGAGGGGCGCAATCGAGGCTTACGGGGACCGGGCGGCGCCGGTAGCAAGCAAACCCACGGCGAAACATTGTCATATCGATGCCTCTCGGCGGCAAGATGCCAGTCGTAGGCAAGCGGGGCCACGCCGTACATCACGTACTCTTCGGCAAGGTCGCGCATGTTGAAGCGGGCGGCCATGCCTACGAGCCGTTTGACCCTCCGCTTGTCCTCATCATCGAGCGTTCGGCCGGGCGAAGGGTTGAACGCGATCGGTCGGCCCGTGCACGCGAGACCGCTCCCGCTCTCCACACGGTGGTAGAACCACCGCCTCATCCAGGAGGACTCCCACTTCCCGCGAGTTGAGTTCGCAGGGAAGAGCTTCTTGCAAGACGAGCGGAGAGTAAAAGAGACGCTACCGAAGCTCGACAGCGTCCCGCCCCTCCGGCCCTTCGGCTGGCACCGCGCCTCGTGGAGATAGGCGAACAGTGACGCGCTGGGCCAGCACGCCCCCGAGCGCAAGGCCCAGCTGTACACCGCGAGCCGGGCCACGGCGTTTGGAGTCAGTTGCGCCAGCTCCAGCCCGAAGGTCCGCAGCACGTCGCCCACCACGCTCGCCGCTGGGATCCGGAGCCCCGCGTCGAAAAAGGCAACGAATACGACCGCCTCCGACCTCTCGGGATGCGGTTCCGTCTCGTCGCCGGCGGGCAATCGTACGTCCTGGCGCCTGGACAACTTCCCCGCGCGCAAGAGCCCTTGGATCGTCTTCTCGGTCACGAGCGAGGGGCCTAGCTCGCAGGAAAACGTGCCTTCCTCCGCCGCCAGCCGCTCCTGGTCAGCCGCCGCCGGGTCGCGCTCTTGGAGCGCGTATTTTACCTCCAACGGCGAGGATCGCCGGCGAATGGCAGGGCCACCAACCGCCTGGTCGCGCTCGCTGCTGGAGGCCATCGCTTCCCACGACGAGACTAATACGGTGAAGATAGCGCGAAGGTGGGGAAGGCCGAGCAAACAGGAAAGAGGGTGCAAAGGTGCGGGGACGCTATTACGGGGGGGCTATTTCAAGCCGCCTCGCCCATACCGCCGCTACTGAAGCGTCGCAACGATCCGCGTGCAAGATGCAACCGCAGCGGTGTAAAGGCCCGCCCCGCACGCTTCCCCGTAATCAAAAGCGAAGGGTCGCGGAGGTCCGTGCACGAGGCGAGACCGCAGTCGTATACGCGCCCGTACAGCGCAACGCCCCACCTAACGCTGGAAGGTCACGACCACAGGCGCCACTTGCTGACCGCCCCGTGTCCCCCTTGCCTAGGGAAGAGGCGAGCGGCTGCAAACACGCAACCGTCCACATCCCGCCGCCCAGCAGTCATAGGCCGCCGCGTGCCCTGGGCGCGTCAGGTCGCGCGGTACGGCAACCTAACCCTGTCAGGCCAAGGACCGGCGTGATTCAAGGAACCTGTATAGCGCAAGGCCGCATAAAAGAGCCCAAGTTGCGCGCGCGTCTACTTCGACTAGGCGCCAGCTTCGCTGCCACCCGTTCGAAGGGTAGGGGACGGAGCGCGCGCGTCTACCTTAACTAGGCGCCAGCTTCGCTGCCACCCGTTGGAAGGGTAGGGGACGGAGCGCGCGCGTCTACTTCGACTAGGCGCCAGCTTCGCTGCCACCCGTTGGAAGGGTAGGGGACGGAGCGCGCGCGTCTACTTCGACTAGGCGCCAGCTTCGCTGCCACCCGTTCGAAGGGTAGGGGACGGAGCGCGCGCGTCTACCTCGACTAGGCGCCAGCTTCGCTGCCACCCGTTCGAAGGGTAGGGGACGGAGCGCGCGCGTCTACCTCGACTAGGCGCCAGCTTCGCTGCCACCCGTTTGAAGGGTAGGGGACGGAGCGCGCACGTCTGCCTCGACTAGGCGCCAGCTTCGCTGCCACCCGTTCGAAGGGTAGGGGACGGAGCGCGCGCGTCTGCCTCGACTAGGCGCCAGCTTCGCTGCCACCCGTTCGAAGGGTAGGGGACGGAGCGCGCGCGTCTGCCTCGACTAGGCGCCAGCTTCGCTGCCACCCGTTCGAAGGGTAGGGGACGGAGCGCGCGCGTCTACCTCGACTAGGCGCCAGCTTCGCTGCCTCCCATTGGAAGGGTAGGGGACGGAGCGCGCGCGTCTACCTCGACTAGGCGCCAGCCTCGCTGCCACCCGTTCGAAGGGTAGGGGACGGAGCGCGCGCGTCTACTTCGACTAGGCGCCAGCCTCGCTGCCACCCGTTCGAAGGGTAGGGGACGGAGCACGCACGTCTACTTCGACTAGGCGCCAGCTTCGCTGCCACCCGTTCGAAGGGTAGGGGACGGAGCGCGCGCGTCTGCTTCAACTTCGGCGCCAGCCAAGAACGGAGAACAGCACACGCCACCACCATAACTCGAACAGGCAAAGGTCAATGTTGCGGCAAGAGCAGACATGATCTCGTAGGCAGATATGAATCGCCACACCGGCATATGCTCGTGCGCACGAGCAGAGCTTACGGATGACTCCATATCTGTCTACGAGAGCAAGTCAGGCCTTGCCATTTCCGCATCAAGCGGCGAAGCATTCCCACGAACGGGGGGAATCTGGTCCACCGGTGCTCGCAGGCATTGACGCCGGTCGACGCAGTCACCAAATACAGGTGCACAAAACTTTTCCTGCATACGAGAAATTAACCATGAACAGGTACGGGACGTACAGCAAAGGATGTCTAGGCAGCGGCCCCTGGCGCCAGCATATTTATACGCAGCCTCACTAGGCGAGGAGTCGCCAACGTGGAGGCATGCCAATAGACGGAAGCACAAGCGCAAGGCGTCGGGCGGTGCAGCTACCAGAGGCGCGTAAGAGCAACCGTCCACACCCCACCGCGTGCACTCCGGAAACCGTCGCACGCTCCACTTACGAGAAGGCACGCTGCACGATGCGACAGCCTGCCCCCTGGCAAGCCAACCATCGGTAAAAAGCACCAAACCAGGCGGCAAGGTTGCAACGATTGCGGAACGCGCGCGCCTCAGAAGTCCAGATGCCGGGAGTCCGCCGTCACATTGACGCTCACGACGCTTCAAGGCCCGCACCGCGCCGAGCACGCTTCACCACGTGGACGCCCGCAAGAGCACGCATCTGCTTCGGCGCAGCACAACCCCGGGTCAAGTACTGGACAAGCTCACAGGCCGCGGGACGGAGGGGGCCAAAGGACTCGACGACATGGCTTCGGCCTTGTGAAGCCCTTTACCATGAGGCTCCTGTCGTAGGGGTGGCCCCCACCTAAACCCAGCAGGCCTGTCAGGAGATTATAAGGCCCAGAATAGGCCATGTGTAATGACATAACTGCCCCAGAAGGGATAACCAGATGTAAGGGTATAACTGTAAAAGCACTCCTCATGTGCATATATATATAAGGGCAAGCCATGGGGAGGACCCAGGCCATGACACTTATCTTCATCACTCTCCACTACCATCTCTCTCTCTGTTTGGTCTGTAGCCACAACAGTAATAGAAAGAATTCTATAATTTTTTCAAACATATAGATAATATAGATCAAAATCAGGTAGTATTACAATGGAATCACGATTCTATTTGTAAAATCGTTAGGATCAAGTAGAATCATGATCCTAACAACAAACTATATTAGCATATAAAATTTGATATTATATATTGTTAGTTTAAATTACACTAGTTTAATTTGTTTTATTTTGTTGTTTACAAGTTGTTTTAAGGTAAAAAAAAGTATTATCTTTCACATATTGTATTTTTAGATTATTAGTTTATTAAAAATAATTAAATAAGTTTGAAAAATCAACATTAATTCAACATAACATGAATAAATGTATTTAAATTACAAAAATAAATTCAAAAAACCTACTATAGACTTGCATACTTAGAAATATAATTTAATTTTTATATAAAATATATATACTTTTAAAATTTTAATAGAATCGTGATTCTGACAACCTTGTCCTTCAATGATGCCCGTCCACCTCTTTTGTCCTCTGAAACGCAAGCTCGCCAATGAATGCCCACCTTTACAAGAACCACCCGGGCTTCCTGACTGGGGCAACATTACGATACTTCCTGGAATTTCACTGAATCTTGCATTTGCAGGGTGTGCCAAAGTGTCGACGTATAGCTTTTGCAGGATCACAGATGTAGTCAAGAGAAGGCTGCAAGAGCCTGGTGATGTCATGCCACCTCGCTTGGCCAAGTTGATAATATTTACTGGCTTCCCCAGTCTCCTCCATTCTAGCAAATTCTAATGCCCTTGCACATACAGGAAAGCTCATTTGGTCCCAGGAATCCAAAATTATACCTGACCTTAGGCATAGATTGTCATGGTATAACGCTGCAAACTGACCAGCTGCTAAACCCTGATCATCTTCACAGATGCACCACCAAAACACCTCCATTCTCTTCAGTTTGCTCTTGTGTCACGGCACAATTATGAAATTCGGAACTATGCTGTACCTAACATTGAAATTGTTCATATTAGCATGGACATCAGTTAATTGACATAGGAGCATATGATTGATCTCAATGCATGCGGATGCCAAAGCCACGATTGGTATAACCGTTAGATAGATAGTGTATAAAAAGCAGCTTGATAAAGTGAGATACCGGGCATTGGTTGGGAGCTGCAGTTGTAGTTTTATACTTACCCCAAATCAAGTATGAGGATTATTGGTCAAGGTAGAGCTAATCAGTTTCAAGATTGCTTAACTATATTCAAGGAGAAATCAACAAGATTTATCAGCCACTTTTCTACACCAGCACCCAAAAAGAGTTCATGTATACAGTTGCTAGCATGGACATGCTGTTCTACCAGGTAATTCGGCTGTATTTGATGGCAAAAACATAGGAACTATGTACCTCTCTGTCTGATGTCTACATGCTAAATCTAAGAAAAATATGTTTGATTGCTTAAAAGGCTGACCATTCAAGTAGATCTCACATCAGAGTCCAATTTTGCAAGAGCAACATTATAAGCTTGCAGCTGATGAGAACTTAAAAAATAACTGAGAAACAGAAGTCTTAACAAATAATAACCATATGCTACAGTGCTAAACTACCACAGATGCTAGTGTATAACTCTGGGTACCTTGCATTTTAGTTGCTCATTGTTTGCAGGTCCAGAATTGCTAAACCAGTTTAGCGATTCAACACGAAATGTTCGCCTCGTCTTATCCAGCGCATAGTAATTCCTTGATACAAAAACCACATTATTTTGAACATCTTTTTCAACCACATACCTGCATAAGATAAAAAAGGCAATTAATTTGATGATTTTTTTGGATAAATAGACATATGCTACATGAGGAAAGCTCCTCCTTAAATTGCAACTGTAGAACAAAGCAATAATTTCCATTGAATATTTCGGCCAATACACATTTAATTTAGCTGATGACATTGTAGCATACAAGAGGTTAGTATTAAAGACAGTTCATACCAAGGTCCCCCAGGAAGGTGCAATCCTTGTCACTGACCAATCGTATAGAACCAAAACCCATGGTGTGTCCCTAGGTAATCTCCGGTTTCAGCTTCCAGCAGTATTCCCTCCATCTCTCCTAAATGTCTTTCAACAAACTCACTAAATTTGACCTAGAAGAGACTTTTGTGGCTCATAAGATAACTCAAGGAGAAACAAAACTATATTTTGCACCAAGAATATTGATTAAAAACAACTAAGGTAAAGCAATTACCTTTCCAAGAAAACACATCCCCTGGGAATCCTTTCTATCTTAGTTACGAAGGTCTATCTCAGCAGCCAGCCTACGCACTTCATCCTGCAAAACATTAGCTCAATGTAGAAAAGCCAATTCAAGCCCCTGACCAAAATTAACTATCCTTTGTTGATATACTATCCAACCTTTGTTATACATCCCAGTGGAAAAAGAAGCCTTCTAAGCTGGGGCTGAGATAGATGTGATAGGAAATAAGTTTGATCCTTGACCTGAAATAACAATCACAGCTTGAAAGGTGATTTCAGCTGAACAATACTGAAATCAAATAAACTATCTGATTTTGTTTCTTTGCGTCCAAAATTTCCTAATAGGATGAAGAATAGAATTCAACTGACATCAAATTTGATAATATAAAAGCCAAACAAGCTATTTAATGCAAAATGCAAAGTACCTTGTCTTTTGAAAGTTGGAGCACTGATGGTCCTACAACATTTTCAAAAGAGGATGGACAACATGTGCATAATGTCCTGAAGCTATGTAATCAAATCCCAAATTTTCAATAGCTTCTAAGCAAGCCCCTGCAACAAAAAATAGGCACATGACCAACGTTCAATTATTACACCTCAATGTACATTCAAATTTCCATAATAGAAGTGTACACAGCCATCACAGTACAATGTTCGTATCGTACCAAACTTTATTCTTGTGTTGCAAAGAACATCAGGGCTCGGAGTACGCCCACTGCAATACTCATTAATAATATGGGACACCTAGATATGAAATTCACGATATTTTATCGATAATTCAGAACACCACAAGTGATTTCGACAAGGCTCAGGGGACAAGGTTCAAATGAAGCTTACCACATGGCTCCAATACTCATCAGATAGATGGACCACCTCCAACGGCACATCAATCTACAAAACCAACCATGAGATCACTCAGTTCATGTAGTCAAATTTAGTCCACATAAGCTACACAGTAGCCATTCAATGAAACACCATGCTCCCGCTGAAAGTTTTTGAACGATACCTTGTGCATACTTTAAATCATTATCCCACGGGCATTCGGACGAAACGTTCCTGAAATCTCCCTACAGATTAAGCACCCAGCTTCGTAAGGGATCCCGCGACTTAGCGTCGCAGAACATACTAATGGGGGGAGGTGTATGGACCTGGAACCAGATCTTGAGGTAGAAGGCGGTGCAGCGGTGTCCCGCGACGTGGAGGCGGCGGAGCGTGACGCTGCTGTCCACCCCGCCGCTCACCAGCACCGCCACCGCAGCGGCGCCCACCCCACAGCCACGCACCGGAGGAGGTGCTCTTCACCCGTATCACCCACCCAGGAGGCGCTGAGCGGTGAGGCAGCGAGAGGCGTGGAGGGCGAGAAGGCGCGAAACGGCCATGGCGCCCGGCGGTAGCAGAGGAGAGGTTTAGGGCTCACAAAATGGGGGCTCCGGAAGAGCGGGCGGATGGGGATAGTGGTGACGACTTGCAGCATGGATGGCGGCGGCGGCCGGCGTGGCGCCCCGAGCTCTCGGCTGCCGCGTAGCGCTCCGGATTGGATTTTCTCCTCCGAAGCGTCAAGTTTCGTGCTCGCTCCTCTGACAGTCCGTCTCCCAGATTTGATTCGATTCCGCGGTTACTTTGCGACCATTTTAATCCGCCTTCGTATTCCGCTTTCCACGCTCTCTCTCTGATTTTTGCATGAGCTAGTAAAAAGGAGGAGACAGCCCCGATCGGTTAGACTTCAGCTTCTAGCTTCTGGCTTATTTTTCATTATTCATAAATTTCGTCTTTTTTTTTAACTTTTGGTTTTTTGTTGAGCTTTTTTGCCGGTTCTTTTTTTCCATATGTGTTTGTATTATACGTAATGGGCTAACATATTTTTTATATTTTTAAATTTAATTATGTTAAATAAGCCTCTGTCAGCTACAGTGTTTTTTTCAGCCAACTACAGTATTCTCAGTCATAAGCCACAAAAAAAACCCAACTGATCACCACCAAAAAACTACCTAGTGGGGATAAAAAAATGGATCCCTTTGGTTGTTGCAGTAGTTAATTCATGAAATTTACAAGCGTGCAAAGTATTATAATGTGGGTGTTCTTTTCTTGAAAAGTATATCATTAGATAGATAGACACCAACTGTTGTCACTAGCTTCACACCTACCTCTTACTGATCTTCATATGAAACTGTTCATATACATGGCTCCATAGTAATTTTTTTATTTTAGCCCCTTAACATCTATTTTTACAAAAATTACCTTCTCCCTAAACTTGGAAGGCGCAGCAGGTGACGTGTGTCACTTGCTACACTGTCGTAGCTCGACAGGAGGCTAGGTGCGTAGCTAGGCGAGCTGGTGCGGCAAGCGAACAACGCGGTGCGGCTGGAAGGCACTGCCAAGTTGAGGTAGCTCAACAATAGCCTGCCGAGCCACCCTTTGCGCTACAGGTTGCTGCCGAGCTACCTAGGCTCGGCAGGCGGGTGCGTAAGGCTGCAGACAGGCGCGCGTGGGAGGGAATCTGATTTCTCACAGGGCAGCGGCAACGCGAGAGAGAATCATGCTAATGACATGACGTGACCCGGCAACACGATGCGACGTGACGTGGCGTTAGATTCATTTTATTCACGTGTTAGTTATGATGTGTTTGCGCGCGCGTATAAAACGCGACCCGTTGTCGTATTGCTGCCGAATGGGAGAGAGCGCAGCCAGGGGAAGAAAAAGAAAAGAGAGATTTCCTATCAAGCTAGAGCATAGGGAGGTAGTGTGGCTATGATTTACCATGCTTCATAGTTGGAAGTATTGTAAGCTGATGATTATCTTCAAAGAAACATATGCTTCATTCACATGTGAACAACACAATTAATATATCATTAGCATTTTATTAGCGTAACTATGGTTTTGTAATGTGAAATACGCTAGGTAGCCGTGTTTAGTTGATGAATGTGTTTCTGTATGTAGCCATGTTTATTTATTATAAATAGCTGCAGAAATATGAGCCAAAAATAGCACTTTTTTTTGCGTATGTCCACACGTATATATTTATCGCTCTCGTGTGATTATAGAATGGTTGTTATTCAATGACCTGGGCTTATTTCCCTAACTAAAAAGGAAAAGCTTCATGATATCTTTAAACTGTTACTAATACTCTCCTGTTCAATTGTAGATGGTCGGATCAGATGATATTTGGCCATGGGACTACTTCACCTATAGAGAGAGTTTGCTGACATACTATGCAAATTAATGCAATACCTATGTTACTGGCACCATTCCATTTCTAGGGGACGAAGACTTAGGAAGGAGACAGGGCCTTGTACTCGCCTGTGCGAGATCCACGAGCCACCATGCTAACCTCGCTATTTCACTACTATCCACCCCTCCAGGAAGGAGCACGTAAGTTCAAACTCTATTAAGTTAGTTTTGGTGATAATCACAAATCTAATTATAAGACTAACTGTTTATTGATTATGATATTGCTTAGTCTCATTTGGATGAAAATGTGAAATTATGAAGGTATGCATTTGACTTTACATTGTTATATCTTATTGCATCCCTCGGATCTAAAATATAGATTGAACTGTAGTAAAAGTCTAAAATGAATATGCGCATATGTTTTCCATGATGCATCCTCTTCTTGATGACCTTCAACTCATGAAGTCATCTAAAGTCGTCATCATCATGGAACCTAACCTATTCATCCAACTCATGGAAAATGTTAGTCCCACAATGTGGTTGTCATTAATTACCAAAACTCACCATTAACTCATAATGGAGGACTAGATTCTCAATCTTTCTCTTTTGATAATTGATGACAATTTCAACAAATAATGAGATAATTCATTGAATATAAAACCATTTAAACTCAAAGTGCGGTACTACTGCCATTTAAGGTCTGGTAGTTCCGCTCTTCGGTAGTTTCGATTTCTGACGTGGTACTTCCGTTTGTCTCAAGGGCCAAATCTTGGCGCTCTTTGGAAAAAAGGTTCCGCCCAGGTTATTCAGAGCTTCCATGCTCCGGAAGCACCGTTTAAGGCTATGGTACTACCGCTCTACAGTAGTTTCGTCGTTGAAATTCCGGTACTTCCGTTTGCCGCAGACACAAAGTCATCCCGAGGGTGCGCTATGGAAAAACGTACCACCCCATAAATTCAGAACTTTCGGGTCTGGTAGTACCGCTCAGGAGTTGCGGTCATACCGCACTACGGTAACTCCATCGTTATAACTCCGGTACTACCGATTATCCTGACGATGCATAGTTAGATTTAGACTTTAAATAAAAATGCATGCATGACCTTTGTCTCGAGCCATGTCGATCTTCTTGTCAACGTTAGCATGCATCTTCAAGTCGTCAAGCAAAATCCGGGACTAAACCTTTCAAACATTTGATAATCATGTTAGTCCCATACACAGGTAATTGAGTATAAATCAATATGAGTCAATGTGAGTATATGCACCAGTTTTATATACTCAAAGGATATGATTTAAAGTAGAGATCCCAATATGTGGAAAAAGAAATATGGATCAATATTAATGAAACCACAAAATATAGAGTGAACTCTCCCTAAATATGTGCATACAAGTGTGTGTAATGAAGACATATGCACATATTCATTTTAGACCATTGATGTAGTTCATTCTATATTTTGGATCCAAGGAATGCACTAATATATAAGAATATGATTTTAAATGCATATATCTTTGATTTCACCTTTTCATCCTAATGAGACTAAGCAATATCATAATCAATAAACAAGGTTAGTCTCACAATTGCATTTGTCATTATCACCAAGACCTCATAATTGTATTTGTCATTATTACCAAAACCAACTTAATAGAGCTTGATTTTTCACACTTCAAATGTATGAAAATAGAGTAGATGAGGGTGCACCAATGTCTCAAATGTATTCAACGAGGTCAAGCATTATTGGTTTGGTGTTGGTGAGGGGGTAGTTATAGCCCCAAACCACAATTTCAACTGTTGGGACAAAAATCCCTAAAAATTCAGTAGGTGTGGTACTACCGCCATGTACCGATCGATACTACCACACCTATTGTTCAACAGTAATTTGTAGTTCATTAAATGCTCAAAAACTAGCCGTTAAACGTCAAATCGATATTACCACACTCAGAAGGCCCGGTACTACCGATTTTCCAAGGGAGGAAAAGGCTCCCAAAAATACCTCTCTAAAAATTAGTTACCACCATGTAGGTTTCAGACCTACTGTGGTGTGGTGCTACCGCACCCTTTATGCGGTTATACCGCATTGCGGTAATACTGCTTTTTCAAATTAAGCATAATTAGGATATCAAATGAAGTTCCAAATACATGCATGGCCCTTAATTGATCAAAACAACACACGATAAACTTTTAAGCTACTAACTATGATCCCTCTTTATAGTGCGGCATCTAGCCTATAAATCCGGTCTTTCATTCAATCTCTAACACCGGTAAAAGCTGTAAAAAAATCATTAGACTACATAATACTTTTGTCTTGAGTTATGTCGATTCTTTATTGTCTTTGCTTGCCATTTCCATGTCGTCATTCAAAAACTGGAACTATATATTTTAAACATCTTAACACACACATTAGTCTCTTTAAAACATTATTGTCATTCATTACCAACATCATTTTTAGGGATCTAGATGCTTTCACTACACGTATGCCGAAGTTGTGAGTACGTATTTGCTACATTGCATGTTCCATTTTGCACATCTCTAACCTACTCCATCCATACCGGTAGAGGACGGGGACGGAGCGCTACTACTTTTTCCAATAGATAGATGACACGGATATGTACGACAAGGCATTCATCGAGCAGAAATACATGCTTAACTGCCCGGTAGCGCTTGAGAGATTCACACGTTAGAAACCTTAAACCCCGGATGACTGCGAAAAGGACAAGGGTAAGGCACTCGTGGTCCTCAAAGCCCCAGCTGAATGCCAGGTTATCTCTGGCTAGGATAAACCTGCATAAGTTGTATATAACAAGTACTGGGCCTAGGTCACGAGGGTTAAAGCCCGCACATGAGAAAAGGGAAAGGCACCTATGGATCCAAATGTATACAACGACTGATTGAAACTATGGCTCGAAAAGGCGCACATGTATCTTAGTTGTATTTGGAGTTGATGATTCACGCATGTTGCCACTTGCATTGTACGAACAAAACATAATAGTATTTCTTAATGAGTAGCAAAGCACACGTTTTCAAGTAGATTGTGTGGGGAAGTATTTTTAGAAGCGAGCTAACGAGTCAAACTAGAATAAAATCCAAATTAACGAGTATAATTGAAGCAATTTTGCACCGAGTCAACGAGTTTTTTTCCATCCTAGCTATTTTTTTGCCACCCTTGCCTTGCGCCCAAGCCGCCTACCGAGTAGGCACAGCTCGGCAGGCTCCTGCCTAGTAGGGGTGGCTCAGCAGCGCCTCGACTCCACCTATCACGCCGCTCCTCTCTTGCCATGCTATGATGGCACGAAATGTGCCATGTGTTGCTTGTTGCGTCTTTCGAACTTGGAGAGGAGGTATTTTTGTTTAAGCAAGTGCTAAAGGACCAAAATTGAAGAAACACTTGTGATAATGTGAACAGTACCTTCATATGCTCCGACTTGTCGTCCAAACGAATATAATAATATGTTTAGGATTACTTGATTTGGAATCGATGCTTTGGATGCATCCGTGGAGAAAAAAGCTGAGGTGCTGAAACTTCGAGATTTTTAATTGGTCTTAGCTGTTAAAACCCCGATCCACAATTTACGCTAAGAATCTATCTAAAACATAGGAATTTTACAGAACTAGTAACATGCCCGTGCTAACGCTACGGTGATACTAAAAAACATTATATTTATGGGAAATGAGGGTACTCACAGTGGAAGTAACACATGATGTCCTATGATGGAAGTAACACATGTCTGAACTGAACATGATGTAGGAAAAGTTTGGGTAAAGAAATTTACTTACCAATTTTTCACCAGTCCAGGACATCTTTGTACACAATATTTAAATTCTGACGGTTCGTGAGAGGTAGTATGCACAGAAAAATAGTCGCATGTAATCTTGACTGATACAACTAAACTTAGTATACTTTACTACAATTTTTCTGTTGACCCTGTTTTGAAAAAACACACCTTTTAAAATCTAGTTACTGTAGACAGTACAAGAATAAACTGGCTAAAAGTCGAAAAGAACTCAACCTCGACTAAGATGTGCCACGATCAACAAGTAATTTGGCGAAATGGACGGGGCTACTCGTGTCGACTCGAAACACGATACTAATAGCTCAGCTCAGACACAACACAAATAGTAAATGGACTGTGTCGGTTTGAGTCGACCGGACGTGCCATATTTGGGCCAGGCCGGCCCAGGCACGACACGGTAACTCTTATATGGTAGCACAATAAAATTGTTCTGCAGTTAATTTATTTGTGTTAGGATTACTGCGCTCTTATAAGCACGGACGAGTGACTTAGCAGTAAAATTACTTATAATTATCAATAAAATATTTACAATCGTCTTCAACGAACCATCAATGGTTCATTAGACTAAAGTATGTTCAGACTGGTCTGCACAGCCCTATCTCTTTTTGTGTGATAACTGGTCAAACAGTATAATATGGTCTATCTAATACAATATGGTACAGTAACTTATTTGAATGGAACTATACCGGATCTAATCGGATAGGGTTCGCGGAGTCGAGGAGGATCGCGCGCGGTGGGTCCGCCTGGGATCGCGAGTCGCGCGGGGGAGGTGGGCGTCGCCGTTTAATATGGATCGTTGGATATGAGTGGGTAAGCAGAGAGAACGGTGGGATTGATCGTTGATTTCACTGGTTGGTTTCAATTGGTGTGGACGTAGGAAAACTCATGACTGCTGGGGGCACAATTTGGGGTGGTCGTAGGAAAGAACTAAACTGGTGGATTTTAGGGGTAGATATAGTAGTTGAGATTGAGAATGACACGGTACCATTACGATACAAAGTCACAAGATAGGAACTCATCTGTTTTCTATAATACATCGACCCCTTGCCTAATTAAACATCAGGCCATCAACCACTCAAAGATCAAGTTGTTAATCATCACAAGCTTAGAAATATATTGGTTCTGTCTTTTATTACACCATCTGACTCAGACATAAGTGTTCTTGGCGAGGCAAACTGCAGCATATCCGGCAATGCTCAGCCATACGTGAGACTGTCTACCTGAAGCTGCGCGTAGTATGCTGGAGTAGGTACACAACTACGCTACATATTAGTAGTGTGCTCGTGCTAACGCTACGGTAAAATACAAAACAAGATAAAATTTGTAAAAAAAATAAAATAAAACGAACAATCAGATTCATTAAGATTCACGTCTCATATATTGTATAACCAAATATTTTTGTTACATAATGAATGTCACATAACGATTGATCCTTTGAGGAGGCGACAACATCATTGGACTCACCCCGCACACACGAACGGCGGCGCGGCTCGTCGGGCAACGCACGGGCTTCTCGCGCCACCGCACATCCCAACGCGGGAGCTCCTTGCCAGGCCTATCCGCCTAGCTCCCCCTGCCGCCCTTTGCACCGCAGCCTATCCGCCTCCGTCGCGCTGCCCACCTGCTACCGTCCGGCTCCATGCTTTGCCTGCCTTGCCTGCTACCTAGACGAACGCCGCGCTCAATCTAATCCACAGGACCGTCGCCGAACGAAGTTCTTCATCACTGGCTGCTTGCGAGGCTGCCAACACCGAGGGCAGTGACAGTATCTAACTTACCAGGAGATAAATGAAGCTATCTAAAACTTAACGACATTTCTTGCACAGATACAAGCAGATCACCTACCAAGGCATAAATCAATCATCGGTACATGCTACAACGACAATGTCCATAGTTCAACGTACATGCACATCGATGACAATGAAAGAAACATTTATAAAAACAGGGTACCAGTATGTATCAGTCTTTTACCTCATCTACCACATGAGAGCAGTCTAGACGAATTCACATCTGCTAAGCTGCGACATTGGACCCAAGGGCAGAGTATCGTTTGATCAGATGAGTCAGCGACGGGAGCATGCCATAACCTACTGTCTGATTTTCTTGGCGCTGCAGTCAGGGCACTTGTAGTGCTTTATGTGTTCTGCTTTAGCCGGGGTTATCCTCACACATTTGCCATGGAACCACCTCTCGCAGATGTCGCAGCCGATCCAGAACTCGTTTGCACTGTAGCGACCGCCACAAGTTCCGCAAAAGGTTTCGTTACGTTCTTCATCGTCCTCGTCATACTCTTCGGCAACTGCCCTGGAGTTCTTTGCCTGGCCCTCATTTGTTCGCTGTATATGATAGTTGGAACTCAGTTTGCATTAAGTTTGACGACAAATACCTGGATTTTTAGCTTCTAAATTTTAAACAAAGAAACTATTGGGGGGATCAATGCAGGAACCTTTGATGAGTGTCTGGATTTGCCGCTGCTATCAATGCCAGACCTATCTCTGCCATGCTTCCTGTCAACCAAAGTTTCATAGACAGTTGGCAAATCGTTGATCATGTTGAATAAGCGCTTCCTGAGACAAGAAGAGCAAAATCATTGGATCAGCAACAGGCTGCAGCTAAAGCTTTCGCACCACCTTGAAACCACACACTGTAAGAACTAAAAACTAATTAACAACACATTCTTAAAAAGAGAAGAACTCAACAGCAGAATCAGCAAGTGCATCAAACCAGTTTCTCTCGTGCAATCAGTAACAGCTAAAGCTTTCACACAAACTTGAAATGAATAGACGGATGTTCATGCGAAAAATATACCTAGTCAAAATAATAGTCTGAACACAAAAAATGGCATAATAAAGAACATTGCAGTCCAAATGCTGTTTCCCCAATAGAAGAGATAATGAGAAATTTTATGGCCCGGTATCGACAAGATAAGAACGAGCCTATACACTTTTAAAAAAATGGGAAACAAGTTCAGGAAATAGAAAGTGGTCCATAGAGAACTGCTTAAAGACGAAGTTTCATTTGGCACACAGAGAACTGCTTAGGCAGCAAATTCTCGCTGTAGATCTTGTGAGAGGAAAAAAAATTGTAATAGAAAGAACCGCAACGTGCGCGCAATACATAAACATGTCAATGATTTTTTGGTAAGATTCTAGAATTATGGCTTTGCCAGCATGCTGGGACAAGACATACAACAACGAGCATTAGGCCAAAAGGATTTCACGTACTAAGCTAGACCAATTCCCTGCACGGAGTATCAAATTACTTAGTTGCCATTCAGTGTATCAAGAGAAAAGAAATGAATTAATATACTGCACAAGAAAATGTCAGAAGAGATAAATGTATAGTTGTACACTAAGGAAAACTAAATGCCAACATAGTAAATGGAAATTTAAGCACAACCTGTTGCTTAATCCCCCTTATCTTTGTATTTTCGACATCCCAGTTGATTATTACATTCACACAGAATTAGTGAGAACATCCCAAGCTGAAAATTTAAATTTGAGCTCACTAAATTCTGCATATAGTTTCTTGCCTTTACTATTGGCTAAAATTATTTCCAGACAGACGTACATCGATAGAGTGAATAAGCAAGTACTAAAGAAGTACCATTGTAGCGCTCTCCAACAACTGCAAGCATCAAAGATTACTTTTGCTATGTTTTTGTTCACCTTGGTAAAAAAATTCAACTTCAGTGCAAATACATGAGAAAGTAGATTGAAGTATTTCTATTTGGAATGTACACCTTGTGCTGAACTCCACCTTTTCTGTAAAGCCTCTGGTAACAGATGCTATGAAAATCATGAGCAAAATCATCAATTCAAGGCTGCTAAAAATCCAGGAATAAATTTGGCTATTCAGGACGCTAGTGCAAAAGCCCTAGAATAAGGCTAATCCAAGTGGTTGCTGTAAAGAAGCTTTTGGAAATTCCAGGAATTATTCAAGATAAACAATTTCAGAATGAGGTTGGCAATCTTATTGCTGTCAACCACAGAAATATAGTAAAGTTAATAGGTTATTGTTATGAAATACGGCGGAAAGTGGTGGAGTCCAATGGAAGACACATTTTTATGGACATGGCAGAAAAGTTACTCTGCTACGAGTATTTGCCTGGAGGAAGCCATGGCGCCGGCAACTCCGAGTCGAGAAGGCGCCGGAGAAGGCGTTCGGCCATGGGGTCGGCGCCGGCGATGGGCTCGCCCCTGATGTTCGCGGGCGTCATCCCGACCGCAGAGGCCGGCTCGTAGTCCCCGCCGACGGCGGTAGTGGAGAAGCGGAGGGGTGGAGTAGGCGAGGGCGCAGCGGCAGATGAGGGAGGGGAGGCGGCGCGGGCGGAGGAGGGAGGGGAGGAGGCAGCGCGGGGTGGGGAGGAGGAGGCGGCGCGGATCTAGCGGCTAAAGGAGGCAGTGGGGGCAGGTGAGGAGGAGGAGGCGGCGGCGCGAGGTGGGGAAGAGGCGGCGGCGGTGGAGCAGATGAGCAGGGGAGGAGCAGGCAGCGGCAGCGCGGGGTGGGGAGGAGGAGGAGGAGGCGGCGCGAGGTTGGGAGGAGGCGACGGCGGTGGAGCAGATGAGCGGGGGAGGAGCAGGCAGCGGCAGCGCGGGGTGGGGAGGAGGAGGCGGCGGCGGCGGCGGAGCGCAGGGCGGGGGAGGAGGAGGCGGCGGCGGAGCGCAGGGCGGGGGAGGAGGCGAGGGAGAAATCAGGGGGAGGCAGGGCGAGGGCGACGGCGGCCGGGTGGAAGGAGCAGGAGAGAGGAGGGCGCCGCGAGCGAGGAGAATCAGGGGGAGGATTTGGATCGTTGGATATGAGTGGGTAAGGAGAGAGAAAGGTGGGAATTGATCCTTGATCGTTGATTTCACTGGTTGGTTTTTCTGGGGACACGAATTGGTGTGGATGCAGGAAAACTCATGACTGTTGGGGGCACAATTTGGGGTGGGCGTAGGAAAGAACTGAACTGGTGTATTTTAGGGGTGTAGATGTAGATAGATATAGATAGATGTAGATAGATGTAGATGTAGATGTAGATAGAAACGATGGAATTTGGACTGATAAACATGCCGGGCGGCGGCCGTGAGAGAAGCAAGTGATTGTGTGTTTCTAGGGATGCAATTCCCCACCACTTGCACGCCCAAGTGCCATCGGGATACTTAAAACAAAAAAAACAGCACCCCACTGACCCCATCCTAAAACCCTCGAACCATGTCGCTCTCCACTCTTAACCACCCAGCCGCCGCCGCTGGGCGGGGGAAATCCTTTTCCCCGGCGGCGCCATCGGTACGCCTGTACCGGAGATGGCCTCCTGCCCCCGCCGCCTTGTACGCGGCGGCGGTGGAGGCGGACGCCGCGGTGGACAGGGTCTCGGCGCTGAGCCAGGTCGCCGGCGTGCTGGGGTCGCAGTGGGGCGACGAGGGGAAGGGCAAGCTCGTCGACGTGCTCGCCCCTCGCTTCGACATCGTCGCGCGTTGCCAGGTGACGAGACACGACTCAGGTTTTTGTTATGCTTTAGTCCGACCGTTGTGCTATCCATGCTTGATCGCTTGTTCGGCGACACTACTGAGCTTTCCGGTAGTAAAATTTGATCTGGCACGCTCGTCTAATGAGATGCTGGGAATCGAGTTTGTTTTGGTGAATTAATGTTTGATCCGGATGGTAGAGTCATCTGTGTGTAGTAGTCACCTTCTTTAGATGTTAATTTCAGGATTGCGATGGTTAGAAATTATGCAGAGAGAACCTGGGTTTATCTGAAGTATGTACAAGAGAGTAAAGTTGCAATCTTTTAGCCCCGCTTTGTTTTAGTGAGTTGTATGGATGGTGATTTTTTACATTTCCTATACGTTGGCTGGAGCTTTGGGATGGTGATAACAAAAAAGGTCTGGATGTTTGATCATGATAGCCACAATGAACTGTGAAAAAAAATATATGACCTTTTGGGGCTAGCAGATAAAGATGGTGGACAACTTGCACCTTTTGGGGCCAGCAGATAAAGATGGTCGACAACTTGCATTTCTAGTAGATGCTAAACGACATTAATTGCTTCAACATGTGGTCATAAATCGTGTGTGTAGACACTGGAGAAAATATTACCTTATTCCTTGCTGATGTTTAAGATTCAGCTGCATTAATTATCCATGTATCTCTTGATTCTAGCAGAAAAGCATAAATGACTGCTTCGCTGCATAAGAAGTGAATGTTGGTGATATTATGTGCAAGATTGTATGTTCTGTTGGGTAAAGAATCTGAGTTTCTTAACTTACTCAAGTTTGAGGTTTTACCATGTTTTGCATCTAGGCCTTGGGGTAGTGGTCTATTACTTGTAGTAATCTATGCACTGGCAGTTTATTGATAACAAGCTACTATTAATGCTGCTCCTGGAATATCATATCTACATTTTTTTTAGTTCGATATGCTTCAGTTATTGCCATTCCTTTGTTTTTAGATTCCCCTTTGATCTGCCCTTGATTTTCTGTGATGAATGTTTCTTGAATTGTTAAGATTAACCTTTGTTTGCGTAATTGGATTTTCTAGTGTTAATTTGGATATGCTTAGAATGTAGTATAGGTAGCCAATACCAGTTGGCCGATTCTCTTCAGTTCAGTATCCTATTTCTGTGACTTCCTACTTTGTTATCAGGGTGGAGCAAATGCTGGACACACCATCTACAACTCTGAAGGCAAGAAATTTGCCCTTCATCTTGTTCCATCTGGTATTCTCCATGAAGGAACACTATGTGTTGTTGGCAATGGAGCGGTGATCCATGTTCCAGGGTTCTTTGATGAAATTGATGGTCTTGAGTCCAATGGAGTCAGTTGCAATGGAAGAATACTGGTCTCTGATCGGGCACATCTGCTTTTTGATCTGCATCAGGCTATAGATGGCCTTAGGGAAGCTGAGCTTGCAAATTCCTTTATAGGAACGACTAAGAGAGGCATTGGACCTTGTTATTCCAGCAAGGTCACTCGAAACGGACTGCGAGTTTGTGATCTAAGGCACATGGACACTTTTGGGGATAAGCTTGATGTCTTATTGAAGGATGCTGCTTCGAGGTTTGAAGGCTTCAAGTACAGCAAAAGCATGCTCAAGGAAGAGGTTGAGAGGTACAAGAGGTTTGCAGAGCGCTTGGAGCCCTTCATTGCTGATACTGTTCATGTGTTAAATGAATCTATCCAACAGAAGAAGAAAATTCTGGTTGAAGGTGGTCAAGCAACTATGTTGGATATCGATTTTGGAACTTACCCATTTGTGACTTCTTCTAGCCCTTCAGCTGGTGGAATATGCACCGGCCTAGGGATTGCCCCAAGGTGTATTGGTGACCTGATTGGAGTGGTAAGTTAAAACTATTATAATTGAGTTCTCCTCTTTCTATGATATAGTGCTAACTTATTCCATATATTTTACATGCAGGTAAAAGCTTACACAACAAGGGTTGGCTCTGGTCCTTTCCCAACTGAACTGTTTGGAGAGGAAGGTGATCTTCTTAGGAATGCTGGAATGGAATTCGGGACGACAACAGGTCGCCCAAGACGCTGTGGCTGGCTTGACATTGTTGCACTTAAATACTGCTGCGAGATCAATGGGTTTTCATCTCTCAATCTGACTAAACTTGATGTTCTGTCTGGGTTACCAGAAATTAAGCTGGGTGTTTCTTATAACCAAATTGATGGAAAGAATCTACAATCCTTCCCAGGGGACCTTGACACCCTGGAGCAAGTACAGGTAAGCTTTATGTGTCATTGTTTTGTTCATTGTGTTACCAGCTTAACATGGCCTGTTAGTTGGACGGTAGGATGCTTGGATAATGTCATTATCTTGTGTGAAAATTTGTTGTTATTTCTTTGGTTGTAAGATGCAATTTAATTGCTAAAATTGTACCAGCTTCAAGTCTTTGGTCTTGAAAAGTTTTGGTGTCATCAGCTTGGCAGTAGCAATTCAACACTTTATGTTAGGCTGGATATCTTTGATCTCGCATGTGCCTTGTCTTGTGTTTCAGGTCAAATATGAGGTGCTTCCTGGGTGGCAAAGTGACATTTCTTCTGTTCGAAATTACAATGAGCTCCCCCAAGCTGCCCGCCGTTATGTGGAGAGGATAGAAGAGCTTGTTGGTGTTCAAGTCCACTATATTGGTGTTGGCCCTGGGAGGGATGCTCTCATATACAAGTAAAGGCAACTTCATGTTGTCTTCAATTGGACCAAAAAAAAAATGCAGTTTTAACTAGGCCGTGATCATCGCTCTGTCAGCATTGCCCTTCATGTGGTCTTCATTGGCATTGTAGGCTTGTATAGCTGTAATACAATGGAGAAGATACTGGTGAAGTGATGTAATTCCTGCAATAAAGGAAATTTGATGATTTACCACTCCTAATGTATTGGTTTTAGGATTTACCACTAATAAGATTTTTCTTGATACTTTGTCACTTCTAAGGCAAAAAAATAGCTAAGATTTGCCACTTCCACAATACTCTGCTATTCTTTACTCACCCCCCCCCCCCCACCAAAATCACATCTGAAAAGACCAAAAAGTCCATCTTGTTTCCTCACAAATTTTTCTACTTCCCCACATGGCCGGTCCAAGGTCCCCCACCTGCACACAGCGAACGCCGCGTCGGCGGCCATGGTGTCAGCGACCAGCTGGTTGAACCACTGCAGCTGGCAGCTCTTCCCCACTCGCCGTCGCTGCCAAAAAAAAAAACAGAATAGCATGAATCATAATCGACCATTGCCATTGCAAACGGAAGAAAACCACACGCAAACGGAAGAACATGCAGTAAAAATCCAATCGTTCTTTACGCATTGAATGCATGCTCAAATCCAAAATGCAGCGATTTTTCTCGGCATTGCATCAGGAGAGCAAGCTTTTTAGGCGTCCGTCTTTCTTACCTAATCTGCTATGGTTCTTCTCGTCGACGAGGTTTCAGTTATGGGGTCGTATTGCGCGACAAGTTCCTTGAGCTTGCGTCCTCGACGAGCCTCTGGTGCCCCCTCGAGCAAAGCTTCCCTTGCCCGCCGCCGCTGTGGCCGCCACCCTCCTCCGCCTCGTCAGAGCGCTCTTGCCACACGCGATATAGAGCGGACGCAGTCAAGGCGTTATTGAGGCCCGGAGGCCATGGGCGTCATGAGGTCTGCCGCCGCACCGGAACGACTCTGCCGTGTACATGGATGCGATGCTAGCCTTGTTTTGCTGCCATGGGAGTGGAACCATGAAGAGTAGGTCGACGATGATGTTATCCCACGCCTGTGCAGTGTGCACTCTTCCTCGCCACCTCGCACCCGCTCGCTTGCTCGCCGCAAATGGAAAGAGGGGACAAGATTGTCTTTTTATGTGTTTTTTCAAAAAATTAAAAATACCATTATACGGTTGGAGTGGGAAATCCTAGCTATTTTTTGTCTTAAAAGTGACAAACTGTCGAGCAAAATCTTATAAGTAATAAATCATAAATTCAGTGCCTTAAAAGTGACAAATCATCAGTTTTCCCCTACAATAATGGTCCGAAAAATATTCTAAGATATCATCATAAGAATGAAATGGTATTTTTGGTTGCTTCATAGCATTTACCTTTTGACTCCACCAATTGTTTGGTGGTATAGTTGCAACTTCATCATGTATTTTGCACTAATTATGAATACTTTCATGTGGGAAGTCTGATATAAATCTGCGATCGCATTGTGTTGATGCTATCTTGAGGAGAATCTTTTAGGCCCTTGCATTTCATGATTGTGTCATGGTGCTCGCAAAATAAAAAACAGGAGATTGTTACATGATTTGGAAAGCCAGATAACTTGTGTTGCTATGTTACAGTTTTGGTTGGATTTGGCATGTTATGGTAATCGGTGTTTGGACGAGGGGGATTTCTTTGATAATCTTTGGGATTTAGTTAAACTAAAACCTACATATTCGAAATAGAAATAACCTAAATCCAAATAGGCCTGCAGGTTCTGGAAATAGTTGCATTGCCTGTGCTTGTGTGCCCTGCTTTACTAGCTTGATGTTTAATTATTGCTAGCAGAATTCCAGTGCTTTTCTACGAAACCAACACGTCAGGCTACAGTCTCTAGACTCAGCCTGCACCACACCAGCACTCCGTCGGGGCGCCCGGCCGTGCTCCGCACAAGTTCGCATTGTGCCTCTGCCGCTGTGCATGCTTGGCCTGCGTCGCAGCCTCGCTTCCGTCGCCATGCTTGGCAAAGCTATCTTGCAGGCCATGTTGTGCCTCTACTTCTTTGCTCTGCTCCTGCCGCGTGGTCAGCCCCGCCGTTGTCACTTTTCATAAGTAAAGAACACACATAAAGTGAATTCCCTTTGCACGCGAACAAACATAGAAATTTGACGTCAACCAATGCCATCTCGCACAGATAGCATAGATGAAACAGTAAAAGCGAGCGGTTGCATAGATGTATATTGTTTAGAAACCTTATTACTCTTCTGTATAAGTATTTTCTGCAGCAATGGTTCAGAGATACCGCCCACCCTCCTTCCTGGTGCACACCGAGGAGGAAGGTCACCACGGTTCAGCTGCTCAATACTACAGTGCAGCTTTCCAGCGAGGAGGAATAATAATGGAGAAGAAAATCAGTTGTTCTTAAGCTCGGACATCTCCAGGTCCTTATAAAGACGCGCAACAATTACTCACTAGTAACTGACAGTATTAACTCAATTTAAACTGACTAACTCACTAGTAACTGATGTTTAAATCGCATTTAAATAGAATAAACGAGACAGATAATACATGATTCAACAAAATAAAAAATGTTGATTTAAACCGATAATGCATGATTCATAAGACACGGGGTTTTTCACATGAAAATAAACGAATACAAACACATATGCATAAATCTAACCAAAGTCCTCCTCATATCATCTCTATGCCATATGTCATATAATATTACAAGGAGTGTTAGAGACTTTATCTTATAGATTGCATTTTCTTCCCTTAGCTGGACAATATAGTATTAAACCATATACTTTTAAGTTTCTAAAGAAAATTGGTCTCAATTCATTGACCAATTTAAATAATTATTTTGGAAATAAAATGAGAAGTACCGAAGCTATTGGAAGATGCCTGCTTGTTTTAAGACCGAAAAACTTCATTGCATATTCATGAAAATTCATGGCAAACTCATCACCCATAAGACAACATGAACTAGGAAGCTAACGCTCGTAAATCACTCAAAGGTCCCACCTGCATGCAGATAGGCAGGAAATTAACCGAAGCTTCTGCATGGACTAGTCGGATATCAAATGTCCCATATAGGGATGGGCATGCAGCCAAACTGGTCGATCTCCTGCAGCTCGTCCATCTGAAACCCTCCGTTGACGCTCACCGCGCCGCCGTGGCCTCCCGCGATGTCACTCATGTCTGCGGCGAGCGCGTCCCAGTCGAACTCCCCGTTGGCCCCGGACCCAAACGCGTCCGCCACCTCGCCGTCCCCGTGCACGCCCTCCTTCCCGGCCGCGCCGTCCTCGTCCGCCTTGAGCACGCCTATCTGCTGCAAGAACTCCTTGAGGTCAAGCTGGGGCTTGTCGGCGCCGACACCCGCGGCCGCGTCGCACGGCGCGCTCTCGGCCGCGGTCATCGCCGCCGTGGCCATCGCCTGCTCCAGGGCTTGGAAGCACGACATGGGCGGCGGCAGAGCGGTGGAAGCAGGAACGTTGGTGGTCACGGTGGAGCAAGGAGACGAGGCGGGGAGAAGCGGGAGGTGGGCGCGCGCGGGAGCAGGAGGAGGGGTCCTCGGCGGCTTGGTTGGCGACGAGGAGTTCTTGAGCTCCTGCAGCCTCTGGTGTATGACGTGTACATTGTGCTGCGCGTTGAGGTTGAGGAGGCCGTAGGCGGGCACGGCGGCGACGGCGCCCCTGGCGGAGGCCGGGAGCCACCTGAGCCGCTGGTGCGCGGTGGCGGCGGAGGCGGCGCGGAGGTGCGGCAGGTTGAGGAAGGCGTCGGGCCCGTAGAGCCTGCGCGCGGCCTCGTCGTAGGCGAGCGCGGCCTCCTCGGCGGTGGCGAAGGAGCCGATCCAGAGGCGCGTGCGCTTGTTGGGCTCGCGGATCTCCGCCACCCACTTGCCCCACGTCCGCTGCCGCACGCCGCGGTACTCGCACGCGGCGTTCTGCGGCCCGCCCTTCCCCCGCGTCGGCCCCTTCTTCCACGCCCGCTTCCGCCCGTAGCTCTCCATCGGTCCAAGCACGTACGCTAGCTAGCTCCTGCATGCACGGGCGCGCACGGACGTATCAGAATCCAGAGAATAAGCGTGAGAGACTGGCCTGAAACCACGAGGAATGCACGTAACTTACTTGGTTACACGCGCGTAGGAGCGGAGGAGGAGCTTGAACTGGCCAGAGAGAGAGGAAGCGGCGGTGTGAGGAGTGGGGTTTTGAAGTGGGAGGTGGGTGTGAGGAGAGTGTGACGAGCAGAGCTGAGGGCGCGGGATAAGTAGCGCGCGGGGGTGTGATCCGGCCGCTTCGATCGCATGGGATTAAATGTCGTCACGGCCGTGAAGAATGCATGTTGGCACGGTGTCGCGCCTTCTCAAGACCTGTGAGTGTGAGTTTTCGGAGGCAGGCATGTGACCGTTAGGCATCTCTAGGGTGCACGATGCGTTGTTCGCAAACGGTTTTTCTTACATAATTTAGCTTCCCCGCCCTTTTTCGGATATCTGTATGGTTTCATTTTGTTTTTCTACGATTGAATAAACTAGCTATGTAACTGTGGATTGTACTTATCTCTACTAATATAAAAGGAGAGTTTAACCGTTCAGCACTCCTCCCCATTGCCCTCGCATGAGAATCAGATATGACACATCATAGATAATGTAGGCTAAGCATATTAACTGTTTTTTCAGTAAAAATTTTTAAGATCTGCTTGGAATATAGGAATGCTGCAAGAAGTAGCTCAAATATTCTTGCAGAAATTAGAAAATCCAAAAGAAGCCTTATTTTCAATTTTTTTTATTAAATCACTTAGCACAAGGTAAATTGTCATAAGTTTCGTAAAGCATCCTGTTGAGAAAAAACTTTCACATAATATGATACCTGAGATAAATCTACAACCTTACCTTTTTTTGGGACAACATTGCAACGTACGAACACCTTATTAGTACGGGTTAATGGGAGAGTTAATTTGTACCACTAACGGACTATGTATGCCACTTGTATTATTATTTCCTACAACTTAGTAACAATTTGCATTTGTACATCGAAAAATATTGCACCGATGAGTCACGTACGGCTAGAAGGCGTGCATGTTGATGTTCCATGTTTGATGTACATGCTACATTATCATGGTAATAAGGGAGGTATGAATGCGAGGTATAAAGATCCACCTCACAGCATTTTTGGCTCTCACGAGCGCGCCCTTCACATGCTTCTCGATCGTCCACGTCGGACAGGGTGCATGTGTCCATGTTTTCATGCACGCATGATTCTTGAGAGCACTCCCTCCTGCAATCGATCGCCTTGCAGCTAGGCTTAGATTCGATCGATCTGCGCGCTCCTTGTCTGACCAACTCTAACTTCCAATGCAAGGCAATACGGGTAACACTACAATATATTTCTGTGAAAAACCTAACCATGTCTCATATCATTATCAGTTCTCTAAGAAATGCATATTGGCATCGTAATATAATTTGAGTGTGTACATGTGTGTTACTTATTCAGAAACCTACGCAATTGATTTATGCCAATCGATACCATTTCGCGATAATGGTTTTTGTTCAGTAAACAAAATAACACTGTAAATTGGATTCTCTCGGTAAAAAGTAATATTGCTTTGCATTGTTGGCATGAGACAGGGAAAACAATATATTCTATACATCAATGTTTTATTAAACAAAGAAAATAAGGTGCTACCACAATCTGTCTTTTTTTTTTCTTTTCTGAAGATGACCTAACTCGAGTTATCTGTCAAAAGAACAAGTCCTAAAAAAAGAAACAGAAAAGGTATCTTTCATTTCTACTCTCATGTATACTGAAGGTAAGAAATCTATGGGTCCCTTCCTAAAGAGTAGATATATCCCTTATTTCAGGAGAGGGAGCAAGAGTATGCCTGTGCCTATCTTTACAGTTGCAATGCCTGATGAACACTTCAGGAAGCTTTTGAGCAGACGTTCGGCAACCCAGTTTCCTTTTTTCGGAGGAGACCTTGCCGCCAAGGGTCCTTGTATAATTTATGATGCAATACCTGTCAAAGCATTCTTCCTCAGCAAATAGGAAATGACAACAAAACGACAGTTCCAAGGTAAAATGTAAAAGGTGAGGCACTTGGATTAGTGCAAGTCTAGTAATATAGTAGTAGTATGATTCAGCAACGCAAACATGCAGTGTACAATGCTTTGCTACTGAAAATGCAAATATTGCTTCAACCCTACCGCATAGCAGATGCTAAATATGCTAAGTTACAGCACAATGGTACAACTTTACTCAGATTTTTAGAAGTTACCTGTATAAAAGTGGCGAAGACATCATCATCATCATCTAGTTTTGAGACCTCAACTGACCAGGGTGCCTCTTCAGAGAACAATCTTTTCTGCCTCCGTGCCTCTAGCGATATAGAGTCACGATAAAAAAACCTCTGCCACATCTGGCGCACATTTCCTAACATAAACTCTATTTGTGTTTCGTTTATCCCCTGGTGAGATGAAAATAGTAAGAATGCTGCACAGGTTATGTAAAAAGAAAAGGAAAGTAGTATAAATGCATACTCGAAGGATTCTAATGAGGTTTGGGATGTCAGCTTCTTGCACGCGAACTGCAAAACTATTGTAATTAAGCATATTCTCGAAGGGAAGAAAAATTCCATCCTAAAATTTAAGCCAAGAAAGCAGATAGGCATGAGTAAGAGGTCACATGATTAGGTGTTCTATCAATAAGTCTTGCAAGGTACACATTATAGGTTCCCTTGATATGCAATACAGGAAAATGATTTTGTAGCACCTGAATTATGACGGGAATGCATCCTTGAAGCATGCTGTCTTCCATGCGCCCACTCCAGCCATCCCCTGGCAGGACACCACAGAAAATAGAGCTTGCTAGTTCCTCGTAATACTTCTCAGAACGTAAATAGGTAACTGTCACATTGTCCGTATGCTGCCTTCCAAGCTTCCCCTGCTTGTTTGGTGTGGAACCGAATTCAGCTGCCAGCTTTTGCCGGATCCCCATGCTATAACTGTATTATGCAGCGGAAGCAGATTGAGATACAATTTTGCCGTATATTTAGACAGACATATGTATATATAGATACATACGTGTCTTCAGGGCGGCCCTCTTTATAGGCTGGTCCTAGATTACCATTGAAATAGAATAGTGTTGTACGCTTGCTCCTTGGCCTGCAAAAATTGTATTGTAAGGCTCTAAACAGCATAAGTTGTTCGAAGATACATCTGTAATTTTTCACATACCTTGCCCATAGTTTTAACCAGATGGCCCCTGGGTCAGGTTGCTTCCATGCTGGAAGCACGAGGTCCTTTCTCGGATCAAAACATGGATGGTTTCCTCTTCTGTCCGAAGGAATATAATCCCAGTTGTCTGCCCAATAAGCAGTCGTTGAATTCTCATGTTTTGTGTTAGTGTTTCCCCAGTGGACGAGCATCATGCTGTTCCATATCTCTTTTGGAGCATAGCAGGCACCTTCATCCCATGAAAAGAACTGTTGAAAGATTATCAGTTATTGACTATGCAAGACGAATTCAAGGATCATCATACTATTAATTTCATCTAAACATTATACCCACCCAAATATGGTCTCTTCCAGAAGTGCGGTTCCAGTAAGGATACCATTGAGCTATGTGATCATAAGCCATTCTGTAGTACTCCAGTGCATGGTAACTCCTGAGGTGCAGGTCCTTCTGAAATTAAAACACAAATTACTGAAGGAGAACACCGATGGTTAGAGTACAACATCTGGATGATAATTGTTACCGGCATCAGCAGATGTGGGGCATCATCAGATCTAGTTATTAGACACGAGTCAAGAACTGGCACATAGAAATAATCAGCTTCCTCCCCATTTAGCGTGCGGTGAGGGCTAGCAAGAATGCTCTCATAGAGTGCCATCTACATGGAAAGTTAAGCATTGGTCAGATCTGCTTGTGCCCCGGTAAACACAATTGATGTTACTGTTAACATGGAACCACCAGCATTTAGGATATATGCTAGTTGACTAGGTTAGCAAACCTGAGCACCATACAGTTGATTGGTCCATATAGTTCTGTTCTTGTCATCATATATTCTGTTCACACACTCTAACTTGAAATGGCGTCCCTGCAATAGAACATATCCTGTGATCTCAAAGCAACTTATGATATAAGGAACAAAACATATGATAGACTTACTTCAAGAAGATGCCTGTCAAACTCAGCTGGCAAATCATAGACATATATAAGTGGTCTTTTTTTCTTAACAACAACCTTAACATTGATGGGGCTATTGCTTAAATTTTTCAGGTCTGGTAAATTCATTGGTGGTTGGAGCCATGAGGGCCAGTCATATGCAAGTGAATATACTGATGGGATGCTGCAATCAATCCCAAAATATCCACTGTCACACTGAAAGAAATCTTCAATTAGATTATAGCTTAAGACAGTGGCAAATACAAAACAGTGTGTCACCACATTTTCATGACTTTAGCTGAACAGCTTTGTCTGAGACATACCTGACAGAAACCACCACGACAATGTCCATGTCCAGAGCACTGGTTAATACAGCTGCATTCAACACGTGTCTCGCAAAACTGCCCCCAGAGTCCATCATATTTGCAACCACATTCTTTTTTAAACTTCACTTTTGAAGAATATACATCCTCAGGGTCCACATTGCACCATCCTGGCTTACTGCTGTTTGTTGTGAATACATCCGGATCAGGTGTTTTCCAATCAGTAAGCTTTGGGTCATCAGGTTTTGCAGGTGAGCTAGAAAGATGAACTAGAGAAGTTCAATAATAGTAAAGTATCAATATACTCTTACATTGTTTTAACTTTTAAAGGAAAACACAGAATCAAAATAAGTATCAATGATACTCTTACATTGTTTTAAAGCCACAAGCTTCTGCGACAGGACGATCTGGGTATTTTGTTCCTGGTCCACAAAAGCACATTGCCCTGGTCGTGTCACACTGGGCTGGACATATGGAAACTATCCATCGTCCTACAGGCCATTCTGGGGAACTTGGGAGGTTACATTCCAACTTCAGAACCTGATCACATCCTTTTCCTGTATCAATGAAGCCATATGGTTACTTTTTGTTGCGATTAGGAATACAGCTGTAGAATTAAGATGTTACAAGGGGAAGCATGAGAAAATCAATATGAGCAAGGGAACAATAGTACAGTACAAATGCTTCAACCTTGCATGGTACGTAATGCGTATGTTCCTTTCTTTTGAAATAAAAGAGTTAGTTTCTGTAAGCCGGTACTCATAAAATGAACATGCAATTAGCTAATAGCAATCCACATAAGTAGATAAGCAAGACAGTAATAATCTTCTAAAAAAAGATGCTAATTATTGAACTAGTTCAGTCCCTATTACATCATATCTGATGATGGTCACAGCAGAGCAGGTTCAATACTTGAGAATTTAATAGTTAATGAATTCAATAGTTAATACTGCATTTCTATAGTCATTCATTCATGCACATACAAACTGAATGTTCTATATTCTTGCAGGATTGCATAATAATGTCAACCGAGTAAGCTATAGATCAAGGATGTAAACTTTTGATAGATAAGCCTACTCGCAGATGTATATGGTTAGTGAGATATTTCATATTTGTAAGATTTATTATATCCAATATAAACATCCACAGTCAGTTTTTCATGCCTTCCAACTCTATGAAATATCCTCTTTATCAATTGTTTTCGTTCATCTTTATCTTAACTACAAGCCCTTTCGGATCCTAAGAACCATTAAATTTTTAGTGATACAAATCCCATATGAAAATGCAATGTGATTAATCTAAGAACCATTAAATTTTTAGTGATACAAATCCCATATGAAAATGCAATGTGATTAATCAAAATTTCAAAAGTGAACAAGACTACCAGCATTAATCGACCTGACAAAGTAAGACTAACCAGCATATCCATGAAAGCATCTGCATTCTCCCATCTCATAGTTGCAAACACCGTGTCCACTGCAGTCTTTCTCGCACCGCTTTGCGCCTATAACCTGTCCAAAAAGAACAACCAAATTAACCCAAAGCAAAGTGCAATGATCAATGACAAAGGTAAATGCATACTTCAGTAACATTGACAGCCGATGAGCCGGCATGGCACCCAGCAAGCCACCTCCCAATTTCAGCCTTCCATGGTGCGCCACGGAACGTCACCGCACCATACGAATCGGAAGGAAACTGCCCCCTGAGACGTGAGTCCACCACCCCAACGGCCGGGAACACGTTTCCTAGCCGGCCGATGGTGCGTCGAGCCCCGAAGTAATCCAACGACGAAGATAGGATTGGCACCACGAACACATGGACGGCGGTGACGAGCATCACCAGGGCGCCAGCCACGCCCAGGAACGCCCAACGGCATTTCGTCGAACGGATTGTGAGCATGGTCAAACTACCATCTGAACATCACATTTCTCGCCATAACAACCATAAATACAATGAAACCGATGCGCAATGGATCGAAACATATATGTTTGACCCCGAGCGCTAAGACTACAGCACGAAACTGACAAAAAAAAAGGAGGCACCTTTGGAGTGTTCTTGAACCCAAGAAACTCTGCAGCGGTTCACATATCAGACTGGACCAAGAATCAATCAACTCAAGGAACACGGGGATTTAGTGGCAAGAATTCACGGGCACGCCAAAATCCATCGAATTGACCCCCAGAAAACACTGAAAAAGATGCGATTTTGACACAAAAGAATCCGAGCAACGCCTACGGAACGGGGAAAACCGGAAAAGAACAGGGAAAAGGAGGAGACAGGCGCCTTTCGGGCTGCAGAGCTCGAATCGACTCTAATTTGATTGAGAAATTGGGAGGCGGAAACTGTCACATTGCCTCGGAACAAACGTGAGAGAATTATGAGATCACGAACGGGCACGACCGGTCGGAGCGGATCGGCGTTCGGGGTCCGACAAGAGCCCAAGAAATGATAGACCTAACCGAGTTATGTTAGCTTGTCTGGCTCCGGCGGCTTGATAACCCAATACCCGTTAATTGTCGACCACATCTTTTTGAGAAAATTTAAGATTGGAGTAATTGCTTTGCAAAGGATATGGAGTATTCATTGCCAAATTATTAGCAAAGCCATTTTGGTTGGGATCATCAAAGATATGCTTTTATGGAAAATATCTCATTCACTACGAGAACATACTCGTGTTCCAAGTAAGACCTCATCAAAGATATGCTTTTATGAAAAATATCTCATTCACTACGAGAACATACTCGTGTTCCAAGTGAGACCTTACTCTTTTTCGAGAAGACTTTGATATGGTTAAAAAAAAGCTTTGTAACCAAGAATTGATCTACCTTGATACAGTTTGTATTGTAGCTTATGGAACATATGGACTAGGTACTTCAACTGGAATATGAGAATGGTATATGATACATACGCTTTTTCCACTATCCACTAAGGCTCTACTTGGTTGGACTGAAAAATAGTGGTTTATAGTTAAAATTATGTTGTAACTAAAGATGACTTATTTGACATAATTAAATTTAAAAATTTTAAAAATAGAAAAATATGTTAGCTCATCACGGACGACGCAAACGAATACGGAAAAAAAGAGCGGCAAAAAAGCTAAAAAACCAAAAAATTCAGAAAAAGACGAATTTTATTAATAGTGAAAAATAAGGCAGAAGCTAGAAGCTCAAGCCGAAATGAGCAGAGCGTAACAGTTCTACAAACGGGGAAAAAGTTAAAAGAGGAGAAATTTAAAAAACTTTGTGTAACTAGAAGTTGTATATGCAATAGCCACCCCTAGTGTTCTGTTATACAAGAATCCCGTTCTAATTTGCCACAATTTAGTGTGTCACAATTTCACTAGAGAAGATGGAACTAAGCAAGCATTTAGTAGCTTGCCAACGGGTTTGGAGTTTCAACACACGTGGCCCGATCATCACGTTGTACGCAACACAGCTTCATTCCTTTTGTTTACTGCCACTCGTTAGAAGATCTAAACGATGTAGTACTAAAAAAAGGGTAACCTTTTGGGTACCTATGGTAGACATCTCGTTGTCAAACGAAAGGAACCAGTAGGCATCGAGTTACACGTCACTTTCTGTTGAATGATAAAAAAAGTTTTCCATTGTTTGTAATTTACACCTCAGTTTAGATCAGAATATCCTTTGACCATTTTCGAGACCAAGTCGTGGAGGATCAGAAAACAGCTCAATGCAAACAAAATCAAATGCTTTCAATTGTGTCCCCTCCTGATTAACAGAATCAATCGAGGACCATGAAACATCTCAATGCAAATCAAGCCTGTCAAGTGGCAAATACCAGCTGAAGACTACCACAGTCTGAAAGAACAGCTGAAGAATAGAATTTACATTGCAAGTTCTGGAAGAGATTTCAGAATCCCTGCTTGTGATATTTCCCTACATACCTCTGAAACCAGTACCAGACGTTGCTGATATTTAATAGTTAGGACTAGATAGTTTGTATATGCTAAACATTGCAAAATTAGAAATAAAAAAAAAGATAAATCATCATCAGTTCGATGAAGAAGAAAGTAAAATTTCTTCATTGAATTTGAAATCTCAATGAATTTGAAATAAAGGCACTGAAAAGTTGTCACCCAGGAGATGGACAGAATTCACTTCAGTTTGTTTGGACAACAGAGTAGCAGTATAAGACAACGGCATTCAAAGGCATTTAGTTTTTTTTTAGATTAAGGAACATAACATTCCGGCCTCCATCATTCACAAGTGAATGAGTACAGCCAATTCCAACACACTCATAGTACTTAGACTACAAATCACCACATGGTGTACAAAACATGGAACAAAGAAACGGGACTCAAGTCCCAGTCCTATTCCTACCTCATTACATAACTTGCTAAACAAAACCAATCTCTTTGTTGCCTCCATCAAGCGACTGTATTCCTCTAGTGAAGACAGCAGCACTCGATGCATCACATCGATGCTCAACAGGGAGGACCTTCGGCAAGCACTTCATCTTCTTCATCCAAATAGCTCTCTCTTCGGCCAACACCTCTAACCTTCCTCGGACCTTCTAACACCGTATAGCGGGTCAGGAGATGAGAGAAGACACGGTGCCGAGAGCTGCTGGTAAACTGTACATAAGCAAACAAAGCACGAGCATCGACAGAGCCAAACGGCAAGCACCAATCAACTGAGCTGAAATTGCCTAACGACGCCTTCAAGAAGGTAACAACGCTCAAGGCGCTGACGCCGCCAGTCCACCATGGGAAAGGTTTTCACCTGCAATCAAGAGGAACCGGGGAAGAGGTACAGAGAGGACGCCTCCAAGGACGAAGCGGCGTCTGCAAACAAGGGCCGCCGCCACTGCGTACACCGCCGTCCTGGCCCCAGCCCCGCTGCTGCAGCCCAAGCGTTGCCTCACCGCCGCCGCCGCCGCACTCGCAAGAGCCGGAGAACTCCTTGGCGGCCTATGGTTCAAGTAACGCTGTATCAAGCCCGGTCTAGTTGATCCCTGACCAGCCTGGGACGACAAAGTCGAAGTACCGATGGAAAAGAAACGGTTACTCTATACAGCTCCAGAATGGCTACTAGTCGGTGTGCTCTAACCCGGCGAAGAGGGCACAATCGCGGCCGAAGAGGATGCACCCAAGAAGAGACCAGCCCCGACTGCACCGGCGTTCTGACAAGACAGAACCGTGGCTGAGCTAATCTCCTTTGCCACCAACCCAACCCTCGGATTTGATCCAAGAAGCGGCTGCGTGGTGGATGTCAATGACAAGAGGCAAGGCCGTGGTGCCAGCGCCATTGCTCTGGCCACCTACGACTTCAGTTGTGGTGGCGGTGATGTGCTTCTTCTTCTTAATCACCCCGTGCGCGCGCCGACACTGGAGCTGGCACCCGTCGAACATCTTCTTGGGCTCGTCGAGCGCCATCGTGAGCCTCTTGGGCGACTTGTAGAAGAAGATGGCGAACCCGCGGAGCCGCCCGGTGACGCGGCCGGCGCCGAGGGGCCCCTCCTCGAACTCGCCGAACCTGGAGAAGACCCCCATCAGCTCAACGTGAGCGGTGCGCGCGGGTACGATGTCCACGAAGAGCTTGCGGTCGGTGCGGTCGCGGGAGGGGTCGAGCGAGGCGAGCTGGTAGGCGACGGGCGGCCGCCGACGCGTTTGGAGGCGTCAGCGAGCGCTCGGCGCGAGGCGGAGCGGCGGCGCCAGCAAGACTTCTCCTCTGCCTCCGACGAGCTGAAGCCAGCCAGCGAACGCCAGCCGGCCCTCCTCTGCACTGCCGCTATACAGCCCCGAGACCGACCACCGATGCCAAAGATCTGGGCCGAGAGACACCAGATCCGGCCACCAGGCCGCCGGATCCGCCGCCGGCGAGGGGAGCCGTTGCCGGGGAGCTCGCAACCAGCTCCGGCGACGGGGGGAGGCGGGATCCGGGCAGGGGGAGAGAGGTCCGAGAGGACCGCACTCGGAGTTGATGCCCTCTGCCGACTGGGGGAGAGAGACCCGAGAGGAGGAAAAGCCCCGCCGCCGCCTTCCTTGCGGCCACCGACGACCGGTGGCGTGCTCCGGCGACGGCGAGGAGGCGGGATCCAGGCAGGGAGGGGAAGGGCTTTTTTCAGATCTTGACCAACGATGTCAAAGGCATTTAGTTGTACTTGTGTCATCTTAAGTCTCAGGAGATGGGATGGATGTCACTAAAGGAAAATTGCAGTATGTTTGGTCAAACAACCAAGTAGCAGATGAACAACAGCATTTTGCTATATCTCGAATTCTACATATGGGAAGAATTTGTCAACTTGTATGAAGTAATGGATTCTAACTACATAAAGTGCTGCTCGTTAAAGCTTCTGATTATTTTGCTGCTACTGGAGCTGCCTTCTGCATCATAAGCCCTGTTGTTATTCATATCCTCCAACTACAAAAGGTTGCCTCTTAGCATCTCTACCGTTCTCCAGATCCTTATTAGGTGTCCCCTTCAGTAACGCCCGCGTTTTTACGTTAACCCTAGTAGCTAATCACACGTTGACCATCGTAATTAACCACATAATTAGCACCGTCATCGCGACCATTTCAATTATCAAAATTATACAGCAATTAAATTAAATAAAAGACAGTAAAGTAATACAATTTGCAACACATCGAAATTCAATACTATTACATCCATTGCCATATATACAGCAAATACATAAATTAAATTACATCTGAGATCATCACATATATCAATTACAATTAACCAAAATTACAAGAATAACCTCAGTTTTAATTGCAAAAAAAGTAAATATTAAAATACCAAATAAAAGAAAAAAAATAAAAGTCAGCTTGCTATCAAAACCCTAATTTAGTTATCAAAATAGGTATTTCACACATTGATATATTAGACCGTTCAGAGTCAGTCGGCACTTACAGGCTGTAAAGCCATAGGATTTCACCATCTGGGGTTGCACTGGACTTGATGGCCTCCGCTTTCTTGGCCCACCGCGGCGCACCGAATGGCGGCCTACTTGCCGCCGGTGGCGGAGGCGGCGTGGCCAATGCAGGGTCCTGGTTCTCGCTGTCGTCCTGGAAGCTCTTTTTGGGCGCTGCCTTCGGTTTGGGCTACGTGCAGGTAGCAGTGCCGCCGCCGGCGGCGGCGGCGACGGCGCCTCGCCTCTTCAGATTGTTATTGCCGTCTCTGAGCAATGCGATGGAACAGATACTGTTAGAACAAGAAAGATCGAAGTAGGGTGCATGAAGAACAGCTGAATTTGATGGGGGTAATTCCTATTCACCTGAGGTTGGTGTCCCTCTCGCCGAACGGCAGCATGGCCGACATCGATCTCAGCAGCTTGCCCTTTTTCGACTTCCGAGGAAGAAACGTGAGAAGATTCAACCAACCAGAGAAAGAAAAGGCTCGCAAGAAATCGAGGAGGAGAAGAAACACGAACCTTGGGCTGGGGGTCAGCTTGGGGAAGTCCTCGGCCGTCTTTGGATGCCGGCAATCTACGGCGAAACCAACGAAGAAATAAAATGTAAGACGATGCGGAGCAAATCAACAAATCAAAGTTTTGTTTTCGCGAGAGCAGAGTCGAAAATCGCAAGATAACAACATGGAAATCAACCCCAGAGAAGCAAGCCACGCGGATCAAGAACTGGATCGGTCGATGTCCTTGGGCTCCATCTGTTGGATATTGATCTAAGGCCAAAACGGCCAGAAAAGGAAGGACGTGGGGAAATCCACATATCACTGATTTTCAGCGCCCTGATCGGGGGTGCCTTACCAAATATTGGTTACGGTTCCCCGTTGCAACAGCGCTATATAAGGTTAGGGCACCGGCCTCTTACGTATGACGTCCGTTCACGTGAGAACCAAAGCCCCGGACAAACCCTAAGGACCCGATCTCCTAAGCGCTGCTAGCAACGGGAAGGCCGACGCCGCCACTGCAGGACTTCGCCGGCGACGACACCCGTACACCGGTGACACTGCGGTCTGCACCGACTCGTCCCCACGCCTGCATCACGCAGGCACGAGGTCTTCGCTCAAATGGCGTTCATCGGCGACCGTGAGTCTCCCGACCCCCTCTAACCCTAGGTGTTCTAGATGCTAGACTAGCAGCTTGATGTTATGCATGAATCTTTTAAGGCTTACATTTGGTATCAGAGCACTCTAGTCTTTCCTAGAACCCTAGCCCATGATGTTCTTGATTAATGGTTCGGCCAGCAATGTTAGAAGGAGGGGAATCGAAGATCGTATGCGAACCCTAATGCTTTTCCCCCAAAAATCTGAAGAAATTCCGAACCCTAGAATCCCCAAATCATGCAAACCTTATGGATCTTCGGATCGGAAAGAACGAATCAAAAAAAAAGGTCGGGTCTTACCCGCTGTCGCGCGCCCGGCCGCCGCGCTCTGCCGGAGGCCGCTGGGGCAGCCGCGCCGTCACCGCGCGCCGCCGCTCTGCATCGGGGGCCGCCGCTGCCGCGCCTTCCCGATGGAGCCGCTGCTGCTCCGCGGGACCCCGCCCCGCTCCGCTCGAGGCCGCCTCCGGCCGAGCGAACTGGAGCCGCCGTTCCGCCTCCCCATGGGCGCAGCGCCGTCTCGCGGGAGTGCGCAGCCGCCGCCCCTCCCGCCGCGTTTCACTCGGGCGTCGCCGGAGCCGCCGCTGCCGCTGCTTTGGGCCGCTGCCGCCGCTAACGCCTCTCCCCGTGCGCCGTCTTTTTCGGGAGGAGAGGATGCCAAATGCCTTAGGGTTTTTGTTTTGGGAATGTTATTCCCGCAGTGCGCGCGCTCGACCGTTCGATCTCATCCAACGGCTTGCACGCGTGCGCGTTTTATGGGCTGCGGCCAATGCGCGAGTGAATTTTTTGGCCCATGTGGGATTTTTCAGGCTACGCATTTTTTTGTGGGCCGTGTGAGAGTTTTGGGCCCCGAGGGGTTTATGGGCTAAATGCTATTGCACAGCAGTACATTATTTTATGTATATCTTATGTTTTTCAGCATATGTTACATTAATAAACTTCATGTATATATACCTGAAATGGTTTTATGGTATATACTTCACGCTGTTGAGTGTATATTTCATATGTTTTATGATATACCTAATGTTTAATTAATGATTATTTGATGTCTCTCATGAAATTATTAACGGATAATGTTGCTAAGCTGCTGAAAATTATTATGCCCTTTTCCGCTGCGTAATGTTCTGCCCCTAATTGAATGGAACCAACGGGAAATTCAATTGGAGGGTTGTATTTAGTTTTACATGCTATTACTCTTTGACCAACGTTAATTGTAATTGCATGTAATCAATTATGTTTATTTTATGTTTATTTTTCGCCATGCTATTACTCTTTGACCAACGTTAATTTTAATTGCATGCGATAAATTATGTTAAATTTTTCGCTTCTGCCCAACGGTGATACGAAAAATTCTTATGAGCATGTTGTTAATCATACCAACGTAAGGTTAACATTCATGCAAATTAATTATGCGTTTTCCTAACGTAAATTTTAATTTTTTTCAGCTGCTTCCGTTCCCGCTCATGTTAATGCAATTGAGTCACTTAATGGTAGTAACTTCCAGAAATGGAAGTTTACACTTATGACGACTTTTCAGCTCTTGGATCTGGACTACGCGTTCAGATTCGATGAGTCTGTCGCTCCTACTGAAGGGGAGGACAATTATGATGACAAAATGAAGGAATATAAAACTAATGCTGAGAAGTGGGAGCGGTCTAACCGTGTTTCACTTGCTGTGATGAAAAACTCCATCAGTGAGGCCATAAGGGGAGGAATCCCTGAAAAGGAAAGGGTAAAGGACTATTTGTCCTCCATCGAGGATCACTTTAAGGGGTCCTCTAAAGTTTATGCTACCACACTGATGCACAGGCTCATGAACACTAAGTACAATGGTACTGGAAATATCCGTGAGCACATTATGACCATAATCAATATTGCTGCCAGACTTAAGACAATGGACATGGCAATTTCTGATGGTTTTGTTGTCCATTACATTATGATGTCTCTTCCTAAGCAATTTGAAGCTTTCAAGGTGAACTATAACACCATTAAGGACAAGTGGACCATGAGCGAGTTGATCGCTAATGTTTCACAGGAGGAAGAGAGGCTCAAGGCTGAGGGGGCTACTGATTTTGTGAATCAAGTCAGCTCCTCAAATAAAGCTGGTCCCTCTAGAAATAGAGGTGGCTACAAAGGAAAGGGAAAGAAGGAGCAATCCTACTCCCCTTATCAGAAGCAACAGAAGCCACAGCACTCACAGCATCCTAAGGCGCTTAAAAACGCTTCAGGTCCTGAGAGCTCAAATGGACAGAAGAAAAATGATGAGTGTTACTTTTGTCAGTCAAAGGACCATTTTAAAGATGATAGTCCTGGATGGCTGAAATGGCTCGCCAAGAAAGGTACTTATGAAATTACTTTTGTTGATGAAGCATTTTATGTTGATTTTCCTATAAATTCTTGGTGGATTGATTCTGGTGCCACTGTGCACGTTACGAATTCCTTGCAGGGATTCCATATGTTGAGAAGTCTCAAAGGGGAAAGAAGCCTAAGAGTGGCTAATGGGATGGAAGCCGAAATTCAAGCTATTGGATCGGTTTCTTTAGTTTTGAATAATGGTTTTGTAATGAAACTTAATGATGTTCTTTATGTTCCCTCGATGAGAAGAAACTTGATTTCCATTTCATTATTAGATAATGATGGATATTCTTGTAATTTTGGACACAGAATGTGTTTGATGTATTTTAATAATGATAATGTTGGTCGTGCCATCCGACACGACAAGCTTTATATGTTATCCCTGCAAGATTCTCCTATATCCATGAATGTATGTGATGTGAATAAAAAGCGCAAGTGAATTGATGAGACTTCGTCGAAATTGTGGCACTGTCGTTTGGGCCACATTTCGAGGGGGAGAATTGAACGTCTCATTAAAGATGAAATTCTCCACCCTTTAGACTTTAATGATTCGGATGATCATTGCCTTGACTGTATCAAAGGCAAGTATGTAAAGCAAATAAAGAAAGGTGCTACTCGAAGCACAGGGATTTTAGAATTGATTCATACTGACATATGTGGTCCTTTCCCTGTGACATCAGTAGATGGTTATGATTCTTTTATTACGTTCACTGATGATTACTCACGTTATGACTATATCTATCCTATTAAAGAGAGATCCGAAGCACTTGATAAATTTAAGATATTTAAGACTGAAGTTGAAAATCAGCACAATCTAAAGATTAAAGTAGTGCGCTCGGATCGTGGGGGAGAGTATTATGGGCGACACGCAACTTATGGGTAGATTCCTGGTCCTTTTGCCAGGTTTCTACAAGAAAATGGTATAGTCGCCCAGTACTCAATGCCTGGTGATCCCCAGCAAAATGGAGTAGCGGAAAGAAGAAACCGCACACTTATGGACATGGTTCGAAGTATGTTGAGTTACTCCACTTTACCTGTAAAGTTATGGATGGAAGCATTAAAGACCGCTGCACACATACTCAATCGGGTTCCCAGTAAATCAGTGCCTAAAACACCTTATGAATTATGGACTGGGAGAAAACCAAGTTTGAACTACCTCCATGTGTGGGGTTGTGCAGCTGAAGCTAAAGTATTTAATCCACAAATTGGGAAATTAGATCCCAATACTGTGAGTTGCCATTTTATTGGCTACCCTGATAGGTCTAAAGGGTACCGATTCTATTGTCCAGATCGTACCACAAAATTTGTAGAAACAAGGCACGCTGTGTTCTTGGAAAATGATGGCATCAATGGTGACTTGGAGCCTAGGAAAATTGATCTTGAGGAGAAGCGGATTTATATTGCTTCACTGCTAATCCGACAGACTGATTTTCCTATGCCCCAAATGGTTGTGCCCACAGTTGATCCTGTAGTTGCAACTCCTGTTGCACCTCCAGTTAATTCTGTGGCCACTCCTTCTGTTGAGAGCTCTGAAAGTACAAGTGTGGCACCTAATGATGAGCCTTCACAGCCCCCTGTGACAATTAATGAACAACCTGATGAGCCTACTAATGAACCTGTCAGGAGATCACAACGAGTGAGGATATCTGCTATCCCAAGTGATTATGAGGTTTACTTGAATGAGGATGATCTTGGGAAGGCAGATGATCCTAGCTCTTATAAGGAAGCAATGAAGAATAATGATTCATCTAAATGGCTAGATGCCATGAAAGATGAGATTGAGTCTATGGACGCTAATGGCGTATGGGACTTAGTGGAAATCCCTAATGGAGCCAAAACAGTAGGCTGCAAATGGGTCTACAAAACAAAACGTGACTCCAAAGGGAACATCGAAAGGTTTAAGGCGAGACTTGTAGCGAAAGGGTTTACACAAAGAGAAGGCATTGACTATAATGAAACCTTTTCTCCTGTCTCAACTAAAGATTCATTTAGAATCATAATGGCGCTCACAGCACATTTCGATTTAGAGTTGCACCAAATGGATGTTAAGACTGCATTCCTGAATGGAGACTTGTATGAGGACGTTTACATGATACAACCGGAAGGTTTTGTTGTGGAAGGCGAGGAACATTTGGGATGCAAGCTAAGGAAATCCATATATGGCCTGAAGCAAGCTTCTAGGCAATGGTACCTTAAGTTCGATGAAATCATAAGGAAATTTGGATTTAAGGAGAATGATGTTGATAATTGCACTTATGTTAAGTTCAGGGGGAGTAATTACACCTTCTTAATTCTTTATGTGGACGATATATTATTGGCCAGCAGCAGTGTGGACATGCTGCGAGAAAAAAGATTTCTCTCGTCCAATTTTGATATGAAGGATCTCGGTGAAGCATCTTATGAACTTGGTATTGAAATTCACCGAGATAGGTCCAAAGGAACATTAGGTTTATCACAAAAGGCATACATTGACAGAGTACTAAAAAGATACAATATGCATAAATGCTCTGCCTCGCCTGCTCCTATTGTTAAGGGCGATAAGTTTGGGAAATTTCAATGCCCAAAGAATGACTATGAATCTGATCAGACGAAGATTATACCTTACGCTTTTGCTGTCGGAAGTATTATGTATGCTCAAGTATGTACGCGCCCTGATTTAGCTTTTGTTACCGGGATGCTTGGTAGATATCAATCAAATCCAGGACCGGACCACTGGAAAGCCGTTAAGAAAGTCCTGCGCTATATGCAAGGCACTAAAGGTCACATGCTCACATACAGAAAATGCGATAACCTTGAGGTTGTCGGCTATTCTGATGCTGATTTTGCGGGGTGTAAAGACACTAAGAAGTCCACATCAGGTTATATTTTCACCCTCGCAGGAGCAGCAATTTCATGGAAAAGTGTAAAACAAACACTTACTGCATCGTCGACAATGCAGGCTGAATTTGTGGCATGTTATGAGGCTACCGGGCAGGCTGTATGGCTTAAGAACTTTATCCCGGGATTGAGAGTGGTAGACAGCATTTCTAGACCACTCATTTTGTACTGCGACAATCAACCCGCAGTTTTCTATTCGAGTAACAACAAGTCGAGTGCAGCTGCCAAGCACATTGACATAAAGTATCATGTTGTGAAAGATAGAGTCCAGGATCAAACAATTAAGGTTGAGCATATTGGAACTAAATTTATGCTTGCGGATCCGCTCACAAAAGGCTTACCACCCAATATTTTTCGTGATCATGTTGCCGGCATGGTTTATTGGAGAGCCTGTGATCCTGGAATAAGAGGACCATATAAAGTAACCAACTCCCATGAAGTATTATGTTATCCGATTGATATAGAATGGAGCACTATAAGTACTGTTGTCCAGCGGTATTTAATTGACTGTTGTGACGCATTATTTTGGTGTGAAGTTTTATTGAGAGATGGCTTATGACATTTAGCCTTACGATCAAGGGGGAGAATGTTGGATATTGATCTAAGGCCAAAACGGCCAGAAAAGGAAGGACGTGGGGAAATCCACGTATCACTGATTTTCAGCGCCCTGATCGGGGGTGCCTTACCAAATATTGGTTACAGTTCCCCGTTGCAACAGCGCTATATAAGGTTAGGGCACCGGCCTCTTACGTATGACGTCCGTTCACGTGAGAACCAAAGCCCCGGACAAACCCTAAGGACCCGATCTCCTAAGCGCTGCTAGCAACGGGAAGGCCGACGCCGCCACTGCAGGACTTCGCCGGCGACGACACCCGTACACCGGTGACACTGCGGTCTGCACCGACTCGTCCCCACGCCTGCATCACGCAAGCACGAGGTCTTCGCTCAAATGGCGTTCATCGGCGACCGTGAGTCTCCCGACCCCCTCTAACCCTAGGTGTTCTAGATGCTAGACTAGCGGCTTGATGTTATGCATGAATCTTTTAAGGCTTACACCATCGCCTCCCCTCTAGAGTGCGCGCGCGACGCGTGCTCGTGCAGTTAACTAACTAGATGTGGCTCTACTGGGACTGGGTTAGTTGTGGCCTGTGTCTTTTGTGGGTTACGAGGACTGGGTTAACTTATGACCTGCCGTCGGCTCGCGGCCATTTTTTCGGCCAGGGGGTGTAGCTTATATATTTTTAGTTTATAATGATGAAGAAGGATATAAGTAAAATCAGTACAGTACGTATTATAATTAACTAGTAAATTTATCTTAAAAAATACACTGTTTAAAAATAAATTACTATAAATACAAAAGTCAAAAAATATAAGTCTCCGCTTGTTTCGACTTCAGTTTTAGGTTTCTGGTATCTGGCTTTTAGTTTCTTATTTTCGTTTTTTTCTAGACTTTTAGCTTTGTTTTGGGATTTTTTTTGCCTTTTTTCTTTGATTTCTTTACATTATCCATGATGGGTTAATTTTTTCTATTTTAAACTTTTAAAATTTAATTATATAGAAAACACTAGTAAATATAAAATAAATCATAATCCACTAAAAAACCAAAATAAGCAGCCCATCAAACCCAGCGAATAATGGCGAGTCTCAGTAACGAACTGACAGCTGGGCCCACGTGGATCTGTGGACGACAGAGCGCCGAGTTACAGCACGTGGACGGACGGTCAGAGGGAAGCGCTTCGTAGAAAGTTCCGAGTACACAGAATTCGAGGAGATGATTTGGGGCGCAGGTGTCACCTGAGATCTTCCGCATGATGGAGTAGTGGTACTGGTTCTGAACGTTTCAGTCGTCAAATAAATGGGAAGAATTAATTTGATTTTACCATTCGAAAGCCATCAACAAGATTTACGAACACAGCTTTTCTGTTCCTTCTTCCTATCTTTTTCGGGTTCTCATCGATGTGGCACGTGAATGAAAACACGAGAAGAATAGAGAGAAAGAACAGAAAAGCTAGTTCAAAATTTACAGCACAGCACGGCCAGGCCTATGAAATCATCAGAATGAATAGCACATTCTGCCCAGAGGAAGAAGGAAAGATTCAACAAAAACCAGGCCAGAACAGAGAAAAATCGAAACCGTATATGTACATGGATTCGTGCTTGTACAAATCCCACCGTCTATGCCGCACCGAGATTTGTGCCCCCCCTCTCCCGTCTATTCCCATTCCGGATTTCTCTTCCGGCTTCGGCGCAGACTTTTGTGGCCAACAGCGCGGACTTGGGGAAGAGACTCCGGTGTCGTGGGCTCCAACGGCCAGCGACGGCACGGGCTCGAAGAGGAGGCAGCTCGAGCAGTGAAGGAGGAGAGGGGGGATCTGGCGGGGAGGGCGCGAATTTCAGAGCCGGATCCACGTAGGATATACATGGACATCCTGTATATGTGGTAAAACCACTCTCCATAACTGCAGAAAAATATAATCTGATAAAAGATCAGGATACAGAAATGCCTTCTTATCTTCCACACCAGTAACTTGCTAGTAGTAAAGTAGCAGCGTCGTTGGCAATAATCTGTTGATTTAGAAAAGCAGGGACTAGCAAAAAGGGGGTTCCCTAATCATACATGTGATGCCCTCAGCATACATGAAGCTGTCAGTCAGCCTGTCACAATTTCACTCTTGTAAATTACTACGCGCGGGGGGGCTAAAAATTATCAGAAGGGAAATCCATCTGGGTCTAGCGGCATCGCAGTCTTCAGAAAAAAGGCAACGACGCGTGATAGATGGGTTCTCAAGCCGGCTGAGATAATGATGAGGTCTTCAACCACAAGGGCCTTCCTAGCATGGCTCTACCATGAACAGCGATATATGAAGCATTCAACCTAGATGAAAAGAAAAAAGTTCATGGGTCAGATCTCACCAGTACAAAATAACCGAATGATGAACTGATGATAAGTGGGGCTATACTTACTTGTCAACATCAGGTATGTTCATTGGATCATACACCTCCTTTTGTTCCATGCCTGGGACATGACTACCAGTTGCTGATGCCATATCTGCTGCTCCCTCAACCTGGAAGATTGCAAGATTTGTTAGTGCTACTAGAAGTTCAAAAGGAAACCAATTGCAGTAAATAATAAATTAGCCAATTCTAACTATACGCCTTGTTGGTGTCAACCAGGTAAAATAGATAATTTTGGCTGTTTTCAGGAAATAGCAGATAAAACAGCCGTTGTGCTCAAGATGAATTTATGTACACATGAGGCTAGGTTCTAGAACAAAAACAAGATAGAAAAATCTATACAAGAACATACATTGCCAGCTATACTGACGTGATACACATCAGAAATTGTTGCTGTACAATGAAGCCTGAGACCATGGGGCATGTATCAGAAATCACATCTGTACTATGAATGATAAATTAAGGTCGGTTACAAGATAATGGTGACAATGGGTATGGTAGCAGGAACAAGACAAATAATTCGATATATACACTTTCTAAAGCCCAACATCTTTCCTTGAATCTATGTATTATAAGTGAACTATATGATTCATAAAGATGCAATTCTCTACTTCTAGAAATATAAATCCCACATTTGGTTTATTATAAGTGAGCACATTTGGTTTAACATGAATGTGCATTGAATAGTGGCATGCCACACAAATCCAAAATTTTGAGAAAATAGCAAGCTCATGTGTCCATATTCACAACTTATTGAAGAATGCACAAGTATGCAGCACTGAGATTATAATGAATGTGAAGTGGATTGAAATCCTTGCCTGTTGGGGGTACTGGCTATATCCTGCATAAGCACCATATGCATATGATGGGTCCTGAGCATATCCATATGCATCATACCCATAGCCATAATAAGCACTTGCCCATTGATTAGGATCTGCTTGCTGACTCCAGACAGCTGATTGATCCTACATATGGTTGTGCAAGATAATAACATAAAATCATTAACCTCAATTTGAAGACATTCCAACAGGTAAAGGAAAACAGATGATATTATAACCAGAGCATGCAGAAAATGAAGGAAAACTAACGAGAAATAAATATAAACTAAACAAGCCCTTCATCAGTTATCACACAAGACTAAGAAGAACAATATAATAAGGATCAGACTGTTTATATATTCTAAGAGTTAGTGTTAAGAAAATTCTTCTTTAGCATGCTCATCAGTGACAAACTGTCTTATTTAACAAGATTGCTTCTAGTAGATTTCAGAACATCTGAGTTCGAAGTGATTTAATGAACGTCAGGTTTGTGCAGTAGAAATTTAATGAAGGTTTCTGCAGTAGAAATCTAATGAGATATACCTGCTTACTTGCAAGACTTCTGCCCCATGAAAGCCTAACTACTTGTTGGCCAATCACTGTGCCATGAAGACGTTGTACAGCCTCTTCAGCTGATGCCCTGAAACAGTTAAGTTATTGGTAAACACATCGCATTTGTATCATTCAAACAAAATTTGGATGCTAGCAAAGAAAGGTGTCACCAAGAAATGCATCAACTAATTGTCCACTGTTTAAGAGGAAGGAAATAGCCACTGTACAACCATAATGGGCGTATATCCACACGCAGGGGCGGAGCTGACTGGGATGCCCGGTGTGCCCAGGCACACCCAAAATTTTGGAACGTGTAACATCAGCAATGCTGCCACTGCAGGTGTCATGTGGTCTGTAGCTACTGCAGGTCTCAGGTGGTCTGTAGCTATGCATAGCATCCAGTCGGCAGTCGCACCGGGTCACCAGCCCACTCAAGGCAGCCCAGGCCAGCCCACTCAACAGGCAATGGCTCAAGGCCGCAAGCCCAGTCCAGTGACTCCAGTTGTGACCGAGTGACCGAGACTACCGAGCAGCAGGAGGCACCGCACGGAGCAGCTGCTCTTTGACTCTTCCCTAAATCCCTAATGTACTCATCGTCTCATCCTGTCATCCATCCCTAAATTCCTAAGTCTATGAAGCAAGCAAGCAGTTGCTCCGTTCGGCGGACGACGGCGGCTCTGCAGGCTAGTGGGCAGCGGCTCGGGCACTAGGCACGTGGGGCTGGAGCAGCGGCCATGCTGCTATCTTGAACAATATCCATATGTTCTTCAGCCTCACCAGTCTTTGTGTGTTATCTAGGCTTGTGTTTCTTATCCGTATGCTGCTGAAGTGCTGATCCGTATTATGGTGGGGGTCTTAACAGGATACACTTCACATTCCATTGTAAGTTCCTTCTATGATTTTATAGTTCTCATACATCATGTGAAATCTACACTGATTGACATGATAAATTTACATTATAAATTGCTATCGTCTGTTATAAATTGTGAATTGTGATTTGTGAATTGTGAATGTAGAGCTACTGAGCAAGTTGTATTGTACTTTTGGAAAATTTCGAACTTATATGTTGCGGTTACCATGTTACGAAACTATTGTACAAAGCTATGGAATTGTGCGCATGAGGCGTGCACACTTATTGCAAGTCTTCTAGCTCCGCCACTGTCCACACGGCAATAAAGTAAAATATTTTTCCTCTCTGCTGAGTTATAAATGGAGATGTAATACTTCACTGAGATATTAATAGTTTTTCGTACAAAGTATATGCATGCCTAACAAAGTAAACTAATGAAATGAGTCTCCGCTACAGACATAGATTATATGTTACAGTAAAAAAAAAGATTTTGGACACATCTTGGCCAGGTTCTACAGAATTAAGTTTACAGTTGTTATGGTAGGAATAATACTCCAGGATGGTACAAGTTGCCCTCGCAAGAGGCTCTGACCGGAAACATATCTGTTGTGGCTACGAACCAAACAGTTAGGGACTAAAAGAATGTGTAGGAAAACGAGCTATATCCCTCCCTTGTTAACCTAAGGAAGTGTGTGTGTATAGTCATAAGACCCTATTACAATGACGCCCCTAGTATAGGGTACTATTCCAAAGATATACATGTCTTTTATATGCCTTATTGGGCCTCTTAGCCCAGCAAGCCGAATGGATGCAGGTGGGGGCCGACGGTCGCACCGTCCGAGCATTTGGGTCGATAGTTGCGTCCTGCGGGTGCCGGGGTCGATGGCCGTGCTGGTGCAGGCACTGGGGTCGCCGGCCATGCCGGTGCGGGCGTCGGGGTCGACGGTCGCGCCGGCGTTGCCGTCTGAGTCGGCTCTTCCCCCTGGCGTTGATCGCTCGCCACCTACGACGGCCGAGCGCCGCTACCATGAGGCGAGCGAACCCTCGGTCACCAACCCCTGCGCGTTGCCCCCGGCAGTCGTTGCCAACGCGCTTCTCTTTTGCTTTGTTGTTGTCGTTGCTTTCCTGGGTGCCATTGTTTTCCTAAGCTCGCAGCTTACTCGTCGTCACCACAAACGGCGCTAACTGTTATGGCTACGAACCAAACAGTAAGTTAAGGGGGCTAATAGAATGTGTAGGAAAATGAGCTATATATCTCCTTTGTTAACCCAAGGAAGTATATATACATAGCCATAAGACCCTATTGCAATGACGCCCCTACTACAGGGTAATATTCCAAGGGTATACATGTCTTTTACATGCCTTATTGGACCTCTTGGCCCAGCAGGCCGTCTCCTTTGCTATATTTGTTCCCAAACAATATTAGTTCCTATCATCTCATTGCCTATATTTGTGAAAAAGAGACAAAATAGCTACAAATAATACATTTACACTTTTTTGTACTTCATCTAGGGTGGTAAAGCAATCTGAAAATTGAAATTAACCAGCCACCAATGAGGCATTGATAAATTGAGTCTCCTGGATCTTGGGCAGTGGCTAGTGAGAAATTGCCTGGTTGGTTCTGTAAAGTACAGTTCAAGGAATAAAAAAAAATAGATTTTTTCTTAAAGTACTTACCTAGATGCATATTGTACAAATCCACATCCTTTACCAACTGGAATTTTTACGTATATAAGCTCCCCAAATTGCACACATATCTGCCTCAGCTCATCTTCTGTCACATTCGGGTCCAAGTTACCAATAAATATCTGCAAGTATATCCCAAGGTAAATGGCATAGTCAACAGAGCAAATGGCTAGCAATATAATAAGGGTTCTTACAGTAGTGTTCGTAAGATCACTATCTGGTAGAACTGGTTGGAGCTGCGGAACAGCATAAGCTGTTGCTGGATACATCGCTACATAGTTAACATCAAACAGCCAGTTAAAACGTATCCAAGAAAAACACCTCTTCCGTAGAAATGAAGAATCTACTTGTAATAGATGTTGCATTGCCTAGCAATATAAATGAAATAATGAATCATTACAGTGTGTCCCATTACAGACGAATCTTTGTTTTATTAGTGATAATAAGAGACAAATCATATGAGCTCACAAGAATGCAGTGCATCAATCGAAGCACCCCAGAAGCACTAGATACTAAAACAGCACGCTATCAATTAGTACTCAGTTGCATTGGACACACCAAAATAATACATTACAGATAATCAATACCTTTAGCAGCTGCATACTGAAGCTGAGATCCAGTGTTTTTCTTAGGAATCGCAGAACTTATCCTCATAGGCCTTGTTGAGCAATAAACACCATTCATTTCTGACATTGCACGGTTCTTTTCATTTTCATCTGCAAACTTTACAAATCCATATCCTTTAGATCTCCCAGTATTTGGATCTGTGACAACCTTGGCCCCTCTAACAGATGGATAGTTCACTCGGAATGTCTCTTGTAATAAGTAATCCGTGACATCAGGTGCCAAGTCCCCTACGAAAATCGAATGGTCAGGTCCTGCATCAGGACGCCTCTCACCAGAGCTGAAAGAGGCCCAGTTCAATCTAAATGTATGCTCAGTTCCAGGCATTTGTGTGCCATTATAAGTCTGTAGAACTTTCTCAGCAGCTTCATGTGAAATGAATTCTATGAATCCATATCCCTCTGGAATGCCTGTTAGTTTGTTGCGTATTATTTTTACAGATTGTACCTGCATTTCCAAATAATACAGGTCTTACTCTTAGTACAATAAGTGCAAAAGGTACTCTTCAACACTCATCAGGACAAATACGCTGCTGACAACACATGAGATGCTTGAAAGAGTATAGTCAACTGAAATCGACATGATATAGTTTGATGTTGTGATAAAGTTGCAAACATTGTATGATAAAAAAGATAAAAAAATTACATTCTATCATTAGCTCAGGACCAAATGAAGCCAAGAAGTTCCCTAAAAAAATGAAGCCAAGAAGTTCCCTAAAAAAATGAAGCCAAGAAGGGGGCTACCACATATTAGACATCCAACTGTTGAATGGCTGTTGCGTTAATGCACACAGGATGTCAAGGCATAAAATTTTCTTGCAACTTTTTACTGTACAGCAACATTCAATTGAATTGTTGCAACAAACACCTAATACTTAAAAAGAAAATTCAACCATCTGACTTTTAGCAATTCTGAGCTAATAAAGTCCGTAAGAGCACCTTACTACATGTTGCTTTCTACAAATCCAACACCTCCAATGCTTTCCTACAAGAAATCCCTAACAAAAACTCAGTGATATGCAAAGAATATGCCTAGAACATTACTGTCGCCAAGAAAATAAGCCACTCTAACAGTTGCAATGACAAATTTTGAACAAATCTATGCTGCCCAGTGTTCACGAACACATTTATCTTCCCATAACAAACAATCACTTCAGTACATCACTTGAACAAAGGAGGCTCTTCAGGCTTGGACCACAAATACTTTGTTCCACAAGATCAACCATGTTGCTACTTCGAAGAAAACCGCTAAGTCTAATAAGAGGAAGGATATAAGCACTTCAATTCATAGTTCTAGCCAATTTCCGAACAAGACGGCCACTTCACAACTCTAAGCCCATCAAACCCCTACCACGAAACAAAGCACCGTCAATCTAAACACCTACCGTACCCTAATCGAACCAACAGCATCCAATACGCCCGAATTCACGCAAACAGCAAAACAATCGCTCCGTCACCCCAACCAAAGCAGCTTCAAGTCACCGAATTAGGCATGGGCACTAAGCCCTAGCGACCTAGCTCATCGGGCAGCACGGTACGAGGCACACGAAAAGCCTACCTCGCCAGTGTGAGCGAAGCAGCCGTAGAGGTAGTTCTCGTCGGCCCAGTACTGGAGGTCGCCGATCCAGAGCGTCCGGACCTCCTCCAGGCTCGTCGGCTGGTGGTACGGCGCCGCCGCCATCGAGCGCGCCCCTCCCTGCGACGGCGGGTGGCTGCTTGGGTCGGAGGCGCGGCGTCGAGAAGGGCGGTCTGGTCTGGTCAGGTCTAGCGCGGCTCTGGCCTCTCTCGGAGCATGTCCTCTCTTGGGAATGGGCCTAGTGGGCTGGGCCTTTAGAAGTTATAAATAATTGGAGTCCCTCATCCTGGCCGAAGCCGCAGTAGAGTCCAAGAGCAACGAGGTCTACGCTCTCCGCCGCCACCGTCCGCCCGCACATCCTGCACTGCCGCGACGCCGCTACCTCCCCCGCTACCTCGCCGACTGCAAGAACGCCACCACCGCTACCGCCGTGATGAGCACCGGCCACGCCGTCTGTCAGGACCCGGTTTGATTAGGGGAAAACGATTGGAAATTTGTGCACGACTAGGGGCTTATTTGGTGGATAAAAGTTGGGGAAGTAAGAATAAGAATAACATAAAGCAATGAGCAAATATTAGGGCTTTTCATTCATGCCTAGATCGAAACATTGTGGCAGCTTATATATATCTTCAGCTTACAACCGGCAGTCGATTTGACTGTGAACAGTAACAAAACAAAAGACGGTAAACAGTAACTACTACTAGATGGATTCCCTACCGTAGGATCTGGACTAATCACTACGCCTCAGTCTTGGCCGTCGGATCTCCTTAACGCTCAGTGCTCCTTCAGATGACCTGTTCGGACCACTCACCCACACCACACGATTTAACTAAACCAAGAGGTATGATTGAATCTCAGCTGTTCGATAACTGAAATGTTCTCCCGTTCAATATGTTTTTGCCCAATTCTTCAGAAGTTTGACAGTTGCCCCCTCCTTAGGGCCTGTTTGGGAGAGCTCCACCAACTCCAGATTCACCAAATCCAGATCCAGATTCACTTTTCCAAGCCAAACAGTTCCAGCTCCAGCAGCTCCACCGTGAATCTGCTCCACCAAAATCATGAATCTAGCTCCAGATTCACCAAATTGGTGGAGCACCTCAAGGGGTGCTCCACCAAACTCTAATTGGTGGAGTTGGGGAAAATTACCCACCATGCCACTGATTACACAAAAAAAACGGTTCGTTTTGCCTCTTTCTCGTCGCTGCGCCTCGCCTTCGCCTTCGCCTGCGCCTGCGCCTGCTCTCCGCCGGCCTCGCCTCGCCTCGCCTTCGCCTTCGCCTGCTCTCCGCCGGCCTCCTCCTCGCCCGCCGGCCGCTCCGCTCCGCCTGCGCCGCGCCCTCCCCCAGCCGCCGCTCCGCCTCGCCTGCGCCCGCCGGCCGCTCCGCCTCCTCCTCTTCTCCGCCGGCCTCGCCTCGCCTCGCCTGCGCCTGCCGACCGCTCCGTCTCCTCCTCGCCCGCCGGCCGCTCCGCCTCCTCCTCTTCTCCGCCGGCCTCGCCTCGCCTCGCCTGCGCCTGCCGACCGCTCCGTCTCCTCCTCGCCCGCCGGCCGCTCCGCCTCCTCCTCGCCCGCCGGCCGCTCTGCCTCCTCCTCGCCCGCCGGCCGCTCCGCCTCCTCCTCGTCCGCCGGCCGCTCCGTCTCCTCCTCGCCCGCCGGCTGCTCCGCCTCCTCCTCGCCCGCCGGCCGCTCCGCCTCCTCCTCTTCTCCGCCGGCCTCGCCTCGCCTCGCCTGCGCCTGCCGACCGCTCCGTCTCCTCCTCGCCCGCCGGCCGCTCCGCCTCCTCCTCGCCCGCCGGCCGCTCTGCCTCCTCCTCGCCCGCCGGCCGCTCCGCCTCCTCCTCGTCCGCCGGCCGCTCCGTCTCCTCCTCGCCCGCCGGCTGCTCCGCCTCCTCCTCGCCCGCCGGCCGCTCCGCCTCCTCCTCTTCTCCGCCGGCCTCGCCTCGCCTCGCCTGCGCCTGCCGACCGCTCCGTCTCCTCCTCGCCCGCCGGCCGCTCCGCCTCCTCCTCGCCCGCCGGCCGCTCCGCTCCGCCTGCGTCGCGCCCGCCCCCCAGCCGCCGCTCCGCCTCGCCTGCGCCTGCGCCCGCCGGCCGCTCCGCCTCCTCCTCTTCTCCGCCTCGCCTCGCCTGCCGGCCGCCGGCCGCCTCGCCCGCCGGCCGCTGCCGCGCCTGCGCCGCCGGTATTTTTTTTCATTTTGCCCCCTGACGTGTGGGGCCCAGGTGGAAGTGAGATAGAGAGGGAGGTGGAGCTGTACCAAACACTTTGACGAATCCCAGATCCACCATGTAGCTGCTCCACGGTGAATCCAGCTCCAGATCCACGTTTTTCGTGAATCTGGAGTTGGTGGAGCTCTCCCAAACAGGCCCTTAAGATCCTTGTCCTCGACGATGAAATTGCAGAAAGATCCTGGTGATGAAGTCTGAATCCTCCCAAGTGGCAGCTTTTGGTGGCAATTTTGCATAGTGAATTTTCTATTGGACCACCGATTCATTGTTCTGATGAATAACTCTCCTTTCCAGCACTGCCACAGGATCAGTTACAATATGCCCCTCAGAATCAACCAGTGGTAATTCTCGGCTGGGTATCACTGTCGGCCCCAAATGTTTCTTCGATTGGCAAACATGGAAACAGGGTGGATCAAACATCCATCTGGCAATAAAAGTTTGTAAGCTGCTGGTCCAATCTTTTCCATGACTCGGAAAGGCCCATAGTACCTTGAGTGGAGTTTGAGTACTCGATGCAGTCCCAACGAATTGTGCCTGTAAGGTTGAACCTTGAGGTAGACCATTTCTCCCACTTCGAAGCTCCTCTCAGTTCGGTACTTATTAGCGAAAAACTTCATCCTAGATCTGGCCTTTTTAAGACTTGTTTTGATACCTTCAAATGCAGCTTGTCACCTTTGCAGTCTGTTCCTGTTTTCTTCCACTACTCCTTCAGTTAACATTGCTTCTGTGATCATAGGAAGCTTCATGCCATACAACGCCTCAATTTTGGTGTCATACCCAATGAAGTGTGGTAGGATGTATTGTACCACCACTTCGCTTGAGACAACCATGAACTCCATCTTTTAGGGCTAGCAAAGGTCATACATCTCAAATAATTCTTGAGGCATTTGTTGACCTTTTCAGTTTGGCTATCTGTTTGTAGATGGTAAGCACTACTAAGCCTCAATTGGACCCCCCTCAAGGCTTTGAATAATTCCTACCACAAGGTGATGGTAAATACTCGGTCTCTGTCAGATATAATTACAACTGGCAGGACGTGCAACTTTTACACATTATCCAGAAAAATGTCAACTACATCTTGCACTGAGTAAGGATGCTTCATTGGCAGAAAATATACATATTTGGTAAATCAATATACCACCACTAAGATCACATCACTTCCACTGGATTTTGGGAGCCATTCTATAAAATCTATGGTGACATGAGCCCAGGCCATTTCAGGAATGGAAAGAGGTTGTAGGAGACCAGGATAGGGCGCATTCTCTGCCTTATTTTTCTGACAGACTGAACATGTTTTTACAAACTCTGTGACCATTTTCTTCATGCCTGACCAATAGAATAATAACTTCAATCGCTGATATGTGGCTCTTTCACATGAATAGCCCCCTAATGCCAAATTGTGAAAAGAATTCAACAGCTGCCCTTTCAAATTAACATTAGTGCCTATATATAAATCTTTCCATTATACTTCAAGATTCCATTGTCCAATGTGTATGGAGGAGCACTGTTAGTATCAATTCTCAATTTAGTTTCCAACTCTTGACAATGTTCATCTCCTTGGTAACTTTCTATCACTTTAGATATCCATTAAGGGATAGCCATAGTAATTGCCATATTTTCTTCTGAATCACCTCTTCTTGACAAAGCATCTACTACCCTGTTCTCTCTTCCTTTCCTATACTCCACCCTATAGTTATATCCCAATAATTTCATAAAGCTTGTGTTGAATCCCATCTATTAGGCCCTGATCAATATGACTTCAGCTTATTTTTGCACTATTCATAAATTTCGTCTTTTCTGAACTTTTGGCTTTTTTTTAGTTTTTTTACCGGTTCTTTTTTTCCTCGTATTTGTTTACATTATACGTGATGGGCTAATATGTTTTTTCTATTTTTAAATTTTTTTAAATTTAATTATGGTAAATAAGCCTCTGTCAACTACAATGCTTTTTTCAGCCAGCTACAGTGTTTTCAGCCATAAGCCATGAGGCTTTCAGCCGAACCGATCACCACCTTAATCTTTGATCAGTGGTGTATCTTAGACTCTATTGGTCTATTCTGATAACCAGACTAGAACCTATCAAGTAATGCTTCCACTTTTTCAGTGCTTCCAAAATGGCTAGTGCTTCTTTGTCATATGTAGACATGGCAGATGCTTTTGGTCCAAGTAACTTGCTCATGTATGATATTGGCCTCCTAGACTGCATGAGGATAGCTCCTAATCCAATCCCACTGGCATTAGTTTCTAAAATAAATGGCTGCTTGAAATCAGGGAGAACCAAAACTAGAGCATTAGTTAGGGCTTCCTTAATCTGCAAGAAGGAGTGTTCCTGGTCTTCTCTTCACTGAAATGCATTCCTTTGATGAACCTCCTATAATATCCTGCTAAGCCTAAAAACCCTCTCAATTGAGTGATGTTTTGGGGAACCGGACGACAGAATCACAGAAGTATCATTTTTACCATTCTCATATGTATATAGCTATTTTACAAATACATATATAAAATGTGCTATATATGCCAAAAATTATCCTACTCATTAGTCGTATTCTACTTACTAGAGTAGTATGCAAGTATGAATGCTGGTTAGCCTGTTGTCCTTCCCAGCTGCGCATTCGGGCTAACTAGCTTAGCTAGAAGTTACGGCCCTGGTAAGCCATGATACAGCATCTGCACGCGTGACGCGCCGATCGACTCCATTCCCGAGAAAGCATGACCACCTTCCATCCTACGACGACGCCACCGACGCTCCGTCTCTCCCGACTGGGAATCTTTTTCTTTTGTAGTCCGTACCGAGACAATTGACAGTGGACTATTTCGTTCTGCACTAGCTTCAGTTGTTTCTAGATAAATCGACCAAGGGTTCTCACTAAGTACTTATACCTGAACTAAAATACGTCCAGAGCTGAGCAGCTGTCACATAGCAGAATATAAGAATTTTCCCAGCTCCTGACAACTGCAGGCAAAGGCAGGATATCTCTTTACCCACAAAGCCAAAGAAAAGGAACAACACAAACTAGCATAAAAGAAAGCAATAAGCGTCCATGCACGCGAGAGAATTTTTGGCATACCAGGACTCATCCAACGGACAAATAGACCTGGTTAGTATAAGCTATAGCAAGCTCAAGAGTTACTATCACAGATATCAGGCAGAGATGCAAGCTGACAGGCCAAAGCAGTGTAACAAACGAATATTTCCATTGTTCGCAAAATCTTAATCAATTCAACACAAAATAGCACATGCTCTTTGCAGTGAACAAAAACACCTCGCAAAGCGTGCGTGATCGAGCATGTTACCATCTACCACGTAGTTAGTTCACAGACGAACTCTACAGTCTACAGCAAACCTCTCGGGAGCGGTTCCAACTTCCAACTACATCTGCTTATAACCTATATTTGGTGATATGATTCTAATACACAAATCTAAGGGTAAGGGGGACGACAAAGCTGCCTTCAAGGCAGAAATCGTGCGTCAGTTGGGGCACAGCAGGAGTGAGCGTCTGAGCGCAAGAACATGGCGGCCATAACTCATTGCCTCTCGGGCTTCTCGCCAGGAACTTCAGCAAAGCAAACAGGGCATACCTGCAGAAGAAATGTATACTCCTGTAAGCAAAAGAAGCAGGGGGGAATTGGGAGGCATACATAGATCGTTTCATTTTCTGATTGCTGACCTTGTTAATGCTAAGCCATCTTGTCATGCAGCTGGCATGGTATACATGCTTGCAGGGAAGTGTCATCTGCAGATCACCTCTCCTGTACTCCATTTGGCAAATTACGCACCTGTTACCCAAAGGTAAGTCCTATACAAGTTAAATTCGTTTCTACTTAAGAAGCAGTACAAAGTTGCTGCAACTAACTGCATTCTCTACGGTTTGCAGAAACCATCATATTACACCAAGGATGCAGCACCATATCAATGCACACAGAACTAATATGGCATGCTTCTGAGGGTAAAGGCCCGGGAAAAGTCAGTCAAGAACTGACTGGCATAAAAAGATTACAACAGGATCTGACCTTTCACGGCGTGTTTTCCTCCTCGAAAAGAAACCACACTTGTACTTTGTGACTGGAAGTAATGAAATGTGTTCTTGGGAGAGACCACGGCTTTGGGTCCCAACTGCCTCACCCAAATCCAACAATTCCTGTCAGCAAAAACTTATTAGTAAACCAAGTTCCAGAAAAAAAATCAAATGAGAAGAAACATAAGACATGTACTGTGATGAAATAAATGATAAAACTTCCCCATCGAATGATCAGTGAATATACAGTTTAACCATTGAAGCTACATTGTTACTTGAACAGTACCATTGCACGAAACAAACAAAAGCAGTGTATGTATGTAGCAGTGACTGTGACAAGCATGCATTTTCAGATAAACACACCAAAAAGGCTGGTACATGATTATTCAAGTAACAATAGTTTTCTTCATCTAAATTATTAAGCAAAGAAGGTATGCATGCAAGTCTATAAATTTAGAGGAGCCTAATATAATGCTGTACTGGCTATGTTGCTTCCTTCTATATGTAGATAATAGATTTACATCTTCCGGCCCACATATAGCATGTGAAAACACCTATGCTTATAGCACTTTCATTCATTTGAGTTGCAAAGGAAGAAATCAGCATTAATGGACACAGACAAAGCAGATTCATTTTAATTCTCTCGAGGATTCCTATTCTTGAAATGACTAGTTTTCACCAAGAAAAGCTGTTCATAAACTGAATATAGAAGAACTGGCTGCTCCAAATAGTTATCAGCAGCAACTGAAACGATGTGAAGTGACTTCAAGAAATGGTTAATAGCTGGTGTCAAAGGCAAATAACCTTTTGCAATTGGGAAAATACTAGTGGATTAATTGGCAATGCAAATTAATATTCTCAATAAATTAACAAGCAGCAAGGAGTCATAACATCCTTAATGTCAAGTATTTTGGCCCTGGAAGCACCCAAATGAGAACTATACCATTGACCAATTCAATAATACATGGTGTAATGTACCTATCTAGATCAACTTAAAGATATAAAGCAGATGAAAAAAAAGTAAGATGATACATATATGAGAACATGGTAACACAAATCATTCAAGAGAAGTCATTAACCTCATATGTCATGTTGTCAGGATCAATGTTGTCTTGCCAAATAACCTGAAAATACAACATACTAATTTTCAGTGAATCAATTAGAGGCCATGACAATCATGTTTCAGTACCTTTTGAGGGAATGAGAAATAAACTTCACACAACACATAAGTGGCATCATAGAACACTTGGGGGGAAAAACTACAGCAGTCATGTTTCAGTACCTTTTGAGGGAATGAGAAATAAACTTCACATATGATATATGGAATCAAAGAACACAATTTTATAATATATAGATGTGGGATTTCATAATATATAGAATGTCGGGCGGGTGTAAATCAATAAAAGTGCCATACATTCGACATGTTGGACACGGTCAGATATTAAAATTATTAGCTACTGGAGGCAATTTTATGGCATACATACTATAGTCCAACAAACAAAATGATTTTGACTTCAAATCATACAAGATAAGGTACCATAAAAAGCATTCACCACATACAACATGAAATCAAGAAGACTAGTTAAGATAAGATAAGCATGCTAAAAAAATCATTTACCTGAGGACTGCTTGAATTTTGGTGTACTGGACGTTGGATGCCTGTAAGTGAAAACAAAATCAGAGTAACAAAATAAAGATGGATTGATGTTCAACTGTTTGACTTGAAGGAAAAGGTTCAAATCTTATAAATGTTCAGTTACTATTTATGTGATAACTAAATGCATAAGGTTCTGTTAACACATTGCATGGACAGGTCATAGACCCCAATGTATGCACGCTTGGTATTGAAAAATGATCCAGTTATTGGATGATTTCAATGTGTAAGACTATGTAACAAGAGAGATAGCTACTAATCTTAGTACATGACCAAGGCTGTCTACTTTGCAATAACCTGTAAGTGTACAATGAAATAACAACAGGAGTGCAAAGGTATGACACAGGCAGTCAGGCATTAAGAAGCACAATTCCAAACTTCTCTTTTTTCTTTTTGTAAGCATCTAATTAACTGTGCTCTTTTTGGTAAATGTTAGCACAAAAAATCAATCATACAATGCCAATCACCAATGGTCTGACACTGACAAACTTTTCTTGTTATATGACAAACAGCAAGCAAAGAGAGAAACGGCTGCATGCGTTCATCGGTAGACAGAGCTTCAGAGTTTCTTGGTTATAGAACTATGCATGTGTGCTTACTAGTCCTCTTAGAAAGGAAAGGCTAATGGAAGTACTATTTTGTCTACAATGCAATTTAGATGTAAAACTACCTTCATTTCAAACAATGGAACTCATGAACAACAACTCTAATTGTATACATGTAACATGTCTTGAGTTGCAATGGAAAATAAATTCACAACTAACAAATATTCAACTGAACAGCTAACCAGTAAAGTCAGTGAAATTAGCAAGGACAGCAGCAGACTTGCGTTCATTGGAAATTCAAATGTAAGAGAAGCGTGCAGAATTATATGAGACACCCCCCCCCCCCCCACACACACACACAAAAGTTCTCCAAAGGGTACACTAATTGAAGGAAGTTCATAGTGCTCATTTGAAAAATATATTGATCCTTAGCAGTTAGCACCTTAGCCAGATATGCTCATATAGCTGAAATCCCATAGTGATGATTGTTTCAACTTTCAAAAATGATATAATTTCCAGAGCACTATTTTTCGACGAGGCATTACTAGAAGTGATCGTTGACTGTGAGCTTGAACTTACATTCCTCAGTAGTAGAATTTGCACTTGCATGAAGAGCTTCACCACCCTGCAGTACTACATTGGGAGATTCAGTACTGTTTACAGGTGTGGTGTTATCCCAAATTCTGCGTCCATCATCTGCTCTATGCATGCAATCATTCATGTTGTAAGCATGCACATAACTGTAATAATTTCCTGCACCAGGATATCCATACTTATACGAATTTGTATGCATCATTGTCCAGTACGGATTAGCCTGCACATTAGCAGCAAATAAGTGAGTTAAACACACAATGATAACGGATCAGCAGCTAAGGTCATGATTGAGATATCCATTCTGAATAATTTCCAAGCTTTCTTTTGTGAGTTATGTGAAAAGTACGGTTCCAAGAATCATTATTTTCCCCGTTGCCGAGTGACTCCATTTTTTTTAAAAAAATATTAGCATTAGACTAAAATGTGTTCTTTTCCAACCAATGAAAAAAAATCTAGATTTGTGAAGAACATCAACTATCAAACTTTGAAATTTGGTTTACCAAAAATCTAGATTCACCTGAAAAATTTTCAACTATCAAATTTGGTTTATAAAGTAGCTGAAGATATTAAATAGGATCTTTTACCCAAGACACAAATTACTTAATATTCCATGGCAAATATATGTCGTTACGACAAGCAATAGTAAACAATCAAACGTTGGCAGTCAAGGGTTCAAGGAGAAGGAATCAGCTAGCTGTTGCATAAGATCGATTGGGAAAATGGCAATTGTATTTTTGGTACCTGATCGTGAAAGGCATCTGCAAGAGCAAAATCAGCATGAGCGTATGTGAGGCCTTCAAAAAAATCCATGAAGCTCTCAGTGATGGTGTACGGATATCCAGTGTTAATGTAGTGGAGTTCCATATGTCGACTCCCGTTCATCCCTTCTGATGAATCATGAACCTAAACGAAATTAAGCCGCAAAACTTTCATTAAACCTCAATAACAGCAACGAAAAACAATTTGAAATGCACATCAAATGTTATCACTCCCTAAATCATGGTATTTTTGGTGAAATCAAAGCAGCATTGAACTGTTATCTGAAAATCAAAAAATAAATATATCATATGGACTGCGGAATTTTCCTAATTGATCTTTCGATTGAACCAGCTCCTGGAGGAGTTGCATAATAAGATGTTAAACAATACTAAAGATCTTGCTCATCGCATCTTAGTAAAAAGCCATAGATCAGTCATTATTACACGGTTGCTTTCGGCAACGCAACTTGCAAAGCTGAAATTCGCATTGATACCACAACGACCAAATTATCATCATACCGTAAAATGATACAGCGAAAGTGGTCCTTTTTGCCAGCACTGCGCATGAATCAATGCGCGATCCATTCAGAAACAATGCTGCGAGTGGAGACCTCAACGCCAAACACCCAAAAGTAAAACGAAAAAAAAAATCGAGGCGAGGCGAGGCTAATCGCAACCTCCAACATCCACACCGAGTCAAACCCTCCAACAATTAGCCCGCCACCTCACCAAACGAAGAGAGAAAACCCAGAGGAGTTGGCTATAGCCATGAATGGGTCACCGGATCACCCACATTTCCGATCTCCCCACCAAAATTCACCTCGAAACACCCAGCCTTACGCCGCAAATGCGCACCCAAAGAGCCCCGCAAAAAAAAGCACAAAAATACTCCACTGCACTGCAGATGTGGCGCCAGATCACCTCCCCCCGACGCACTCTAACCCCATTTCACCACGCGGACACACGCACGCACGCACGAACGAGCACTCAAACTCACACAGAGAGCCAAATGAGACCGCGAGCGCGCACCGAATCAGACGGCGATCCCGCCCCTCCGGAGCCGTCTTCGCCGTGCCGCAGGCGAGGCGCCGCGCGGCCCGCGTGGCGGCGGTGGTCGCGGCGGGTGGCGGTGATTGGGAGGACTGGACTGGAGAAGAGGAGGAGGAGAAGGACGAGATCTTCTGTGGCTCGCGTGCTGTCGTCCTCTTGTCCGCCGAGCTCGTCCCTATCTCTCCCGCTTTATACCCGCCCCCGAGGAGCAGTGTCTACTTGCGCTTCTCGCCTTCTCGCCGCGATATATCGCGGAGCAGGGGAATCTGGCTTTGGTCCATCGAGATGTGCCTCGGATTCTAAGGTGGTTGGACTGATCTGCCCTTGCTTGCCAGAGTGTCACTTCAGTCTGGTGTGATCAATAAATATTTTACCTTTACGTACGGGCAGCGGGTAGATTCTACTTTGGGTTATGCTAAGCATGAGTGAGCCATGAAGGCATGAGCACGTCGATGTGAATAATTTGTACTGCTATAGGTGGTTAACTTGTTAGTACATCTGACATGGTGAGCAATATATCAATATTATTTTATGTAGACAATAAATACTGGTGTTTTATACTCGCATGATAATAGCCGACAAAATTCACTCCATTTCTGCTAACCTTACTATTCCTATTTAAATATTTTGAGAGAAATCATATGGATGCTCTAATTGAAGGATGATAACATTAAAAGGTGTAGACTTACCATTAGAGAGATGCTTAGTCGACTCCCCCACAAACAGTGACATCAAGCAGCTGAAATAAACAGGATTGACCAATGACCACTCTGCATAGTACTAGCTGCATATGTCACTGCTTTTACCACTGTAAACTACGTGAGGGATTAGGGAACAAAGGAAGACCAGTATTGTACTCAAAGCATTTGATAATTAGCAAATCATGGGATTCATTGCTGTACCAACAACTTAAAAATAACGAGCGGTGCAAACTTTCATGTGGCCAAGGTTACACTGGGATGCGATTTCCCAAAGGGTACTTTGGAGATTTTGTGCGGAGCCACGTATCGTGACGAGAAGAGATGGTGAGCGGCTGCACTGCGGGCGTGGGACAAACGGGCCCCTGCAGTTGGGCAGGCCAACTACTTTCGCTGTCTTCCAGGCAAGCTTGTCCACAAACACGATAATCTTGGAATATTTTGCCCAGTTAAGCCATAGGAGCTAGCAATAATTCACAGGCAGCCACGGCATTACAAACAGTATCATATGCAGGTGACAGGGATATGTGGCAAGCATTTTCAGCTACGTTTTTTCGGTACATTCCGTAACTTGTAAGTTTGAACCAGGATAGTGCATTCTTTGCAATGGCCATCTTAGCTTAGAATAGTCAAGTCTCTGATCTAGTGTTGTCTTTTCTAGACATGGCATACATTGTACGTCTGTACAATGAAATTAAGATTATCCGGTGGTGTTGTCTAGTTTGTGTGCAAGATGATGTCAAATGTGCTTGAACTAGATACTTGTCCTAGCAAGTGTGTGATCCTGGAGAACATGAATTGCCACGTAGATCTGTGACATGGCAAATGCGGGGCCAATCGGAGAAGGCCTTTCCAGCCATGCCACCATTCTGCCTCCGGATAATGACGTCGTAAACAGTCGGCGTCCCGGCACGTGGCATTCTCCGGTTGCCCCGGTGCCCGCAGACGCTTGAAAACAGCAGGACTAAATCAACCTGCTATAATCAGCTAATTAATTACTACTTTATTTCAGTTTATTTATTACAGCAAGCAATAGTAGATTCGGATAAAGCGAAAGGGAGCTTAACGGGCAGTTTTATTTGCTTCCACACACCCTGCCGCTCCTGTCTCACCGCCTGTGGGGCCACCAGTTTCCGGTCCCACACGCCGGTACGTTGTGCGTTAAGTTTGTTGGTGCGGGAAGGACGCTGGGGAGGGGGGAGGGCGCGGGCCCGGTCCTCGCAGCAGGCGTGACGCTTGGAATTCCTCTCCCCCTACGGCACGGCATAGGGGCACCCACCCGGAACGTGCACGCGGGCGTGGTGATGGGGATGACAGGTGGGCCCGAATGGGCCGATGGATCTGGTGGGCCCGCTGTCCACTGCTGTGCGTCGCTTGTGCATCCCCTCCTTTTTTTTCCTTCTTTCGCGCTGAAAAGCGTGCATGGGATGGGAGAAGAGGGCGGCACCAGAAAAGTAGTATGCTTGCACGTAAACGCGGTCCACTACGAGTACGAATCTATACGACTTGGCAAAGCCACAAAACTTGGATCGTTCGATTAGGGCGCGCTCAAAGAGTTTAAGGTCTTGTTTGGATTCTCAGTCTAAAGTTTAGTTGGTTAAAATTTAGAACTAAATTTTAGACAACTAAATTTTAGCCACTAAACTTTAGACCACAGGACTGTTTGGATCATGGACTAAAGTTTAGTTCTGGTTCAATAAACGGACTTTTGTACCCCTAGGATTTTTGAGCAACGCCGCCACGGCCACCACGACCGCCTCTGCTAGTGGTGGTGGAATGCGCGGCGGGGGCGGCGGTGCGAAGGCCGGCGGCGGTGGGATGGCTGGTTCGGCGGGGGCGTCGGGAGTCCGGGCGGGGAAGATGCCGCCCGATGGATTTCGCGAAGTTTTTTCGTGTGGGAGCCGGGAGGAACAGATATTTCACGGGGGCAAAAACGTCTTTTGCGTGCGGGAGCCGGGAGAAACCAAAACTTTAGACCACTTTAGCTCAGTTTTGTGGTCTAATGGTCTAAAGTGTTTTTTAGGGGTTAGCTAAAGTTTAGATCTAACTTTAGACCATCTGTTTGGAGACTTTAGATCTAAACTTTAGTGACTAAACTTTAGATGAAGAGATCCAAACAGGGTCTAAGTCAGTGGCTTATAGTTTTAGCAGTTAGTTTTTGTCTAAAATTACTTATTATTTTTTCTAAACTACTCAATTAAAAAATAAATAAATCGTTATATCAGTATATACCATGCAAATGAATAAAAAAAGAAAAGACAAAAACATTAAAAAAATCAAAATAAGCCAAAATTAAAAAGTAGCTTGTTCCAATGGCTTCTAGTTAAATAAACCGAAAACAAAAAAAAAACTAAAGCTGTCTGAAGAAGGGCCTAAATTGTCTCTCTTGTGTCAAATGAAGAAAGATACTATCAAATAGTGGGTAGTAGCGTATTGGCGTCCATACAGTGGAAAGTTGATAGCGGACGCTATATTTTTATAGCAGAATTAAAAAACACTCATAATTTTAAGTTAATTATTTATATATCACGATTAAATAGCAACCACAGCAATACAACATGCATATCAATTGTAACTTAGAAGCATTGAAGTAGAACTAGTACATAAGGGTAGTCCCAATGGCAATTAATGACCAGTTTCTATCTTCCTTAAATGACCTGCCACGTAGGCAAAACGATGACATGGCAACTCAATTAACGAAGAAAGAGAAGAAAAAGAGTAGAAACCGTTTCTTCTCAGGGAAACCACCTCTACTCTTGAATCGATGCATGAAGAAACTGCAATTTTACCATTGGGAAGAAACTGGTGGTTTCCATGCACGCTCGCACCGCTCCCAACATGCCTGCTCGCGCGGTTTCCACTGGGAAGAAACTGTAATTTTACTATTGGGAAGAAACTGGTGGTTTTCACTATTTATTGCACGAAGAAACTCCCATTGTGTGAGTCAGTTTCTATACTTAGATTTTTGCTGATGTGGTTATCTTGGATTTCGCACATGGTTTCTACCATAGGGACTGCCCTAATCATTACATGCATCATAAATTAGTTGACACTAGAACTATGGGCCGTGGCCGAGGACAACAAGTAGTGGCATGCGTGACAGATGACGGGCATCAACCACAGTCGAACACGACACCATCATGCAACAAATCTTGTGCGCGGCTCCCAAAAGGACCTTACACGGGAACTATGCGGAGTAGAGGGACGATACTCAGCGGGCGCTATAGCAGTCGGACAAGCGCTATCGCGAGTGTTACATTCTAGTCCACCTATTTGGGACCACTATGTTGATTTGCCAGCGTTCCTACCTTGTTAACGCAATTGCGATCGCTATCGTAGACGCTACAAACGCTTTTTAATACCTTGATTTGGAGGAGTACTAGTAGGATTTACCAAATCAACCTCCTAGCATATGCCTAGTAAAGATTAGACTTGGGGTTGTGGAGGACGCGATCTATAGAACGAGTGCAGGGCAAGAGCAGAGCGAGGAACAGAGAGGGAGGGCGTCGGCGTGGAGGATTTGATCAGAATCTTTTCTTTCTCTGTGCTGCCTGCCAGCTGCTGCCTCCTTCTGGAAGGTACTTCTCCGTCCGGCCGAGGAAGCTTTTCGCCGGTTGGGTCGGGGCTGGGGCTGGCAGGCATGCCAAAAGCCCCCTCTGCCGGCCTCCTGCGCATCGTATCGATCGAAGCCTTCCCAAGGGTGAAGCGATGCCCAGCCCCAGCCAGCCAAGAGCAAACTTTTGCGGCCCTACTTTTGGCTGAAGTTCAATCTGATAGCCAACGTTCAGTTGTGCAGATTAACAAGACCTACATCAAAAACAGACATATGCACCGCTATGAGATTGCATGCAAGCAGTTCATTGGTAGCTTCATGGACCTTGGGTTATTGATGTGCCGGTATGTGCATCGACATCGGTAAACTCATACAACCCTGAACCCTGTACCGACCATAGGCTCTTGCGCTGTGCCGTACACATGGGACGCTAGTTCGAACCCGTTGAGCTGCCAGCAATCAGCACACCAAGTTATCAGAATCTCGATTTTTTCGTACGATCCTAAAATTTTAGAATTCAAAATTGACTAGATTAATCCGATTTTATGGCAGAATTTTAATGTTTTTATAATTCTATCCAAACTTTTGTAGGAACATAATCAAAATTTTTATACGATCCTATTAGATTATGTCGATTCTATTGTTTTACTATAAATAATTACTTGTATACTTCCTTTTAATTGAAACTTTTAACTTTTATCTCTTTATGTTCACTATAATTATCATAAATAATACATAATATTACCTTTACTCTACAATTTGTAAAGAAATATTCAAAAGACATAATTTTAAAAATATAGTAGTGTATAATACACTGTAATTTTTTTAAAATGTTTCTTTGGTAGAATCAAGTAAGATCTTAAATTCTATATCGATCTTACAATTTACGATTCTATCAAAAAAATATCTGATCTAATTTAGAATCACGACTCTGACAATCAAAACATACTAACATCTCTACCCCTATAAACCACCGGTTAACATTATCCTACATTCACCCAACAATTACCTGCTCCACAGTCATGACATTAACTACGTCCACACCACAATATGCACCCAGAAATACACCATCCTAAAAACGTCCGCACCAGATTAACTCTCCTCAATTCTCTCTCCTTACTCAACCATATCCGACGGTCATCCTTCAATGGATCTGCAGTACCCCTCCCGCGTCCATTAAAGATTCTAAGGCAAAAATTATTTGGATCATGCACATCATTGAAGCAGAATCCCACCCGCGCCTCCGCCGATTTCTCCCCCGTCTCCCCCATTCTCTGCGTCTCCCCGCCTCCTCCTCCCCTCGCTCGGCCGTTCTCCGCCGATCCGCCCTAGCCTCCTCCTCCCCACCCTGCGCCGCCGCCTCCTCCTCGCTCCTCCGCCGCCTCCTCCCCCCACCCCTCCGCTCCGCCGCCGCCGCCTCCTCCCGCCCACCCCTCCGCTCCGCCGCCGCCTCCTTCTCCCCCCACCCCTTCGCTCCACCCTTGCCTCGTCCTCCCCACCCCGCGCCGCCACCACTTCCTCCTCCCCCACTCCTCTGCTCCGCCGCCGCCTCCTCCTCTCCGCCGCCCGCCGCCGCCTCCTTCCCTCCCCACCCCGCATCTCCTTCTCCCTATCCCGCACCGCCTCCTCGTCCGCCCCCACGCGTGGTGCGGATCCTCGTGCGCGACGCCGACGCTACTGACTCGTCGTCGAGCGAGGACGAGGCGCCGCTGCAACCGCATCCGCGGAGGGAGAGGGGAAGGGGGATGGCGGGCGTGAAGCGCCGTGTGATGGAGGCGGGGAGGAAGGCGTCTGGGGCGAGGCTGGCCTTGCGGTTCCGCGGCGTGCGCCAGCGGTCGTGGGTGCAACCAACCACCCCCGCGGTTGGCTGTCTCCTTCCCCTCCGATCCACCTCCGGTCATCCAACTGCCGGACGCCTATATATACCCCCACCCCGGCGCGCCTCCCTCCCCTAGCGAACCTTCCAGAACCCCCACCCCTCTGAGCTCAGCCAAGCGCCTCCCCGCCCCGATCGATTCATTTCATTGGGATGGCCGTAGGCGAGGCCTCCGTCGACTACGCCGCCCCCTCCGCGGCCTCTCCCGAGCCGTACCGCCCGGAGGGGGACGCCGGCGAGCGTGAGATGCGGGATCTGGCGAGCGTGAGATGCGGGATCTGGAGGACCTCCTCTCCAAGCTCAACCCGATGGCCGAGGAGTTCGTCCCGCCCTCCCTCGCCGCGCCGCCCGCCCACGCCGCACCCTACGGCTACTACCCCAACCTCGGTGGCGGCGGCGGCTTCGCGCCGGTCGCCTCGCCGGGCCACCGCGGGGTCGTCGGCTTCCCCGCCGCCGATGGCCTCGGCGGCCGCGGCAGGGTAAGGGGTGCTTTGACCTTGTCGATTCCATTTCCGGGTTGGTACCGCGCTCCTCTGTTTCTGCCGCCTGTGTTCGTTTTTGATCTGCTCGTTCGTGCGTGCAGAAGAAGGGTGGAGGAGGGTACGGCAGCCACGGCCACGGGGGCAAGCGCCGGATGAACAGCCGCACGAGCATGGCACAGCACGACGAGGTGATCCGCCGGACGGTCTACGTCTCCGACATCGATCACCAGGTCAGTCCACGGACCCATCCCCGCACCCTCCTTCCCTCTATCGATTATTCCGCCTGCGATGCCTCGTTCATTCGTTCGTCCTAGACGCGTTTAATCTCATCAGTTAGATTTAGGGGTTTACCTATCGATTGATCTGTGAATTGTGATGTCATTTTGCTATGTTCTTGGTGCTTGCTGTGATGATTGCTCAGTTAGATTTGGGGCTCTGGCTGGCACGGCACGCGTGCTGTTGAGAGGGGGAGAAAACCATACCAGGATGAGGAGAGATCATGAGATTGAGATGATGTGGTGTAATTAATGGGTGGATGGTTGGGAGCAGGTTGTGATGTATTATACTCTACCGTATTACTACTTTTGGTCATCCTTTTGTCGCTTTGGTTGATTTGGATGCCACTTTTCACTATAGTTTGTTTCGTATGGAATCTGGAAAGTCGTATGGGCTGTTTTTCCTTTCATGTGCTTGGGTGAGGTGCGGCCAACCTTTTATTGTGTTCTTCTTTGATTTAGGTTTGTTATTTTCTTGGCTTCTTCACATATCATGCGCTTCTGTTTGCGGCATGTCGGGTTGGTGAATTGTATTGGCTGTTGAAACCATCTTCATATTTTCAGAGCTAGCCCTACTGAATTTGTTATCCCATTTGCTAAGTATCAGAAGGCATTCTATGGTAATCAAACTAAACGGTATGTGCCTGAATTTGGCTTATTCGAGACCATATAATGGATACTGAGCTTTGTTCATATGCCCTGTAGGATTATGTTGCAACTAGATGGTACAGAGCTCCAGAGCTCTGTGGATCCTTCTTTTCAAAGGTAAGCTTTGTGGTGCATTATAGCATTCCATTTGTTGAATTCTGATTCAAGCATTGAGCTGAGACAAGGAAAGGTCAGTGGTGCTATACTGCTATATCATGCATCTTTGATTATGATTAATCAACCTATTAATATGACTCCATTGTTCTTTGGTGGTTAGTCCATTTGTTCATTTGTTTTGATCCAAGTTTATTTACGCTCTGGCACAGTAACTTATTCCCCCTCGAGATCTTATATAACTGGTAACGAAACACCTTTTTGTTTAATCAACATTGTAGGAGCAGAGAGCAGGTGTATAAAAGTTTTCATGTGAAAAGCTATAGTTTAATTTGTAAACTTTTGCATCATCCTTTTCCCTTCTCAGGAAAATATTGCTATGTTTGTTTACTCTTGTCCTTATCATATTGTTGATTATCTGATATATGTCCAGACTTAAAAGTTGCCTGATTTTCTGTTGATCTATGCTCCATAGAATTCTGACTTTTGTATCCTTCTCAGTAGCAGCTGTTAATAATAATTTGAGTTGCATTTGTGTTAAGAATTGTCAAAAGCTTTTCAGGCATCAAAATGATTATTCTTAAATAACTTTCTCATTATACTGATAATGATAAATAGTAAATGACTTTGTTACTATGGTGTATGTTTTCAATGTTTCCATATCTGGGGTTGTAGTTAACTCAAACGACCTGTTATTCCCAACAAAATTGCAGTATACACCAGCCATTGACATTTGGAGCATCGGCTGCATCTTCGCTGAGGTTTTAACAGGAAAGCCTTTGTTTCCTGGTAAAAATGTTGTCCATCAGTTAGATTTGATGACTGATCTTCTGGGCACGCCATCCATGGATACAATTTCTCAGGTATGGTACTGGTTCTTTTGGGGAGGCCTTCTGTAGGTTAACTGGTGATACATTCAGATATCTTGTGTATTAATTAAGCAAACAATAATGCAATTAGCCAGCTGGGACAGTAAGGGACCTGGAACATTCGAACGGCTAAGCAATTCCTTTGATAGAGCATCAACTTGCTCCTTGTTTGGAACCTAGAACAAATAAAAAACAATCAGCACACACTAACAGCTAAAGTCTTATAGCTGACAAAAATAGGTTGAGAATAGCGCAAAATAAAAAAAGATAACAGGAATAACAGAAAAGTCCACAAGAAACTTTTGTTCCCTACTGAATCAATAACAAAGTATTCTTTGTATTTTTGGAAGGAATTTTTTGGAAGACCACTAAACTCTAAACTTTGGACCTTCCATGGAAACTTTCCGCAATTTAAATCCTAACGTCATGAACAATGGCCAATCACATGGCTTTAGTCCAATTGCTGCAAAAGGTCACAAGGAATCTGTCTACGCATTAGCGATGAAAATGATGCAGGAAACCTACTTGTATCTGGGGGCACTGAAAATGTATTGTGTTCTTCAGCTTTAGAACAATTGACTTTTCTTTCTCTCTTTTGGTTGGAAGGCCAACAAAGTACCTGTTTCTGTGGATTTCTTGAAAAATCTCTCTATAACTACCAGTTCATTTATGTAGGTTATCCGTGTTTGGGATCCAAGGACTGGTATGAAAAACATGAAATTACGAGGGCACACTGACAACATCAGGGCTTTAGTCCTTGATTCTACTGGCAGGTTTGTGTATAGGCATCTCAATATTAATAATTCATTCCTTACAAGATGAGTTCCCTTGGAAAATTGAACTTTAAAAATTTTCTGTAATTTTGCTCTACTTACTGTTCAGCACTTGATCCAAGTCCACTCTCTCCACTTACACAAGTATTCTTTGTGAAATAAGTTGTTACTGATCTTTTTCAACTTGATGTGATGACTTTTGTCCCATTTAGTAGTAAGATTCCTTAGCTTTGCTTTCTTGTGACCTCAAGAGTCAAGGGATTTGGCATTGCATCATTGAAAAACTTCATTTTAGGATATTGTGGTGGCATCCTACGTACAAGAGAGTTGGTGCTATTCTTTATCTGGTAATGCCTATGTTGGTCCAATGCATAGCTTAATCATATATTTTAGTACATGGAGGGTACATGGTGAATTTGGTCTTACTTGGATTTTGCAAATACCATTAAAGCATTGAACATTTGTTTACACCTGTTTAACAGTACTGAGTTTAGTTTTACTGTGTTGCTAAGGAACCTTGCTGAATCTCTAATTGCAGGTATTGTTTATCAGGTTCTTCTGATTCAGTGATACGGTAAAGATTTTCTTTGCTTGGTTGTCTAATCTAACTTAGATCTAATATGCGGATATCTGATTTGTGTGTATTTTTGTTATTTTGTAGACTATGGGATCTTGGTCAACAACGTTGTATACACTCCTATGCTGTACATACTGATTCAGTTTGGGCCCTTGCAAGCACTCCTTCATTTACTCATGTTTATAGTGGTGGAAGAGATCAGTCTGAGTATAATAATTTCCATGGAATAAACGCTTCATTTAGAGCCATATTTCTAATCCACTTGCTATGTTACAACAGATGTACTTGATAGATTTGTTGACAAGAGAGAGTGTTTTATTATGCACAAAAGAACACCCGATCTTACATTTGTCCTTGCAAGATGGTAAAATATGGGCAGCAACAACTGATCTTACATCAGAGTCTAATCTTTGGATCTAATCTAACCGATGTAATAATAACTGGTAGGTATTATGGTTGCATCATGCACCTCCTTTGGATGCTATTTTCACCCGATGGTATATGATTAGGTATTGATTGTGCTCTTTTCAGGTTCTAATGGCACCATTGATGGTCAAGGAGAAATTTGGTGGAGCTGGTTTCACAACCACACATTGAATTATACTAGGCCACCTCTTGTTGAACTGATGTACTCCACCAGAGTTGTTATTTCTAATTTAACCTTCATAAATTCACCATTTTGGAACATTCACCCTGTATACTGCAGGTTGGCTTTCTAAGTTTCCTGCTAATGTTGACGTGCCGTCTCCACGTGGCAAAGCTACAGTAGATTTACGACCACGGCAAATCTACTGTAGACAAGGTCGAAAGGCGTTCGACCACGGCGAAATTGGAAGACGGTGAGGTCAAGAAGCGATACGACCACATCCGAGAGAAGTTGAAGGTGATCCAAAGGCGTACGACTGCGACAAAGTTTGAACTTGGTCGTAAGGAGGCTACGACCACGTTGAAGAGCTACGACCACGGTGTAATCGGTCGTAAGGAGCTGTGACTTCATCGGGGAGATCTGAACGTGGTCGAAAGGGTGTTCGACCACGGTGAACAGTATAAAGGGTGTTCGGGGAGATGCCTAAGGGAAGAGCACCAAAAATATTGTGTATAAAGACGTCCTAGCATGGTGATGTGGTAAGTAAATAGTCCACAAACACCTATTTTCTTATTGTGTTTCATATTTCTTTATGTGACAAAAATATTTGTTTTCTTTGTAGCCTCAAGTTTAAACAATATGGGAATGGAGAAAGTCGTCGGTGGGTGAGTCCAATAATGTTGTCGTCTCCTCAAAAGATCAGTCGTTATGTAACATTCATTATGTGACAAAAATATTTGGTTATACAATATATGAGACGTGAATCTTAATGAATCTGATTGTTCATTTTATTTTTTACAAAATTTATCTTGTTTTGTATTTTACCGTAGCGTTAGCACGGGCACACTACTAGTCTCATCAGTATTTAGTACTGCAGTCCGTAGTCCAGTCTCTGGCTGTACACATCCGAGGCAAGGATGCAGATTGCCTACCCCGCTACACGCTAAAGGTAGCATGTCTAAGGGCACAATTGGTTCATGGCCAACTTTACCATAAGTAGGCTTAAGCAAAGTGTGGCATGCTATAACAAGAGCAGCTAACAAAATGTTAGACACACATTTAGCAAAGTTAGACAAGGATTTGAGTCTATGACATGTGTTGCATGGATTAAAAAAGTGGCAAGCTACAATTATGATAATGAACCAGACAACTACCTAAGAAACTATGGCATGTATAAGATTAGGCGTGGCAATTTAGGCATAATTGCTTCAAACCAAACACCTCCTTAAAATTTTTTAAGAGGAAAACCAAACACCTCCTAAACATGCAAACGGAAACCTTGAGAAAAAAATCTCTACTTCAATGCTTGAACCCACTCTTACGAATAGTTTAGTCGGACTCTAGTACCATTACCGAAACAAGTCCTGATTCAAATATATGAAGCTTCAAGATAGAAAGAGTAGTTTACAGATCAATTTCAATCAAGGAATAGTTTTCGATTCTAATTGTATTGATTTAGACTTGACTCTCTTATAAAAAGGTTCGAGGATTATTACAGATAGACAAGCAATAATACAAGTATTTTTTTCCAAATCCTTCTCCTTGCCCTGGCGTCTCACCCCTATCACCTACGTTCTTCTTCCTCCCGATCAACCTCGATACCTAACAACTTGGTATCAGAGCCATCGATCCCACAGGCCATGCCACCCAAACAAGATCCTTCGTCCGACGGCTGACTTGACGCGTTGGAACAAACCTAGTCCGAACTTCCCGGGCTATCTTCGGCATCCAATCAACCACCAACAAGTAGTTTCAGGAGCAGCAGTTAGCATCCGATCAACGCTTCGATATGCTGGTTATGGAGATGCGACAGTTGTTCGATACGCAACGCGGGACACCATTTGTGGCGACCACGGCTCTGCCAGTCAGGGTTACGACCACGGCTCGGCCAGTCGGGGTTACAACCACGATGCACAATGGAGCAGGACTGCTGCCATTACCAACACCTATCGAAGACGCTCCCCTGGTAGCGGTCGAGTCGCGGTGCCTACCGCCCAACGACCACGCCACGCCCAGGGCTTCAGCCGTTTTGCACGACGTCCTTGCCCTGAAGATGAGTTTGATGACAACCATGGTTGTCGCCTGCACCACAACACATGTTGTCTTTGTCTGGATCGACCACAACTACCGCCCTTGGAATCGCCAATTTACGACGGCTCAGTGGATCCCATCACATTGTTAACCAATTATGATTAGTACTCTCGGGCCTATCAAACACTAGATGAAGACAAAGTATGGATAGCCGCTTTTCATCTCTCCAATGTTGCACACTGGTGGTTTTACCAGCTTGAACGCAATGAAAGCTAGATCCCATGGGAAGTATTTAAGCACTATTGCTCGCTTAGTTTTGGTCTTGCTATTCACATAAATACCCTGGGTGCCATCAAGAACTTGCAACAGATGGGCACATTGGCGCAGTATTAGTAGGAATTCACCGATCTCTTGTGCCATACTACTGGCCTCTCCCAACTCATCAGATTGAGTTATTCACAGTAGGGCTCTCAGAGCTGATGCGAACTCACGTCGAGTTGGAGGGTCCAACTTCGCTACAGCCGTCAATGAACTTGGAGCGGGCATATGAATGGCTCCACCCTACTATAGCACATCCGACAATGGCCAGCAAACAGTCCGCCACCAATAATTTCGGCACCTGCGCATGGGTTCCTCCTCCTCCTTGCACTCCATCAACACCCACGGCACCTCAGCCAGTTCTGCCACCATCCACCCGAACTGTCACCACAGAAACCCAGACGGGGGTTTTCAGACGACTGCCTCCTCTCCCTAACTGCCAGTCGCTGCCTCCCCACCTCCACCTCCCGCAACCGCCGCCTCCTTCTCTCCCTCGAACCCTTGTGCTGTGCCTCCTCCTCCTCGGCGCCACCACCAATTCCCATCTCCCATCGCCCCTCCAACCAGCAGCACAACGCTCAGCGACAGCGGCCAGTGGATCGGAGAGAAGGGCACTCAGCGGCAGCGGCCAGTGGATCAGAGAAAAGGACACTCGACGATGGCTATGGCGGCTTCCTCTTCTAACACCCGCCCACACTCCCACCGCCACCGCCTAGCAATTGCTCACCCGGTGTGCCTCTCTACCTCCTTTTGCTCTTTGCTCAGGGCTAGGGTTGGCAATGGTGACCCGATCCCCGATCCCCGACGGTGAATTCACCTATTAGGGGATGGGTCTGACGGATTTTATTCCCCGCGGGGATTTTCGTGGGCAAAAAACTGTCCCCGTCGGGGATGGCGGGGCCGGGGCCGGGGAAGTGATCACCGTCCCCGTTAACCATCGGGGATCACTGACATGTGGGTCCTCTACACTTCATATAAAAGGCAGCCAAAAAACCCTACCCTCAGACGGTCAGACTCCCCAGCCCAGCGCCGCCAACACCTTCCTTGCGCCCGACGCCCTCTACCCCGCCGCCCCCCAGTCCCCCTCCCCCAGCGCCTCCGGCCCTCCGCCCCCTCCCTCGCCGCCCCCACCGCGCCCGGCTCCCCCGCCGCCCCTCCCCCGCCGCCCCTTCCCCGCCGCCCTCTTCCCCTTCCCCTTCCCCGGCGCCTCTGCCCCCTCCCCCTCCGCTCCCTCCCCCGCCGCCCCCACCGCGCCCGGCTCCCCCGCCGCCCCTCCCCTGCCGCCCTCTTCCCCTTCCCCTTCCCGGCGCCTCTGCCCCCTCCCCCGCCGCCCTCTTCCCCTTCCCCGGCGCCTCTGCCCCCTCCCCCGGCGCCTCCCCCGCCGCCCCCACCTCGCCCGGCTCCCCCCCGCCGCCCTCTTCCCCTTCCCCTTCCCCGGCGACCGGCGACGCCCTCCTCCACAGATCTGCGACCGGCGACGCCCTCCTCCACAGATCTGCGACCGACGACGCCCTCCACCGAGCCGAGCTTCTAGCCTTCTACTGCTCCTCTGGTACTCAATACTCATCTTCTACTGCTCCTCTGTTACGAGAATATGTGGATGTGATGTACTGCATTTCCTTGATAGTATGTGAAATTGTGAATATGTCATGTACTGCAAATCTGAATGCATTGATAGTTGGTATAGAAAACTGATGATAGTTGGTACTGCAAATTGATAATTGTGAATATGAGTAATGAGTGTTTATGCTACCAGCAAATCTGAATGTCATGTACTGCAAATCTGAATGCATTGATAGATTTTTTTTCATTTAGAACATTGCAATGTCGACATCTGGGAATGCAAGTTCAAGCCGTGGTGAGGAGTTTGGATTAATGGCCGGTTGGAGTTTGGATTAATGGCCGGTTGGAGTCTGACATTGTGAGGCTTAATGGCAGATTGGTTTGGATGTGTAATTGCTAAAGATGACTGTACAATATTTCAGTTTGTTCACTTGATTTTGTAAAGATCATTAATGTGAAAGGAGTCTGATGCCCTGTGCGTTGAAAAGTTCTGATGCATTCATGCATCCAGTTGTATATGTTAATCTGTTATCCAGTTGTAAAGATCATTTAGTACCCTTGTAATTGTTGTTATGCTGAATTGCTGCTTGTATATGTTAATCTGTTGGCGGGGAATTTTGCCCCGTCGGGCCCCCGAAGCCCGTCGGGGATCGGGGACGGGCCTAACTTGGCCCCGAGCCCGGGGCCGGGGCCAGGGTTCGGGGAATTTTAATTTCGCGGGGATCGGGGACGGGGATTGGGTCCCATCGGGGATGAGCCCCGTTGCCACCCCTACTCAGGGCTTATCACGTTGTCTGGTGATTTTGGTCTCCCAAGCTAGTCGTCAAAGTCGGTGCTGTGGTCGAAGGGGGTCGTGGTCGTGGGGCCATGGTCGAAGTCAAATCCGTGGTCGAAGGGGTGGTGGTTGAAGTCAAAGGGCTATGGTCGAAGTTAGGCCATGGTCGAAGTCGAAGGGTCATGGTCGAAGTCCAAGCCATGGTCAAAGGGGACAGTGGTCGAAGGGGGCAGTGGTTGAAGTCAAAGAGTTGTGGATGAAGTCGATCCATGGTTGAAGTCAAAGGGCCATGGTCGAAGTCAGGCCGTGATCAAAGTCGAAGGGTCGTGGTTGAAGTCCAAACCATGATCAAAGAGGACAATAGTCGAAAGGGGCAGTGGTCGAAGTCGAAGGGTCATGGTCGAAATCCAAGACGTGGTCGAAGGGGAAAGTGGCCGAAGGGGGTAGTGGTCGAAATCAAAGGGCCGGGGATGAAGTCAGTCCACGTTGAAGTCGAAGGGCGCTCGATGATGGCGGCGGAGGCTTCCTCTTCCTACGCCCACCCACGTGGCTCTCCCCTCGCCGCCATCACCCAGCGGTCGCTCACCCAGTGAGCCTCTCTACCTCCTCTTGCTCTTCGCTTAGAGCACATCGTGTTGTCTAGCGATTTTGGTCTTCCAAGCTGGTCGTCGAAGTTGGTGCCGTGGTCGAGGGGCCGTGGCCAAAGTTGAGGGGCCATGATCGAAGTCAAAGCCGTGGTCGAATGGGGCCATGGCCGAAGTAGAAGATCAATGGTCGGTCAAAGTTGTGGTCAAAGTCAAAGGGTCGTGGTCGAAGTCAGGCCATAGTCAAAGTCGAAGGGTCGTGGTCGAAGTCCAAGCCATGGTCGAAGGGGACAGTGGTCGAAGGGGGCAGTGGTCGAAGTTGAAGGGTTGTGGACAACAATGGGGCCGTAGTCGAAGGGGGCAGTGGTAGAAGTCGAAGGGTCATGGTTGAAGTCCAAGCCATGGTCGAAGGGGACAGTGGTTGAAGTCAAAGGGTCGTGGACGAAGTCGGTCTGCAATCGAAGGGCCGTGGTCGACGTCGGGGCTATGGTCGACGTCAGGGTCGTGGTCAAAGGGGGCTGTGGTCGACGTCAAGGCCATGGTCGAAGGGGCCCATGGTTGAGGAGCCATGGATAAAGTTGAAGAGGATGATGATCGAAGGGGAAATGGTCAATGTAGAAAGGCCATGGTCATCAAAGGGCTGTGGTCGAAGGGGATAGTGGTCAAAGTCGAAGCCGTGGTTGACGTCAAAGGGCCGTGGTCAAAGGAGACAGTGGTCGACATCGAAGGGTCATGTTCGAAGGGGATAGTGGTCGAAGAGGATGATGGTCGAAGGGGGAAGTGGTCAACGTCGAAGGGCCGTAGTCGAAGGGGACAGTGATCAAAGGGGATAGTGGTCAAAGTTAGAGTCGTGGTCAAAGGGGGTCGTAGTCCCAGGAAGTGGTCGACGTCGAAGGGCCATGTTCGAAGGGGATAGTGGTTGAAGGGGGCGGTGTCAGAGGGGGAAGTGGTCGAAGAGGGCTGCGGTCGAAGGGGACAGTGGTCGAGGGGAGCAGTGGTTGAATTCAAAGATCCGTGGTTGTCATCAAAGCCGTGGTCGACGTCGAAGGGCCATGGTCGAAGGGGAACAGTGGTTGAAAGAGGCAGTGGTCGAAGTCGAAGAGGGCAGTGTTTGAAGTCGAAGGGGGTGGTGGTTGAAGTCGCGGTCATGGTCGTAGTCGTAGCGCCCATGGACGTGGTTGTAGTGGTCATTGTCGTAGTCGTAGTGCCAACCCAGATGACACCTGCTGTCTCAGGAGTTCCTCCCCCTCTTCCGTAGGTCGGAAAAGATCCTTTTCTTACTGTAAAGACCTCCCGATCATCGGTACTTTCGATGGGTATGCCTTCTCAAAGCCAAACCTTTATAACACCTTCTGGGTTGAAAGCATCTAGACCCCTAAAAATATTGATTTTGGTAATTAATGACATTATGAGAATATGGGACTAATTTGTGTATTAAGTGTTTAAAAGGATTAGTCTCATAAGCAAGGAAAGAAGCTCACTAAAATTCTCATGAAGATTCAAAGATCTCAAGGGCGACAAGGTAAATAGTTTAGGTATCTATTTTATTTTTACCGGTCTTGGAGATTGGTTGGAAGATCGGATTATAGGATAGTTGCCGTACTATTAAGAGGGATCACGATGTTTGCTTGATCATGTTCAAATATGCCCTATGGATCAATTTAGGATCATGCATGCACTTAGAATTTAACACTCAAAATAAATCTGTGCATTACCAGAAAATCCGGTAGTTCCGGAGTTATATGTGCGGAACTACCGCTGGGCCGGAAGTTCCGGGTGCCGGGCGGAACGTTTTTTCCAGAGAGCGCCCAGACTCAGACTTAGTCTCTCGGAAAACGGAAGTTCCGGGTACCGTGCGGAACTTTATTTCCAGAGAGCACCGGGCACATCACTTAACCTCGTCGAGTTCGGAAGTTCCGGGTCATGGCGCGGAAGTTCCGGGGCGTCCGGAAGTACCGCGATTACAACGGCGGAAGTTCCGCACTTATTGACCAACGGTTACTTCTGACGCTCTGACATAGCCGTTCTGACCGGTCAGCGTAAATGCGGAAGTACCGCGGTTTTGCCTGCGGTAGTTCCGGATTTCCTGAATTTTCAGGATTGTTTATTGTAACGGCTATTTGAGGTTGGTGGGGGTATAAATACATCCCCACCAGAACTTGTACTTGTTGTTGACACATCATTGAACTCATTTGAGCCTAGAGCAACCTCTCACACCTCATTCACTCACTTGTGCATTCAATTGAGGTAGTTGAGCTAGAATTCAAGTGCATTGCATTCTAGTTGATCCATTAGGCACTTGAGAGTGATCAAGCCGCAGTGGTCTATTCTCTTGGTGCTTGCCGGCACCTAGACGGCTTGGCGGAGGTCCGGTGAACTTCTCAAGAACATTGTGAGAAGGCCCGGAAGATTGTGAAGGCTTGGAGCTCGCCTACCCGGAGAGGGAAGAGCTACCGATAGTGATCGAGGTGATTACGCTCAATTCGTGGAGCCGGTCCGATTCGTTCGGGCTTACCTCAACGTGGACTAGGGGAGACCGGCAAGTCTCCGAACACCACGGTAAAAAGCAATTGTGTCAAGTGTGATTTGCTCTCTTGTGCTTATTTTCATTCAAGCAATCTTTTCTTATTTATATCTCTTATTGCTTGTTTAGATAGAGTAGCAATCCTTGCTTTAGACCTTTGATATTGCTCCTAGTCAATTCTTGTGCTAGTATCCTCTTGTGCCATTCTAGGTTGTTTTAGTTGATATTGTGCTATCTTGATCTAGGATATTCATTAAGTTTAAAATTGCTAATTAGAATTAGACGAAAATTTTAAAACCTCCTATTCACCCCCCCTCTAGTCGGCCTCCTCGATCTTACATGGGTGTAGGTCGACTGATGTACTAATATTCCTTCAGGGACATGCTCGAGTTGCAGGCCTAAACAGAATTTGGTCTTGCCCAAATCTTTCATTTCAAATTTGACTCCAAGTAGGAGCTTCCTTCTCTTATGTCTTCCATTGTCCCGAGGATATTCAGATCATCTACATACACTAAGATTATACATAATCCATACTGGGATCGCTGTATAAACACACAAGGACAGTCTTCATTGTTCGTGTAGCCTTTCTTGCAGAGAGAGTCGCTTAAGAGATTATACCATATTCTTCCAGATTGCTTCAGTCCATACAGGGACTTTCTGAGCTTCACACTGTACAGATTTCTATTTGCTCTGTCTTCGTTCGGGAGAGGGATTCCTTCAGGGACTTTCATGTAAATCTCCGAATCCAAGTTTTCATAAAGGTATGCAGTTACCACATCCATCAATTTCATGTGTAAATTCAAGTTCACTGCCATTAAGATCAAATATCTAAAGGTAATTCCACTCATGACTGGGGAATATGTTTCTTCATAATCAACTCCAGGACGTTGAGTGAAACCTTGTGCTATCAGCCTTGCTTTGTATCTCACTACTTCGTTTCTTTCATTTCTCTTTCGAACAAATACCCACTTATACCCTACAGGGTGCACATGGGGAGGTGTGCGACATACGGGCCCAAACACCTCTCTTTTGTTCAGAGATAGCAATTCAGTTTCTATTGCCTTCTTCCAATTTTCCCAATCTAATCTTTTCTTACATTCAGCGAGCGATGCAGGCTCGAGATCAAGATCGATGATTGTGGCAATTTTTTGCAAAGTAGATATTGATATTGGCTGTTGTCCCATTCATGGACTCTCCCGTGTGCACATAATTTATAGCTATTTCTTCATGAGTTGCTTCTTCTGGAGCTTCTCCTTGCACATCGCTTCTTCCAATTGCGGTGGCAAGTCCCTTTAGTTTTTCGGCTCCGATGTGTGCGCACACATCCATGCCGGTTTCTTCTTCCATAGGGATATTCAGATCCGGTATGCCCTTTTCTGAAGGTGTCATACTTGTGCTAGGTCTCAACTAGCTCCCCTTCTCATTCTGGGGGACTTCAGTGATCGGCTGTGGTAAGTCCTTCTTATCCTTCTTCACCGGGCGTCCCCGGTTACTTGGGATTGAGGAACTGGAGTTCTTATCCTTTTATTTTGAGGTCTCTGGACGGGATTAGGGATACCTTCTGCTTTATTTGGTATTTCAACCCTCTCCGGTTCATTGCGTACAGGCACATGCGACTTAGTCGCGCTCTTCAAATCACTAAAGTGATCAGGCAGCTGGTTTGCTAATGCTTGTAAGCCAATGATCTTATGGACCTCTTTCTCTGCTTCACTAGTGCGTGGGTCATGTGCATGGATTCCCGTGGCTTCCCACGTAATTTTCCGACATTTTTCATCAAGGGGTTGATTTTCTCCCCCTAATGTTGGGAAATTATTTTCATCAAAGATGCAATCAGCGAAGCGGGCGGTATGCAAATCTCCTAACATGTGTTCCAAATACCTGATTATAGATGCAGTCTCATAACCAACGTATATCCCAGTCTTACGGAGAGAGCCCCTTGCAGTACGCTGCGGAGGGGGTATAGGTACATAAACCTTGCATCCAAACATCCTGAGATGAGAAATTTTCGGTAGTGACCCTTGCGCTAGTTACATATGTGAATAGATGTTGTAGGTCGATGGTCTAAAGTTGATGAGATTCGCTGCATGTAGGACTGTGTGTCCCCAACATGTAGCTGGCAAATTACAATTCCGCAAAAGGGGTCGGGTAATAAATTTAATTCTCTTGATTAAACCCTCTGCCAAACCATTCTGGGTATGGACATGCGGTACCGAATGCTCAACTGCAATCCCCATCGCCATGCACTAATTATCAAATGCCTTTGAAGTAAATTCTCCGGCATTGTCTATTCTGATGGACTTGATGTGATGATTAGGGAACATATTTCTGATGCGAATGATCTGTGAGATCAACTTTGCAAAAAGTATAATTTCTTGTGGACAATAAACCCACATATGACCATTTCGAGAAAGCATCAATGAGCATCATGAAATACTTAAAGGGCTCTGAAATAGGCTGAATGAGACCGCAAATGTCTCCCTGTATGCGTTCCAGGAATGCAGGGACTTCATCCTTCACTTTCAGAGTGGAGAGTCTAGTAATTAATTTCCCGGTGGCACATGCAGGGCACACAAAATCTTCGTGATTCGGAAATTCTTCACATTAATATTATGCCCTTGGGAATTGTTGATTATATTTCTCATCATTCAAAGACTTGGGTGGCCTAATCTGTCATGCGAGAGACAGAATAGTTCAGAACTTCTAATTACTGTCTTTAGGATAGTGTAGGCTGCAGGTGTCTTGATGTTGGTATAATATAGCCTAGTTTCTAATGAAGAAAGTTTTTCTAATACCCTTTTTCCATATCTTCGTGATTCGTAACGAGCAGGCATTTCTTACCATTCTCTTCTTCAGTCTCAACGTAGAAACCATTGGCGCATATATCCTTAAACCTTAGGAGAGTTCTAGTCGATTCTCAGTACAATAAGTCTTCTTCAATGACCAAAATCGTGCCCATTAGAGTATAATTGTGAATCTTCCTGAACCAATTATACATGCATCGCTTCCGGTGATTGTCGTAAGGCTGCCAGCATTCTTGCGAATCGACTGAAAATACTTAGTTTCTCTTAAGATGGTATTCGTTGTGCCGCTGTCGGCTAAGCAAACTTCCTTCATAGGGCGCCACACGTGTTCTAATATACGATATTTTATTAACATGTATTAGAAGGCAATCAACACACAAATAAAATACTCTAATATCAGAACATATCATGCATCATAAACTGAATAAATGAATAAATTATTCAAAATCATCCAATCATCACGAGAAAACAAAAGCTAAAGTACCATCCATGCAAGTGCGGGGCGGAGGGCCTGAGACCAGTGGTGGTGTCGTGCGGGGCGCGCGCACGAGGCGAAAGGCCCGAGATCGGTGGCGGCTCCTTGCATGCGGGGAGACCGAGGCGGCACACGCGTGCGACGGTGGCCGAACTGTCGCTGGTGATCAGTCCGATCGATTCCTCTGCTTAGAACGAAACGAATCAATCATAGAAGACGAAATAATAGATTGAACACAGAGAGAGATAGAGAGAACTTCTGGTCTTTCTTTATTAATTTCTGATTGCATTTGTATAAAATATATCGATACGGCTCTCTATTTATAGTCTACAATGAAATACCCACTATGAACTAGAGCTGTTGGGTTAGACCCAGATTTCCTAACAATAAGAAGAGGGAAGAAAGAGGAAACAACAACCGAATCCAACTCCCCAACTCCGACCCGATGGCATGTCCGCATCCGGCGCGGATTCTCTGACTTACAGGAGGTAAGTCACGGGTGACTTATCCCCTGCCCGATGCCGTCCAAAAAGCATCCAACGACTGACGCTCCCAATGCAAGCTCCACCTCAAGATTCCTCTCCTGCGCGGGAATGCTTTTTGGCGGGAGCGTCTGAGCCGCCGCCCCAGCTCCTGCCGCGCAACGAGTCTCCTCTCCCCTCTCAGTTCCTTGCGTTCGACACGCCGACGCCCGCTGACTTCACCGGCTCTGGCTACTCCGGCGTCCGCAGGCTTCTTCTCGAGCCACGCTCGGTCCCGGCGGCTTGCCGACATCGCCCCGCTGGAGCCACGGTTCGGCTGCCCTCGCCGTCGCTCCTAATGGCTCCACCGCCCGGACAGGCCGCCAGCAGCGGCCACCGCGGCCACACGACCTCTGCCTGCATGTTGTTCTTTGCTATGAATCGACTGAAGAAAACTGAACAGACAATGGCCAGGACTGAAGCACGCCCAGGAAAGAAAACTGAAGCCGTCAATGGCCAGGACTGAAGCAAACAGAGCACGCCCAGAAAATCTGAGGCGAGTCCGCCCAGAATTCAGAAAACGAGCAGCACTGTTAGCAATACGGCAAAGTAATGAATGTGGTAGAAAGTTCAGAAAGCAAATTCTGTCAATTGCATTACTGAATATCTCAACTAAAGTTTCTGAATACCTTCAGAATACACGTAAGAGACTGTTTACAACTGAATGCTAATGCTATTTATTCTAGCACCTAAATCGGATCACAGATCCAAAATGAATGGTAAAAGCTGACTTCTTCTGTTAACGCGCCACTGTGAGGTATGCACTTTATCCTCTTCACAACATGTGCCACTGTGTCGTCTTGAAAACTTTGCTATTTGGAACAGTAGTGTAGCCCCCTTCAGCAATTTCGCATATGGTATTTGTTGGAATTCCTTTTGGCTCCCACTGAAGTAATTGTCAATACATTGTCAATTTGTCATGCAGATTGGACATCAGCAGCTCGCACTTCAGAACTTGTATTCTGCTGAGAGAGGAGTGAAATACAAAAACCTGTCTGTTCTTTCAACTATTGCTGTGCTTCCTTTGTCAAGATTGTTTGTAGTTGGAACAGAAGATGGTTTTCTCAAAATGTGCCACTAGGTGTTTCCTGTAGTGGTAATCATCTCTCCCTCGCACCGATTTAATTTTTTTAGTGGTGCCTTGCTCATAGCTTTTCTTTTTTTCCCCCCATTTCATCAGCAATCACTACAGAGTAAATATAGGCAATGCAGTGTGTTGTAAATTTCATGTTCGAGTAAGAGCCTCAAATTTTGTCTAATCTTCTCTCTTGCAATATCCCATTGCCATATCTTACTTAGCTTTGATGTTCTAATGAAGCTGAAGCTTCTAGCTCGAGTTTGGTACCTCAGATTTTCTGGGCGTGCTCTGTTTGCTTCAGTCCTGGCCATTGACGGCTTCAGTTTTCTTTCCTGGGCGTGCTTCAGTCCTGGCCATTGTCTGTTCAGTTTTCTTCAGTCGATTCATAGCAAAGAACAACATGCAGGCAGAGGTCGTGTGGCCGCGGTGGCCGCTGCTGGCGGCATGTCCGGGCGGTGGGGCCATTAGGAGCGACGGCGAGGGCAGCCGAACCGTGGCTCCAGCGGGGCGATGTCGGCAAGCCGCCGGGACCGAGCGTGGCTCGAGGCGAAGCCTGCGGACGCCGGAGTAGCCAGAGCCGGTGAAGTCAGCGGGCGTCGGCGTGTCGAACGCAAGGAACTGAGAGGGGAGAGGAGACTCGTTGCGCGGCAGGAGCTGGGGCGGCGGCTCAGACGCTCCCGCCAAAAAGCATTCCCGCGCAGGAGAGGAATCTTGAGGTGGAGCTTGCATTGGGAGCGTCAGTCGTTGGATGCTTTTTGGACGGCATCGGGCAGGGGATAAGTCACCTGTGACTTACCTCCTGTAAGTCAGAGAATCCGCGCCGGTCCGCATCGACTCACCTTCACAAAGTATACCCAATCCCTCGTTCCTTAGAGGAGAGAGAACCCTAACTCCCAAATCCGCCATCTGCTTGCGCCCACCCAATGGCCAGACGATCGATGGTCCTCCGCGACTCCTTCAATCCCCCGCCCCTACCCAACCCCGGCGCCGCCGCCGCCTCCCGCTGGCCGTCATCGGTTCTCCTCGACAAGACGGCGTACCTCGCCGACCGCGAGAATGCGACCACCGCTACCACCACCTCGAGAGATGGCCGCACCGTCAAGGTATCCTTCTGTTTCGCCGAACCACCGGCCATCTCCTACATCTGCGTCTATTGTCCCGACACCGACTTCGTCACGGAGCCCCACGTCGTCGGTGCGGAGGGCGCTCTCGTCCTCATCCGCCTCCAGTTTACCACCTGCTATCGCCGAGAGTACTTCATCTACAAGGCCAATCCAGGGTCGTCGTCGCTCAAACGGGTTGAGGATCCGGGTCCCCGTGATCACCATGGCCGTATCTTCGGAGTCAGGGAGTTCGGCATCGTGCCCTACGGCAACGGGGGCCACTTTCTCCTGGCCGCTCTCTGTTGCACCGATGGCCCGACGGATTATGAACTTTACACCTACTCGTCCGAGGCAGGCTCTTGGAAGACTAACCCACTCTCGAAGGCATGTCCTGGGGCCAGGGCTGTCCTTCCCGGGAAGGTGATCACGCTTGGACAAGGCTTGTTAGGCTTTGTAGATCTCAGGCACGGCATGCTGCTGTGCAACGTGCTTGATGATGAGCACCCTGTGATCAGTTACATCCCATTGCCTGAGCCCATGCCTGGCAACAATGATGCGCTAAATCCGTCCAATTGCCCGGTAGGTCGCTCAAGGTTGTTCCGGGATGTCACGAGCAGCAGCAATGGTGTGATCAAGTTTATTGAGATGGAACATCGTGTGAAAAAAGTAAGCCAGGTTGTTCCTGAAAAGCCGAATGATCCCAGCGACAAAGATGTACTCTACGATTCAGATTTGGTGTCACAAAAAGATGTGCACAAGAAGCCCAAGCAGCCCTCCTTTGTCCGTGATGGTTGGAGGGCCGTGACATGGAATAGAACGATGTCGTCGAACTGTTGGCTCAAGGGATGCACGGTTGATGTTGATGACATATTGGTCAACAACTCAGCATGTTCATTGTTGTCTAGGGTAGAGGGTGAATGTATCAGGAGGTTAACATTCAAGAACCTGTATTCAGCTTTCCCCACCCTGAGCATGAATGGTGGTGATCTTGTTTACCTCAGGTCCAGTGTGAATCTTCAAGATCGAAATGGATGGGTTGTTGCTGTTGACCTTGTGAAGAAGACACTGAAAGTTCTGGCACCGTATTCTCTTGGAAGACACAACCCTTTTGTACAAACTTACCAGCCCTTAACATTGTCCAACCATCTGAATATGACACCAGGTAATTATTGGGCGCGTGTTATTACGAATATGCTTATGTGCTGCTTGCAATCTTTATGTTCTGTTTTGGGGCTGCATTGCACAATCAATTTGGGTGTGGTCTAGACCCATTTAATGGCTATGTGCCCCATGCATATCTATTTTAGTGTTCGGTTTTGTGTGAATGTGATACTCTCTATGGTTTCTCTTTTGGAGAAACAGGAACTGGGGTAAAAGTCCCATATATGAAGGGAATATGTTTGTGTACCATGCCTTTATGAACATATAGTTGTATGAAACCCAAACACAAGTGAGGGGGTGAACGTCAGCCGTCTGACGGACCATCGTCCACGAGAGTAAAAATGATACGGGGATTTATATAGGTTTAGGGGTCCGAGAGGATCGCCCTGCTTCTCTCGGTGAGCCAACAGGTTACCATGGGGGAGTGGGCCCCGGAGGGTCCACCAGTTTGAATATGCTTTTTATTGCTCAAGAGAGCTCTTTCCACAAATGAGGGATACAAGGGATATTTATAGGCTCTTGGGCTTGCACAAATAACCAAAATACCCTTTGTGGCGATAGCTAGTCTACAAGTAAAAGGGAGGGGTATTTATTGCATTGTTTGAGTGCCAGTCTGCAGAAAAGCAAATAGCTCGAGTGCTATTTATTGCATTGTTTTTTTAAACACCGTACCTGATTTAGGCAGTTCTTTTGAACTTCTGTGCTAAATCTGTCCTTGCTACTGATTTAGCTGTGCCAGTTTCCTATGAAATCTTTACTTATGAGTATGGTGATGTTTATGAATTTGGCGGTTTCTGTAGGCCTTGGAACAGCCGCTTGTTGCCACATCACACAAACAGGTTGGTCTGAGAATGATCCAAATAACACAGAAGTAAGTAGCTCGTATCACTTCTTATTTCAAAGAATTGCTGCCGCCTAATTTTCCCTCCCTTCTGTGTATAGATCCGTGTGGGTGAGTCTTATTCCTGTGCAGCTGAGAGCAAACGCCCAAGGCAAGTTTTTTACTCTGTTATGAGAACTTCGTTCGGTGAAGATCTGTGCACCAATGATTTGGATTTGTTCAATACATTGTATATTTTCCAAGCTCTTCGTTAATTAAGTTTACCTGATATTGGAGATTGTCTCTTTCTTGGACTTGCTGTACCTCAGGTTATTTGCTGAGAAAGCCAACTGTGCACAAAATGGAGCTAAGAGTGTCGGACCAAATTTTCATCTTTCACGGCCCCATCCTGTTCAAAACGATCAGGTATGCTGTAATACATGTCTTCTTGCCGATGTGTTTATATTCCCGTCATCATACAGCAGGATTAACTAGAAGGTTCCTTTCCAGCCACCCCAGCAATGCTTCAACAGGTGGGACGGAGCCAGCTTCTATGGATATGGACAGTGGTATGGTGGTTACTATTCCCCTGCCCGTAACTTATATGCCTATGGCACACACCCAGGCTATGGCAACTACCAGCAGCCGTGGCAGCACCTCTCTGCTTCCACAGGTTGGCATCAGCCACCCCCATTGCTACAGCCCTCTGCGAGCGCAGCTTGGCAGCAGCCACGTCCATTGCCTCAGCAGCTGCCACTTCACAGCTCGTTCGGAGCTCATCAGGTAAAACATTGGCGAAGCTTATGATATGCTGACATCTCCTCTTTTGGACAGCTGTCATAGTAAAAAAAACTCCTTGTTAAAATTACTCCTGCAAGATTTTTTTTCTTTCTAGTAACTGTGCGCCACCTCCTAGCATTATGTGTTCTTGACTAAAATTTAAAGAAATAAAGGGCACTAATTTAAAAAAATAAAAGTGTAATCAACAAGTACAAAAGCAATTAGATTTTTCAAATAAATAGATTATCTGAGTTCGTTGTAATATAATAAAGTAACCAAAAAGCGAAATTATTTATGACCGTAGCCTTATCAGATAAGTTGTATGCAATAAATGATGTTGACATTGTAGTGAGCTACATATATTATCTGTTCAAACAGAACTGTCTACGATGTGTTTGTAGGGGACTGTGTATGTATATACTTTGATGTAAATTGGAAAAAAAAAATACTGACAGTCCTGTGTATACATTTGAATTGATTCGGTGTTACATCATCCTATATCTAATTTAAAAAACTATCAACTAATTGTTTGGTTAAGTTTAAATGGGCGACTATGGTATAAGTGTATGTGCATTTTATGCACTTTGCATGCAATTTTTCCACCATCCACTATCGTCCTACAAGCGGGGATTGGTCACTGGAGGAAATTTAAACAATTGTAGGTGAAAGAAAAAAATTTTAGAACCTGTTTGTAGCTAAAAGTTGTGTGTATGATTGTCATCCACTGTTTGTAGCTAACTAGGGACCGGATTAAAACGGTGCAAGCATAGGTGGCCCTTCACTTCTTCCAAAATCCCTTGCCTACTTACGAAACTACCCTGTCCCCATAGTTAGCACTGTGGGGCCCATGGGGTGTGCATGGGGATATTGCACTATCACACCATGACGTGGGTTTGTTGTCTGTGTGGTTTACTGGTAAGTGGAGAAGCATATCCCACGAACGCTAGCTGTCCGGTTTCCTTGATGAAAGGCAGATATTGAACCGAGGAAACTAAGCAAATGCTAATATCCTACACATGTTGATTGCGCGGGAAAAAAATTAATAAAGAGCGGTACTAATTACTAAATCCTAATCCTAAACTGCCCCATTATTTGGTAGTTTAGAAAAATCTTGGAATTTATGATTGGAAAAGGAAAGAGTGACATCCGACTGTTACCATTGCTTTTTGCTGAAATTTTGTGTTGCTGACTAAGCCATTGCTTTTTGTTGAAATTTTGTGTTGTTGACTACGCTAACTACTTGATTTTACTGTGCTAGTGATGATGCCATTCTGGCTGGAGTTCGTTGAACTGATGGCTATCTTCTGAGGAGATATGTTGCAGATATTTACATCTTCTGTATGGATAACTGTTAATTTGTTTAAACCTGAATTCAGTCTATCTTTTCATAACTATGCTATGTATATACTGGCTATCTTATGTTAACCATGGTTGATGTGTTTAAATTTGAACGTTATTTTATGGTATTCGGTGTTACTAACGTGGAGTTTGCGTGTTCCTTGTGACTAATGTTTCGTTGTTTCCTATGGCTTATGTCTTCATTAATCTCACCATTTAATTGTAGCATCGATCCTAAATAATAAAACGTGTCATTTTTAGGTATTACTTATCCGTCTAGCCTAACATCTCCATCATCTGTCCTAGCACCGTTGAAAACACATGTTATATACTCAGTTTTAGTTCTACTAAGTCCAAAACTCTTCAATTCTATCAACACATGTCCTCTCATCAACTAGCATCACATTATCAGCAATCTGCGACAAAAGAATTCGTCCAATCGCACGCTCGTGATCCCGTCTACCCGACCACCAAGTAGACGCGTCGTCGCTCCGGACAATCACAAGGAATCACAAGAACGACCTGGAAGAACGCCTGATTCCCCTCTGAGTTGCAATCATATGCCAAACCTTAGGAGGAACAAGCGACGAGCTCTTAAAATAATAGATTCATTTTTTTTCTGTTTGTGGTGGTCTGTCCCACGTACCCATCCGCTAGATAGTTTAATGGACCAAGCCGTCCTTGGCTTTTGATAGCCTGAAATTGCACTATACAAAGAATACACCGTGTATGCATGGTATATATATTTGTCATTTACACTCATTCCATTTGGTACATTATGATTACCTGAAGGTGTAGTAAACAGAAAGAACAACACATATGTATGGTATATGTATGAATGTATTATTGTGTCATTCGTATTGTTTTGCACAAACCATTTAGTACAACAGTAGCCATAAGATATATATATATATATATATATATATATATATATATATATATATATATATATATATATATATATTGGAATATTGTCATTCACATCATTCTCCCTTCTATGAGAAAAAGTTGTCATCGACTTTTCTAAAAATATAGACAAGATATCAAAAGACAAAACCCGATTAAGTTGTTCAAACATGGAGGAGAAAATTTTTAGTGTTTTCTATGCTTCAGCTGTGCTACTTTGATTATTTGTACATGGTTGTACAGCAAAGAATGAACAAGTAGCCTTAAGAAATCTTTCTAAATAGCAAGTATTAACATTTGAACTCACTCATTGTGATCATGACATGGTATAAAAGATTGTTTACCCAAACCAAGCAATTTCAATTTAGTAAGCTCATCACATTAACGCGTATTCGACAAACATAGAATTTGTTATCTACACCATAATCTCCGATCAAATTGAACTTACAGGTGTAGGTATAGGTACTAACTAGTGATTTTAAACGTGAAATTTCAGCAACATTCTGAATCACAATAGATAGCTCTTGAGGATCATTGAACATGATATAATACAAAGAATCACTAAGAGATATTTGAGTAAGAACTTCCTTATGAGTAATTAATTCCACATTATGTAAATTAAGCATATCAAATTCAGAACGTGAAATTTCCATTTGAAAACATAAGTTCTCATAATTACTCACCGTTTCACAATTACATTTAGCACCAATATTGTTACCTTTATCGTCCTCCTCAGATGATGTTGGTGTCGTAGGTAAAAAATCATCATCATGTGATGTGACCACGCCACAAACACACACGACAATAGTGCCCAATATCAAGATGGAACTAAAGGTGAATTCGTTTCTTCAGCCTCAACATATTTTAAATGAGAATATGATGCTACCTAATGAAGAAAATATATATTTTTATAGCACCACGTCACTTTTACACCAATTCAAAAGAGTCCTTATTGGACACGTACTGGAATCAGATTCGAACTGCTGCAACAGTGCACGTTTAAACGGACGTAACTTTCTCATACGGACTCCGTTTGGGACGTTCTTGGACTTGATGGAAAGCTTATCAAGTCTACTTTATAAAGGATTCAACCCCATCTTCAAATTCTATCCGAGCCAGCCGCAATCGTCAAAAGAGTCCGCGTTGGACACGTACTGGAATCGGATTCGGACTGCTGCAATGGTGCAAGTTTAAACGGACATAACTTCCTCATACGGACTTCGTTTGGGACGTTCTTGTACTTCATGGAAAGCTTATGAAGTCTACTTTCCAATGGATCTAACCTCATCTTCAAATTCCATCGGAACCGGCCGCAATCATCAAAAGAGTCTACGTTGGTTTCTGAGTCCGAGTCAAAAAGGGTGTTGCGCCACCTCCACTTGGGCCCATGGGCCTTGTAACCCTAGGGCATGCACTTGGACGCCCCCTGGTCGTTCTCTCTATAAAGGAGCCGCCGCCTCCGTTGATAGGACTGGGATTTCGTTGAGTTTAGGTTTAGCTAATATGCAAACTTCTGTTCTTCAGTTGTGTCGGACGACCACCTGTCAAGACAGCCTTCGGAATCCCACCTTTTGATCTCAATTTATATATTTGCAATTTCAGATTGCTTGTTATCTTGTTCTTGCGTGTTCTTCGGTTGCATGCAGGAATAGACCTTCGTGGTCAGGTCAACCGCGTTCTTGGCACGGTTGATAACAACTTGGAGTGTGGTTCAGCGATTGCTAAGGCGCAAGCGATGTCGTACGGTTGTAGTCGGATCGCAAGGGTCATCTCCACCAAAAATCGATAGTTATCATCCTATCGGAAGATCGGGACCCCATCGCTTCATCAGTTGGTATCAGAGCTTCAGTTGACCGGTAGGAATTTTTTTGTATCCCTAGTTAGTAGATTGATTTTTGTTTCCCATAGTCAAGAAAAATTGCCCCACAAAAAGAGTTAATTTCCGCTGTCCAAACCCCATTGTGCCTTTCAATCTGTTAGTTTTGGTTTACTAAATTGAATTTGTGTCCGTCTTAGCATTGTCTAGTTGCTGGTCATATCTTTGCTTCTATAAAAATCCAAACAAAAAAAATTCCCCACCCCAAACCTTAATTCCAATTCGGCTGATTTTTTCTTTCTCTGCAGCCACCACCAAAAAAGCCATAACTTTTGATTTCGTGAACCTTTTTGAGTGAGACCACTGCCATTAGATTTATAACTTCATTATCTATCTTCCTGTAAAATTTCGCTTCAATCCAGTATGGCAGTAAAAAGATATCTGCGGTGCAAGTTGACCTAAAATTCCAGATTGAATCTGCAACAGTCGGCACTTGTGAATTTTGTGCGAATTTTTCGGTCGGTTTCCAAAACTTGGCCCCAAAACAAAAGTTTTAGAAAAAGCCGTCAGGAAACAGATAAAAAAAGAATCATTAAAAAAAGGCAACTGACAAAAAGTTATAGCCGAAATACCGACGTGCTGTCCAGTGGACAGAAATCTCCAATTTTCAAGTTTTGGGTCAATCCTTGTGCTCTTCAATTCTAGATTGCATTCAATTGAATTATCTTGTATTAACCACTCCCATACATTGCCATACACATATTTTATCCTTCTTCCATCCTTGGTTGATCAGCAACATAGGCTAATTGCTAGATACGAACTATAATTCAATTCTGTGCAATTTCTGAAATTAATTGATTGTTTTCATTTGTTACAAAATACATAGCCTATCCAAGCTCCACTTTTCTACTAACCGAACAGGTCTCGCTGTACCTTGCAATCGCTTTACTCATCACTTGAGTTAGATTTATCACGAACCAGCCACCGGTTGCACCACCTGTTTGCTTTGGTAAGAACTCGTAAGAATTTGGTAAGAGCTTGAGAGATGCGTGACTTGATTTGAGCCTCCATATCCTAGTAGTTGATAGGAACATTTACTTGTGATTTGTTTCCTCGTTTTCTACTAACAATGTCAGGCTTGAGAAAATGGGTAGATTATGATGTCATCGCGTGTAGATTTGAACTCGAAGGGAAACAATTACCGGTACATATCTTGCCACTCACCGCTGAGAGTACGTCATCGGACTACTTCTTGTGGGTTGGTATGATGGATAACTACTTGAAACGACAAGATCTTGATCCTGTTGAGAAAATGAGCATGGCAAGGACGGCGCTGATTGGTGATGTTCAACATTGGTGGTCAAATCTCGAGTACCACTATATATACACATGGGAGCAGATGAAAAAGAAATTACGACATCGTTTTGTAGCTCCAGCACCCATGGTCACAAGCGAGGTGCAACCTGAGGTAACTGAAAATGTTGATATTATTTTAGTTCCTACTCCATCTGCCCCCTCCCCCGGCGCCTCCCCCGCCGCCCCCGGCTCCCCCCCCCGCCGCCCTCTTCCCCTTCCCCTTCCCCGGCGACCGGCGACACCCTCCTCCACAGATCTGCGACCGGCGACGCCCTCCTCCACAGATCTGCGACCGACGACGCCCTCCACCGAGCCGAGCTTCTAGCCTTCTACTGCTCCTCTGGTACTCAATACTCATCTTCTACTGCTCCTCTGTTACGAGAATATGTGGATGTGATGTACTGCATTTCCTTGATAATATGTGAAATTGTGAATATGTCATGTACTGCAAATCTGAATGCATTGATAGTTGGTATAGAAAACTGATGATAGTTGGTACTGCAAATTGATAATTGTGAATATGAGTAATGAGTGTTTATGCTACCAGCAAATCTGAATGTCATGTACTGCAAATCTGAATGCATTGATAGATTTTTTTTTCATTTGGAACATTGCAATGTCGACATCTGGGAATGCAAGTTCAAGCCGTGGTGAGGAGTTTGGATTAATGGCCGGTTGGAGTTTGGATTAATGGCCGGTTGGAGTCTGACATTGTGAGGCTTAATGGCAGATTGGTTTGGATGTGTAATTGCTAAAGATGACTGTACAATATTTCAGTTTGTTCACTTGATTTTGTAAAGATCATTAATGTGAAAGGAGTCTGATGCCCTGTGCGTTGAAAAGTTCTGATGCATTCATGCATCCAGTTGTATATGTTAATCTGTTATCCAGTTGTAAAGATCATTTAGTACCCTTGTAATTGTTGTTATGCTGAATTGCTGCTTGTATATGTTAATCTGTTGGCGGGGAATTTTGCCCCGTCGGGCCCCCGAAGCCCGTCGGGGATCGGGGACGGGCCTAACTTGGCCCCGAGCCCGGGGCCGGGGCCGGGGTTCGGGGAATTTTAATTTCGCGGGGATCGGGGATGGGGATTGGGTCCCATCGGGGATGAGCCCCGTTGCCACCCCTACTCAGGGCTTATCACGTTGTCTGGTGATTTTGGTCTCCCAAGCTAGTCGTCAAAGTCGGTGCTGTGGTCGAAGGGGGTCGTGGTCGTGGGGCCATGGTCGAAGTCAAATCCGTGGTCGAAGGGGTGGTGGTTGAAGTCAAAGGGCTATGGTCGAAGTTAGGCCATGGTCGAAGTCGAAGGGTCATGGTCGAAGTCCAAGCCATGGTCAAAGGGGACAGTGGTCGAAGGGGGCAGTGGTTGAAGTCAAAGAGTTGTGGATGAAGTCGATCCATGGTTGAAGTCAAAGGGCCATGGTCGAAGTCAGGCCGTGATCAAAGTCGAAGGGTCGTGGTTGAAGTCCAAACCATGATCAAAGAGGACAATAGTCGAAAGGGGCAGTGGTCGAAGTCGAAGGGTCATGGTCGAAATCCAAGACGTGGTCGAAGGGGAAAGTGGCCGAAGGGGGTAGTGGTCGAAATCAAAGGGCCGGGGATGAAGTCAGTCCACGTTGAAGTCGAAGGGCGCTCGATGATGGCGGCGGAGGCTTCCTCTTCCTACGCCCACCCACGTGGCTCTCCCCTCGCCGCCATCACCCAGCGGTCGCTCACCCAGTGAGCCTCTCTACCTCCTCTTGCTCTTCGCTTAGAGCACATCGTGTTGTCTAGCGATTTTGGTCTTCCAAGCTGGTCGTCGAAGTTGGTGCCGTGGTCGAGGGGCCGTGGCCAAAGTTGAGGGGCCATGATCGAAGTCAAAGCCGTGGTCGAATGGGGCCATGGCCGAAGTAGAAGATCAATGGTCGGTCAAAGTTGTGGTCAAAGTCAAAGGGTCGTGGTCGAAGTCAGGCCATAGTCAAAGTCGAAGGGTCGTGGTCGAAGTCCAAGCCATGGTCGAAGGGGACAGTGGTCGAAGGGGGCAGTGGTCGAAGTTGAAGGGTTGTGGACAACAATGGGGCCGTAGTCGAAGGGGGCAGTGGTAGAAGTCGAAGGGTCATGGTTGAAGTCCAAGCCATGGTCGAAGGGGACAGTGGTTGAAGTCAAAGGGTCGTGGACGAAGTCGGTCTGCAATCGAAGGGCCGTGGTCGACGTCGGGGCTATGGTCGACGTCAGGGTCGTGGTCAAAGGGGGCTGTGGTCGACGTCAAGGCCATGGTCGAAGGGGCCCATGGTTGAGGAGCCATGGATAAAGTTGAAGAGGATGATGATCGAAGGGGAAATGGTCAATGTAGAAAGGCCATGGTCATCAAAGGGCTGTGGTCGAAGGGGATAGTGGTCAAAGTCGAAGCCGTGGTTGACGTCAAAGGGCCGTGGTCAAAGGAGACAGTGGTCGACATCGAAGGGTCATGTTCGAAGGGGATAGTGGTCGAAGAGGATGATGGTCGAAGGGGGAAGTGGTCAACGTCGAAGGGCCGTAGTCGAAGGGGACAGTGATCAAAGGGGATAGTGGTCAAAGTTAGAGTCGTGGTCAAAGGGGGTCGTAGTCCCAGGAAGTGGTCGACGTCGAAGGGCCATGTTCGAAGGGGATAGTGGTTGAAGGGGGCGGTGTCAGAGGGGGAAGTGGTCGAAGAGGGCTGCGGTCGAAGGGGACAGTGGTCGAGGGGAGCAGTGGTTGAATTCAAAGATCCGTGGTTGTCATCAAAGCCGTGGTCGACGTCGAAGGGCCATGGTCGAAGGGGAACAGTGGTTGAAAGAGGCAGTGGTCGAAGTCGAAGAGGGCAGTGTTTGAAGTCGAAGGGGGTGGTGGTTGAAGTCGCGGTCATGGTCGTAGTCGTAGTGCCCATGGACGTGGTTGTAGTGGTCATTGTCGTAGTCGTAGTGCCAACCCAGATGACACCTGCTGGTTCGTCCATAACCTCCATCGCTACGAGTTTTTCCTCTAGTTGGACATCCCCATCACCTACCCTCAGCTTACCCCCGAGATCGAGCTCCCCACCCTCGACGGCAAGACCCACTAGGTCTCATACTCCCCATGGATTGTAACATGTTTTTGGCCACGAGGTGTGATCGACGGCTTTCAATTTATGACCACGAGTGCTGGTCGATGTGTTTTAACTTACAATCATGAGGTGTGGTCGATGTCTTCCGACTTACAACCACAAGGGCTGGTCGATGTGTTCTGACTTACGACCACGAGGTGTCCTCGATGGCTTCCGACTAACGACCACGATGATGGTCGTCAACTTCCGATGTACGACTACGAGTCATTGTCGAAGGCTCCCGATTTAGGACCACGATCGATCGTCAACCGCTGCCAACTTACGACAATCGGTGATGATCGACCGCTCTCGACCTACGATCACACGCGATGGTCGACGGCTTTCGATTTACGACGATGAGGTGTGCTCGAGGGCTTCCGACCTACGACCATAAGGTGTGGTCGATGTCTTCCGACTTATGACCACAATGTGTGATCGATGATTTCTGACTTACTTGACGGATTTAAAAACTTTTAGAACATGTTTATATACATATTCTAAAAATTTTTACCACCTGTGAGTTTTGAAATATATAGTATGATAAATTTTAAGAATCTATACCAATACATAGACATTCAACTAGTACCTTGTAAATAATGACTTGGTCTGCCGTGGGCAAACTAAACCCGAACCGAACATGCAAAAATGCTGCTCAGGAGATGAACGAGATAAGTGTTGAGGAACCGTCGCTGGCGACCAGTCCGAACGATTCCTCTGCTTAGAACGAAACGAATTAATCACAGAAGATAAAATAATAGATTGAACACACAGAGAGGTAGAGAGAATTCCTAGTCTTTCTTTATTAATTTCTGATTGCATGTGTACAAAATATGCCGGTACGGCTCCCTATTTATAGTCTACAATGAGGCAATTTCTGATTGCATGTGTACAAAATAATCCGGTACGGCTACCTATTTATAGTCTATAATGAAGTGCCCACCATAGGCCAGGGCTGCTGGCTCAGGCCCAGGTTTCCTAACACTCCCCCTTGGGTACTCATCCAACACGTTCATGTCTCGTTAAAACTCCATAAAAACCCAATGCAAAAAATTTGGAGAAAGAGTACATGATACATGTTATACTGCGATGCACGAATTGCCTCATTAAAAACCTTGGTCGAGAAACTTAAAGAAAACTAGTCAAGGGAAAAAAGTACAATTCATCCAATTTCATTCAGTCTTCAGGACTTTATTCCTTTGGGTACTTAATCTTCGTGATCAAGATTTACTAACAGGCTTAAGAGAATTCGCCCCCTGAATTCTGCACTTCTCTAAATCTCATCATTCCAATTCCTCGCACGCACCTTTCAAAGCTAGATGAAGGGAGTGATTTAATTAACAAATCTGCCAGATTTTCACATGACTTAGTATGCAGTACTTTAATTTCGTCCATCTTTTGCAATTCATGAGCATAGAAGAACTTGGGGTTGATGTGCTTTGTGAGATGACTCTTCACATAGCTCGTCCGCACTTGTGCAACGCAAGCTGCATTATCTTCATAGATAATTGTGGGGGTTTGCACAATGTTCATTCCACATGACTGTTGGATGTGGTGAATCATTCTTCGGAGCCAAGCGCATTCTCGTGCAGCTTCATACAGTGCTATAATTTCTGAGTGGTTCGTCCAAGTCGTTATGAGACTTTCCTTGGACGATTTTCAGGAAATTGCAGTTCCACACACAGGAAAACATAGCCTGTTTGTGACCTTGTGGTATGCGGGTCTGACAGTTACTCAGCATCTGCATAGCCAATTAAGTTCAAATCTTGATTTTTCTGTAGAACAATCCAAGGTTCTTGCTTCCTTGGAGGTATCGGAAGATGTCCTTTATGCCCTGCTAATGCCTTTTGGTAGGTTCTGCACTGTACTTTGCTAACAGGTTCACGGCAAATGCAATGTCCGGTCTAGTGCAGTTTGCTAAATACATGACTGCTCCCACTGCACTCAAGTATGGGAATTCTGGTCTCAGGAGTTCCTCCCCCTCTTCCGTAGGTCGGAAAAGATCTTTTTCTTACTGTAAAGACCTCCCGATCATCGGTACTTTCGATGGGTATGCCTTCTCAAAGCCAAACCTTTATAACACCTTCTGGGTTGAAAGCATCTAGGCCCCTAAAAATATTGATTTTGGTAATTAATGACATTATGAGAATATGGGACTAATTTGTGTATTAAGTGTTTAAAAGGATTAGTCTCATAAGCAAGGAAAGAAGCTCACTAAAATTCTCATGAAGATTCAAAGATCTCAAGGGCGACAAGGTAAATAGTTTAGGTATCTATTTTATTTTTACCGGTCTTGGAGATTGGTTGGAAGATCGGATTATAGGATAGTTGCCGTACTATTAAGAGGGATCACGGTGTTTGCTTGATCATGTTCAAATATGCCCTATGGATCAATTTAGGATCATGCATGCACTTAGAATTTAACACTCAAAATAAATCTGTGCATTACCAGAAAATCCGGTAGTTCCGGAGTTATATGTGCGGAACTACCGCTGGGCCGGAAGTTCCGGGTGCCGGGCGGAACGTTTTTTCCAGAGAGCGCCCAGACTCAGACTTAGTCTCTCGGAAAACGGAAGTTCCGTGGTTTGACCTGCGGAACTACCGCATGTGCGAAAGTTCCGGGTACCGTGCGGAACTTTATTTCCAGAGAGCACCGGGCACATCACTTAACCTCGTCGAGTTTGGAAGTTCCGGGTCATGGCGCGGAAGTTCCGGGGCGTCCGGAAGTACCGCGATTACAACGGCGGAAGTTCCGCACTTATTGACCAACGGTTACTTCTGACGCTCTGACATAGCCGTTCTGACCGGTCAGCGTAAATGCGGAAGTACCGCGGTTTTGCCTGCGGTAGTTCCGGATTTCCTGAATTTTCAGGATTGTTTATTGTAACGGCTATTTGAGGTTGGTGGGGGTATAAATACATCCCCACCAGAACTTGTACTTGTTGTTGACACATCATTGAACTCATTTGAGCCTAGAGCAACCTCTCACACCTCATTCACTCACTTGTGCATTCAATTGAGGTAGTTGAGCTAGAATTCAAGTGCATTGCATTCTAGTTGATCCATTAGGCACTTGAGAGTGATCAAGCCGCAGTGGTCTATTCTCTTGGTGCTTGCCGGCACCTAGACGGCTTGGCGGAGGTCCGGTGAACTTCTCAAGAACATTGTGAGAAGGCCCGGAAGATTGTGAAGGCTTGGAGCTCGCCTACCCGGAGAGGGAAGAGCTACCGATAGTGATCGAGGTGATTAGGCTCAATTCGTGGAGCCGGTCCGATTCGTTCGGGCTTACCTCAACGTGGACTAGGGGAGACCGGCAAGTCTCCGAACACCACGGTAAAAAGCAATTGTGTCAAGTGTGATTTGCTCTCTTGTGCTTATTTTCATTCAAGCAATCTTTTCTTATTTATATCTCTTATTGCTTGTTTAGATAGAGTAGCAATCCTTGCTTTAGACCTTTGATATTGCTCCTAGTCAATTCTTGTGCTAGTATCCTCTTGTGCCATTCTAGGTTGTTTTAGTTGATATTGTGCTATCTTGATCTAGGATATTCATTAAGTTTAAAATTGCTAATTAGAATTAGACGAAAATTTTAAAACCTCCTATTCACCCCCCCTCTAGTCGGCCTCCTCGATCTTACATGGGTGTAGGTCGACTGATGTACTAATATTCCTTCAGGGACATGCTCGAGTTGCAGGCCTAAACAGAATTTGGTCTTGCCCAAATCTTTCATTTCAAATTTGACTCCAAGTAGGAGCTTCCTTCTCTTATGTCTTCCATTGTCCCGAGGATATTCAGATCATCTACATACACTAAGATTATACATAATCCATACTGGGATCGCTGTATAAACACACAAGGACAATCTTCATTGTTCGTGTAGCCTTTCTTGCAGAGAGAGTCGCTTAAGAGATTATACCATATTCTTCCAGATTGCTTCAGTCCATACAGGGACTTTCTGAGCTTCACACTGTACAGATTTCTATTTGCTCTGTCTTCGTTCGGGAGAGGGATTCCTTCAGGGACTTTCATGTAAATCTCCGAATCCAAGTTTTCATAAAGGTATGCAGTTACCACATCCATCAATTTCATGTGTAAATTCAAGTTCACTGCCATTAAGATCAAATATCTAAAGGTAATTCCACTCATGACTGGGGAATATGTTTCTTCATAATCAACTCCAGGACGTTGAGTGAAACCTTGTGCTATCAGCCTTGCTTTGTATCTCACTACTTCGTTTCTTTCATTTCTCTTTCGAACAAATACCCACTTATACCCTACAGGGTGCACATGGGGAGGTGTGCGACATACGGGCCCAAACACCTCTCTTTTGTTCAGAGATAGCAATTCAGTTTCTATTGCCTTCTTCCAATTTTCCCAATCTAATCTTTTCTTACATTCAGCGAGCGATGCAGGCTCGAGATCAAGATCGATGATTGTGGCAATTTTTTGCAAAGTAGATATTGATATTGGCTGTTGTCCCATTCATGGACTCTCCCGTGTGCACATAATTTATAGCTATTTCTTCATGAGTTGCTTCTTCTGGAGCTTCTCCTTGCACATCGCTTCTTCCAATTGCGGTGGCAAGTCCCTTTAGTTTTTCGGCTCCGATGTGTGCGCACACATCCATGCCGGTTTCTTCTTCCATAGGGATATTCAGATCCGGTATGCCCTTTTCTGAAGGTGTCATACTTGTGCTAGGTCTCAACTAGCTCCCCTTCTCATTCTGGGGGACTTCAGTGATCGGCTGTGGTAAGTCCTTCTTATCCTTCTTCACCGGGCGTCCCCGGTTACTTGGGATTGAGGAACTGGAGTTCTTATCCTTTTATTTTGAGGTCTCTGGACGGGATTAGGGATACCTTCTGCTTTATTTGGTATTTCAACCCTCTCCGGTTCATTGCGTACAGGCACATGCGACTTAGTCGCGCTCTTCAAATCACTAAAGTGATCAGGCAGCTGGTTTGCTAATGCTTGTAAGCCAATGATCTTATGGACCTCTTTCTCTGCTTCACTAGTGCGTGGGTCATGTGCATGGATTCCCGTGGCTTCCCACGTAATTTTCCGACATTTTTCATCAAGGGGTTGATTTTCTCCCCCTAATGTTGGGAAATTATTTTCATCAAAGATGCAATCAGCGAAGCGGGCGGTATGCAAATCTCCTAACATGTGTTCCAAATACCTGATTATAGATGCAGTCTCATAACCAACGTATATCCCAGTCTTACGGAGAGAGCCCCTTGCAGTACGCTGCGGAGGGGGTATAGGTACATAAACCTTGCATCCAAACATCCTGAGATGAGAAATTTTCGGTAGTGACCCTTGCGCTAGTTACATATGTGAATAGATGTTGTAGGTCGATGGTCTAAAGTTGATGAGATTCGCTGCATGTAGGACTGTGTGTCCCCAACATGTAGCTGGCAAATTACAATTCCGCAAAAGGGGTCGGGTAATAAATTTAATTCTCTTGATTAAACCCTCTGCCAAACCATTCTGGGTATGGACATGCGGTACCGAATGCTCAACTGCAATCCCCATTGCCATGCACTAATTATCAAATGCCTTTGAAGTAAATTCTCCGGCATTGTCTATTCTGATGGACTTGATGTGATGATTAGGGAACATATTTCTGATGCGAATGATCTGTGAGATCAACTTTGCAAAAAGTATAATTTCTTGTGGACAATAAACCCACATATGACCATTTCGAGAAAGCATCAATGAGCATCATGAAATACTTAAAGGGCTCTGAAATAGGCTGAATGAGACCGCAAATGTCTCCCTGTATGCGTTCCAGGAATGCAGGGACTTCATCCTTCACTTTCAGAGTGGAGAGTCTAGTAATTAATTTCCCGGTGGCACATGCAGGGCACACAAAATCTTCGTGATTCGGAAATTCTTCACATTAATATTATGCCCTTGGGAATTGTTGATTATATTTCTCATCATTCAAAGACTTGGGTGGCCTAATCTGTCATGCGAGAGACAGAATAGTTCAGAACTTCTAATTACTGTCTTTAGGATAGTGTAGGCTGCAGGTGTCTTGATGTTGGTATAATATAGCCTAGTTTCTAATGAAGAAAGTTTTTCTAATACCCTTTTTTCATATCTTCGTGATTCGTAACGAGCAGGCATTTCTTACCATTCTCTTCTTCAGTCTCAACGTAGAAACCATTGGCGCATATATCCTTAAACCTTAGGAGAGTTCTAGTCGATTCTCAGTACAATAAGTCTTCTTCAATGACCAAAATCGTGCCCATTAGAGTATAATTGTGAATCTTCCTGAACCAATTATACATGCATCGCTTCCGGTGATTGTCGTAAGGCTGCCAGCATTCTTGCGAATCGACTGAAAATACTTAGTTTCTCTTAAGATGGTATTCGTTGTGCCGCTGTCGGCTAAGCAAACTTCCTTCATAGGGCGCCACACGTGTTCTAATATACGATATTTTATTAACATGTATTAGAAGGCAATCAACACACAAATAAAATACTCTAATATCAGAACATATCATGCATCATAAACTGAATAAATGAATAAATTATTCAAAATCATCCAATCATCACGAGAAAACAAAAGCTAAAGTACCATCCATGCAAGTGCGGGGCGGAGGGCCTGAGACCAGTGGTGGTGTCGTGCGGGGCGCGCGCACGAGGCGAAAGGCCCGAGATCGGTGGCGGCTCCTTGCATGCGGGGAGACCGAGGCGGCACACGCGTGCGACGGTGGCCGAACTGTCGCTGGTGATCAGTCCGATCGATTCCTCTGCTTAGAACGAAACGAATCAATCATAGAAGACGAAATAATAGATTGAACACAGAGAGAGATAGAGAGAACTTCTGGTCTTTCTTTATTAATTTCTGATTGCATTTGTATAAAATATATCGATACGGCTCTCTATTTAAAGTCTATAATGAAATACCCATTATGAACTAGAGCTGTTGGATTAGACCCAGATTTCCTAACAATAAGAAGAGGGAAGAAAGAGGAAACAACAACCGAATCCAACTCCCCAACTCCGACCCGATGGCATGTCCGCATCGACTCACCTTCACAAAGTATACCCAATCCCTCGTTCCTTAGAGGAGAGAGAACCCTAACTCCCAAATCCGCCATCTGCTTGCGCCCACCCAATGGCCAGACGATCGATGGTCCTCCGCGACTCCTTCAATCCCCCGCCCCTACCCAACCCCGGCGCCGCCGCCGCCTCCCGCTGGCCGTCATCGGTTCTCCTCGACAAGACGGCGTACCTCGCCGACCGCGAGAATGCGACCACCGCTACCACCACCTCGAGAGATGGCCGCACCGTCAAGGTATCCTTCTGTTTCGCCGAACCACCGGCCATCTCCTACATCTGCGTCTATTGTCCCGACACCGACTTCGTCACGGAGCCCCACGTCGTCGGTGCGGAGGGCGCTCTCGTCCTCATCCGCCTCCAGTTTACCACCTGCTATCGCCGAGAGTACTTCATCTACAAGGCCAATCCAGGGTCGTCGTCGCTCAAACGGGTTGAGGATCCGGGTCCCCGTGATCACCATGGCCGTATCTTCGGAGTCAGGGAGTTCGGCATCGTGCCCTACGGCAACGGGGGCCACTTTCTCCTGGCCGCTCTCTGTTGCACCGATGGCCCGACGGATTATGAACTTTACACCTACTCGTCCGAGGCAGGCTCTTGGAAGACTAACCCACTCTCGAAGGCATGTCCTGGGGCCAGGGCTGTCCTTCCCGGGAAGGTGATCACGCTTGGACAAGGCTTGTTAGGCTTTGTAGATCTCAGGCACGGCATGCTGCTGTGCAACGTGCTTGATGATGAGCACCCTGTGATCAGTTACATCCCATTGCCTGAGCCCATGCCTGGCAACAATGATGCGCTAAATCCGTCCAATTGCCCGGTAGGTCGCTCAAGGTTGTTCCGGGATGTCACGAGCAGCAGCAATGGTGTGATCAAGTTTATTGAGATGGAACATCGTGTGAAAAAAGTAAGCCAGGTTGTTCCTGAAAAGCCGAATGATCCCAGCGACAAAGATGTACTCTACGATTCAGATTTGGTGTCACAAAAAGATGTGCACAAGAAGCCCAAGAAGCCCTCCTTTGTCCGTGATGGTTGGAGGGCCGTGACATGGAACAGAACGATGTCGTCGAACTGTTGGCTCAAGGGATGCACGGTTGATGTTGATGACATATTGGTCAACAACTCAGCATGTTCATTGTTGTCTAGGGTAGAGGGCGAATGTATCAGGAGGTTAACATTCAAGAACCTGTATTCAGCTTTCCCCACCCTGAGCATGAATGGTGGTGATCTTGTTTACCTCAGGTCCAGTGTGAATCTTCAAGATCGAAATGGATGGGTTGTTGCTGTTGACCTTGTGAAGAAGACACTGAAAGTTCTTGCACCGTATTCTCTTGGAAGACACAACCCTTTTGTACAAACTTACCAGCCCTTAACATTGTCCAACCATCTGAATATGACACCAGGTAATTATTGGGCGCGTGTTATTACGAATATGCTTATGTGCTGCTTGCAATCTTTATGTTCTGTTTTGGGGCTGCATTGCACAATCAATTTGGGTGTGGTCTAGACCCATTTAATGGCTATGTGCCCCATGCATATCTATTTTAGTGTTCGGTTTTGTGTGAATGTGATACTCTCTATGGTTTCTCTTTTGGAGAAACAGGAACTGGGGTAAAAGTCCCATATATGAAGGGAATATGTTTATGTACCATGCCTTTATGAACATATAGTTGTATGAAACCCAAACACAAGTGAGGGGGTGAACGTCAGCCGTCTGACGGACCATCGTCCACGAGAGTAAAAATGATACGGGGATTTATATAGGTTTAGGGGTCCGAGAGGATCGCCCTGCTTCTCTCGGTGAGCCAACAGGTTACCATGGGGGAGTGGGTCCCGGAGGGTCCACCAGTTTGAATATGCTTTTTATTGCTCAAGAGAGCTCTTTCCACAAATGAGGGATACAAGGGATATTTATAGGCTCTTGGGCTTGCACAAATAACCAAAATACCCTTTGTGGCGATAGCTAGTCTACAAGTAAAAGGGAGGGGTATTTATTGCATTGTTTGAGTGCCAGTCTGCAGAAAAGCAAATAGCTCGAGTGCTATTTATTGCATTGTTTTTTTAAACACCGTACCTGATTTAGGCAGTTCTTTTGAACTTCTGTGCTAAATCTGTCCTTGCTACTGATTTAGCTGTGCCAGTTTCCTATGAAATCTTTACTTATGAGTATGGTGATGTTTATGAATTTGGCGGTTTCTGTAGGCCTTGGAACAGCCGCTTGTTGCCACATCACACAAACAGGTTGGTCTGAGAATGATCCAAATAACACAGAAGTAAGTAGCTCGTATCACTTCTTATTTCAAAGAATTGCTGCCGCCTAATTTTCCCTCCCTTCTGTGTATAGATCCGTGTGGGTGAGTCTTATTCCTGTGCAGCTGAGAGCAAACGCCCAAGGCAAGTTTTTTACTCTGTTATGAGAACTTCGTTCGGTGAAGATCTGTGCACCAATGATTTGGATTTGTTCAATACATTGTATATTTTCCAAGCTCTTCGGTAATTAAGTTTACCTGATATTGGAGATTGTCTCTTTCTTGGACTTGCTGTACCTCAGGTTATTTGCTGAGAAAGCCAACTGTGCACAAAATGGAGCTAAGAGTGTCGGACCAAATTTTCATCTTTCACGGCCCCATCCTGTTCAAAACGATCAGGTATGCTGTAATACATGTCTTCTTGCCGATGTGTTTATATTCCCGTCATCATACAGCAGGATTAACTAGAAGGTTCCTTTCCAGCCACTCCAGCAATGCTTCAACAGGTGGGACGGAGCCAGCTTCTATGGATATGGACAGTGGTATGGTGGTTACTATTCCCCTGCCCGTAACTTATATGCCTATGGCACACACCCAGGCTATGGCAACTACCAGCAGCCGTGGCAGCACCTCTCTGCTTCCACAGGTTGGCATCAGCCACCCCCATTGCTACAGCCCTCTGCGAGCGCAGCTTGGCAGCAGCCACGTCCATTGCCTCAGCAGCTGCCACTTCACAGCTCGTTCGGAGCTCATCAGGTAAAACATTGGCGAAGCTTATGATATGCTGACATCTCCTCTTTTGGACAGCTGTCATAGTAAAAAAAACTCCTTGTTAAAATTACTCCTGCAAGATTTTTTTTCTTTCTAGTAACTGTGCGCCACCTCCTAGCATTATGTGTTCTTGACTAAAATTTAAAGAAATAAAGGGCACTAATTTAAAAAAATAAAAGTGTAATCAACAAGTACAAAAGCAATTAGATTTTTCAAATAAATAGATTATCTGAGTTCGTTGTAATATAATAAAGTAACCAAAAAGCGAAATTATTTATGACCGTAGCCTTATCAGATAAGTTGTATGCAATAAATGATGTTGACATTGTAGTGAGCTACATATATTATCTGTTCAAACAGAACTGTCTACGATGTGTTTGTAGGGGACTGTGTATGTATATACTTTGATGTAAATTGGGAAAAAAAAATACTGACAGTCCTGTGTATACATTTGAATTGATTCGGTGTTACATCATCCTATATCTAATTTAAAAAACTATCAACTAATTGTTTGGTTAAGTTTAAATGGGCGACTATGGTATAAGTGTATGTGCATTTTATGCACTTTGCATGCAATTTTTCCACCATCCACTATCGTCCTACAAGCGGGGATTGGTCACTGGAGGAAATTTAAACAATTGTAGGTGAAAGAAAAAAATTTTAGAACCTGTTTGTAGCTAAAAGTTGTGTGTGTGATTGTCATCCACTGTTTGTAGCTAACTAGGGACCGGATTAAAACGGTGCAAGCATAGGTGGCCCTTCACTTCTTCCAAAATCCCTTGCCTACTTACGAAACTACCCTGTCCCCATAGTTAGCACTGTGGGGCCCATGGGGTGTGCATGGGGATATTGCACTATCACACCATGACGTGGGTTTGTTGTCTGTGTGGTTTACTGGTAAGTGGAGAAGCATATCCCACGAACGCTAGCTGTCCGGTTTCCTTGATGAAAGGCAGATATTGAACCGAGGAAACTAAGCAAATGCTAATATCCTACACATGTTGATTGCGCGGGAAAAAAATTAATAAAGAGCGGTACTAATTACTAAATCCTAATCCTAAACTGCCCCATTATTTGGTAGTTTAGAAAAATCTTGGAATTTATGATTGGAAAAGGAAAGAGTGACATCCGACTGTTACCATTGCTTTTTGCTGAAATTTTGTGTTGCTGACTAAGCCATTGCTTTTTGTTGAAATTTTGTGTTGTTGACTACGCTAACTACTTGATTTTACTGTGCTAGTGATGATGCCATTCTGGCTGGAGTTCGTTGAACTGATGGCTATCTTCTGAGGAGATATGTTGCAGATATTTACATCTTCTGTATGGATAACTGTTAATTTGTTTAAACCTGAATTCAGTCTATCTTTTCATAACTATGCTATGTATATACTGGCTATCTTATGTTAACCATGGTTGATGTGTTTAAATTTGAACGTTATTTTATGGTATTCGGTGTTACTAACGTGGAGTTTGCGTGTTCCTTGTGACTAATGTTTCGTTGTTTCCTATGGCTTATGTCTTCATTAATCTCACCATTTAATTGTAGCATCGATCCTAAATAATAAAACGTGTCATTTTTAGGTATTACTTATCCGTCTAGCCTAACATCTCCATCATCTGTCCTAGCACCGTTGAAAACACATGTTATATACTCAAATTCGCCCAATCGCACGCTCGTGATCCCGTCTACCCGATCACCAAGTAGACGCGTCGTCGCTCCGGACAATCACAAGGAATCACAAGAACGACCTGGAAGAACGCCTGATTCCCCTCTGAGTTGCAATCATATGCCAAACCTTAGGAGGAACAAGCGACGAGCTCTTAAAATAATATATTCATTTTTTTTCTGTTTGTGGTGGTCTGTCCCACGTACCCATCCGCTAGATAGTTTAGGGCCTGTTCTTTTTGGCTGCGGCTTGTGGCTTTTGGCTGCGGCTTGTGACTTTTGGGCTGTTTGTACAAGAGATTACAGAGTAACAGAAATTCACATACGGTATTTGTCGATATAAATGAAGTCAGTAAATTATGCACTACAATTAACTAGTAGACCCTATCTTGAAAAAATACTCTGTTTAAAAGCTAGTTACTGTAGAAAAGCCGAAAAGCAGCTTTTAGAAGCTGAAAAGAACAGGGCCTTAATGGACCAAGCTGTCCTTGGCTTTTGATAGCTTAAAATTGCACTATACAAAGAATACACCGTGTATGCATGGTATATATATTTGTCATTTACACTCATTCCATTTGGTACATTATGATTACCTGAAGGTGTAGTAAACAGAAAGAACAACACATATGTATGGTATATGTATGAATGTATTATTGTGTCATTCGTATTGTTTTGCACAAACCATTTAGTACAACAGTAGCCATAAGATATATATATATATATATATATATATATATATATATATATATATATATATATATATATATATATATATATATATATATATATATATATATATATATATATATATATATATATATATATATATATATATATAGGACGAGTGTTTCATGCAACATGGTGCCTAGGCACCAATATATATATATATATATATATATATATATATATATATATATATATATATATATATATATATATATATATATATATATATATATATATTGTTTGCCGTGAAAATTTACGCTCGACAAAATAATACCCAGCTAGACTTGTACCCCGATTTATAGGTCCATCCTAACTCATGGAACTTCCTTAATAAATATAAAAATAGTAGAAGTTCGTAATAAAAAGATCGAGTCGTCGTATTCTATTACCGACCTTGCCTCAAATCACTTGAACCACCCTTTAACTCATAATAAAACTAAATTAAGTTTATTCGGATTTATTTGGATCTTTTGAGTTATTTGCTTTTATTTGGAATCAGTCATTTATCGCGTAATTAGAAACTGAAGTCCTGAAAATTCCACAGATCAAGCGTGGTCAGAGCAAAGAGAAGATAAAGAATAGAAGCTCAAGATAAAGCATCGTGTGAGCTCATGACCGCGGTAAACCTCGCCAGACGAGTCAATACTTTGATCATGTTGATCCTATATTTTCTGCAAATTACTTTTGTTTAAATTATCAAATTGCATGCTGTTATTTTATATGCAAATACATGATTATTTCAAGATTCTAGTTATATGCCCATTATTTAACTTGATTAATATTATATCTCCTTGGAATATTTGAATGTGTGAACCTTGTCGCCCTAGCAAAATTATAATAGTAACATTTCGAAAATAAGTCCCTAATTATACGCCATGGTTAGTACTGCATAGATACTCGGGGCGCTGAAATGCCCCAAGCATAATTATCACTTTCAATCATGAGAAACTGGTTTGGGAAATTATGGTGGTAATGACTGATATTTGTTGGAATGATTATTTTATGTTTCCAAAACCCCAACTTGCTTAAATATCTAGACGGATGGTTCGAGGGTGTGTGTGCGGTGCAGTGGAAGCACAATGTGGGTAGTGGTAGAACCGCCCAGATACCACTAAGGACTGAATCTTGTCATGACCTCCTGTGTAAAACAGTACAACCACAAGTCTGCAAAATGCAACTTGTCTAAGTAAATTTATCGAAACTCTCGGACTCATCTCACTGGTAGTGGAAGGAAGTGGATACACAAGAGCAAGGGGAGGTCTAAAGGGACACCAAGTGGAGGGTGAAGTTTCCCAGTTATTCTAGCGTTGTGGGAAGTGGAGCCCGGCTGCGTTAGTGACTGTGGGGAACATCCCGTGCAACGATGGGACGCACCGCAAGTGGGAGCAACCCATAGGGTGAGATGACGAAAGGAGCTAGATACTTTGAAAAGTCACTGTGATGGTCTACTCAACCATGTGCCTAAGGAATCATGTGGGGCAACGAGCAGATTGTCTCTTGTGGTGAAAGTGTACAAACTCTGCAGAGTCAAAACTATTCGAATAGCCGTGTCCACGGTCAAGGGCGGACATGGAAACTTAACCAGATATAGTTCTATTTCAAAATGTTTTATAGGTGGGATTGGAAAAGTGGAGGGCCGCGGAAAGCCCTGATTTGTGTTGCCCTTGGTATCCTCCCAGTGATAATGTAAGCGGTTATAACGCTGAAAGATTAGCATATGGTGCAGATGCCATGTAACGGTGGATGGAATCTGGATTGCTATTATTAATGTATTTCCTTACATATTACATTTTGTTCAAAACTGCTAGGTCACAGGAAATTTCTATGTATTATATTTTTAAACAATGATAATACTCCTCACAAAATAAAATGACAGGAAGATTAAATAGAGTCATAAGAAAAAATGATTGTGTGTGGTAAACGCATAAAGTTGTTGGTGGATTCATGTCAATCATAAAAGTGAAAACCATAGTGTGGATTCTGGGAGAAATAAATTGGTGGAGCGTAAATGAATATATAGGCTAGACAGATGATTTAAATGATTTTTGGAGAATTAGGGAGTGCAAAGATAATTGCTGGATTACAACACTGATAACTAATATAAATTCTTGGAAGATATTGACAATAATGGGATTAATAGGATTGGATCAAATACTAGATGGATGAATTGAATTTTTGGGGATATTAGAGGAATGATAACAATTATCGGATCATAATCTTGATAAATGATATTCTTGGTGGATGTATACTAGTAAGTCGTAGACTTGATCATTGATATTCTTGGTGGAGGTATACTAGTAAATTAATTAGTGATAGATAATGGGAAAATGAGATTGATTATTGGAAGAGCAAATTATGGTGTTGGATCAATAACAAAAGGATTGAATACGAATGATTTCGGTGGATTTAAAAGCAATTATGTTGGATAATCATTGGAATTTAGAAATGAAGAGTTGATGATTAGCAACCACAAGATTGGATTGTTAGGAATTTAGAATACACAAGATATTGGTGGATCCAAAATAAAGAAGTTGGTATATAGTGACCCCGAGATTGGATCCATGAATTGGTGGAAAAATTTAGATTCATATGGGATTTAGTAACCCGAATTGATTAATAGAAGGTTTAGACATTGTAATAATAATTATTTGATTGGTGGATTATATAAATTTTGGTACTCACTGTTTGGGGATTTAAGCAGCAAATGATCGGTGGATTAAGTTAATTATGGCAATCGCTGTGTGGAGTTTTAGACAGCATCAATAACACTATGATTAAATAATCATAATGCTACTCAAAGCGTTTTATAGCAAATAAAATAACCCGAGCTTCTCCTTTGATAAGCCACGCATACTATTTATTTGCATCCTGTGTATTGGCTCATGGAGCACGGTGGTTTGTGCTCACACTCGCTTTCACAACAAATCCAAAATCAGGAATCAGATCATTTCGCCTTAGCAACACGATTGGACATGATGGCAGAGAAGATGAAGATATCAAGGGCTAGGTCGCGAACCTCCAGTTGGCTGCTTGTGGGCATGTCCTGAAAGTCCCACCTATGTGCTTCGTTCTTTCGCTGCTGCAATTCAATGATTTCGGCCTAATCGGCCCATGAGTAAGTCTACCATTATATTTACGCTTCTGCATGATATATACTTTGATATTCAGAACTGTAATCTGTGAGCACTATCAACTGATCCAGGGAATAGTGCGATGGAATCACAGAGGAATCCGAATTGTAAAATCTGGGTCCCTACAGTATAATTGTGGCTCTTCCTGAACCAATTATACATGCATCGCTTCCGACGATTGTCGTAAGGCTGCCAGCATTCTTACGAATCGACTGAAAATACTTAGTCTCTCTTAAGATGGTATTCGTTGTGCCGCTGTCGGCTAAGCACACTTCCTTCATAGGGCGCCACACGTGTTATAATATAAGGTATTTTATTAACATGTATTAGAAGGGAATCAACACATAAATAAAATACTCTAATATCAGAACATATCATGCCATCATAAATTGAATAAATGAATGAATTATTCAAAATCATCCAACCATCACGAGAAAACAAAAGCTAAAGTACCATACATGCAAGTTCTAACTTGTCCTTTTAACACAAAATAAATGACAATTAAAGTGAAATGCATTCTGTGCATCAAACTTAATCTACTAGAAAATCAGAGACTTCTTTGGCTATCTTCTCGGGAATGATCTTCTCTTCGAGAGAAATCATGGCAGTGGCTGCCTTTAGGTTGTAAGGGGGTGTTGCTGCCGGGATGGTCTCAACCTCCATCAACTCAGGCAACTGCTCAGAATGCTCCCCCTCAACTGATGCAAAGTGGGCTTCAGGCTGCCCTTTGCCATCCTTCTTCTTCTAGCCTTGGTGGGCATCAATGACATGCTGCGGTTCCTTAGAGATCCGCGACCAATGCCCCTATTTGCCACACTTGTAGCAACCTTGGTCCTGCTGGCCATAGGTCTTGCCACTCCGCCTTGCCTTTTTATCAATTGGAGCATCTGACTGGCCTTTCTGGGCAGCGGCCTTACCCTTCTTCCCCCTTTTCTTCATCATGGGCTTTCGCACCTTATAGCTCCCGGCGTTGGCCTCACGGCCAGTGGAGCTCCCCGGTGGCTGAGTGACGTAATTCTTGCGGAAAAGTTCGTCCTGAGCCTCCGTAATCTGCATCATATCAATCAATTCGGCGTATTCCTTGTAGCCGTTTTGACGATAGTTGCGGGCGGATTGTACTGCATTGGTGGAAGGTGGATAGGGTCTTCTCAATCTTCTGCTCGTCTGTGATATGCTTGCCACAGAGTTGAAGATTGGGTACAAAGTCGGCAGAATTGTACTCCCCGACCATCTTAAAGTCGGCAAACCTCAGTCTGATCCACTCTTACTCTGTTTAAGGAAGAATAGTGTACTTTAGTCTCTCAAACCGCTTCTTGAGTGCAATCCAGAGTGCTAGCACGCTTTTCTCCGCCATGTACTCATTCTTGAAAGTAAGGCAGAGGTGGTGCCTGAGAAAATGAAGTGCCTGATCCGCCAATCCCAATAGCCGCGCGGAGCTTCTTAGCTCCAAGCACTATCTCGACATCAGATGCCTACGTCAGATAGTTTTGGCCATGCTGGGCCAGCTCCGCGAACTCCTGGTTCGTAATGCCAGTCATCTACATGTGTATGAAAGGAATAAATAAGTTTACTGCTGGTAAACATGCATGGAATAATCTACTGCGGGTAAATAAATGGTACAAAAGGTTCTCGCAATGTTTCATAATTTTCTATGCAGTTTTTTTTATAAATTTTACTTCTAATTTCAGTGATTAAAGCAATTTAAACAATTACAATTAACCAAAATAGTAAATAAATATAGAAAATACAGGACCTATTCGTAATCAATTCAATTAGCATGTCCATTAAATCATCATAAGAGAGCTCATTATCATCAAGCAATTTTACCTTTTCTCCTTTAGCCATGAGGCATGTAGGAGTGGAGAACAATGATGGAGCCTCCTTGATAGCAATGCCCACGAGCCTCTTCTTCTTGGGAGATTCGTCCTCGCTTGAGTCGGAGTCGGAATACTCTTCCTCGGAATCCCACTTACCAATATGGGCTTCGTTCTTGCTATCCTTGTGAAGCTTCTTGAAAAGCTTCTTCTTGCCATTGTAGCTCTTCTTCTTTGATGACTTCTCCTTGTTATTTTTCTTGGTGGGGCATTGAGAGGCAATGTGCCCCTTCTCATCACATTCATAGCAACGAATATTGCTATACTTCTTGTTGGAGTAAGAATGCCCTTTCTTAGTCTTCTCATGACTTGCGCTTCGGTTTGAGCGCCTCCTCATGAACTTTTTCATCCTTCTCACTAGAAGGGCCAATTCTTCCTCGGAATCCTCATCATCATTTTCAGATTCCTCGCTCACCACCGCTTTAGCCTTGAAAGCGGTGATTTTCTTACTCTTGGAAGAGGATTGCTCCATGAGCTCCTCCTTGTCTTTCTTGTATAGCTCATTGGTGATGAGGTTGCCCAAAAGTTGAGTTGGTGTCATTCTTGCTGTCAGACCTGGATTTTTCAATCCAGAATCCACTGTGTATACTGCACTATTCCCTGGATCAGTAGATAATGCACACAGGTACATTGCTGAATCATTTCATACATCGCATGAACATTAACAATATTACTGAATTAAAATACACCACATCGGGTGAGAGTTTTTACAAAAGGGGTCATTAGACCAAATGTCATCATTACAATAAGTAAGCAATGGAAATTGAAAGCAAAAGAAAATCCACAACCACAGGCAAGCGACTGATGGGTAGTGTGTGCATGATATGTTATCGAGACTTCGACAATATATGAGCACACAAAGCCTTTCATCGACTTGTCTCGGCTCAAGAAAAGCGAAGCCTACGCCTTATTTATCACCATTGCTTCCGCCAACGTTGGTAGGGGCCTCCTCATAGGCGTAATGTCCTTGAGTTCCTGTTTCTGAATTTTGTCGCAAAAGCGAGTGTGAGCACTCCAACCCCGTGCTCCGCGAGCCAACACACAGAATGCAATATTTTGACATGTATGGCTAATCAAAGGATGGCTCGGGCTTATTTTATTTTGCGAAGAGTGCTTTTGAATATAATTATATAAAAATCTTTATGACCTAGCAATTTTAAACTCAAGACTTTTATTTGTAAAGTAAGTTGATCTTATAATTGACACAGATTCCATCCACCATTACATGGCATCTGCACCATATAGCATCTTTCAACGTTATAACTGCTTAACTTACCACTGGGATGACACCCAGGACAATTCCAAATCAGGACCATCAGCAGTCCTACACATTTTCATTATCACCCACCAAGATTTTCGAAATAGAACTATATCTAGTTAAGTTCCCATGTCCGCCCTTGACAGTGGGCATGGCTATTCGAATAGTTTTGACTCTGCAGAGTTTGCACACTTTACCCACAAGAGACAGTTCACTCGTTGCCCCACACGATTCCTTAGTCGTGCAGTTGAGCCAACCATCACAATAACCGTTCAAAGTACCTCACCCCTTCCATCATCTCACCCTATGGGAGGCTCCCATTTGCGGTGGGTCCCATTCGTTGTGCGGGATGTTCCCCTCCTATGCGCCTAGCAGCTGGTTACCCACACTGCTAGCATGCCGCAGAAGAACTTCACCCTCAAGCCCGCCACCTAGACAGCCACTTGCGGTGTCCCATTCAAGTCCGCCACCCAGACAGCCCCTTGCACTACTGCCATGATGATGACTTTCAGGGTCCGGTAAATTTACCAAGCCAAGTTGTATTTTACAGACTTGTGGTTGTACTTGTTTTACACAGGAGGTCATGACAAGATTCAGTCCTTAGGGTTATCTGGATGGTGCTATCACTTTGTGCTTCCACTGCACCACTCATACACCTTTGAGCCATCCACCCAGATATCAAAGCAAGTTGAGGTTTTTGGAAGCATAAAATATCCATTCCAACATACTCCAGTCATTCCCACCATGACTGCCCAAGATCATTTCATAATTGCAAGTGATGATTTTTGGAGTATTTATGTACTCCTGAGTATCTAGCCATACTATGCAACGCAATATTTATATGAACTTATTTGCAAAAGATACACCATTTTAATTTTACTAGGGCGACAAGGTTCATATGTCCAAAGTTTCAACGGAGTATTATTACCAAGCATAATATTAGGTGTATAACTAACACTTTTAAAAGTGAATGTAATTTACCACGTAAAATAACAGCATGCATGTTGATAATTTAAAAGAAACTAAATTTGCAAAATCATGGGTTCAACATGGTCAAAGTGTTAACTCGCCTTGGTCACAGTGGTCTGGTTCTTGTTGATCTTGAGCTTCTAAGGTTGCTGCCTCGATCTCTTCCTCTTGAGCCTCGTATGCTATTGAACGTGCGCGAAAATTTGGATAAAAAGAAAAGCGACAAATCAAACCAAATAACACCAGAAATTCAAATGGACTCTAAAAATCAAGGTTTCAGTTCCATTGGATAGATCTTGAATTTAGATGAATTTAGAAATTTGTTCCACTTAATTTGGAGTTAAAATGAAGAAGTTATGCCCATCTAAAGTTTTCAGTTCACTTTTAATCCAGAAAAGATTAAAATTCTGATAGGTGGGGCCATTCTCTGTGCTCTTTGAAAAGTGGGGTCCACATGTCGGGGGTGTTATTAGATGATTAACAGGTGTTAGTATTTATGGTAGTCATTAAGCATTTAATTAGCATTGTCTAATCCTCTGATATGAACAGTGATTACATCTGTATAAATTCTCATTAACTACTGGCTAAACAATGATTTCCTCTTCTTAATTATTAGTTAATTAGCTCCTAATCACTGTCATTAATTAGCAAAAAGGGTGGAAAATCTCTACAGAGCATTGCGACCAGGAGATTCGAACGCGGGTGCGCGAGGTGGAAACGAGCGGTGCTAGCCACTCGGCTCTCGGGTCTTACCTGACCGAGGAAGGCGAAGTTTTGCTGTTGTGTTAGGCGTGGGGAGGAGCTGAGGCAGAGGAACTCGGAGACAGTGGCGGGTCGGCGGGTTCGTCGGCGAAGGAGGGCCGGGGAGGGGCTAGCGACCGACAGAATGGGATGCTTGCGTCACGGTGAAGATGAGGGAGGTGCTGGCGGCGGCCGGGGGTCTCCGGAACCAGGTCGGCGGCGCGCGAAGGCGGCAGTTCGGGTAGGTCGCACGGTGGAGGAGGTGCTCGGGACCGGAAAGCTTCGGAGAAGGGTCGGGATGACGTCGCCGGTTCCTTGTGGTGCTCTAGGGAAGAGGAATTGGACTAAGGTGGAGCCAATCGGCGATGAGCTCGCTCGCCGGAGCTGGGGGAGAAACGAGCTCCGACGAGCGGTGGGGCACGAGAACCCGATTGCCTTTTATGAGAGTGAGAGGAAAGTGTGGGGAGTCCAGTGGTGCCCTTGGCGGCTTTTATAGCCAGCCTGGCGGAGCTGGCGACAAGCGAGGCGTGCGGCACGCCGGGCGGTCGGGTGGTGACGTCAGGCGGCGTTGCCAGCGGCGACAGCGGGCGGCAGAGATAAGGTGGCGCGATTCGGGGAAGCTCCTACACGTCGCCCGTGTCACTCGGCTTTTAGCCGGGTCATGCGGCTTTCGACCGGGGTCGCGCGGCCGAGAGAAGAGCGGAGCTCGGGCGTGCGGGGAAAAGACAGAGAGGGGGAGGAAGAAGACAACGCGGGGAGAGCCCGCTGGCCAGAGAGACGACGCGCGAGGGAGCGGGGTCCGACTGGGTCGCGCGTGCGCACTGGCCGCACGTGGAGAGAGGGGCTGGGCCGGGGTGATGGCCGGCCCGGCTTGATGTTTTTTTCTATTTCTTTTCTTTTGTTTTTATGAATTAGCTTCCATATATGTTTACTTATATATATATATATATATAATTTTATTTGCTTTCTTCCTTACTCCCTTGTAATTTCTGTATCTTCCATATATATATTTTTTAACATTAATTTCATAATGATTATTTTCTTGTTATGCATAGTTATATGCATACATGTATACTTTTATTTTTATTTGCTACCATTTTATTTTGTTTACTCCGATACCCTTGTTTTTGGATATGAAATGTTATATTTAAATACATTTCCCTGTATAGCTTTTCATGGATCATCTTTTTAGATTCTTGTTTAGGATTTTATCATTTTATGTGCTTGTTTTCCTTCTTTAACTTTTGGAACTCCAATTCAATTTCCAAAGAAAATCCATAAACTCCAAATTCAAATAAAATTCATGGCAAAATAATTCAAAAGCTTTAAAATTTTTAAATTCAAATTTTCAGGATGTTACACTTGCCAACTCCGATGAGTTGAGGAAGAGCGTCACCAACATCTCGTATTTCTCCGGCAAGGCTCTAAGCATCTTTCGAACAATATCAAGATCGGAAAGGTCAGTACCAAGGCCTTTGAGCTCATTCACAATGTTGTTTAGCCGTGTGTACATCTCATTGATGTCCTCATGGGGCAACATTGTGAATGTCTCATATTTGATCCTAAACCGATGCAATTTTGCCTCCTTAACCGTAGACGTCCCCTCATGTATTTCGGAGAGGGTAATCCAAATAGCGTGAGCCGTCTCAAGATTGCTCACCCTATTGAACTCGTCCACGTTTAAGGCTCCAAAGAGAGCATTCATGGCTTGGCCATCTAAATGAGCGTTACGCCCGTTTTGTTCCGTTGGGTGCTCCGGATCAAGAGACATGACGTAACCATCATTTACGATTTTCCAAATATGAGGACTCATGGCCTTCAAATAAATTCACATCCTAATTTTCCAATAAGCATAATTTGAACCATCAAAGAAAGGTGCCTTTCCTATAGAAAATCCCTCGCTAGCCATCCTTTTCTCTCTAGACGGTTAAGTCTACAAATGAGAGACCAAGCTCTGATACTACTTGTAAGATCGAAGAGGCCGACTAGAGGGGGGTGAATAGGCGGTTTTAAAATTTTCTTCTAAATTAAGCTAACAATTATGACTTAACAAATTGTCTAAAGCAAGTTAACGAAGTAGTGACTAAAACAAGTTACAATGGCTCAAGTGATCACTAGCACAATATGAATTATCCTAAGAGCAAGAACAATTCTAGACTAGATCAAAGATTGCTACTCTAATCTCACAAGTAATCAAATGGTTCTAATGAAATAAATTGCTTGAATGTAAAAGAAGCATAAGAGAGCAAACCACAAATGACACGATCACTTTTTATCGTGGTGTTCAGAGACTTGTCGGTCTCCCCTAGTCCACGTTGAGGTAAGCCCGAACGAATCGGACCAGCTCCACGAATTGAGCCTAATCACCTCGATCACTAGCGGTAGCCCTTTCCCTCTCCGGGTAGGCGAGCTCCAAGCCTTCACAACCTTGTCGGGCCTTCTCACAACCTTCTTGAGATAGAATAGAGACTTGAGTCTTAATCCTCTTACAGGCTAAGGCCTCTTAGTTGTTGTCCTTTTTAAAGATGTTGCCTCTTTCCACTTCAAAGCTTTAAGTGTCTTGACTTGGCTATCTGCTACCTCTTGCCTGTAGACTTGACGAGGTTTTCAGCAATAAGGTGAGGGGGAATTGGCATGAGATACGGAAAAGATTACAGGGATGAGATATTTTAACCCATTCTAAGGAGTGCACACCCAGAAGCTGGGGCAGTACACAAGCCACACAGAATAACCAAGCTTTTGAAAACAAACTTTTCCTGTGACTACGAAATACAATGCCCGAGGGCAAGAAGGCAGTGCACAGGGCCAACAAAATCTTTTTGACCAAGCAACGTCTATGCGCGAAGACACACACGAGAAGGCACACTAGTTTGTTTGCAGTGAGGCCACCAAATCTTCATGAGCATCCTTGACGTCTTCGAACTTAAGCCTTTGAAGTAAGGGAGAGAGAATAGGAAAAACCAAACTTCCTTTTTCAGACAGAAGTAGAGAAAGGAGAGCACCGAGAAGGGCTTTGGTTACGAAGCTCATGCTTATTATTATTTTGAAAACAGAGCTTTTTAGAAAATAGTTTTTAAAAAAACTCCAAGGTTTAAAACATTTGTTTTTTTTCAAGATAACCCCATCAATAATAATTGATTTTTTTAGGCAAGTAGATTCCCAAGTTTTGGTTTTAAAAGCAAGTTCTTGGGAATTGAGCTTTTAGGTTTTCAAATACTGGGGCCAAGTTTTGAAGTAACTTGAATCAAACCTTTTTGCAACGAAATTACATTGTATACTCTTGATATAGAGTTCTATATCAAGATTGATTTTCTTTTTCCGAAATGGTTTTGAAATAGTTGAACTCTAAAAGTACCATTTTTTAAAGGTATCCTAATATCTTCCAAGGCCACCATATTGACAGACTAATTTACTTCCAAACTATTTCCATTTGTAGGCTTAGAATCCAAGGCCTTGTTAATCTTGCGTATACTTGATTGAATCTAAAAGTAACTCCCTATATTGATTAGTCTCAGCACGACTGTTGCCTAATACTCCAAACAGTGAGTGTTATCTTTTATCCGATCCACAGATCATATAACTTCCAAGGTATCATCTATGGTTTTATTCACCAAATCGGAGTCACCTATTTCTCAAATGGATCTCACTTTCCTATATAAAATCATAAATCCAATCTTGGGTTCATCATTCCACAATCCCATTCAATTATTTACCTGCACATTACTCCAAATTCTTTACCTTTAAATCCACTCGTATTTGTTTGTATCATGGTCTCAATATCTCCATGTTTTAAATCCATCAATACCACTCATATCTTTTACATTTTAAATTCACCAGTACCACTTGTATTATGGTTCCAATATTTCAATCCACCAGTAGCATTTGTATTATAATCCAGCATTTTCCACCATTGATGTATACTCATAATCTATTTATCAAGTGATCAGTCCTATTATCCGCAAATTTCCTTCCAAGCGACTTCATTGTCATAAACGTCCACCAAGAATAAGATTATTACTCAACTATATAAATCAAGGATTATTATTACTTATCGTAATTTCCTCAGAATTTTCAATAATCCATGCAGTAGTCAAGCTATATTCCATTATCCCACTAGTGTAAACATTCACCGGGAGCCATGCTATTTATTAAATATGCAATCCAACAAATGTTATTAGACTCCCCATTTTTCTAAAATTCCACCGATCCACTTATTTTGGCCAATCCAATCTTTTTGAGTTGGTCCACTCATTTAGTCAATTCAATCATCTATATTGCTCCATTTATTTAACCAATCCGATTATGTAAACTGGTCTATCCATTCAGTCAATCCAATCGTTAAGTTGGTTCACCCATGTAACTAATCCAGTCATTCCATTTATTCTCTCTTACGACTGACATGAATCCACCAAGCGCACACATCTGAGAATTCAAGGCGATTTTTTTTTGAATAAATTGGCAGAGAGTTAGATTTTGGGAAAATTTTCCTTGGAAGCTTAAGTTTGTTGAAATGAGCTTAGAAATAAGCTTTGCAAATAAATTTTGACAATTTAATCTTCCATGGATAAACAACTTTTGTAACTAAAACTCAATATAGGTTTTATGATTTTGGCCCAAGGTAGTTTTTCAGAAGAGAACTCAGGCACGCGTTAGTTTGAATTCGGGATAAGAGAGCCTTGGAGTTGAAAATAGCCAGGGTAGCAAGTAGATGAGAGGGAATCATCTAAGAGAGATAAGAGTAGTAATACTACTTATATTTTGCAGTTAGATTTTGAAGAAATTATTCTAGTCATAGAGCTAACGGCCATGCTAACTAAGGTTACGACCTACAATCGATATGCTCTGATACCAGCTCTGTCGGACCTCGGGTTAGCAAACCCACATCCTCTGTGATTCCACCGCACTATTCCCTGGATCAGTAGATAGTGCTCACAGATACATTACTGTATATCAAAAACATATCATGCGGAAGCGTAAATAATACAGTAATACTTACTCATGGGCCGGTTAGGCCGAAAACGATAAATGCAGCGGCGGAAACTTCACACAGGTGGGACCCGCAGGACTTGCCCACAGGCAGCCAACTGAGGTTCACGACCTAGTCCATGGCCTCTTCGTCTTCCAGCTCTGTCGACTCTTTTCAGGCATCGCAGGGCTTGACTTTATTTCCTTTTTGACTGAATGATGGTAATTAAGCAACAGTGAGTACGACGGTACTCAGCAAGCCACCACACATGATGCAATAATAATATATGCAAGGCTATCAAGGGAGGCTTGAGGTTCTTTTATTTGCTTAATGCGACATTTGCAATAATCATAATTAAAATTCCTATGACTGGGCATTTTATAAACATGCTTTAAAGAGTTTGAAATTGTGCAATAAATATAGCGGTGTCGGTTCCATCCACCGATTACATGGTTCCATCCACCTATGCTAGCTTTTAATCATTATGCCACTTCCATCTTATTTACCATGCTGGAGTACATCCCTCCAGGAAAAACTCAAAATCAGAGTACCTCCCTCTGATAGGTTTTTGTCCCACCCATAAAGGTTTTTGAAATAGAACTAACTCGAGTAAGTTCCCATGTGCGCCCTTGACCGTGGGCACGGCTGCTCGAACAGTTTTATACTCTGCAGAGGTTATACACTTTACCCACAAGAGATGAATTATCTTAATAGCCAACATGCTTTCTTAGGCATGAGACCCAGATAATTTATCACAAAGTCTTTACCTTACTCAAATCTAGTCAGACACCACCCGCTGAGGTTTCACCGCTGAAGGGTTAAATCCACCACAGTCAGAAGCCCCCTCTTGCGCCGTGCGAGTACAGTAAATCCCTGCGCCTCACTATGAGTAACCAGTATACCCTGGCACCCACTTACCACTGGTGATATCCGAACTAGACCTTTGCAAGTTAATCAGCTAGGTCGTACCCATATAGACTTGTGGTTGTACTGTTTTACACAAGGAGGTCATCACAAGATTCAGTCCTTAATTTGTCTGGGCGGTTCAATCCACAAACCATATATTCTCGTGCTACTTCCGCACCAACCACTCTTACCACCCGCCCAGACAGGTATAGCAGGTTATGAGGGTTTTGAGGAGCATAAAATAAGTAATCACAAAGTATTCAGCCACGTACATCCCGTGACTGTCCCAAAACAAGCTCTTATGTTTATGAAGATTGATGATCAGGGCAACTAGCGCCCTGGACTTAACAAGACTAGCATGGCGTTTTAATTCGACTTATAGCTAGTAAGATTATCATTAATATCTATGGTGACAAGGATCAGGTGATTCAAGTATCAAGGAATGGCATAATAAATTTAATACAATATCAAGTGGGCATGTAGCTACCTTAAGTTTTGACATGTATTTGCATAATAAATTAAGCATGCAAGTTGATATTTAAAAGAACATAATTTTGCATAAAATGTAGGATCAATATGATCAAAGTAATGACTTGCCTTGCTTGGTGTACCATGGCCTTGATTGATCTAAGTCAAAGCCTGCTCAGTTAGCGATCTCAACTTCCTAGTCGTCGCTTTTGATCTTGATCGAATCTGTCGCCTTGTTGAGTCTTCAGATTCTAATACGCGGCAAAGAAAAGAAAGACCAAATAAATCCAAACATTTTAAATGCCCAATTAAATTTATATTACAAATTTATTATGATTTGAGAATAGAAAGATGATTCAGATTAGTGTGTGGTAAGCACATCCATAGATGAATCCGAGCATGAGAATGTGTTATAAGGATAACTTTACTGTGAGGGAGAATTCTTAAGGTACCGAGGGATCAAAAGTGAGGAAGTATCTTATCTGAGATAGTAAAGAGGAACAGAACTTTGTGATTTTAGAAGACAGGGATTTTACACGAGATGAGTATGATTTTAAATATTCAGTGTAACTTTGATATTTTATGTGGCAATATTTATCTGAGATTCCAACTGCCAACTTAATGAATCATTAGGTTAATGACTTAATTCAATGATGGGGTTGGCCATTCCAGTCCAGTCATTATTATGAGCAAAGTTAATTAGTCGGCTTGATTAAAAATCATTATTAAAGATGGCCAACGATTGCAATTCATTGGAAAGAGGGGTTTATGATTTTGATAAGGATCTTCTTGATAAGACTATCTTTTTTATTATTAATTATTTTTGACTATTACATTCGAATTCTGAGATAATGATTGGAGGTTTGGATGCGAGGCAAGGACTAATGGTTCCTCGTTTATTTGTAGGGTTTATAGACGAGGGGACCGTTAATTTAAAATTTAGCATCTTACAGATAATTATTGAGGACCTCACCCAATGATTATTTTAAGCATTAATAAGAGAGATGACATGATTTTAGAGATGAGCATCTCATGGTCATTATTTTATGCGGCAAAAATCTGGTTAAATTGGCTTACTTAGTCTGTATAGATAGATTTAGATCGACGGATAGGAGATGGTAGCTAAACCATTCGAGATAGTATTAAAGTTATTATCCGAGTCTTTAGAGTAAAGCTTAAAAGCATTTAATTTATATTTTTAAGACTTTATACATGCATCTTTGGTTTTTTAGGAGTAACTTCTATTACCTTTGATTTGTAAAAGATGGCCTCTTTAATTAGTCTCACATACTTGATTTTTAACATCAATACCCCTTGGATCTATGTCGATTATATGCCATCAGAAAAATAGATTTCATATATTCTCGCTTTGGTTACACATGAAGATTATGATAATAACCTCAATTGGCACGATATGAACCACCGTTAAGTTTTTAACTTAAATGTATGAATCTTTCTCATTATGAAATTATAAGTAATTTTCTTATTCTTATTCTTAATCACCATGTGTCTTTACATGCAATTAATCAAACTTAAATTTGTGATTTCATTTCATGACCCTTGTAGTTTAATCACACCATCAAATTTTTATTCCATTTTCATTCACAATTTCATATTCTAATATTGCTCCTTGCAGTAATTTGAGAGGAGGCGGGTGATACCCATTAGCTAGATGCTAATCTGCAGTGGGGCCCACATGTCAGAAGGGAGGCAGACCGAGAGAGAGGGAGTGAACAGAGCAGCTGCGGTTCCACCCAACGGGAAAACAGGGGAGGCGCGCGGCCAGGGGGAGGGGACGGTGGCGCCGGCGAAGGGCGGCTTGGGAGGCGCCGGCAAACGGGTCAAATGGAGCCCCACGGTGAAGAGGGTGGCACTGGGGGTAGCAGCCCGGGTCGGACGGCATGGTGGCGGGTCGGCGGCGGCGCTAGGCGGTTGACGGTGAGGGAGAAAGGGGCACCGGCGGCCGGAAGGGAGAGAGAAGGAGAGAGGGCGCGCATGAGCTCGAGTAGGGCGCGGGGAACTCACCGGAGAGGCCGAGCTGGCCGGAGGGTGGCGGAGGCGAGCCGGCGACGTGCGCAAGCGGCGGCGCTAGAGGGCTCCTGTGGCCGGAGAGTTCGGGCAGCGGGGAGCTCCGGCCGACGGTGGGAAAAGCTTCAGGGTGATGAGGTGCTGCTCCCACAGCGCGCAATCGGTCCGGGGTCGACCGAGGTGGAGGCGGCGGCGGAAATGGTGATGGCCGGCCGGAGGTGGAGAAGGCGCGCGCGCGGCGTTCTCGGGCGATGGCGCTTCGATTGACGGCGAGGGAAGGCGGTGGACGCTCGGGCGCACGCCGTGACGCGCTCAAATCGGGGCGAGCTTGCCGGAGGTGGCCGGAACGGGGAGAGGGCCGGTGGCCGGCGCTGGCGCAGGGGACTGCTCGAGCGGGCTCAGCTTGAAGGAGGAAGAAGGGGGCCAGGGAGAGCTCTGGGCGGTTCTAGCCTTCTTATAGGTGAGCTCGAGGGCGCGCGCCCGGGGGAGTACGGCCGGCATGGGCAGCGGCATGGGAAAGGCGTACGTCGGCATGGGCGCGGGTACGGTGGTATGGGCAGCACGGAGGCGACGGGTGAAACCATGGGCGGAGTCGGGCGGTTCGGGCTAGAGCGGCGAAACCATGGCGGAGTGGCTGCGCGGGCTGGGCCGGCGAGCGCCAGGAGCTGCGGGCGGAGGAGGAAGAAACGGGGGAGGAAGAAGCAGAGAAAGACGAACGCAGTCGGGTGGGCCAACGGCCAGAGAAAAGGAAAGAGCGGCCGAACGGGCCGGCAAAAGAAGAAAGAAAAAGAAAACGGCCTGGGAAAATAAAATGGGCCAGGCCCAAGAGAGAGTTTGATGTTTTTAAGAAATTTCTGAATTTAGATTTGCAATTAGATTTTGAATTTGGAGTCTGGGTTCAACAATTTTAAATTTAAGATCATCGAGTTCTAGAGAAATAAACTTTAATTTTCCGAATTTGAGTTTCCGGATACGAAAATTGGATGGAAGGATTTTATATCAATTTTCAATTTCCGTTCTTGGCTTTGAATCTCCATATTTAATTTAAATTTGAATTCAAGGCCTCCAAGGGAATTTGGATTTTCTTAATTTCAAACCTTTTAAATTTTTGGTTCTTGAGTCCAAGGTTTTGAATTTTCATTGATCAGGCTTTTGACAAGAAACCAATTCGAGAAATTTGAACTTCGCCAAAAACTTTTTGAGAAGCATTAGAAAAACGATTAAAAGATTTTAAAATTTTGAAATTACACTAGCTCCCTATTTGGGTTGTTACAAGTTCCACCGTTCAAGTGACGGTATTTTCGATTTCCTAGAGACTAAGTTTCATTCCAGTCGCTCTCTGGAAAAAAAGTTCCACCCGGGAGCCCGGAACTTCCGGCCGATCGGAAGTTCCACGCTTTGAACGCCTGTACTTCCGAAATTTCTAACAATGCATAATTTAATTCAATTTTATTTCTGAGTGCATGCATGATCCTAAATTGATCCATAGGACACATAATCATATGATCAAGCATTTAACCATGATCCCTCTTAATAGTACGACATCTAACCTATAATCCGGTCTTTCAACCTTTCTCCAAAGACCGGTAAAAATAAAGAGCCCTAATCTATTTACCTTGTCATCTTGGAACCCTTTAAATCTTATGTAATATTTTGTGAGCCTCTTTCTTTGCCTTTGAGACTAATCCTTTCAAACACTTAACACACAAATTAGTCCTGTTGTAGGGGTGGCCCCCACCTAAGCCCAGCAGGCCTATTAGGAGATTGTAAGGCCCAAAGTAGAACATGTGTAATGACTTAAATACCCCTGATGGGGATGTACGGATGTAAGGGTACAACTGTAAAAGCACACCCCATGTGAATATATATACATAGGAAAGGCCATGGGGGGAGCCAGAGACCATTCTCCTAACTCTCCACTACCATATCTCTCTCTCTGTTTGGTCTGTAACCACAACAGTTGGCGACGTCCGTGGGGAGGACAGGAGCAAGCCTGAAGTTTGAAGGATGGCACCGAAAAAGGCTTCGTCGACGGTGGCAAAGGGAAAGAAGGCGGCTGGGACGGAGCGTCGCGTGGGTACCAGGGCCTCGGCATCGGCCGTCGCGGCCGCGGGCGTCGACGCTCGCGCTGCGACAGCCGACCCCGCCACCACCGCGACGACGACCATCGCCGCGACGAGCGACCCCGCCACCACCGCCGCGACGGCCGACCCCGCCACCATCGCCGCGACGACCGACCCCGCCACCACCGATGCGACGATGGGAAGCGCCCTGCTGGAGGCTCTCCACGCGTGCCAGCGGACGCTGGGGGACCTCCGCTGGACCGTCCGAGATATACAAGAGGCTGGGAGCCAGCAAGTCACGCCGATGGTGGCGTCAGAGCCCACGCCAGAAAGGATGAACAGCCGCGACGCCATCGCGACCAGCCGCATGCCACCCCGACGTGCCGATCCAGGGTCCCCGCTCTCGGCGGATCTGCAGCAAGCAGCCTGGCCCGAGGGCTTCAAGTTCCTTAGTATCATCGCATCATATAAGGGCGACACGGACCCCCGGGAGTTCGTGCGCGTGTACGAGACCGTGATCAAGGCCGCGGGCGGAGATGATACCACAAAGGCGAAGGGACTCCCCCTCGCGTTGCAAGGAGCAGCACTTTCTTGGTTTTTCACCATAGAGCTTAACTCCATCTACGCGTCGGAGCAGATCTGCGACCGCCTCTACAACAACTTCCAAGGGAACCACGTCGAGCAGGTCGACGCGGGCCAGCTCTTCGCGGTGAAGCAGAAACCTTCGGAGACTCTCCGAGATTATTGCCGACGCTTCGCGAAGATCCGTTGCCAAATTAGGGATGTCAACGAGACGACCATCATCAATGCGGCGGTGCAGGGTCTCCGCCCGGGTCCGTTGGCCGATTACAACGCAAGGAAGCCCATCAAGTCGTTGACAACACTCTTCGACAAGATGGAGGAATACGCGCGGGCGGACGACGTGCAGAGGCGAAAGGGCAACGACTCCGAAGGCTCTCGGGCGAGGAGGTCGCCACGCAAAGCGAGGATGGGGAGTGACTCCCCGAAGCGAGGCCGTGCGGAGCCTCGGGAGAACGTTCCCGAAGGCAGCGGTGCCGGGGAGGAGAGCGCAGGAGGCAGGCGTAGGCCCCGGCGTCACCAGCGCAGGCCGCAAAAAGCTCGCCACGCCCTCGGCATCGACCGCACCCTCCGAAGGCCTGCCCCCTCCTCGCGAGGAGGGGCACAGGGATGGGAAGGCAGGCCAGGCGGCAACGACACACCGCGCGCGGAGCAAGAAATATTATATCATGGCAAGTGGTGCGAGGTGCATGGTTACGGCGATCATTACATGAAAACATGCATCCAAGTCAGCGAGCTGCGAAGAATGGCGGCCACCCCTCGGGCCCTGGCCCTTCGGCCCCCCGCCGCAGCCCATACACACCACCTAGGGAGCAGCCCCCCGCGAGCACCCGCTGTGGAAGGCGCGCAGAACCGCACCGTCAGCGTCATTACCGGAGGCTCCCTATCAGGGGCCCCCATGGCGCAGCCGTAGCCAGGGTTGCCGCCCCACAATATCACCTTCACCTCGAATGATGCCAGGGGCGTGGAGTTCCCCCACCAAGACCCTCTGGTCGTTCAGGCCAACATTGCAGGCTGCGACGTCAGGCGCATCCTCGTCGATGGTGGAAGCTCTGCGAACATCCTGTTCGCGGAGGTCCTTGATTGTATGGGAATCCCCCGGAGTCACCTAGCGCACTCAGGAACTCCGCTCCAAGGCTTCGGAGGTCAACCGCTGGAGGCCCTAGGACACGTGTTGATGAGGACATCACTTCTTCGGTTACACACAACACTCCTCCACTTGACATTCAAGGACCAATCACTAGAGCTCGCGCCCGACAATTGAATTTACAGGTGAGCTCGTTCCTAAGTACTTCTTTTTGTTCATTTGAGAATAGATTGCTACCTAATGATTTAATTATGATTAGGAACCATGGAGAGGACCTGGAAGTACTTGGAGAAGGGCTACGGGGCGCACAAGTCCAGCAAGGACGGTCGAATCATGTTGGAGGCCCAACTCAAACCGACTTCGAATCCAATTCGGAGTCCAGGACCAGTCCGCACTAAAACGGACGCCCAGATCGCATCCGGACTCCGTTTTGGACGTTCTACATATGTATGGAAAGCTGAGAAGACCACCTTTCCAATGGCTTTGGTCCCATGTCAAAATTCCTTCTGAGTCAACAGGAATCGTCGAAACAAGTGGGCGTTCAGAATCTGTCAGGGTGCTGCGCCACCGTCTTTTGGGCCGATCGGCTTTGTATCGTGTTGGAGCCCATTAGGGGCGCGTCCAGGGGTTTTGCACGCCCCTAACTCCTTTATATCCAGCCGCCACCCCCACCATTAGGGTTTGGGTTTTGCTTAGATTGATTTGTCTTTGAACAATTCGCCGTTCATCGGTTTGTGAGACCCCAACTTTCGAGTGCTAAATCTATCCATCTGCAATTCAGTTGTGTTCTTCCTTGTTCTTGCTTGTGTTCTTCGATTCGCAGGCGAGGATTAGCCTTCTTGGCGAGGTCAACTGGGCTGCGCACGGTTGATAACCTGAGGAGACGTGGTGCTGCGATTGCGGGGTTCGGAACGTGTCGTTCGGAAGCCGGATCGATTTGTGTTGCGCCTCCACCAAATCGAATTTACCCAGAACCTGTTGGAAGATCTGGACCCCGTCCCCATCAAGTGGTAATCAGAGCTTCAGGTGTTCCTTCAGGTTCGCGTTACCCTCCTTTGTTGTTTTCGGTTTCATCCTAGAGTCCATGAAAAAGCCCTACAAAAAAAATTGTAGTCATAGGTTGTTTCCTGTCCTAGACCTTGTTTAGCCTTTGCACAATTTGATTCCAGAGTCCGTAGTGTTGAGTTTGTGTCCTTAGTCGAGTTGTGTTGCTGGTTTAGATCGTGTTTTGTTTCGGGTTATCTTGCTTCCGCTACCTCTCATACAAACCCTAGCCGTCATCCATCGCGTATTCCACCCTCTGTTTTTTGTTTTCCCACCCATATCCCGCCCTCTGTTTGAATCTTCCTTCGCATCTCGTGATCACACAGCACCATCCCCCACTTTTCCCCGAGCTTCCGCCCCCAAATTCCACCGATTTCCTCCACTCAATTTCGTTTTCGGCCTCCACAGAAACCATAACTCGGAGGCTCAACTTCAAACGGCCGTAACTTTTGCATACGGACTCGAAATCAGGAGATTTTTTTTTTGAAATTGGGTGAAATTAAATTTTGCATCCGAAACCGACCTGACAGCGTCAGGTTTCGGCGAATTTATTTTGCCCAAATTCGGCCTGGAAAGTGCAGTACTCGAGCTCCGAATTTGATTCACCGAATTTCCAGCACATTCATTATTTTCTGTAGGCCACACCTTACATTAGATTGAGGTGAAACTTTGTGTGGTTCCTATTTCTGTGCTCTGCTTTGTGAAAAAAATAACAGAAAAAAGAAACAAAAAAGAAAAATTTCGGCACCTGGTTTTGCCTGAGAGCAAAGGCACCTGAGTTCCGTGCCTAAAAGAAAAAAGAAAAAAAAAAGAAAAAAAGAGAAAAAAAAGAAAGAGCACAGTTTTAGGTGACAGAAATTCTTTTGTTTTGTGCTTATGCTGCATTAAGTCTCTCAGTGCCTGGCCATCTTTGTTGCTGTCTTTGCCTTACTATTCTGATCTTGACTCCTTGTTCATCATATCCTAACACTGATATAGGACACATTTAGGCCAGCAACTAGGACCAGTGCTTTGGACATTTATTCAGCATTACTATCTGTTATTGATTTGTGTTCCACTGACATATTTGGCCTTCCAAGCTCCATATATCTACTTCTGGATAGCACAGTTTTGACCCTTGCAATCGTACCCACGCTCGTCATGGTTTCACGAACCAGCCACCGGTTGTACCACCTGCTGCTTTGGTAAGAACACTTGTAAGAGCTTGGTAAGACACTTCCTTTGCGAGATCCCACTGCCCTTCATTTGTAGTTGATAGGGATAATCCTTTTGTTTTCCCTGTGTTTCCACTAACCATGGCAGGAGACGAAGGGGGCGAGACACCGGTCGATTTCACCGAGTGTGTTAGTCGCGGCCAGCTACAAGCTGCGCTCGACAAACAAAATGCTTCACTCGGCGCGAGAATGGACACCATCGTCGCCGCCATTGCCAAGTTGAACACCACGGAAGGCATTGAGCGGGTGGAGCGGCGGTTGGCTGACCTCACTGGTCGGTTGGACACATTGGAGGCACGCCTGCCACCTGTCAATGACGGCCATCGTCGTGATGATGACACGGTGTATGATGCGGATGGCAACATTGATCAGCGGGCGACACAAGATGCACGATTACGTCGGCATCTTCAGCAAAACCGACATGGTATGGGAGGTAATAACCAGAACCGTCATGGTAACGATGACCCTTTTGCTAAAGTCAAGTTTACCATTCCATCTTTTGCTGGTCTTTATGATGCTGATATATATCTTGATTGGGAGATGACGGTAGAGCAGAAATTTAATTCTCACTTAGTTCCTGAACAACATAGAGTTAGACAAGCTACTAGTGAGTTTAAGGACTTTGCTATTATCTGGTGGAATGAACTAAGTAACATGCGCTTACAACCTGATACATGGGAACGGTTAAAAGAAGATATGCGTAATCGTTTTGTTCCTCCCACATATAAACTTGATTTGAGAAAAAAATTGCAGCGCTTAGAACAAGGTGATCGTTCTGTTCAGGACTATTATGCTGAGCTTCAAAAGGGTATGATGCGTTGTGGGGTTGTTGAGGACACAGATGATAAGATTTGTCGTTTCTACGGGGGGTTACGGCGTGAAATTCAGGACATTGTTGATTATAAAGAATTTACTACTGTCAACCAGTTGTTCCAGCTTGCTATGCTTGCAGAAAAAGAATTGCAGGGACGCAAGGAATCAGCGAAGGCACGCACTGAACGACCCTTCTACACGCCGCGAACGACTACATCGGCGGGACTGCCCAAGTCTTCTTCGAGTTTTCGTTCTCCTCCACCACCTGTGACCAAGATTGCAGCAGCGCCACCGAAGCCACCTTCCACGTCACGCTTTGCAGATGCTTCAAAAAATTCCTTGCAGGTTCCAGCCAAGAGTTCTTCTTCCGTGGCTTCAACGGGCCGCTCCTCCGACATTCAGTGCCACCGCTGCCATGGGCTTGGTCATGTGCAGAAGAATTGCCCTAGCCAACGGGCATACATCGCCACAGAAGATGGAGGCTACATCAGCACTTCGGATGTTGAGGAGGATGATGATGTTGATGCTGCCTCGGACGAAACTGGCGGTGGTGATGACGACTTGGTCCTTGGTGGGGCGTCCACAGCGACGCTACGGAGCATCATTGTGCAGCGAGTCCTCAGCACACAGGTACAACAACCCGATAAGCTTCAACGCCATAATTTGTTTCAGACTTTCTTCGCAATCAAGAATCGGCGTGCACGTGTCATCATTGATGGAGGAAGCTGCAACAACTTGGTGAGTTCTGATTTGGTCAAGAAGCTTGGCTTGACCACGCGACCACATCCCCATCCATATCATATTCAGTGGTTAAATGATTCTGGAAAAGCTAAGGTAACACAAACATGCCGAGTCCATTTTTCCATTGGTGGGTATGTTGATCATGTTGATTGTGATGTGGTTCCCATGCAAGCATGCTCTCTTTTATTGGGTCGACCTTGGGAATTTGATAATGATGCTTTACACCATGGTAGTAGTAACAAATACACTTTTATGCATAAGGGAAAGAAAGTTACTTTACTGCCTTTGACCCCAGTTGAGATTATAGAGGCCGATAGGGAGAGAGTTGCTGCTTCTAATGATACAAAGGAACATGATAAATCTGAAAAACAGCAAGTAATCCATTTGAAAAATTCTGTTATGCTTGCCTCAAAATCAGACCTTGCTGAAATTGATGATGTTCATGATACATGCTATGCTTTTGTGTGCAAAGATGCCTTATTTTCTCTTGATAATATGCCTTGCACTTTGCCTGCTCCTGTAACTAACCTTTTGCAGGAGTTTAGAGATGTTTTCCCTGATGAGATACCTCCAGGACTTCCACCCATTCGAGGGATTGAGCACCAGATTGATTTGATCCCTGGAGCGAGTTTGCCAAACCGTGCGCCGTACAGGACCAATCCTGAAGAGACTAAGGAGATTCAGCGACAAGTCCAAGACCTTTTGGACCGTGGGTACGTACGTGAGAGCCTTAGTCCTTGTGCTGTTCCTGTTCTTTTGGTTCCCAAAAAAGATGGTTCTTGGCGTATGTGTGTAGATTGTAGAGCCATTAACAACATTACTATAAGGTATCGTCATCCTATTCCTAGGCTAGACGACATGCTTGATGAGTTGTGTGGTGCTATAATTTTCACAAAGATTGACTTGCGTAGTGGATACCACCAAATAAGAATGAAACTTGGCGATGAATGGAAAACTGCTTTTAAAACTAAGTTCGGCTTGTATGAGTGGTTAGTCATGCCTTTTGGGTTAACTAATGCACCTAGCACTTTCATGAGATTAATGAACGAGGTTTTACGTCCTTTCATTGGCAAATTTGTGGTCGTTTACTTTGATGATATCTTGATTTATAGCAAGTCCATGGATGAACATTTGAATCACTTACGTGCTGTTTTTAATGCTTTGAGAGATGCACGTTTGTTTGGTAACCTTGACAAGTGCACCTTTTGCACGGATCGAGTCTCTTTTCTTGGCTATGTTGTGACTCCACAGGGCATTGAGGTTGATAGAGCCAAGGTGGAGGCGATATGGAGTTGGCCCACGCCCACGACGGTCTCCCAAGTGCGGAGTTTTCTTGGCCTTGCAGGATTTTATCGCCGCTTTGTCAAAGAATTCAGCACCATTGCGACACCATTGATTGAGTTGACAAAGAAGGGCGTCGTGTTCCATTGGGGGCCATCACAAGAGGAGTCCTTTCATCTTTTGAAGGACAAGCTTACACATGCACCATTGCTCCAACTTCCGGATTTTGGTAAGACTTTTGAGCTCGAATGTGATGCTAGCGGAATTGGTATTGGTGGTGTTTTGATGCAAGAAGGCAAACCTGTTGCCTACTTTAGTGAAAAATTGAATGGTCCTGCTCTTAATTATTCCACGTATGATAAAGAATTGTATGCTCTTGTTCGTTCTTTAGAGACGTGGCAACACTATTTATGGCCTAAAGAATTTGTCATTCATTCCGATCATGAATCACTTAAGCATATTCGTAGTCAAACCAATTTGAATCGTAGACATGCTAAGTGGGTTGAATTTATTGAATCTTTTCCTTATGTCATTAAACACAAGAAAGGGAAGGATAATGTGATTGCTGATGCTTTGTCTCGACGCTATACCATGTTGTCTCAACTTGATTGTCGCATTTTTGGTCTTGAAACTATTAAAGGACAATATGCTTTTGATGCTGATTTTAAGGATGTGTTGTTGCATTGTAAAGAGGGACAAGCATGGAATAAATTCATGATCAATGATGGGTATTTGTTTAGAGCTAACCGCCTATGCATTCCAGTTGGATCCGTTCGTCTTTTGTTGTTGCAGGAGGCGCATGGAGGCGGTTTGATGGGACATTTTGGTGCTAAGAAGACAGAGGATGTTCTGGCCACACACTTCTTTTGGCCAAAGATGAGGCGAGATGTTGAGCGGTTTGTTGCTCGCTGCACTACATGTCAAAAAGCTAAGTCTCGCTTGAATCCACATGGTTTATATATGCCTCTTCCTGTTCCTTCTATTCCGTGGGCAGATATTTCTATGGACTTTGTTTTAGGATTGCCCAGGACTAAGAGGGGGAGGGATAGCATTTTTGTTGTTGTGGATCGCTTTTCTAAGATGGCTCACTTTATACCATGTCATAAAACCGATGATGCCGTTCATATTGCTGACCTCTTTTTCAAAGAGATAGTTCGTTTGCATGGTATGCCTTCTACTATTGTTTCAGATCGTGATGTCAAGTTCTTGAGTCACTTTTGGCGTACTCTATGGAACAAGTTGGGTACAAAGTTGTTGTTCTCTACAACATGTCACCCACAAACTGATGGCCAAACTGAGGTGGTGAACCGCACATTGTCTACCATGTTGAGAGCTATTTTGAAGAACAATTTGAAGCTGTGGGAAGAGTGTTTGCCGCATGTTGAGTTCGCATATAATCGAGCGGAACACTCCACCACCAAGGTAAGTCCTTTTCAGGTAGTGTATGGATTCAATCCCCGTGCCCCTATTGATATTTTACCTTTGCCTACTAGTGAGAGAGTTCATAATGATGCTAAGGCGCGTGCTGATTTTATTGTCAAAATGCACGAGACTACTAAGGCCAACATTGAAAAAATGAATGACAAATATAGGATTGCTGGTAGTAAAGGTAGAAAGGAAGTTAAACTTGAACCGGGTGATTTTGTTTGGTTGCACTTGAGAAAGGATAGATTTCCTGAGTTAAGAAAATCAAAATTGATGCCTAGAGCTGCTGGTCCTTTTAAGATAGTTGAGAAGATAAATGATAATGCATATACACTTGAGTTGCCTCCCGAGTTTGGGGTTAGTCCCACCTTTAACATTTCAGATTTGAAACCATACTTGGGAGATGAAGATGAGGCTGAGTTGAGGACAACTCCGCTTCAAGAGGGGGAGGATGATGAGGACATCACTTCTTCGGTTACACACAACACTCCTCCACTTGACATTCAAGGACCAATCACTAGAGCTCGCGCCCGACAATTGAATTTACAGGTGAGCTCGTTCCTAAGTACTTCTTTTTGTTCATTTGAGAATAGATTGCTACCTAATGATTTAATTATGATTAGGAACCATGGAGAGGACCTGGAAGTACTTGGAGAAGGGCTACGGGGCGCACAAGTCCAGCAAGGACGGTCGAATCATGTTGGAGGCCCAACTCAAACCGACTTCGAATCCAATTCGGAGTCCAGGACCAGTCCGCACTAAAACGGACGCCCAGATCGCATCCGGACTCCGTTTTGGACGTTCTACATATGTATGGAAAGCTGAGAAGACCACCTTTCCAATGGCTTTGGTCCCATGTCAAAATTCCTTCTGAGTCAACAGGAATCGTCGAAACAAGTGGGCGTTCAGAATCTGTCAGGGTGCTGCGCCACCGTCTTTTGGGCCGATCGGCTTTGTATCGTGTTGGAGCCCATTAGGGGCGCGTCCAGGGGTTTTGCACGCCCCTAACTCCTTTATATCCAGCCGCCACCCCCACCATTAGGGTTTGGGTTTTGCTTAGATTGATTTGTCTTTGAACAATTCGCCGTTCATCGGTTTGTGAGACCCCAACTTTCGAGTGCTAAATCTATCCATCTGCAATTCAGTTGTGTTCTTCCTTGTTCTTGCTTGTGTTCTTCGATTCGCAGGCGAGGATTAGCCTTCTTGGCGAGGTCAACCGGGCTGCGCACGGTTGATAACCTGAGGAGACGTGGTGCTGCGATTGCGGGGTTCGGAACGTGTCGTTCGGAAGCCGGATCGATTTGTGTTGCGCCTCCACCAAATCGAATTTACCTAGAACCTGTTGGAAGATCGGGACCCCGTCCCCATCACGTGTCCCTTCCAGTTACGTTCCGCCAGGGGAACAACGCCCGAAGCGAGCACGTCATTTTCGACGTCGTAGACGTCCCACACCCCTACAATGTCATATTGGGCCGACCAGCCATCAACTTCTTTGGGGCGGTCCCACATCACGCTTTCTTGTGTATGAAGCTCCCTGGCCCGAAGGGTGCCATCACCGTCTTCAGCGACCAGGACCTCGCCAGACGCACCGAAGCCAGCAGCCGAAGTCCACGTCGCCCGGTGCACGTCCTCTCAGGCAAGCTCTGCGATGCGCCCTCCGCCCCGGGCTGGACGCCTAAGCCTCGCCCCGAGGGCGGAGTCAAAAAGATGCCGCTCCAGGCAGAAGGGCAATTTGTGTCCATTGGCGAGGGGCTCCCGCCGGAGGTCGAGCGAGACTTGCTCCGAGTACTTCAGAACAACGCCGACATTTTCGCATGGTCACCAGAAGACATCAAGGGCGTGGACCGCACGGTAATCGAGCATCGCCTGGCGATCCGCCCCGACGCCAAGCCGGTCAAGCAAAAGCTTCGACGTATGAGCACGGAGCGACAGCAAGCGGCCAAGACTGAGGTGACGAAGCTCCTCCGGGCCGGGGTCATTCGCGAAGTCCACCACCCAGAGTGGCTCGCCAACCCGGTATCTGTCAAAAAGACCAGCGGAGCCTGGCGCATGTGCATCGACTTTACGGCACTTAACAAGGCGTGCCCAAAGGACAACTACCCTTTGCCACACATCGATCAGCTGGTCGACGCTACCGCCGGGTGCGAGCTCATGAGCTTCTTGGATGCCTATTCGGGCTATCATCAGGTATACATGGCCAAAGACGACGAAGACAAGACTAGCTTCATCACACCGATTGGGACCTTCTGCTTCGTCAGGATGCCCTTCGGCTTGAAGAATGCAGGCGCTACTTTTACCCGCCTCGTCGCACTTGCCCTGGCCGCCCAGCTCGGGAGGAACGTGGAAGCCTATGTCGATGACGTGGTGGTCAAAACCCGGCAGCTCGCTTTGCACGGCCGGGACCTCCAGGAAACCTTCGACAACCTCAGGAAGGCCGGCATCAAGCTCAACCCCGACAAATGCGTCTTCGGCCTGCAGGCGGGCAAACTCTTAGGCTTCCTCGTATCCGAACGGGGCATCCAGGCGAATCCCGACAAGGTAGAGGCCATCTTGGGTATGGAGCCGCCTAAAACGACAAGGGAGGTTCAGAGGCTGGCGGGCCGCATGGCAGCCCTGAGCCGCTTCCTATCTAGGGCGGCGAAGTGGGGTCTGCCATTTTTTAAGACGCTCCGCGGATGCGACGGGTTTCGTTGGGATGGCGATTGTGCGGAGGCCTTCAACGAGCTCAAGAAACACCTGGCAAGCCTCCCCACTCTGGTCGCCCCAGCGCCAGAGGCTCCCCTCTTGCCCTATCTGGCCGCGTCGGCCACAGCGGTTAGTGCCGTCCTCATCTTAGATGAAGGCGCTGTGCAGCGGCCCGTATACTTCGTCTCCGAAGCCCTCCAAGGCGCCAAGACGAGGTATACGGAACTCGAGAAGCTCGCCTACGCACTGGTCACGGCTTCGAGGAAGCTTCGGCACTACTTCCTGGCCCACCCAATTATGGTGCCCTCCTCGTTCCCTCTGGCGGAGATGTTGCACAACAAGGAATCCACAGGGCGCATTGGTAAGTGGGCAGCTGAGCTTGCCCCGTTCGCCCTGACATACGCCTCGCGAATGGCGATTAAATCTCAAGTCCTTGCGGACTTCATCGCCGAGTGGACCCCGCCGGTCCAACCTGTCCAGCGGCAGGACGACCTAGTGTGGACACTCACCACGGACGGGGCCTACGGTGTCGTAGGGGCAGGCGTGGGTGCGGTGATTACCACCCCCGAGGGGCAATGGCTATCATATTCGGCGCGTCTCGCCTTCCCCGCCACCAACAACACGGCCGAGTACGAGACGCTCCTCTTCGGCCTGACCAAGCTCAAAGCCATGGGCACGCGCCGGGTGCTTGTCCGCACGGACTCGCGCCTCGTGGCCGGCCACGTGGACAAGTCATACCAGGCCAAGGACCCCGAGTTGGCAAAATACCTCGCAGCCGTAAGAGCCAGGGAGAGGCATTTTCTGGGCATCACGGTAAAAGCCATCCCTCATGCAGACAACGAGCCGGCTGACGCCCTTGCGAAGGCCGCTAGCCAGCAGTTGCCCCCCCTGACGGAGCATTCTCCGAAGTATTATCGGCCTTGGCTATCGCGCAGGACAACCGAGACGCGGCCCTTGTCCACCAAATCACCCAGCAGGGTGACTGGCGGGAGCCTATCTTTGGTTTCTTGCAGGGCATTGCGAAGCCGGAGGACGCCACCGAGCTCCGGCGCCTGCAGTACTGCGCCAGGTCCTTTCAGGTCTTCGAAGGAAGGCTATACAAAAAAGGAGTCCGCGCGCCGCTCCTGCGATGCCTCTCGCGAGAGGCATCGCAAACAGCTCCTCGCAGAGATACACGCGGGGCTCTGCGGGACACATCTGGCACCGCGGTCGCTGGTTGGCAAGGCATTCAGGCAAGATTTTTACTGGCCGACCGCCGCGGCCGACGCCCAGGACCTCGTGCGCCGGTGCCAAGGGTGTCAGTGGATGGCGCGCATCATCCGCAGGCCTTCAACGAGCCTCAACCCCATTCCCCCGGTGTGGCCGCTGGCACGGTGGGGCGTAGATGTTGTCGGGCCACTACCGCGAGCCCCGGGAGATGTGCGATTCGTGGTGGTTGCGCTAGAATATTTTTCCAGATGGCCAGAGGCTATGGCTCTGGCAAAAATAACTTCAGCGGCCATGCAACGCTTCCTTTGGCAGAACATTATATGTCGCTTTGGTGTACCTAGGGAGCTCACCGTCGACAACGGCCTGCAGTTTGACGCTGCCCCATTCAAGGAGTTCTGCGACAGCATGGGTATCACGCTTCGCTTCGCATCGGTCGGCCATCCCCAGTCCAATGGTGCGGTTGAGCGGGCGAACGGCGCCATATCAGGCGCGATCAAGAAGCGTCTGGTCGGGTTGCCCAGAGGCAAATGGCCGTCTGAGCTTCATAGCGTCCTCTGGTCCCTCCGCACAACGGTGACGCGACCGACGGGGTTCACGCCGTTCAAACTCCTCTTTGGTGATGAAGCGGTGACACCCGAAGAAATAAAGGCAGGCTCAAGAAGGGTCCTCATCCAGGCACCGGAGGAGGAGCGCTGCTTGTCCCTAGACCTCCTCGACGGAGACCGGGTCAACGCAACCCAGCACATCATGAAGTATGCTCGGCAGATGGCGCGCACTCGGGATCAGTCCATATACCCGCGAAGGTTCCAGCCCGGGGACCTCGTACTCAAGGTGGCACTCCACGCGGAGATAATCGGCAAGCTCGAGTCTAAATGGGAAGGCCCGTACATCGTAGTGGAAGCCTTGCCGAAGGGAGCGTACCGCCTCGCCACGCTCGAGGGGCAGACTCTCTGCCACACATGGAACACGGATAGGCTTCGGCGGTACTATGCGTAGTATGGCAAAGAAGGTGGCAACAACAACCCCCATTGTAAGGTGCGTGCCCGCGCAAACGGGAATTCAATAAAGCCGACCTTTCCGTTTGCAGCTATCTTGCCTCATCGTACTCATAATGCTCGGAGGGCTCACCCTCCGCGCACCAGTCCACGGACTATAAATATGGCGTAGCGTCGAGGTACGCCTCCGTGCGCGTGAGTCCACGGACTATAAACAAGACGTAGCGTCGAGGTCAGCCTTCGCACGCGTTACCGATTTTGGCTTGCTTTGGGCTACCGTAGTATCAAATGCTTTTCCAGTACTGCATTTTGGAGCATTTTGTTGTCGCAAGTCTTTGGCCTTTTCTTTGATGCCTCTGTTTTGGACCTCGTTTTTTGTTTTATTTTCATCGCAACCGGCCTTGCGCCGGGGGTAGTCTACGGACTCTAAAAAAGACGTAGCGTTGAGCTTGCCTCCGCACGCGCCAGTCTACGGACTCTAAATAAGACGCAACGGGGGGACGCCTCCGCGTGCACTCTACGGAGTATAAATAAGACGTAGCGTCGAGGTCCGCCTCCGCACGCACTAGTCTACGGACTTTAAATAAGACGTAGCGTCGAGGTCCGCCTCCGCACGCACTAGTCTACGGACTTTAAATAAGACGTAGCGTCGAGGTCCGCCTCCGCACGCATCAGTCTACGGACTTTAAATAAGACATAGCGTCGAGGTCCGCCTCCGCACGCATCAGTCTACGGACTTTAAATAAGACGTAGCGTTGAGGTCCGCCTCCGCACGCGTGAGTCCACGGACTATAAATAAGACGTAGCGTCGAGGTCCGCCTCCGCACGCATCAGTCTACGGACTTTAAATAAGACGTAGCGTCGAGGTCCGCCTCCGCACGCACGAGTCCACGGACTATAAATAAGACGTAGCGTCGAGGTCCGCCTCCGCACGCATCAGTCTACGGACTTTAAATAAGACATAGCGTCGAGGTCCGCCTCCGCACGCGCGAGTCCACAGACTATAAATTAAGACGTCGCGAAACACAGCACACAACATCCAAAACAAGTGCTGCTTCCATTCATTACAGGAATGCGGGGGTTACATAGGTACAAGTATAAGACCACCCCCCACCAGCCGGATCAGCCCCCGTGCGGCGCGAACAGGCCAGCGCCGCCGCCATCGCGCCGGGGAACCCCTTCGAGCCAACGGAGGAGGTCCCCTCCCCCGTGCAGCGTTTGCTGCACTGCAACCTTCGCCGCGTCCTCCCCAACATAACCCCAGATCCGCTGGTGGAAGTTTCGGGCACCAGGCTCGATGAAGCAAATAGCGTCTGACATCGCCTCCGGCCGGGCGGGAAGATCCAGGTGAGGATTCGCCAGCTCGCCGACATGCTTGCACCCATGAGTGTGAAGCATGGCGAGGGCGAAGCACGCGCCGAGATAGCCGCAGTGTTCGCCGAAGGTTTTGGCGCTGCGAAGAGCGACGCCTGCTCCCTCCTCGACCAGCCCAAGCGTCTCCGCCAAGTCCTCCGGCCCGTGGGTGGCGTCCGGCACGTCGACGCACAGACCCCGGAGGGCCTCATTCAGCGCCTCCATTGCCCTCCACGCTGACACAGACGCGTCGCCCAAAGCGCGGTCCCTCCCTGCGAGGGACTCGGCCAGCTGGACTTTCTCCTCCTCTAGAGCGGCGATTTGCTGCAGGAAGGAGGCGCGTTCCTCTGCCGCGACGCGCTTAACTTCCTCGGTCTCCAGCGAGCGAAGCTGTTCGTCCTTCGTAACGTGAGCGTCATCCGAGGCACGAACGCTGGCTTCTAGAGTCCTCCGCTCCCGGATACGGGCCTCGTCTAGGGCTTGGCTAATGGCAAGTGTCTGAAAGCAGCAGTAAAGAGTCAGCAGGTGCCCGGTGGTACCTTACAAGCCGCGAGCACAAGTATTTACCCTCATCTCAGAAGCCCGCAGCGCGAGCGCCAGGAGGTCCCCCTCGCACGACGAAAACATCCGTCGGTCAAGGATGCCGCTGGCGCGCTCTGCAGCTTCGTTGAGAACACGAAGTATCTCCAGGCACGGAAGGAAGTCGGAGATAACGGGCTCCGGCCCCACCGCGTCAGGAGCTGCGGAGGCTTCGGCCGCCTCAACGGCGACAGATGCCTGCGGGGCACCTGGCCCAAGGTTCGGGACTTCGCGCACACCCCCGTTGCTCGATCCCTCACCACGTTCGGGAGACCTCGTCTCGCCTGATGTCGATAGAATGAGCGAGCAAATCGGAGAGAGTTTCGCGAAGTCGTGCGAAGAAAAGGAGCCCCGCCTACCTTCTGCGCCCCTCGCCGCGGCTGGGGGCAGTGCCTGCTCGACCACCGGCCGGGCCGCGAGCGCCTCGGAGGTCGGTTGAGAGGCCCCCTCGGTCGCGCCAGGCGCCACAATCCTGCCGACGGAGCCTGCAACGCCGTATCGGCCCCTCGGAGGCGACGGAGACTGCACCCGAGGACGTTTCTCCTGTGGCAGTACAGGCGAATCCTCCGCGGCGCGGCTAGTCGCAGTTCCTGTCGCACTCACAGTATCTGCTGCCCGGGGCACGTCCTCGCTAGCCGCGGCGGGTGGCAGAGCACCGCTGACGTCAGGAAGAACGTCCCCTCCCGGGTTGGCGGTTTCCGGCCCAACAATGGCCGTGCTCCCAGGCTTGACGACGTCGCCAAGAGGTACCAAGGGATTCGAGACGGCGCGCTCTCCCGAACCAGTCCGAGCGGATCCACGGCCGGTCCCACGTCCCGTACCAGCGGTGCCAGCTGCCGAGGTGGCGGGCGGACTGGATACAGCAGCCTCGGAGCGGGCCCGGCGTTGCAAAGACAACGCCCCTGCTTGGCTCCCACCGCGGGAGTCTCCGTCGGCACCGCACGCTCGGACACAGCAATACCCAGAACCTCGCACGTGCGGTTTACCCGCCCTTGCCTCATCGCCTTGGTCGCGGCCTCACGTAGCTTGTGCTCCTTCAGCGTGTACGGACTGAGGAACGCCACAACCGCGAGCTCCGCATCCCCTAGCCGAGCCACTGCGCAAAAAATAAGTCGATCAGGCGGCAACCATGCACACAAAGGGATGCGTACCAACGCGCGCGGGACGACTTACAAGGAGCGGAGGGCGGAAGCAGGCAAGACACGGGCGGGCAAACCCCGTCCTCTCGGTCGTCGCCTCGTCCCGTGTACTTCCACCGGGAGGAAAGTGGCGCCACCCCGTACATCGTAAACTCCTCAGCCAGGTCGCGCATACTTAGCCGGCGAGCGACACCGGCAAGCCTCCAGAGCCTCTGTGCGTTATCAGCCTCCGGCTCCACGCTTGGCAAACCACTGAACGAGATCGGCCCACCTCGGCATAGCAGGCCACTCGTGCTGGTCACGTGGTAATAAAACCACCGCCGTGTCCAGCCGGACTCCCACTTCCCCAGGGTGGCTGGCGCGGGGAGCAGCGTCGTGCACGAGGTTCGTGGCACGAAATCCACGACGCCAAAGTTGGACACAGCCCCGTCTCCACGTTTCTTGGGTCGACAGCATGCGTCGTGCAGGGTGGAGAATAGGCTCGCGCTGGGACGTCGGCCTTCTGTCCGTGCCGCCCACGTAAAGACAGCTAGGCGGGCTAAGGCGTTTGGCGTCAGCTGCGCCAACTCCAGCCCGTAGGCCCGCAAGACTTTGCCCACAAACACCGTCGAGGGCATTCGAAGGCCGTCATCGAAGAACGCGACGAAAACGATCGCCTCCGTTTCCTGGGGATTCAGCTCCGTCTCGTCGCGGCAGGGCAGGCGAGCCCCATCACGCTCCTCGATCTTCCCCTCCCGGACGAGCCGTTGCAGCGTCTCCTCGGTTACGCGGCTCCTCCCCAGCACACGGGAGCAGCGGCCCCCCGAGTACTCCATGGCGTCCCACCGTTTGTCGGCACGAGAGCGCCCCCGCAGCACCAGGTCGTACTGAGCAGCGGGAGACAACTCGTCCCGGCCGGGCAAGGAGCCACGGCGGGGATGGCGGGAGGCATCGTCATGATCGGCCATCATTCCCTAGGACCAGGGCGGAAAGAATGAGCACAGGAGCGAGTTGCGCTACTGACCGGCGCGGCACAAGCAGGGCTAAGCGATAGCCAAAGACCTAGCATCCCCACCACAGCGGTGACGCCTTATAAAGCACGCTCGCCTCCCCCACGACTCGAAGAACATCCAAACCAAACCCCCATCGGTTCAGCTACCCGCACTTTGCAAAAAACCGCCAACGCCTAGAAGAGTGCGCCTGGTAGGTGGACGACCAGGCAGCCCACAACGCTAATACGCGCCCGCCACGCGTCCCGCTCCCCTGGGGAAGAGGGGAACGGCCGCGGGCATGCAACCGCTCACATCCCACGACACGCCAATCACAAGACGCCGCGTGCCCCACTCGCAGGACGGCACGGCGTGACAGGCTGCCCCCTGACAAGCCAGGCGTCAGCGCGATTCTAGGCACCATTTAAAGCGCATTACCGGTCCGCGGGGATGCAACGGCTTCGAAGCATAACGGCGTAGGCGGCGCGAAGGTCGCCTCCGCTGCCACCCGTTCGAGGGGTAGGGGACGGAGCGCGCGCGCGTCTACTTCGACCAGGCGCCAGCTCCGCTGCCACCCAATAAGGGACGGAGCGCGCGCGCGCGTCTACTTCGCCTAGGCGCCGCCTCCGCCCACGTCTTTAAGACCCTGCGGCGGCAGGCTTCAGTCTCGGCCTCGGCTTCGGCTTTGGCCTCAGACCTCAGGCTCTGCTGCGCACCAAGGTCCCACAAGGATCAGAGTTCACAGGCCGCAGGGACGGAGGGGGCCAAAGGACTCGACAACATGGCTTCGGCCCTGTGAAGCCCTTCACCATGAGAGGCTCCTGTTGTAGGGGTGGCCCCCACCTAAGCCGCCTAATTTTCCCTCCCTTCTGTGTATAGATCCGTGTGGGTGAGTCTTATTCCTGTGCAGCTGAGAGCAAACGCCCAAGGCAAGTTTTTACTCTGTTATGAGAACTTCGTTCGGTGAAGATCTGTGCACCAATGATTTGGATTTGTTCAATACATTGTATATTTTCCAAGCTCTTCGTTAATTAAGTTTACCTGATATTGGAGATTGTCTCTTTCTTGGACTTGCTGTACCTCAGGTTATTTGCTGAGAAAGCCAACTGTGCACAAAATGGAGCTAAGAGTGTCGGACCAAATTTTCATCTTTCACGGCCCCATCCTGTTCAAAACGATCAGGTATGCTGTAATACATGTCTTCTTGCCGATGTGTTTATATTCCCGTCATCATACAGCAGGATTAACTAGAAGGTTCCTTTCCAGCCACCCCAGCAATGCTTCAACAGGTTGGACGGAGCCAGCTTCTATGGATATGGACAGTGGTATGGTGGTTACTATTCCCCTGCCCGTAACTTATACTAGCTGCATAAGCGCGGCGCACGCCGCGCCAGCTACCGTGTGAACCAAAGTAAAAGAGGCGGTAATTCGCAGGGAGCTTCATAAAAAAAATCAGAGACAAATGCGCAATTTCGAAAAAATCAAAGGGTTTTTTTTAAAAAAGCGAGGACCTGTAAGGGCCTGCACGTAAGTAAATAAGGACCTGTACGTAATTTTGAAAACCCGCGGGGCACCATCCAAAATTTTTTTTAAAAGAAAAAACTTGTAGGGACTTATTCGCGAGGAAAAAGGACCTATACGTAATTTTCAAAAAATCGGAGGAAAGTGACTCGGCCGGCCGTACGCGAATTCGCTGGCCACGCGCCGGCCGGCCGAGGCTTGGGGGCGACGTGGCCTCACGCCTGGCCAGGAAACCTTCCGCTCGTATGTAGGTTACAAAAGCAATTAGATTTTTCAAATAAATAGATTATCTGAGTTCGTTGTAATATAATAAAGTAACCAAAAAGCGAAATTATTTATGACCGTAGCCTTATCAGATAAGTTGTATGCAATAAATGATGTTGACATTGTAGTGAGCTACATATATTATCTGTTCAAACAGAACTGTCTACGATGTGTTTGTAGGGGACTGTGTATGTATATACTTTGATGTAAATTGGAAAAAAAATACTGACAGTCCTGTGTATACATTTGAATTGATTCGGTGTTACATCATCCTATATCTAATTTAAAAAACTATCAACTAATTGTTTGGTTAAGTTTAAATGGGCGACTATGGTATAAGTGTATGTGCATTTTATGCACTTTGCATGCAATTTTTCCACCATCCACTATCGTCCTACAAGCGGGGATTGGTCACTGGAGGAAATTTAAACAATTGTAGGTGAAAGAAAAAAATTTTAGAACCTGTTTGTAGCTAAAAGTTGTGTGTATGATTGTCATCCACTGTTTGTAGCTAACTAGGGACCGGATTAAAACGGTGCAAGCATAGGTGGCCCTTCACTTCTTCCAAAATCCCTTGCCTACTTACGAAACTACCCTGTCCCCATAGTTAGCACTGTGGGGCCCATGGGGTGTGCATGGGGATATTGCACTATCACACCATGACGTGGGTTTGTTGTCTGTGTGGTTTACTGGTAAGTGGAGAAGCATATCCCACGAACGCTAGCTGTCCGGTTTCCTTGATGAAAGGCAGATATTGAACCGAGGAAACTAAGCAAATGCTAATATCCTACACATGTTGATTGCGCGGGAAAAAATTAATAAAGAGCGGTACTAATTACTAAATCCTAATCCTAAACTGCCCCATTATTTGGTAGTTTAGAAAAATCTTGGAATTTATGATTGGAAAAGGAAAGAGTGACATCCGACTGTTATCATTGCTTTTTGCTCAAATTTTGTGTTGCTGACTAAGCCATTGCTTTTTGTTGAAATTTTGTGTTGTTGACTAAGCTAACTACTTGATTTTACTGTGCTAGTGATGATGCCATTCTGGCTGGAGTTCGTTGAACTGATGGCTATCTTCTGAGGAGATATGTTGCAGATATTTACATCTTCTGTATGGATAACTGTTAATTTATTTAAACCTGAATTCAGTCTATCTTTTCATAACTATGCTATGTATATACTGGCTATCTTATGTTAACCATGGTTGATGTGTTTAAATTTGAACGTTATTTTATGGTATTCGGTGTTACTAACGTGGAGTTTGCGTGTGCCTTGTGACTAATGTTTCGTTGTTAATATATAAAAGCGTGCATTATGACTGATGTTTTGTCTAACTACACATTTGTGATCCTGTCTACTTGACCACCAAGTAGATGCGTCGTCGTTCTGGTCAATCGCAAGGAATCACAATAACGACGTGGAAGAACGCCTGATTCTCCTCTGAGTTGTAATCATATGCTAAACTCTAAGAGGAACAAGCGACGAGCTTTTAAAATAATATATTAATTTTTTTTTCTGTTTGTGGTGGTCTGTCCCACGTAACCATCCGCTAGATAGTTTAATGGACCAAGCTGTCTCCACATCATGTAGGATTTCTCCTGCCTTGTATGTGTCAATACTTTCCTTTGGTGAGACTAAAAAAAATCTGCCGTAGACTTAGTAACTTGTGCGCATGCATGCATTCATATCCTAGCCATTGGATTGCATCTGCATTGGCCAACAAAATATTCCTATCCTGCTGCAGCCTATCTTTTCCCGCATGTAGAATATTTGTAGCTTCCCGGTTGGCAACATTCCCGGTTGGCAACATGACCTCGAAGCGTAGAACTTGGGACAGCACCGAGCCCGTCCGCATCCTTCCTTTCTTATGGGCAACAACGTGACTCGATCAACTTTTTATTTCCATCTTTGTTGTTTCCCATCTAAAGTTTTCTTTTATTTGAACCTAAGAATAATTAAAAAGTGGCTATTAGGTAGTATATTATTCTTATATAAATTAAAGTCAAATTCAACTAGAAGCGAGTTCACGTGTTGAGTAATCTTTTTAGCTCGTGCTCGCGTAATCGGACCAATCGAGACGCCCTTATCATCTTATACACTTAAAGAGATGGACGTTGCACTAGTATTGACGAGACTTTCTAAACGCATCTTTACTTTAGGCTTATACAGATCGAGTATGGGCCTGTATATAATTAAATAAAATAGTAGTAGCTCCGTATATCCAAGTATAATCATTAAAGACCCAACTAATTTAGAGTTCACCTGATAATATTTAATACGGCTCAATAATTCTTTCCAGTCAAATAATATATTTAACTGAAAATCACTAATCTCCCCTTCTTCAAGAAAAGCCGTCCTCGGCTTTTGATAACCTGAAATTGCACTAAACAAATAAGGGGGCTAAGCGTTCATGCCCTCGTTTTCAAGCGAAATGGTGATTTTGCCCTCATTTTTTAAACTTTGTGATTTTACCCCTGTGTTTTTGAACTGAAGGGAGAGTCTGCCCCTATTCCGTTAAAGCCAGTTAACGGTGTTAACTTTTGCACGAATAGACAAGTTTGCCCATGTGATTTTACCCCTGTTTTGTTAGAGAACTTTGTGATTTTACCCCTATTTCGAAATTGAAGTTTTGACATATTTAGTAGGGATGTTGTCAACAGAATTAGACACAAATTTATGCATTCGTTTTATTAATATAAATCTGGACAAAATTTGTCAAATTGTGCAAACATCACATTCAACCATTAAATGTCAGCAGGGACCATAGTACCTATACATGTGCCATCTTGAATTTAGAACTTGTATAACTTGAGAGTTGCACGCATTGACCAAAAATACAAAGAAGATGGGTACACGAACTTCAGCGACTAGCCCGCGAACTGACAGCAATTACTTACGCATAATCAAATTGACAATTTCACAAGTCACCATTGCTACCATTACCAACAGAGCTCTGTTATTGCTACTTGATTGCATAACCATTGCTACCATCAGGCCGGCGGCGGCTCGATCTGGAGGGCGGTGGCGGCGGGGCGGCGGCTCGGCCGGGGCGCTGTCGTCGGCCGGGAGCAGAGAGAGGGAGGCCAGCCCTGGCGCGGGCGTGGGACTTCACGGGCAGAGCCGCGGCCAGAGGGGGCACGCGGCGGCGGCAGCGGCGGGAGCGGAAGGGCGGGGCGAAGATGGAGGCGGCGGCGTCCCAGTGCAGGGTGGAGCGGCGGAGGCGCTGAGGGCTGAGGCAGATGAAGGAGGAGAAGGAGGCTGGCGGACGGGTGGGGGCGGAGGAGGAGGCCGACTGCCGGGTGGGGGCGGAGGAGGAGGAAGAGGAGGCGGCGGATCTGGGGGCGGAGGAGGAGGCCGGCGGCCTGGTGGGGGCGGAGGAGGAGGAAGAGGAGGCGGCGGATCTGGGGGCGGAGGAGGAGGCTGGTGGCCTGGTGGGAGCGGAGGAGGAAGAGGAGGCGGCGGATCTGGGGACGGAGGACGAGGCCGGTAGCCTGGTGGGGGACGGAGGGGCGGGGCGAGGAAGGAGGCGGCGGCGTCCTGCAGGGTGTAGCGGCGGAGGGGCCGATGGGGGCGGAGACGCGAGAGGGAGTGGGGGCGGAGAGGCGAGAGGGAGTGGAGATGCGAGACTGAGTGGGGGCGGAGAGGCGAGAGGGAGTGGAGGGAGTGGGGGCATTCTTGTCTTTTCACGTGGGCATCTTTTTTTTGTACCATTTAATCCTTCAGTCTTAACGGTGTCACAAAACAGGGGTAAACGGAGTCTTCATTTCAAAATCGCGAGGGCAAAATCACAAAGTTAAAAAAGTAGGGGTAAAATCACATTTGCAGTCGAGAACAGGGGCAGAAACACCAAATTCCCAACAAATAATACACCGTGTATGCATGGTATATATATTTGTAATTTACACATTCCATTTAGTACATTATAATTACCTGAAGGCGTAGTAAACAGAAAGAACAACACATATGTATGAATCTATTATTGTGTCATTCGTATTGTTTTGCACAAACTATTTAGTACAACAATAGCCATAAGATATATATAGATATATATATATATATATTGGAATATTGTCATTCACATCATTCTCCCTCCCATGAGAAAAAGTCGTCATCGACTTTTCTAAGAACATAGACAAGATATCAAAAAACAAAACCCGATCAAGTTGTTCAAACATGGAGGAGAAAATTTTTAGTGTTTTCCATGCTTCAGCTGTGCTACTTTGATTATTTGTACATGGTTGTACAGCAAAGAATCAACGAAGGCTTTGATCTGCTTGTTGCTTGCTAGAAGTAATTTCTTTGTTATTCCCTCCAATAGTAGCCGGCATCTCTTATATGCATGAGAGCCCTTCCTAACAAACCATACTAATAATAGACTCTCTATAAATAAGTTACAACTTCTGAAACAAACTCATCTATCTATAGAATAGCAAATAATAGTTAATCCGAACTCTACTCTTTAGCTGTACGTGAAGACGTTGTAGCCGAACTGGACTCTGTCTGTAGACGTCAAGTATTGCCGAACAGCTCTGTATTTGTCAAGTCTCGCCAAATTGATTCAACTAGCAGCTACATCATCAGAAACTTTTGAAACCGAAATTGCTGCAATGTCCGAATCGGACGCAATCGCCTTACGCCAACGCTGATACATTTGTCCGACAAACGTGTCCACAACACTTCCACCCTCATTATGAAACAGCTCGTCCTCGAGCTGAAATGTAGGATACCGATCCTTAAAATCCGTCAATTGCACCCAAGTAGCATCCGCAGCGGCACAACCCATCCATTGTACCAACAATTCCCAAACTCCACGATTAAGGCACGCACGAACAATGCGGCTAGGAGCAGGGACCACCCGTCCATGAAGAAAAGCAGGAAGGCTAACAATATCCGAAGGAGGTGTGCCTTCAAATTTTTTAAGTAAAGCGACATGGAAAACGTTATGAATGCGAGCTCGAACAGGTAGCTGAAGGCGATAAGCAACCAACCCAATCCTGTCCAACACTTTAAAAGGTCCATAATAACGTGGACACAATTTAGAAGACCCTTCGGTAATAGCAGAAGCTGTGCGGTGATGAAGACAAAGCCAAACCCACTCACCGATGTCATAAACCACATCTCGTCGAGACTTATCATGATGTTGTTTCATGTAATCTTGAGCTTGTAACAAACGTTCACGAATTTCAACCAAGAATTCATCTCGATCATGAAGATGTCGATCCACCGCGGCAACTCGAGCTGTCCCAGGCTCATAAGACAAAAGTGTAGGCGGATCACGACCATAAACCACTTTGAATAGGGTAGTCTTCAAAGCTGTCTGAAAGGAAGAATTATAACAGAAATTTGCCCATGGGAGACATTGAAGCCATTGTTTGGGTCTATCACAGGAAAGACAACGAAGATACATCACGATAATACGGTTTACCACCTCAGTCTGGCCGTCACTCTGGGGATGAAAGGCAGAACTCAATTGTAACTTTACTCCAACAAGACGAAATAGTTCCGTCCAAAAATTACTAGTGAACACCGGATCATGATCACTAACAATAGAGGACGGAATACCATGTAAACGAACGATCTCATCAAAGAATGCCCGGGCAACAGTACTGGCTGTATAGGGATGACCCAAATGAATAAAATGTGCATACTTAGAAAAACAATCAACCACGGATAAAATGACAGAGCGACCGCCCACCTTAGGAAGACCTTCAATAAAATCCATGGAAATATCTTGCCAAATAGAACTAGGGACTTCTAATGGCTGTAAAAGCCCAGCAGGATGAAGATGCTCAGTCTTATTACGTTGACAGATAGAACATCCTTTAACAAATTCATGAACCTTGCGATTGGCTTGAGGATGATAAAAAGTGGATCTGAAGTGATAAAGAATCTTCTGAACTCCTTCATGTCCACTGCCATGCGCTTCTGTTAGCACCTGAGGCCAGAGAGTCGAGTCTGTCGGCACAAAGATGCGTCCTTCGTAAAGTAATAAGCCATCTACTAATGACCAACCTAGTTTAGCCTTTCCAGCTAATACATGATCACGAATATTCTGAAACGTGGTGTCACCAACCAATTCAGTACGTAGCTCATCAAAAATAGAAAACGAAGGTGACGAAATAGCAAACACGGCTGTCGCTGACTCCTGACGGCGGGAGAGAGCATCCGCTGTTGCATTTTGACGCCCCGGACGAAATTCAACCGTAAAATTATAGCCGAATAATTTGCTGACCCAAGTATGTTGTGGAATTGTAGACAACCGTTGATCAAGAAGATACTTCAAATTGTAGTGATCCGTACGAATCGTGAATGCGCGGTCCCATAAGTATGGTCACCAATGCCGTACTGCCTTAACTAACCCAATTAGTTCTCGTTCATACGCCGCCAGCTTGAGATGGTGATGAGACACTGCTCGACTGCAGAAAGCAATCGGTCCCGTGCCTTGATGTAAGACTGCACCAAAACCCGTACCAGAGGCATCACAATCAACCAAAAAAGGTTTGGTGAAATCGGGTAATTGAAGGATGGGTCCAGTAACAAGAGCTGCCTTGAGAGAGTGAAAAGCAGCGTCGGCTTCAGAGGACCATACAAAGGCTTCCTTCTTAAGCAATTTTGTCAATGGAGCTGCTACTTCACCATATGCTTTGATAAATTTGCGATAATAGCCTGTAAGACCAAGAAACCCGCGTAGCGCCCGAACAGTAGTAGGCGTGGGCCAGGTAGACACAACCTCAACCTTGCTGAAATCCATAGCTACTCCTTCTCCCGAAATAACATGCCCCAAGTAAGACACGGTGTTACTACCGAATGAACATTTCGACTTCTTAAGGGCGAGCTGATGGTGACATAAGACTTGAAAGACTGCACGGACATGTTGAAGATGTTTTGCCCATGAGGTGCTGTAAATCAATATATCATCGAAAAATACCAAGACAAATCGACGAATATACGATTTAAGAGTATCATTCATAAGGGCCTGAAATGTAGCTGGAGCATTCGTTAGCCCAAAGGGCATGACAAGAAACTCGTAGTGGCCATGATGGGTACGGAATGCCGTCTTCTCAATATCGGTAGGATGCATGCGAACTTGATGATAACCACTCCGTAAATCCAATTTGGTGAAGAATCGAGCGCCCTGGAGTTCGTCGAGGAGCTCATCAACCACCGGAATAGGAAATTTGTCCTTGACCGTTTTGTCATTGAGTGCTCGGTAGTCGACACAGAAGCGCCAAGAATTGTCCTTCTTACGGACCAGCAATACCGGAGATGAGAAAGCCGAGGTGCTCTCCTGAATTATACCGTGCTGTAGCATCTCTTCGCATTGGCGCTCGATTTCATCTTTCAATAATTGTGGATAGCGGTAGGGACGAACTGCGATGGGAGTCGTACCGGGTAGAAGATGAATGCGATGGTCGTCAAGCTGTGAGGTTCTTCAAATACATCGGCAAACTCGTCCAGAAGCGAAGACATCAATGTGTCGCCTTGCAAGACTGAGATATTAGCTTGTCGAGGTGCTGTTTGCAACCCCTGCCAACTAACCTGATGATCATGCCTTCAGAAAACCATGGTGAGCTGCTCAAAGTCCCATATGATAGGTCCCAATGTGCGAAGCCACTGAACGCCGAGGATGATATCAAATCCTGCAAGCGGAATGACATAACAATCTAGAAAAAATTCCTCCTGACCAATCCGAAGGCGAACCCCATGTAGGAGACCCGTACTGGCTACCTTATCACCATTCGCAATTGCGACTCTCATGGAATTGCCAGGTACTGGAGTAAGGCCCAAGCACCGGGCGGTTGCTTCGGCTATGAAATTGTGAGTGGAACCGGAATCTAACAATGCATGTGTTTGTGTGTCGTTGAGGACCACCTGCAGCTGCATGGTCTTACCCATGCGAATGCAAGTTAGCGCGTGTAGAGAAATTTCCACCTCATCTTCAGAAATGTGCTCGTCAGTAACCTCCTCATCTAGTTCTAGCAAGTATATGCCTTTCATGGAACATTGCTTGACATGGTCCCTTGGAAAATTTGCAGGACAGTTGAAGCAGAGCCCTTTTAATCGGCGGTCTGCCATCTCTTCGGTGGTCAAATGCCTAAACATGGGATTTGTTGCTTTAACACCAGGAAGTGGTGGCGCTGCTGCTGTAGTTGCACTGGTTGGTGTTACCTTCGGAACTGCTGGAGCTGTGTTGAAGCCCAACAAAGAGCCACGATTAGAATTGGCCGGCCTGCTTGCTCCAGTAATTTTGATGTTCGGACGGGTTTCGTCTTCGTCGTCGACCTCAAGTCGCTTCTCATATGCTCGTGCCAAACTCATGGCAATTTCTAAGGTTGTAGGGTTCTGCAATTCAACTTCTGTACGCAATGGATTGCGCAAACCGTCAGTAAAAATTTGTACCTGTTGTTTTTCTGTCATGTCATCACAACGACACAAGAGGGCCAGGAACCGTTCTTGATAATTGTCTACTGTGTCCAGTGGCTGACCCAGGAAAAAAATCTAGGTAGGGCGAAATCCAGTTGCGGAAAAATCAATTACTAATTTCCTATGACCTAGCAGTTTGAACCAAAACATAAATTGTGTATCGGAATGCTTTATTATCCGTGATCTAGAGACATCCACCTTTACATGGTCTCCACACCACATGCTATATCTTCAGCATTATAGCCGCTTACATTACCACTGGGACGACGCCCATGACAACATCATTTAGGGCTTCCCACTGCCCTCCATTTGCACCCACCAAGACTTCTGAAACAGAACAATATCTAGTTAAGTTCCCATGTCCGCCCTTGACCGTGGGCACGGCTATTCGAATAGTTTTGACTCTGCAGAGTTTGCACACTTTACCCACAAGAGACAGTTCACTCGTTGTCCCACACGATTCCTCAGTCATGCGGTTGAGCAAACCATCACAGTAACCGTTCAAAGTACCTCGCCCCTTCCATCATCTCACCCTATGGGTCGCTCCCATTTGCGGTGGGTCCCATACGTTGTGCGGGATATTCCCCTCCTATGCGCCTAGCAGCTGGCTACCCACACTGCTAGCACGCCGCAGAAGAACTTCACCCTCAAGCCTGCCACCCAACCCCCGCTTACGGGTGTCCCATTCAAGCCTGCCACCCAGGCCGCCACTTGCACTACTTCACTCCTCCACCGATGATGATGACTTCCGGGGTCCGGTAAATCTACTAAGTCAAGTTGTACTTTACAGACTTGTGGTTGTACATGTTTTACACAGGAGGTCATAACAAGATTCGGTCCTTAGGGTTATCTGGGCGGTTCTACCGCAAACCACACTCTCGTGCACCACTGCACCATACCCCCGAACCATCCGCCAGATAGATAAGCAATTTGAGGTTTTTGGGAGTATAAAATATTCATACCAACATATACCAGTCATTACCACCATGACTGCCCAACCAATTTTTCCTCATGCTTAAAATGATGTTTACTTGGGTATTTGAACATACCCCATTATCTAACTACTAAGCGAGGCATATTAGTATGGACTTATTTTCAAAAGGTTATTACCTATAGTTTTACTAGGGTGTCAAGGTACGCATAAGCAAATATTCCAAGGAAACCATTATTAACAAGATCATTAGTGGGTGTTTAGCTAAGGTAACGCAAACCAAGCATCTATTTTAGCACATAAAATGACAGCATGCATTTGCTAGTTTAAGAAGAAAATAGATTGCAGAAATTGTAGGATCAACATGATCAAAGTATTGACTCGCCTTGGTCACAGTGGTTTGGGTCTTGGTTGTCTTGAGCTTCTAGAGCTGCTGCCTCGGCTTCCTCCTCCTGTGCCTCGTACGCTATTTTAACGTGCGCGAAAATTTGGATAAAAAGATAGTCAGCGAACCAAATAAACACTTGCAAGAAAATCCAAATAACTCCAAAATTCACACCTTCAGTTTCATTGGGTTGATATGAAATTTAGACAAATTTAGAAATTTGTTTCATTCAATTTGGAGTTAGAATGAAGAAATTATGGATTTTTGAAGTTTGAATGTGATTCATTTAGCCAAATTTAAATTATCAAATTTCAAATAAACTCAATCTTGCAACATTTCAGCTCCAATGGGCAGATCTTGATGTTAGATGAATTTAGAATTTTGTCCCATTCAATTTGGTGCTAAAATGAATTAGTTATGAATATTTGAAGTTTTCAGTTCATTTAAATTCAAAAGAAAAAGAAAAAGGGTGAGAGTCAGTGGCTGACAGGTGGGCCCATGGATTTAAACCTTTTATTTCTTATTTCCGGCGGTTCTGTCTATGACAGGTGGGACCCATGTCAGCGAAACACGCGCGCTGGCGGTCGCTGACAGGTGGGACCCACCCAGGCTTACGGTAAAATGAAAGAAAACTCGACATCGGCGTTGCGGAGCCACGGGCTCGAACGCGCGTGGCTGAGGGAGTTTTTTTTTTTTGAAAAGGTGGCCGAGGGAGTTGGGGGTGGGGGAAGAGAGCGCTGCTTGCCAGGAGAACTCACGGTGTGTCTTGACCATGTAGGCCCACGTCTCTTTTCTAAACTAACTCTACTGTGAGCCTGCCGATTATACCTATGCTTTTTCTAAAGCCCAGCAACAGCCTCCTGGGAAGTCGAACGCCACCACACAGACTACAACGCCGCCGCACAGAACTCTTCCCCCTGACCCCTCCTCCCAAGTCCCGACCAACCCAATCCTCCACACCTCGGCCGCCGCCGATCGTCGCCATGGACGGGCAGCACCCGCCACTCCTTCAGAGAGGGCAGGATAACCAAATCCCTCGCCCTCCTGCGCCCCCGCCCATGATCGCATTTGGCTTCCATGGCTCGGGAAGCCAAAACCCTACCACCCAAAACCTTCTCATCCCGGGACAGCCCTCAAATGCCTTCCTCCCCTTTCCTTTGCCAGCCCCCTACCCAACCCTTCCTCCGATGCAGCACCAGCAGCTCTCCTATCAGCAATGCGCATACCAGCAGTTGACGCCGCATCCTTACAATCGGCCGCACCCAAACTCTTCCTTTCCTCTGGCGGCTGGGAGCTATGGCTCGCAAGATTACGGCACTCTTCTGCTACCTCCCGCACAGCTGCAGCCGCACCAGATTCTTACGCAGCTTGGTCACCAGCAGCCGGCGCCGTCGGAGCAGCAGTCACAGCAAGCTGTGATTCCTGCGCTGGCTCATCAACTTGCTCAGCCGCCGCCATCTCATGGCTATTCGTTGGCGCACCGTAACAACAAGCGTGGTCTGGACAATGGGGTTATGGAAGCTCAATCAAAAAAGATAAAGAGGACCCTCCAAGTTCCTGTCAATCTCATTCAGCTATTGGATTTTCTGAAAACAAATCCCATCACTAAAGAATTCAAGTTCGAAGCTGGAGCTATTGTGGGAAACATTGATGGAGATCTCACTGTCCATTGCCCAAACCCAATTGGTTCATCCCTAGTAGATGGGTACTTTGAGGAGCTTGCAATTGCGCACACAGAAAACCGTAGTTGGGGTGGCACCTTTGAAGAGGAAGACATGTTTGTCGCTGAACAAGAACCACTGCGCTGCACGATTTTCAAGAAACCATTGCTGCCGGCCACCCCCGAAAACATCCACAGAGATTACCTTCAGCTAGTAAAGAATCTGCTCTATCGCTTTGATGGGGATGATGGCCGTAGGCCGCCATACATGAACGATCTCATTACTCGGATTCTTGATCTAACATCTCATGAGGACATTTATTTTGAGAGATGCCTCTGGGTTATCAATAACCATCCGTTTCTCGTTGACCCGGCAAAGCGAAGAGGGTTCTTTGAAGATTTTTATAAGTTCTACAAAACGATGGATCAGGAACAGAGGTGCAATTTTATCAATGCCACTAATGTAAACATTTGTGAAGACTTGTTCAGCAATGTTATCGAGACGGATGGATTTCTTTCCAAGATATACTGGGGTGGGAAATCCCATCACCGTGATGGTGAGGAGGAAGATGGTGAAGCTGGTGAAACAAATGGAGATGATGGAAGAGACTTGCCATATACTGATGAAGATATGTACGTCGCAATCTTTCTTCGACACTTCATTGTCCATGGTCCTGAGGATTCAAAGGTATGTCTTCAGTAACATCGAACACCATAGAATAAGAGTTCAAGTTTAAACACATCAACTATGGTCCAGATAAGATGGTCTGAATGTATGTAGCATAGCTATCAGAAGATAGACTTGTTGTAGAGGTGGCCCCCACCTAAGCCCAACAGGCCTGCTAGGAGGTTATAAGGCCCTAAATGGGACATGTGTAATGGCATAAGTGCCCCCGAGGGGATACTCAAGTGTAAGGGTACTATTGTAAAAACACTCCCCAAGAGGGTATATGAACATGATACCGGCCATGGGGGGAACCCTAAGCCATCTCACCTACTCTCCACTACCACACATCTCTCTCTCTGTTTGGTCTGTAACCACAACAGTTGGCGTCGTCCGTGGGGAGGACTAGAGCAAGCCTGAAGAATGGCACCGAAAAAAGCTTCATCGTCGGCAGCGAAGAAGAAGAAGGCGGGTGCGGCAGAGAATCGCGTCAACACCCGGGCTTCGGCGTCGGCAGTCGCAGGTGTAGGCGGCGAAGCAGGCGCGGCGGCCGCGAACATTGACGCTCACGGCGCGACGATCGACCCCGCTCCATCGCTACGACGATCGACCCTACCACCATCGCTGCGGCGACCGACCCCGCCACCACCGCTGCGACGACCGACCCCACCACCGACCCCGCCACCACCGCAGCGACGACCGACCCCGCCACGGCTGCCATGACCGCGGGCACCGCGACGATCGCCGGTAGCGCCGATCGGACTGCTGCCGGCGGCAGTGCCGATGGGGCGGTGCGCGGTCTCAGCGGCAGCACAGGCATCGCTACCGACCTCAGAGCCCATCACGCCAGCGCAGCAGCCAGCCCCGGAGCACAGGCCGTGATTGCTACGTCGACGGCCCCGGCCATGTCCGCGGCGGAGATCGCCCTGCTGGTAGCCCTCGGCGCGTTTCAGCGGGAGTTAGTGGATCTCCGTGGAGCCGTGCACTGCTCGTGGTCCCTGGCCGTATATGGCCCAAGGAACACGCCGTAGGCGTGTTCCGCGTCCTCCAAGCGAATTTCTACGCGAGGCAAGAAGCATGATTAAACGACACAACGAGCGTGAACAGAAGGGACAGTGTCGAGGCTTACGAGAGCCGGAGGGCGCGGGTAGCGAAGACACGGATGGGCGGACGTTGTCGTCCCGGGGCTTCCCGGGCGAGCGGTGCCACACCATACATGACGAACTCCTCGGCGAGGTCGTGCATATTGAAGCGAGCGGTGAGCCCCGCAAGTCTTCGCGCCCTTCGCTCATCCTCGGCGTTGAGCGTTATGCTGGGCGTAGCATTGAACGCCATCGGCTGGCCCGTGCATTCGAGACCGCTACCGCTCGCCACACGGTGGTAAAACCACCGCCTCGTCCAATTAGCCTCCCACTTCGCCCGAGTTGAGTTCGCGGGGAAGATTTTCCCGCACCCCGACCGCAGAATGAAATTCACGCTGCCGAAGTTCGATAGCGTCCCGTCCTTCCGTTCCTTCGGCTGGCACCGCGCGTCGTGCAGATATGCGAACATCGAGGCGCTGGGCCAGCACGCCTCCGAGCGCAAGGCCCAGCTGTACACAGCAAGCCGAGCCAACGCGTTCGGAGTCAGTTGCGCCAGCTCCAGCCCGAAGGTCCGCAGCACGTCGCCAACGATCATCGCGGCCGGGATGCGAAGCCCGGCGTCGAAGTAGGCGACGAAGACGATCGCCTCTAACTTCTCGGGTCGTGGTTCCGCCTCGTCACCGGCGGGTAGCCGCACCGCCTGGCGGTCTGACAGCTTCCCCTCACGCAGCAGCGTACGGATCGTCTCCTCCGTCACGAGTGATGGGCCCAAGGCGCTGGAGTACGGACCCTCCCTCTCCGTCGCCACCCACCAGTTGTTTGTCGCCGTCGGGTCGCGCCCCTCGAGCGCGTACTCGACACTAAGCGGCGAGGATCGCCGCCGAATGGCGTAGTCGCCGACCATCCGAGAACGCTCATCGCTGTGCGCCATCATTATCCGCAAGCTAGGCAACGGTGAGAGGGAAGGGCGGTAGCAGGAAAAGCAAAGAACAGCAGGAGATGAGGCGGGTGGTCAAAAAAGTGGAGGCACAGACGTGGTACCATGAAGGGTATTTAAAGACCCCTCGTCTCCCGCACCGCCGGTAAGTGTAACCGGCGGACGACAAACCGCCCGCCTCCCCTCAACCCAAATCGAAGCGTCGCGACCGCAGCTGTAGCGTCGCGACCGCTCACGCGTGTCGGGCATGACGGTTGTCGTACAAAGACCTGACAAGCGCACGGCGCACCTATGGCATCCCGCCACGTGCTTGCGCCCTCAGGAGTAAAGGCAGGTAGCAGGATGTGGCTCACCTCCCGATGGGACGACGCGGTTTCTGGGGGCCATAAAGGAAGCGACCGTAAGGCAAGGACCAGCAAACTCACCAGCGGACGCGGCGGAGTCTCTGTTTCGCGACAGAGACTCCGGCCTCCGCCCTGGCCCGTCTGGGCCACAAAACAGCTGGCCTCTTCGACCTACGCGACTCCGGATGGGCAAGTTTCCGTTTTAGCGAAGAAACTTCGGCCCCTATGCCGGGCCCCGGCCCTAGGACGGCGCCAAGGTGCTACAGCATGGGGCCACACGCCAATCAACCTCAGCGGCAACGTCGACAGGATCTCCGCCCTAGCGGATTCGACAACAGTAACCATCCCCGCGAGGGAATACCTCGCTAGAACAAGAGAAGGCCTCGTCGTGAGAAGATAACGACACGGAGTAGCAAAGCGCAGCCGGTGAATCACAGGGCCCGGCGTATGGTCGAAGATAAGTTTTCCCGAAACAGGATATCATGCATTTTCTGTCCAACATTCTATGACCATGTCCATCGGTTCTAACCCCGCTACAGGACAAGCCTTTCGAAGAATGCACAACAGCGCTGGCGGCACCTCGGCTTCGTTCACGCGGCAACCTCATAGCTCAAACCGGTGGGCATCCAGCCGATTGGGTCCCCCGTAATTTGGGAGCGCGAGGGCTGGTCTACGGCAAGCGCAGACTTGTTCTCATAAATAGATCTGCTTCAGTACATCAACATACGCCTAGTGGCGCAATCAGAGAATGTGGATGAACTCAAGCATATCTGTCTACGAGAACAGATCAGATCTTGCCATTTGCATACAGAAGCAGGAGCAGAAGCAGGAGCGGGGTACGCAGGAAACCGGGGAAGAAGAAAGCAAAGCACCAGCACGCAGGTGGCCAAGGGGAGCGTTTGCTTGCCTGCGGTGACACCTTATGAAGCCCCTTCGACTCCCCCACAAGCAGAAGCCCAACCGGCGGGAGTGCAGCGGTTCGGCTACCCACGGTCAGGGGACGCAACCGCTGGCAGCTGCGGTGGGCGGCGGAAGGTGGACGGGCAGTGCATGTCGCGCCAATACGCGCCCCGCCTCTCTACGGAAGGGGCGAACAGTCGCGGTCACGCAACCGCTGACATCCCACAACGCTCCAATCACGGCCTACCGCGTGCCCCCACTCAAGGCAAAACAGACTGCACGGCCGCAGCAGCCTGCCCTTGACAAGCCAGGGGCCGGCGCGATTCCGGCTGTCATTAAAGCGCATTACCGGACCACGCAGCCACGTGTCCGCGTCAACACTACACCACGCGGAGCACTTTGCAAAATTCAGTCTTGTTGTGGTTACAGACCAAACTGAATTTAGGCTTAAACAAATGAATGGTTGTCCACACATAAGGCTTAAATATCTGCAACATATCTCCTCAGAAGATAGCCATCAGTTCAGGCAACTCCAGCCAGAATGGCATCATCACTGGCATAGTAAAATCAAGTAGTTAGCTTAGTCAGCGACACAAAATTTCAGCAAAAAGTAATGGTAGTAGTCGGATGTCACTCTTTCTTTTTCCAATCATAAATTCCAAGATTTTTACTAATCCAACGATAGTCTTCGTTAACACCGAGCACCATAGAATAACGGTAAAACAAAACCCTAGCACTACAATGAGACGAACGCAGTACTATTTATTTGAAATTATGGAGTAATTAGAAAGAGACAAAAACTGGTTACTAGGCATGTGTACTAATTTTGAGTTTTCAATAACCTTCTGGCGATACAGTACTTACTTGTTTTGCGTTTTTAGGTGGGTGATGAGCGGATCAACATCTCACTACTGGAACTTGACCTGATCATTGCTCATTATTTTGAAGTGTTTTTACCGGCATTCCTTGAGCATCTTTTCGAAAAGATACATGACTATCCACTGTGAGTATTTCCACTTTAAGGTACAAAATATATCAGTTTCCCTTCTCTGCATGATATTTAAATGGAAATTTTACCATTTCAGTCTTATGGAGTGCTTGATGACATATACGACAAGAACCAGATCGTTGTCGATGTCTTTGATGTCTGATAGAGATGGTTTGACGCTTTAGCAGGTACAAGTTATTTCGTAACACAGTGTAACATCCCAAATTTTATTTGCCTTTTATTTGATTTTTTGGGATTTATTTGGATTTTTCTGGAGTTTATTTCAAAGCCTAGAGCAAGAAAAGGTATTTTAAATATTTTATTAGAGCCAAAAAGAATTTATTTTGATTTTTTCAAGCTTCCGTAAGTTTTGTAGAGCTTTTGAGAGTTTTCTGGAATTAAAAATTAATTTTTAAAGTAAAAAGGTATTTTATAAAATTTTAAAAGGCCAAAATTGAATTAAAAATATTTTTTCTATGTCTAAAATATCTCCAGGAATTTCCTATGAATTTTTTGGAATTTTTAGACATTATTCCTATTTTCTAAGCATTTATAAAGTTTCTGATATTTTCTGAAAAACTAAATCGAAAATTAAAATCTGTTTATTCTTAAGCTGCCACGTGGCGCTCTCAGATTAAATCTCCCCTTGAACTAATCCTAGCCATCCATAGCCACATAAACTTCGGCGGCCGAGATCGCCCCATCCTTGCCACGTGTCGTCCATCAGGCCGTCTACCCCTTCCGCTCCTCTCTCTCACCGACAAGTGGGCCACCCTTGTCATCTTCATCTTCAACCTCCCTCCACCTTCCTCCTTCCTCTCTCTCCAACTGCCGCATTCACACCTGGAGGCCGAAGCACAAAGACCAAGAAGATGAAAGAATAAATCCTGTACATGGCACTGTTCACGTGTACGGTTACTGTTCATGTATACGTACGTACACGCCGGTTGCCGAAACGTCTCAGTGTTTCCGCAAAGAGTCAGGCATCGCGACGATTCCGTTTCGGCTGGAGAACTGCCGTGCGTAGTGTTATGTATAAAAGAAGACAGTGTTCTATCAAAAGATTGAAAATACGAAGTGTATTCCATTCAGTGCAGACTTCATCATTCTTCCTTCACGTGCGTGCGTTTAGCGATGTTCTACACGTGAGTCTCTACTTCGTAGCGGAGCGGGAGGCAGGCGCAGAACCACACACGGCGGCGCCCCGACCGTCGAGGAGAACTGCTGCAGCTACTGCGGCTCATCCTCGTCTGTATTCATCTCAGAGTCTCTACGGCGAAGAGGCTGCATCGCCCCGCTGCTCACCGCTACTGTTCGATCTGAAGCCGCGCCGGGTCCCGTGCGTCGTTTCCAAGCCGAAATCAAGTCTCGGTTTCAACAGAAGACGTTTTGCAAATTGTTGAAGCTCCGATGCATCTCCACCAAATGAATCCCACCAATCAACTAGTACAATGCAAAAGGAACGATTCAATGAAATGAAATCGAATATGCAAAGGAAAAGGCATGAAGCAATGAAATGTCAAATGAGATTGAGTATTTACGTGGGTTCATTTTTGCTTGACTTGATCTGGCAAGTGCCTTTCCAAAGCAAGCTCGCTTTTTCTCATAATAATTAACTTGGGTAGCTATCTTTGTGGCTAGTGCTTCGTCTTCTTGACCAACCATCTTGGAAAGAACATTATTGAATTTATCTCTTAGCTTTCGAGCACGTGCACTTTCTTTCTCTTTGAATGCATAAAACTTGTTTGGATTCAAGTATAGTGCTGTACCATATAACTTCACTTCCATTTGGTCTCTCCACCTCCTCTCAACAATGTCAATCACACGATCAAGGAAGCCTTGCAAGGCAAGGCTTCCTTGATTTTCTGCTTGGCAACATCCATAGCTATCAAAACCTCCGGCAACACTGGTTTTTCATCACCATCAACTATCCTCAACACAACAACTAGTGGTTGTGTTGCTCTTTTGCAATCTTGCACAGCATTCCAAAAATTAGTAACTAGAGTTGCATCTTTATTGAAAAGATTTTCAAAATACCAACCTATCAAAAGTTATTTGATTTTGAAACTTGCCTAAAAACTAACTTTCACCTATATTGGTTATATTCTAGCATTTTGTGAGTTTTGCCTCTTAGACCGGATCCTTTGCTATATATTAGTTGAAAGTGGTATTTCAAAAAGTGATATTTCAAAGTCATATATACCATTTCCAATCAAAGAGTTTCTCATTTGCTTTATTTGGTATTCTTGGAGTGATTGCCAATGATATGCAAGTTTAGCATTTTCAAAGAGCCTATTTAGTCGAAACTCAAATATCTTGTTTAAAAAGCTAGAATTTGTGAAAACTAGATAAAAGTACTTAAATATGTATTTCAAATATTATCAATGCTTTTGGAGTAAAAGAATTCCTTATTTAGAACCTGTACATATTGGTCAACAACTCAGCATGTTCATTGTTGTCTAGGCTAGAGGGCGAATGTATCAGGAGGTTAACATTCAAGAACCTGTATTCAGCTTTCTCCACCCTGAGCATGAATGGTGGTGATCTTGTACCTCAGGTCCAGTGTGAATCTTCAAGATCCAAATGGATGGGTTGTTGCTGTTGACCTTGTGAAGAAGACACTGAAAGTTCTGGCACCGTATTCTCTTGGAAGACACAACCCTTTTGTACAAACTTACCAGCCCTTAACATTGTCCAACCATCTGAATATGACACCAGGTAATTATTGGGCGCGTGTTATTACGAATATGCTTATGTGCTGCTTGCAATCTTTATGTTCTGTTTTGGGGCTGCATAGCACAATCAATTTGGGTGTGGTCTAGACCCATTTAATGGCTATGTGCCCCATGCATATCTATTTGAGTGTTCGGTTTTGTGTGAATGTGATACTCTATGGTTTCTCTTTCGGAGAAACAGGAACTGGGGTAAAAGTCCCATATATAAAGGGTGTAAGAAATAATCTTGTCAAAAAAAACCTAGCTAACCATGTGATAGGAGATACTTGTTCACGTAGGCGTGTTACCGTGTACAAGTGTATGTGAATCTGCATGCAGCTAATTAGTGTGTTGTGTTTGTTAGCTAATTAGGATTAAGTCAAAAGTGTGGACCAGATCATGTGGATCATAGCATGTATGTAGGAGGGTTAGTGGTGTTGTGCATGCAGTTAGTAGTGGCTTGCATGGCATGAGTTGAGGGTAGCTTGTTGCCTCACGTGTATATAAATATGCACTTAGTCATTGTATTTGTTGAGTGGAGTAACTAATAGAACAAGCATTCGTGCTCAGTTGTTCTACCGTGTTCATCTTCTCCACCGTGCAAGTGTGTGTTCAAAGCTATGAGCGAGTGTTCTCCTGGGCAAGGCCAACAATTGGTATCAGAGCCAATGTGATGTGCAAGAGCATGAGTGGCAGGAGCACAAGTGCATCAAGGCCTCCGAGGCCTCCGCATTGTAGCTGCGCGAGATACGCCCGGCAACCTTGTTGCTCTGGTGTGTGTGTGTGTGGAGCGCCCACGATGATGGGAGCGGTGCAATGGCTGCACGACGCTCGTCGTCTGACGAGCAGAAGGTGCTACATCGGCACATCGACGCGGCGCATAGGTACGTTGTGGTGTCTGGCTGCAGTGGCTGTACGCCACGTCTGGTAGCTGCCGTGAGGTGTTATGGAGGATAAAGAATGAGAGCATATTGAAAAGCTCCGGGCCTGCCGATTGCCAAAAGCTGCGTGTGTGCTCATGACATTCTTTTGTTTCCTCCACTGTGATTTAGTTGCGTGTGTGTCCAAGAGCTTAGTAGTACAAGAGAATAGAAGTGTGTTCTCTCCATGTACTCCTGTCTAGCTGTTGTATATGTGTATTCTCGTGTTAGTTATGTCCATGAGAAAGCGTGAGTTATGGTAGGTGTCTCCAAGAACTCACTAATGTAAGGTTCGGTTCGAGTCTCCGTCGCTGATGGTACTGGCGAAAAGACAAATTGGAGCTAGCAATGGTACTGGTGAAAAGACAAATTAGAGCTAACAGTGAAATCGTCATCAAGTTGCGTCACCGATGGCGAAGTAACGGTTGCACGGGTTCCGTGCGACACAAAAGGTAAGAGTGTGTTGCAAACCCAACCGTGTCGAGTGGAAAGGCAAGGCAGAACTTCTCGAAGATGCGTTAGAAGATCAGCCTCCAAATTGGATGATGGTTGACAAGACTAAGGGAGTGAATGTTAGAAATAATAGCTTGAGTGCCAGTCTGTAGAAAAGCAAATAGCTTGAGTGCTATTTATTGCATTGTTTTTTTTTAAACACCGTACCTGATTTAGGCAGTTCTTTTGAACTTCTGTGCTAAATCTGTCCTTGCTACTGATTTAGCTGTGCCAGTTTCCTATGAAATCTTTACTTATGAGTATGGTGATGTTTATGAATTTGGCGGTTTCTGTAGGCCTTGGAACAGCCGCTTGTTGCCACATCACACAAACAGGTTGGTCTGAGAATGATCCAAATAACACAGAAGTAAGTAGCTCGTATCACTTTTTATTTCAAAGAATTGCTGCCGCCTAATTTTCCCTCCCTTCTGTGTATAGATCCGTGTGGGTGAGTCTTATTCCTGTGCAGCTGAGAGCAAACGCCCAAGGCAAGTTTTTTACTCTGTTATGAGAACTTCGTTCGGTGAAGATCTGTGCACCAATGATTTGGATTTGTTCAATACATTGTATATTTTCCAAGCTCTTCGTTAATTAAGTTTGCCTGATATTGGAGATTATCTCTTTCTTGGACTTGCTGTACCTCAGGTTATTTGCTGAGAAAGCCAACTGTGCACAAAATGGAGCTAAGAGTGTCGGACGGAATTTTCGTCTTTCACGGCCCCGTCCTGTTCAAAACGATCAGGTATGCTGTAATACATGTCTTCTTGCCGATGTGTTTATATTCCCGTCATCATACAGCAAGATTAACTAGAAGGTTCCTTTCCAGCCACCCCAGCAATGCTTCAACAGGTGGGACGGAGCCAGGTTCTATGGATATGGACAGTGGCATGGTGGTTACTATTCCCCTGCCCCTAACTTATATGCCTATGGCACACACCCAGGCCATGGCAACTACCAACTACATATATTATCTGTCGAAACAGAGCTGTCTACGACGTGTTTGTAGGGGACTGTGTATGTATATACTTTGATGTAAATTGGAAAAAAAAAATACTGACAGCCCTGTGTATACATTTGAATTGATTCGCAGTTACATCATCCTATGTCTAAGTTAAATAACTATCAACTAATTGTTTGGTTAAGTTTAAATGGGCGACTATGGTATATGTGTGTGTGCATTTTATGTACTTTGCATGCAATTTTTCCACCATCCACTAACCACTATCGTCCTACAAGCGGGGATTGGTCACTGGAGGAAATTTAAACAATTGTAGGTGAAAGAAAAAAGGTTAAGAACCTAGTTGTATCTAAAAGTTGTGTGTATGATTGTCATCCCCAGTAGTTCAAACTAGGGACCGGATTAAAACGGTGCAAGCATAGGTGGCCCTTCACTTCTTCCAAAATCCCTTGCCTACTTACGAAACTACCCTGTCCCCATAGTTAGCACTGTGGGGCCCATGGGGTGTGCATGGGGATATTGCACTATCACGCCATGACTTGGGTTTGTCGTCTGTGTGGTTTACTGGTAAGTGGAGAAGCATATCCCACGAACGCTAGCTGTCCGGTTTCCTTGATGAAGGGCAGATATTGAACCGAGGAAACTAATCAAATGCTAATATCCTACACATGTTGATTGTGCGGGAAAAATTAATAAAGAGCGGTACTAATTACTAAATCCTAATCCTAAACTGCCCCATTATTTGGTAGTTTAGAAAAATCTTGGAATGTATGATTGGAAAACGAAAGAGTGACATCCGACTGCCACCATTGCTTTTTGCTGAAATTTTGTGTTGCTGACTAAGCCATTGCTTTTTGCTGAAATTTTGTGTTGTTGACTAAGCTAACTACTTGATTTTACTGTGCTAGTGATGATGCCATTCTGGCTGGAGTTCACTGAACCGATGGCTGTCTTCTGAGGAGATATGTTGCAGATATTTACATCTTCTGTGTGGACAACCGTTAATTTGGTTAAACCTGAATTCAGTCTATCTTTTGATAGCTATGCTATGTGTATCCTGGCTATCTTATGTTAATCATGGTTGATGTGTTTAAACTTGAACCGTTATTCTATGGTATTCGGTGTTACTAACATGGAGTTTGTGTGTGCCTTGTGACTGATGTTTCGTTGTTAATATATAAAGTGTGCATTATGACTGATGTTTCGTAATTTACTAGTTATGCTCCTGTGTGGACATACTTTTTTTGTTACACAGGACACTAGATGTTTGGCGCCATTTTATCCACACTACTCTTATCCTATGGCTTATGTCTTCATTAATCTCACCGTTTAACTGTAGCATCGATCCTAAATAACGAAACGTGTCATTTCTAGGCATTACTTATCCGTCTAGCCTAACACCTCCATCATCTATCCTAGCACCGTTGAAAACACACATTGTATACTCAGTTTTAGTTCTACTAAGTCTAAAACTCTTCAATTCTATTAACACATCCTACTCTCATCAACTAGCACCACATTATCAGCGAAAAGTATACATGAAGGGATATATCCTTGTATGTCCCGCATGACCTCGTCCATAACTAGGGCAAAAATGTATGGGCTCAAAGCTGACCTTTGGTGTAGTTCTATCTTAATAGGAAAGCCATTAGTAATACTACCACATGTTCTGACATTAGTCACAACATCTACGTATATGTCCTTAATTAGGGTAATATATTTTATTGGGACTTTTTATCCGTTGGAGCGTCTACCACATGACCTTCTTTGGCACTTTATCATAAACTTTCTCCAAGTCACTTGAACTACTTACGTGCCATGGAAATTCGGTATTACAGTTAATTCTATACTGCGCAGCAAAAATTGTGGAAGACATGATATGCACTTTTGCATACGCCATCTGACTATTTCAACCTTTGCAAGTAAGCAGTTGTGAGGGAGAGATGTGTGCACATGACGAAAGCGAGAGGAGTGGGGTGCGTGATGCACCCGTGACCCTTGTTTTATCCCCAGAGTAAGACGGTAGCAATATGAATAAATCCTGAATTTTATCTCCCGAAAGACTTTTAATTTTAACTAGCACTAATTAAATATGATTACTAATAATTCGACAAGTACTCCCCAGCGGAATCAGCATAAAAAACACGAATAGGAGAGTCAAACTAATTACGGACCATGGTGGCAAAAATCTTGTAGATGGATAGAACCTCACTACGAGATGACATAAAGTATATCCATATGTGCCGAGAAAAATTATCAGTAAAAATTATATAATATCGATGACCTTTCAAAACAAAAGGAGCTGGACCCCATACATTAGAATGAACAAGATCAAAATGATGCTGAGACACTGACTCACTAGAAAGATAGGAGAGTTGAAGCTGTTTACCGAGCTTACAATCCTGATAATTTAGAGAAACATCATCAGACGTAGACCCTAAAGACCACGACAAACTAATAAAGATAGACGCGACCCACAAAGAAGTCCTAAACGATGATGCCACTGAGCAAAATACACAGTGAAGTATGTAGCAGATGCGGAGGCATTGGTGGAGGCGACAAGACTGGCAGGGGCAGCGGAAGGAAGATGTAGCTAGGGCTGGACGAAAAACTCGAAGCTCGTTAGCTCGCTCGGCTCGTGGCTGGCTCGGCTCGGCTCGGCTCGGCTCGTTAGGATAACGAGCCGAGCCGAGCCAAGATTTTAGCTCGTTAGCTATAACGAGCCAACTCGAGCCAGCTCGCGAGCCGCTCACGAGCCAAACGAGCCATGCTTCCAGGAATTTAGATATGCATATGCTGCTTCCATGGACCTAATTTGTACTCTATTGCATGTGTTAATGTGTAAATTTGTACTCTATTGTACCCAAACGAGCCATGCATGTGTTAATTTGTACTCTATTGTACCCAAACGAGCCAAACGAGCCTAACGAGCCAAACGAGCCAAACGAGCCAAACTTCCATGGATGAATATATGATGGAGATATTTTTTGGCCCTGGCTCACGAGCCAAACGAGCTAACTCGAGCTTTTTGTCGAGCCGAGCCGAGCTGGCTTTTTAGCTCGTTAGGTATAACGAGCCAGCTCGAGCCAGCTCGTTATCCTACCGAGCCAGATCGAGCCGAGCCGAGCCGAGCCAGCTCGATATCCAGCCCTAGATGTAGCCAATCAAGCTCCTAGAGCCCTCGTGAGTCACGACGGCAAGGGCCAGTACCAACCAGAGTCCCTGTGTGACGATCTGAACACGACAAGAATCAAAATCTAGAATAACACGATAACCATGATCAATGAGATGACCGACAGATATGAGCTGCATGGTTAGTTTTGGAACATGAGAAACAACAGGAACATGAAAAGATGAATTTGAATGTGTCTCATCCTGCGACAGAAAGAGAGGTACCATCTGTTGTTTAAACAGTGATAGGAGTAGCTAAAGCACTAATGGAAGTGAGACTGGTAGAATCAGATGTCATTTGAAAGGAAGCACCAAAATCAAGAATCGAATGTGATATACCTGAATAAGGAGAAGTAGAAGGTGGTCTCACTAGAGGACTGTGCAACAGAACCAGTAGAACCGGACGATGCAAATGCAGCCATGCAGCGCAGTAGTGTGAGAAGCTCTTGTGTGTTAGAGGCACCAAAGCTCTGAAAGTAGGAACCTCTAGTGCGCTTCAGAGGATGGCCACCACGATGAAAATCCTTCATCTTGTAGCAGAAGTGCTCCACATGTCTATCCTTGTTGCAATAGGTGCAGTGGAGTCTCCTACCAACAGCAACTGTCACTGATGGAGGCGCAGCAGGTGTAGAAGCTGTTATAACTGAAGGAAATGACAGTGACAGCAATAGAGCCACGCCACAAAGATGAATCTTCTCAGTACGGATAGCTGCAAGAGCCTCCAACAGAGTCACACGAGGGTGACGACCTAGTAACTGAGTACAAACCTACTCAAATTCAAACCAGAGACGTGTCAAGAAGTCGTAGATGCGACGAAGCTCCAGAGGAGACTGCTGATGTTGACAACACTGATAAGTGTGACAAACATCTAGTCCTAAAGAGTCGATCTGACGCCATACCGTGGACAACTGAGCATAGAACCTGTCCACAGTGGCATCTCCCTGACGCAAACCAAGCATCTATTTTAGCACATAAAATGACAGCATGCATTTGCTAGTTTAAGAAGAAAATAGATTGCAGAAATTGTAGGATCAACATGATCAAAGTATTGACTCGCCTTGGTCACAGTGGTTTGGGTCTTGGTTGTCTTGAGCTTCTAGAGCTGCTGCCTCGGCTTCCTCCTCCTGTGCCTCGTACGCTATTTTAACGTGCGCGAAAATTTGGATAAAAAGATAGTCAGCGAACCAAATAAACACTTGCAAGAAAATCCAAATAACTCCAAAATTCACACCTTCAGTTTCATTGGGTTGATATGAAATTTAGACAAATTTAGAAATTTGTTTCATTCAATTTGGAGTTAGAATGAAGAAATTATGGATTTTTGAAGTTTGAATGTGATTCATTTAGCCAAATTTAAATTATCAAATTTCAAATAAACTCAATCTTGCAACATTTCAGCTCCAATGGGCAGATCTTGATGTTAGATGAATTTAGAATTTTGTCCCATTCAATTTGGTGCTAAAATGAATTAGTTATGAATATTTGAAGTTTTCAGTTCATTTAAATTCAAAAGAAAAAGAAAAAGGGTGGGAGTCAGTGGCTGACAGGTGGGCCCATGGATTTAAACCTTTTATTTCTTATTTCCGGCGGTTCTGTCTATGACAGGTGGGACCCATGTCAGCGAAACACGCTGTAAGATCGAGGAGGCCGACTAGAGGGGGGGTGAATAGGAGGTTTTAAAATTTTCGTCTAATTCTAATTAGCAATTTTAAACTTAATGAATATCCTAGATCAAGATAGCACAATATCAACTAAAACAACCTAGAATGGCACAAGAGGATACTATCACAAGAATTGACTAGGAGCAATATCAAGGGTCTAAAGCAAGGATTGCTACTCTATCTAAACAAGCAATAAGAGATATAAATAAGTAAAGATTGCTTGAATGAAAATAAGCACAAGAGAGCAAATCACACTTGACACAATTGCTTTTTACCGTGGTGTTCGGAGACTTGCCGGTCTCCCCTAGTCCACGTTGAGGTAAGCCCGAACGAATCGGACCGGCTCCACGAATTGAGCCTAATCACCTCGATCACTATCGGTAGCTCTTCCCTCTCCGGGTAGGCGAGCTCCAAGCCTTCACAATCTTCCGGGCCTTCTCACAATCTTCTTTAGAAGTTCACCGGACCTCCGCCAAGCCGTCTAGGTGCCGGCAAGCACCAAGAGAATAGACCACTGCGGCTTGATCACTCTCAAGTGCCTAATGGATCAACTAGAATGCAATGCACTTGAATTCTAGCTCAACTACCTCAATTGAATGCACAAGTGAGTGAATGAGGTGTGAGAGGTTGCTCTAGGCTCAAATGAGTTCAATGGTATGTCTACTACAGTACAAGTCCTGGTGGGGATGTATTTATACCCTCACCAACCTCAAATAGCCGTTACAATAAACAATCCTGAAAATTCAGGAAATCCGGAACTACCGCAGGCAAAACCGCGGTACTTCCGGATTTTGCTGACCGGTCAGAACGGCTATGTCAGAGCGTCAGAAGTAACCGTTGGTCAATAAGTGCGGAACTTCCGCCGTTGTAATCGCGGTACTTCCGGACACCCCGGAACTTCCGTGCCATGACCCGGAACTTCCGAACTCGACGAGGTTAAGTGATGTGCCCGGTGCTCTCTGGAAATAAAGTTCCGCACGATACCCGGAACTTCCGCACATGCGGTAGTTCCGTAGGTCAAACCACGGAACTTCCGTTTTCCGAGAGACTAAGTCTGAGTCCGGGCGCTCTCTGGAAAAAACGTTCCGCACGGGTATCCGGAACTTCCGCACATGCGGTAGTTCCGCAGGTCAATCCGCGGAACTTCCGTTTTCCGAGAGACTAAGTCTGAGTCCGGGTGCTCTCTGGAAAAAACGTTCCGCCCGGCACCCGGAACTTCCGGCCCAGCGGTAGTTCCGCACATATAACTCCGGAACTACCGGATTTTCTGGTAATGCACAGATTTGTTTTGAGTGTTAAATTCTAAGTGCATGCATGATCCTAAATTGATCCATAGGGCATATTTGAACATGATCAAGCAAACACCGTGATCCCTCTTAATAGTACGGCAACTATCCTATAATCCGATCTTCCAACCAATCTCCAAGACCGGTAAAAATAAAATAGATACCTAAACTATTTACCTTGTCGCCCTTGAGATCTTTGAATCTTCATGAGAATTTTAGTGAGCTTCTTTCCTTGCTTATGAGACTAATCCTTTTAAACACTTAATACACAAATTAGTCCCATATTCTCATAATATCATTAATTACCAAAATCAATATTTTTAGGGGCCTAGATGCTTTCAATCTCCCCCTTTTTGGTAATTGATGACAACATAAGCAAATTTTGAGAAGAATTTAAGATTTGGATATACTCCTTGTTTACAAGAAGTAAATCATAAGATTTTTGAAATATTGCCAATTTATAAGAAAGAGCTCCCCCTAAATTTATGCATAAAATTTTATGAAGATTTGCATGAATTCTATTGATAAAGCGAGAGCAAACATGATCACAATATAGCATTAAAGCATATTTATCAGAATTCAAGGATACGCATAGACAAGTAAATAGCATTGCATATAAAGCGAGAGCAAACATGATCACAATATAGCATTAAAGCATATTTATCAGAATTCAAGGATACGCATAGACAAGTAAATAGCATTGCATTTAGAGCAAGAGATCCAAACAAAGTTCATTACAATGCATAGAAAATTTAAATACTAAACATCCATCATAAAAGCATCACATGGTTCATTACACCATAATTTATTACAAAGACTTAAACTTCTTCTCCTTGCTTTCTCCCCCTTTGGCATCAAAGTACCAAAAGGAAGCACTAATCCTGAGCTGCACTAGGAGAAGGAGGGCCGCGACGAGGACGAGTGCGACGATAGGGAATTGGAGAAGGCGGACGAACTGCACTCTCCAAGGACGAAACACGATCCCCAAGAGAAGACACAGTGGAGATCAGGACATCCTGGCGCTCCTCAAGACGAAGGATGGCGGAGTAGATCTGAGATAGCGACACATCACCCTCGCCCTGGGGAGGAACAGCTGCTGGCTGAGGCTGAGGCTGAGCCCGAGCACGAGCACGAACAGGAGCAGGAACAGGTGCCTCTGCGCGAGGCTTATATGGCTTGTGTGGAGTGCACAGAGCTCCTCGGTATCCAATCTTGCGAATGATCAAAGCCATAATAAATGGTGCATAGTTGATCCTCTTCTGCTTGTCATTCTTATTGGCGTCTATTCCCCTGATAATAAGATCCACCACATCAAACTTCTGGCCACGCATGATGTAATCAATCACATTCCAAGCATGGCCGCGAATAGCATCATAATTTCCACTCTTTGGAAGAATGGTGTGGTTGATGATCCTGTTGACAAGACTGGGAATAGGGAGAAGTCCAACTATTGTCCCTAGATCTCGCTCAGCAGCCTGGTCATAATACTCTGAATATGCTGCAATGGGAAGAGCAGGCTTGCTGTACACCTTCTCATAGACACTGGTTTCTGTCCCTAGTGCCAATTCAAACTCGTGCCTGGTGCACTCAATCAGCTGCGTGCCAGTCATCCAACACAGGTGCTCAAAGTCAGGAGAGATATACAGGGTAGCATAGAACTGTCGTACCATGTTGTCCATGTAGTCGCACTTGAAGGCCACAATGTGATGGATTTCAGCTTGCTGAAAAAGTTGATAAGCGCCATTGAACTTGTCGATCTGAGACAAGTGATCCCAATCCACATACTTTTGAGCAGCAAACTTGCGAGCAGGACCATACATTTCCCGGTAGACTTTCTCCTGAAACTTTGAATGAAATTCTGGGTTCTGAGAGTCGCGAGGACGGACATACTGGTTGCGACGACGCAGGATAGCATAGTCCTCGTTGGTGATCTTAGCGAGATCCACATCTGCATCTGCAGTAACCTCAGGCATCTCCTCATCTGACACTGTATACTCGGTCTCATGTGAAGCCTCGGAGCCGCTCTCATGAGATCCCTCTGAGTCATTCTCTGGATCGGAGGCGGTAGGAGCGCGAGAGGAGGATTGGCCTGCATGGCCCCCATAGGTCTTGTGAGAGGCGTTCTTCATCCTCGGCATCTTCAAAGATAGATTAAGATAATCAAGGAGTGAAGTAGGATAAACTAGAAGTAGGTTTGAAATTGAAAGTAATAAATTTCTGCTGTTCCAGAAAATACAGAAGTTCCGGCGGCAAAACTGCGGAACTTCCGGGAAGTCCGGTAGTTCCGGCATGCAAAGTGCGGAACTTCCGGAACCCCGGTAGTTCCGTCCGTTCGGACGGTAGTTCCGGATTTTCTGGACGTTTCTAGGGCATGTTCAATCTTCGATATTTTGGGGTATTTCTTGGTTTGAATCCTATGCATGTGTGTGTAAACATTGTACTACCCCAAATATACTGATTTGCCTAAGAAAATCTCAGCAAAAATTATAACATTTCAAATTTAACCTAATTTCAACCCTAGGGTTCTTGGAACAAGATAAAGAGGGATTTGATCCAATTTACCTTGTGGATTCGAAGGAGAGGAACCCTGGGAGTGCAAGGAATCGCCCAAAAACGAAGAACTCCCCTCGGATTCGAAGATCGGGAGAGGAGGAGGTGTTTTGGGAGAGAGAAGGAGTTTGAGGAGAGGAGAGGAGAAGAGGAGGGAGGCGGCTGCCGTGCGGGTGAGGAAGGAGAGAGAGAGAGAGAGAGGAAGTTAATGAGAGGAGGGGGGTAGATGGCGGTTTCGGAAACTGCCTTAAATTCCGCTGACCCCGAACCCCGGAAGTTCCGCTCGCTCGGGCGGAAGTTCTGCGATCACAGAAATTCTGGAAGTTCCGCGGTTTACACTGCGGTAGTTCCGGTTTTTCTGACAGGAACGGAAGTACCGCACAATGAACTGCGGTAGTTCCGGATTTTCTGGAACTTTTCAGGATTTGAACTTTAACACTTGGAAATATGCAAATGATCCCTAGTTTTACACCCAAATAAAGTCATTCAGGATCATTGTGCATCAAATGAGCTATTGCTATACTTAGAAATAGTTTTTATGAACATAATCAAATTTTTGACTAAAAGAGGAGAAAATTCAATGAAATTCCACAAAAATGCATCAAAAGAGCAGAAATAAATGAAATTTTGTTTCAAGCTACATTTGAGTAATCTATGACATTTAATTCATTCCTCAATTTGCAAAAGCGGCCTTCATCTAATGGTTTGGTGAATATGTCCGCTAATTGATCTTCGGTTCGGATGTGGCTAATTTCAATATCTCCCTTGCTCACATGATCTCTCAAGAAATGGTGGCGTATATCTATATGCTTGGTTCTTGAGTGTTGAACGGGATTGTTGGATATTTTGATGGCACTATCATTATCACATAAAAGAGGCATTTTATCAAATTTGATTCAATAATCCAACAATGTTTGCCTCATCCAAAGCAATTGAGCACAACAACTACCCGCTGAAATATATTCGGCTTCGGCGGTTGAAAGGGCTACGGAATTTTGTTTCTTGGATGACCAACACACTAGAGATCTTCCTAGAAATTGGCAACTACCCGAGGTGCTTTTTCTATCCACTTTACAACCCGCATAATCGGAATCCGAATATCCAATTAATTCAAATTTTGCACCTTTAGGAAACCAAAGCCCTATGCTTGAGGAATGCTTTAAATATCTTAGAATCCTCTTTACGGCCACTAAATGACACTCTTTTGGAGAAGCTTGAAACCGTGCACACATGCAAACACTAAACATAATGTCGGGCCTAGATGCGGTAAGATAGAGCAAACTACCAATCATGGATCTATAAAGTTTTAAATCTATCGACTTACCTCCTTCGTTGAGGTCTAGATGCCCGTTTGTTGCCATGGGTGTCTTGATGGGCTTGGCTTCTTCCATTCCGAATTTCTTGAGTAGATCCTTCACGTACTTCGTTTGGCTTATAAATGTCCCATCTTTAAGTTGTTTGATTTGAAGTCCAAGGAAGTAGCTTAGCTCACCAATCATTGACATTTCAAATTCCCTAGACATCATCTCACCGAATTCTTTGCAAAAATCTTGATTAGTAGAACCAAATATAATATCATCAACATATATTTGACATACAAAGAAATCATCTCCAATAATTTTTGTGAATAGAGTTGTATCTACTTTACCAATTTTAAAGCCTTTAGATACAAGAAAATTACGAAGGCGCTCATACCAAGCTCTAGGAGCTTGCTTTAAACCATATAGCGCCTTTGATAATCTATACACATGATTAGGATATTTAGCATCTTCAAATCCCGGGGGTTGTTCTACAAATACTAATTCGGAAATTGTTCCATTAAGAAATGCACTTTTGACATCCATTTGAAATAGTTTAATATCAAAGCATGATGCAAAAGCAAGCAAGATTCTAATTGATTCAAGTCTAGCAACGGGTGCAAATGTTTCATCATAATCTAAACCCTCGACTTGAGTATAACCTTGAGCTACTAACCTTGCTTTATTTCTTACCACAATTCCGTTCTCATCTTGTTTGTTCCGGAAGACCCATTTTGTGCCAATGACATTATGCTCCTTGGGTCTCTCCACCAAAGTCCAAACATCATTTTGAGCAAAATTGTTTAACTCTTCATGCATGGCATTTATCCAATCCGGGTCATCTAATGCTTCTTCTACACGCTTAGGTTCAAGTGAAGACACAAAAGAATAGTGTTCACAAAATGAAGCTACTCTAGAGCGAGTTTGAACACCCTTACTCACGTCACCCAATATTTGATCAATTGGATGATCCTTCGCTATAGCATTGTGAATTTTGAAGGTATTTTGTGGTTGATCCTTTTCTTCATCTTCTATGACTTGAACATCGTTTGTTGTGGAAGAGGAGGGTGGTTCTACTTGTCTTGATGAGCTTGGCGATGTTGGATCCTCTTTTGGCTTGATGTCTCTGATTTGCATGTTCTCCATTGCTTTGCGAAGACTTTCATCTCCTACATCATCCAAGTTCTCATGCTCTTCTTGAGAGCCGTTAGTTTCATCAAATTGGACATCACAAGATTCTTCCACTAAACCTGAATTCTTATTAAAGACCCTATAAGCTTTGCTATTTGAAGAATAGCCTAAAAGAAAGCCCTCATCACATCGACTTTGAAATTTTGAGAGCCGAACACCTTTTCTTAGAATATAGCATTTGCAACCAAATACTCTAAAATATGAGATGTTCGGTCTTCTTCCAACAAGGAGCTCATAGGAAGTCTTTTTCAAGAGTCGATGTAAATAGAGGCGATTTATGGCATGACATGCGGTGTTAATAGCTTCCGCCCAAAACTTGTCGGAAGTATTATATTCATCAAGCATTGTCCTAGCCATTTCAATTAATGTTCGATTTTTCCTATCTACAACTCCATTTTGCTCCGGAGTGTAGGTTGTGGAAAGTTCGTGCTTTATTCCAAGTTCATCACAAAAGTCTTCAACTTTTGTATTTTTGAACTCGGAACCATTGTCACTTCTAATTTTCTTTATTTTAAAATCAAATTCATTTTGGGCCCTTTTTGAAAAGCTTTTGAAAATCCCGGAGGTTTCACTTTTGTCATTTAGGAAGAAGACCCATGTATATCTAGAGTAATCATCCACAATGACTAAACAATAGCTATTTCCTCCAATGCTCTTATAGGTTGTTGGCCCGAACAAATCCATATGTAAGAGCTCTAATGGCCTAGAAGTTGACATGATACTTTTGGAAGGGTGAGAATTAGCGACTTGTTTTCCGGCTTGACAAGCACTACAAAGTCGATTTTTCTCAAACTTCACATCCTTCAAGCCAACCACTAAGTCATGCTTAAAAAGTTTTTTAAGTTGAATCATTCCCACATGACTTAGCCTTCTATGCCACAACCAACCCAAAGAGGTTTTTGCAATTAAACAAGTTTTTAAACAAGATTCATTTGAAGAGAAATCTACCAAATAGAGATTTCCAAATCTAAAACCCTTAAATACAAGTTCATTATTAATATCCTTTGAGATTACAACATTTTCTTTAGAGAATGAGCATGTTAAGCCTAAATCACATAATTGAGCAACGGAAAGTAAATTGAAATTTAATGTTTCAACAAGAGATACATTAGAAATTGAAAGGTCGTTTGAGATAGCAATTTTACCCAAACCTAATACCTTTCCTTTGCTATTATCTCCAAATGTGATCTTGTCATTGCTTCCACTCTCAAATGTGGTGAACATCTTCCGGTCTCCGGTCATGTGTTGAGTGCAACCGCTATCCAACACCCAATGCCTTCCACCGGTTTTGTAGTTCACCTACAAAAGAAAGTTAAGCTCTTTTAGGTACCCAAATTTGTTTGGGTCCTTGGAGGTTAGTTACCAAGGTTTTGGGTACCCAAATGGATTTCCTTTTAGCACCCAAAATCGAGGTGCCGATGAAATGAGCAATGACATTTCCATTTTTAGATTTTTTAAGCATATAACAAGAATCATATAGACCAATGGAATGCATGTTATTCTTAGAACAATCATCTTGGGCATGTCCAACACACCGGCATTATGTGCAATACTTACCATTCTCCTTTACAAACCTTGGAGGCTTGTATATCGGCTTCTTACCCTTTTTGGGGACATATCCAAGTCCCTCCTTGTTGAAAGAGCATCTTTGAGCGCTTAGCACTTTGTCAAGGGTTTCTTTTCCCTTGTAAGCTCTTTCTAAATTTTTGTTCAATTTTTGCACTTGTTCCTTTAAATTCTTGTTTTCATTGGCAATAACATCATCATGAACAAGATTTAAAGCATTTCTAGAATCTACACTAGATGAACAAGGCATGGCAAGTAAATCATCGCAACATGTAGATATGCTAGATTTTGAAATTTCCATATTAGGCATTTCATTCAAGATATTACAAGTAACTCCAATGCTAGTACTAGATTTTTGATTTTCTTGGAGAAGCAAATCATGAGCTTCCTTTAGCTCCTCATAAGAGTCTTTGAGAGAGATGTGTTCTCTCTTTAAGACCTTAAACTTTGATTTTTCTTTTCCAAGAAATTCATTCAATTCAACTAACATATCCATCAAGTCATCATATGAAGGCTCATCATCGTCAAGCAATTTTACCTTTTCTCCTTTAGCCATAAGACATGTAGGGGTGGAGAATAGTGACGGAGCCTCCTTGATGGCGATGCCCACAAGCCCCTTCTTCTTGGGAGATTCGTCCTCACTTGAGTCGGAGTCCGAATACTCTTCTTCGGAGTCCCACTCACCAACATGGGCTTCGTTCTTGCCATCCTTGTGAAGCTTCTTGAAGAGCTTCTTCTTGCCATTGTAATTCTTCTTCTTCGATGATTTCTCCTTGTCATCTTTCTTTGTAGGACATTGAGAGGCGATGTGCCCCTTTTCATCACATTCATAGCAACGAATGTTGCTATACTTCTTGTTTGAGGAGGAATGTCCCTTCTTGATCTTCTCATGGCTTGTGCTTCGACTTGGACGCCTCCTCATGAATTTCTTCATTCTTCTCACTAGAAGAGCAAACTCTTCTTCGGAGTCTTCCTCATCATCACTTTCGGATTCTTCACTCATCACCGCTTTAGCCTTGAAGGCGGTGATCTTCTTGTTCTTGGAAGAGGATTGCTCCAAGAGTTCTTCCTTGTCCTTCTTGTAGAGCTCATTGGTGATGAGGTTGCCCAACAATTGATTTGGTGTCATTCTTGCTAACTCGGGTGAGTTGAGGAAGAGTGTCACCAATACTTCATATTTCTCCGGCAAGGCCCTAAGCATCTTTCGAACAATATCAAGATCGGAAAGGTTAGTTCCAAGGCCCTTGAGTTCATTCACAATGTTGTTGAGCCTTGAGTACATCTCATTGATGTCTTCATGGGGCAACATTGTGAATGTCTCATATTTGATCCTAAGCCGATGCAATTTGGCCTCTTTGACGGTGGATGTCCCTTCGTGTATTTCCGAAAGGGTAGTCCAAATAGCGTGGGCAGTCTCAAGATTGCTCACTCTATTGAACTCATCCGCGTTCAAAGCTCCAAATAAGGCATTCATGGCTTGGGCGTCTAAATGAGCGTTACGTGTGTCTTGTTCCGTTGGGTGATCCGGATCAAGAGCCATAACATAACCCTCATTTACGACTTTCCAAACTTGAGGACTCATGGCCTTCAAATAGATAGACATTCTAATTTTCCAATAAGCATAATTTGAGCCATCAAAGAAAGGTGCCTTTCCTATTGCTATACCGTCACTAGCCATCCTTTTCTCTCTAGACGGTTAAGTCTAAAAATGAGAGACCAAGCTCTGATACCACTTGTAAGATCGAGGAGGCCGACTAGAGGGGGGGTGAATAGGAGGTTTTAAAATTTTCGTCTAATTCTAATTAGCAATTTTAAACTTAATGAATATCCTAGATCAAGATAGCACAATATCAACTAAAACAACCTAGAATGGCACAAGAGGATACTATCACAAGAATTGACTAGGAGCAATATCAAGGGTCTAAAGCAAGGATTGCTACTCTATCTAAACAAGCAATAAGAGATATAAATAAGTAAAGATTGCTTGAATGAAAATAAGCACAAGAGAGCAAATCACACTTGACACAATTGCTTTTTACCGTGGTGTTCGGAGACTTGCCGGTCTCCCCTAGTCCACGTTGAGGTAAGCCCGAACGAATCGGATCGGCTCCACGAATTGAGCCTAATCACCTCGATCACTATCGGTAGCTCTTCCCTCTCCGGGTAGGCGAGCTCCAAGCCTTCACAATCTTCCGGGCCTTCTCACAATCTTCTTTAGAAGTTCACCGGACCTCCGCCAAGCCGTCTAGGTGCCGGCAAGCACCAAGAGAATAGACCACTGCGGCTTGATCACTCTCAAGTGCCTAATGGATCAACTAGAATGCAATGCACTTGAATTCTAGCTCAACTACCTCAATTGAATGCACAAGTGAGTGAATGAGGTGTGAGAGGTTGCTCTAGGCTCAAATGAGTTCAATGGTATGTCTACTACAGTACAAGTCCTGGTGGGGATGTATTTATACCCTCACCAACCTCAAATAGCCGTTACAATAAACAATCCTGAAAATTCAGGAAATCCGGAACTACCGCAGGCAAAACCGCGGTACTTCCGGATTTCACTGACCGGTCAGAACGGCTATGTCAGAGCGTCAGAAGTAACCGTTGGTCAATAAGTGCGGAACTTCCGCCGTTGTAATCGCGGTACTTCCGGACACCCCGGAACTTCCGCGCCATGACCCGGAACTTCCGAACTCGACGAGGTTAAGTGATGTGCCCGGTGCTCTCTGGAAATAAAGTTCCGCACGATACCCGGAACTTCCGCACATGCGGTAGTTCCGTAGGTCAAACCACGGAACTTCCGTTTTCCGAGAGACTAAGTCTGAGTCCGGGCGCTCTCTGGAAAAAACGTTCCGCACGGGTATCCGGAACTTCCGCACATGCGGTAGTTCCGCAGGTCAATCCGCGGAACTTCCGTTTTCCGAGAGACTAAGTCTGAGTCCGGGTGCTCTCTGGAAAAAACGTTCCGCCCGGCACCCGGAACTTCCGGCCCAGCGGTAGTTCCGCACATATAACTCCGGAACTACCGGATTTTCTGGTAATGCACAGATTTGTTTTGAGTGTTAAATTCTAAGTGCATGCATGATCCTAAATTGATCCATAGGGCATATTTGAACATGATCAAGCAAACACCGTGATCCCTCTTAATAGTACGGCAACTATCCTATAATCCGATCTTCCAACCAATCTCCAAGACCGGTAAAAATAAAATAGATACCTAAACTATTTACCTTGTCGCCCTTGAGATCTTTGAATTTTCATGAGAATTTTAGTGAGCTTCTTTCCTTGCTTATGAGACTAATCCTTTTAAACACTTAATACACAAATTAGTCCCATATTCTCATAATATCATTAATTACCAAAATCAATATTTTTAGAGGCCTAGATGCTTTCACACGCGCGATGGCGGTCGCTGACAGGTGGGACCCACCCGGGCTTACGGTAAAATGAAAGAAAACTCGACATCGGCACTGCGGAGCCACGGGCTCGAACGCGCGTGGCCGAGGGAGTTTTTTTTTTTTGAAAAGGTGGCCGAGGGAGTTGGGGGTGGGGGAAGAGAGCGCTGCTTGCCAGGAGAACTCACGGTGTGTCTTGACCATGTAGGCCCACGTCTCTTTTCTAAACTAACTCTACTGTGAGCCTGCCGATTATACCTATGCTTTTTCTAAAGCCCAGCAACAGCCTCCTGGGAAGTCGAACGCCACCACACAGACTACAACGCCGCCGCACAGAACTCTTCCCCCTGACCCCTCCTCCCAAGTCCCGACCAACCCAATCCTCCACACCTCGGCCGCCGCCGATCGTCGCCATGGACGGGCAGCACCCGCCACTCCTTCAGAGAGGGCAGGATAACCAAATCCCTCGCCCTCCTGCGCCCCCGCCCATGATCGCATTTGGCTTCCATGGCTCGGGAAGCCAAAACCCTACCACCCAAAACCTTCTCATCCCGGGACAGCCCTCAAATGCCTTCCTCCCCTTTCCTTTGCCAGCCCCCTACCCAACCCTTCCTCCGATGCAGCACCAGCAGCTCTCCTATCAGCAATGCGCATACCAGCAGTTGACGCCGCATCCTTACAATCGGCCGCACCCAAACTCTTCCTTTCCTCTGGCGGCTGGGAGCTATGGCTCGCAAGATTACGGCACTCTTCTGCTACCTCCCGCACAGCTGCAGCCGCACCAGATTCTTACGCAGCTTGGTCACCAGCAGCCGGCGCCGTCGGAGCAGCAGTCACAGCAAGCTGTGATTCCTGCGCTGGCTCATCAACTTGCTCAGCCGCCGCCATCTCATGGCTATTCGTTGGCGCACCGTAACAACAAGCGTGGTCTGGACGATGGGGTTATGGAAGCTCAATCAAAAAAGATAAAGAGGACCCTCCAAGTTCCTGTCAATCTCATTCAGCTATTGGATTTTCTGAAAACAAATCCCATCACTAAAGAATTCAAGTTCGAAGCTGGAGCTATTGTGGGAAACATTGATGGAGATCTCACTGTCCATTGCCCAAACCCAATTGGTTCATCCCTAGTAGATGGGTACTTTGAGGAGCTTGCAATTGCGCACACAGAAAACCGTAGTTGGGGTGGCACCTTTGAAGAGGAAGACATGTTTGTCGCTGAACAAGAACCACTGCGCTGCACGATTTTCAAGAAACCATTGCTGCCGGCCACCCCCGAAAACATCCACAGAGATTACCTTCAGCTAGTAAAGAATCTGCTCTATCGCTTTGATGGGGATGATGGCCGTAGGCCGCCATACATGAACGATCTCATTACTCGGATTCTTGATCTAACATCTCATGAGGACATTTATTTTGAGAGATGCCTCTGGGTTATCAATAACCATCCGTTTCTCGTTGACCCGGCAAAGCGAAGAGGGTTCTTTGAAGATTTTTATAAGTTCTACAAAACGATGGATCAGGAACAGAGGTGCAATTTTATCAATGCCACTAATGTAAACATTTGTGAAGACTTGTTCAGCAATGTTATCGAGACGGATGGATTTCTTTCCAAGATATACTGGGGTGGGAAATCCCATCACCGTGATGGTGAGGAGGAAGATGGTGAAGCTGGTGAAACAAATGGAGATGATGGAAGAGACTTGCCATATACTGATGAAGATATGTACGTCGCAATCTTTCTTCGACACTTCATTGTCCATGGTCCTGAGGATTCAAAGGTATGTCTTCAGTAACATCGAACACCATAGAATAAGAGTTCAAGTTTAAACACATCAACTATGGTCTAGATAAGATGGTCTGAATGTATGTAGCATAGCTATCAGAAGATAGACTTGTTGTAGAGGTGGCCCCCACCTAAGCCCAACAGGCCTGCTAGGAGGTTATAAGGCCCTAAATGGGACATGTGTAATGGCATAAGTGCCCCCGAGGGGATACTCAAGTGTAAGGGTACTATTGTAAAAACACTCCCCAAGAGGGTATATGAACATGATACCGGCCATGGGGGGAACCCTAAGCCATCTCACCTACTCTCCACTACCACACATCTCTCTCTCTCTGTTTGGTCTGTAACCACAACAGTTGGCGCCGTCCGTGGGGAGGACTAGAGCAAGCCTGAAGAATGGCACCGAAAAAAGCTTCATCGTCGGCAGCGAAGAAGAAGAAGGCGGGTGCGGCAGAGAATCGCGTCAACACCCGGGCTTCGGCGTCGGCAGTCGCAGGTGTAGGCGGCGAAGCAGGCGCGGCGGCCGCGAACATTGACGCTCACGGCGCGACGATCGACCCCGCTCCATCGCTACGACGATCGACCCTACCACCATCGCTGCGGCGACCGACCCCGCCACCACCGCAGCGACGACCGACCCCGCCACGGCTGCCATGACCGCGGGCACCGCGACGATCGCCGGTAGCGCCGATCGGACTGCTGCCGGCGGCAGTGCCGATGGGGCGGTGCGCGGTCTCAGCGGCAGCACAGGCATCGCTACCGACCTCAGAGCCCATCACGCCAGCGCAGCAGCCAGCCCCGGAGCACAGGCCGTGATTGCTACGTCGACGGCCCCGGCCATGTCCGCGGCGGAGATCGCCCTGCTGGCAGCCCTCGGCGCGTTTCAGCGGGAGTTAGTGGATCTCCGTGGAGCCGTGCACTGCTCGTGGTCCCTGGCCGTATATGGCCCAAGGAACACGCCGTAGGCGTGTTCCGCGTCCTCCAAGCGAATTTCTACGCGAGGCAAGAAGCATGATTAAACGACACAACGAGCGTGAACAGAAGGGACAGTGTCGAGGCTTACGAGAGCCGGAGGGCGCGGGTAGCGAAGACACGGATGGGCGGACGTTGTCGTCCCGGGGCTTCCCGGGCGAGCGGTGCCACACCATACATGACGAACTCCTCGGCGAGGTCGTGCATATTGAAGCGAGCGGTGAGCCCCGCAAGTCTTCGCGCCCTTCGCTCATCCTCGGCGTTGAGCGTTATGCTGGGCGTAGCATTGAACGCCATCGGCTGGCCCGTGCATTCGAGACCGCTACCGCTCGCCACACGGTGGTAAAACCACCGCCTCGTCCAATTAGCCTCCCACTTCGCCCGAGTTGAGTTCGCGGGGAAGATTTTCCCGCACCCCGACCGCAGAATGAAATTCACGCTGCCGAAGTTCGATAGCGTCCCGTCCTTCCGTTCCTTCGGCTGGCACCGCGCGTCGTGCAGATATGCGAACATCGAGGCGCTGGGCCAGCACGCCTCCGAGCGCAAGGCCCAGCTGTACACAGCAAGCCGAGCCAACGCGTTCGGAGTCAGTTGCGCCAGCTCCAGCCCGAAGGTCCGCAGCACGTCGCCAACGATCATCGCGGCCGGGATGCGAAGCCCGGCGTCGAAGTAGGCGACGAAGACGATCGCCTCTAACTTCTCGGGTCGTGGTTCCGCCTCGTCACCGGCGGGTAGCCGCACCGCCTGGCGGTCTGACAGCTTCCCCTCACGCAGCAGCGTACGGATCGTCTCCTCCGTCACGAGTGATGGGCCCAAGGCGCTGGAGTACGGACCCTCCCTCTCCGTCGCCACCCACCAGTTGTTTGTCGCCGTCGGGTCGCGCCCCTCGAGCGCGTACTCGACACTAAGCGGCGAGGATCGCCGCCGAATGGCGTAGTCGCCGACCATCCGAGAACGCTCATCGCTGTGCGCCATCATTATCCGCAAGCTAGGCAACGGTGAGAGGGAAGGGCGGTAGCAGGAAAAGCAAAGAACAGCAGGAGATGAGGCGGGTGGTCAAAAAAGTGGAGGCACAGACGTGGTACCATGAAGGGTATTTAAAGACCCCTCGTCTCCCGCACCGCCGGTAAGTGTAACCGGCGGACGACAAACCGCCCGCCTCCCCTCAACCCAAATCGAAGCGTCGCGACCGCAGCTGTAGCGTCGCGACCGCTCACGCGTGTCGGGCATGACGGTTGTCGTACAAAGACCTGACAAGCGCACGGCGCACCTATGGCATCCCGCCACGTGCTTGCGCCCTCAGGAGTAAAGGCAGGTAGCAGGATGTGGCTCACCTCCCGATGGGACGACGCGGTTTCTGGGGGCCATAAAGGAAGCGACCGTAAGGCAAGGACCAGCAAACTCACCAGCGGACGCGGCGGAGTCTCTGTTTCGCGACAGAGACTCCGGCCTCCGCCCTGGCCCGTCTGGGCCACAAAACAGCTGGCCTCTTCGACCTACGCGACTCCGGATGGGCAAGTTTCCGTTTTAGCGAAGAAACTTCGGCCCCTACGCCGGGCCCCGGCCCTAGGACGGCGCCGAGGTGCTACAGCATGGGGCCACACGCCAATCAACCTCAGCGGCAACGTCGACAGGATCTCCGCCCTAGCGGATTCGACAACAGTAACCATCCCCGCGAGGGAATACCTCGCTAGAACAAGAGAAGGCCTCGTCGTGAGAAGATAACGACACGGAGTAGCAAAGCGCAGCCGGTGAATCACAGGGCCCGGCGTATGGTCGAAGATAAGTTTTCCCGAAACAGGATATCATGCATTTTCTGTCCAACATTCTATGACCATGTCCATCGGTTCTAACCCCGCTACAGGACAAGCCTTTCGAAGAATGCACAACAGCGCTGGCGGCCACCTCGGCTTCGTTCACGCGGCAACCTCATAGCTCAAACCGGTGGGCATCCAGCCGATTGGGTCCCCCGTAATTTGGGAGCGCGAGGGCTGGTCTACGGCAAGCGCAGACTTGTTCTCATAAATAGATCTGCTTCAGTACATCAACATACGCCTAGTGGCGCAATCAGAGAATGTGGATGAACTCAAGCATATCTGTCTACGAGAACAGATCAGATCTTGCCATTTGCATACAGAAGCAGGAGCAGAAGCAGGAGCGGGGTACGCAGGAAACCGGGGAAGAAGAAAGCAAAGCACCAGCACGCAGGTGGCCAAGGGGAGCGTTTGCTTGCCCGCGGTGACACCTTATGAAGCCCCCTCGACTCCCCCACAAGCAGAAGCCCAATCGGCGGGAGTGCAGCGGTTCGGCTACCCACGGTCAGGGGACGCAACCGCTGGCAGCTGCGGTGGGCGGCGGAAGGTGGACGGGCAGTGCATGTCGCGCCAATACGCGCCCCGCCTCTCTACGGAAGGGGCGAACAGTCGCGGTCACGCAACCGCTGACATCCCACAACGCTCCAATCACGGCCTACCGCGTGCCCCCACTCAAGGCAAAACAGACTGCACGGCCGCAGCAGCCTGCCCTTGACAAGCCAGGGGCCGGCGCGATTCCGGCTGTCATTAAAGCGCATTACCGGACCACGCAGCCACGTGTCCGCGTCAACACTACACCACGCGGAGCACTTTGCAAAATTCAGTCTTGTTGTGGTTACAGACCAAACTGAATTTAGGCTTAAACAAATGAATGGTTGTCCACACATAAGGCTTAAATATCTGCAACATATCTCCTCAGAAGATAGCCATCAGTTCAGGCAACTCCAGCCAGAATGGCATCATCACTGGCATAGTAAAATCAAGTAGTTAGCTTAGTCAGCGACACAAAATTTCAGCAAAAAGTAATGGTAGTAGTCGGATGTCACTCTTTCTTTTTCCAATCATAAATTCCAAGATTTTTACTAATCCAACGATAGTCTTTGTTAACACCGAGCACCATAGAATAACGGTAAAACAAAACCCTAGCACTACAATGAGACGAACGCAGTACTATTTATTTGAAATTATGGAGTAATTAGAAAGAGACAAAAACTGGTTACTAGGCATGTGTACTAATTTTGAGTTTTCAATAACCTTCTGGCGATACAGTACTTACTTGTTTTGCGTTTTTAGGTGGGTGATGAGCGGATCAACATCTCACTACTGGAACTTGACCTGATCATTGCTCATTATTTTGAAGTGTTTTTACCGGCATTCCTTGAGCATCTTTTCGAAAAGATACATGACTATCCACTGTGAGTATTTCCACTTTAAGGTACAAAATATATCAGTTTCCCTTCTCTGCATGATATTTAAATGGAAATTTTACCATTTCAGTCTTATGGAGTGCTTGATGACATATACGACAAGAACCAGATCGTTGTCGATGTCTTTGATGTCTGATAGAGATGGTTTGACGCTTTAGCAGGTACAAGTTATTTCGTAACACAGTGTAACATCCCAAATTTTATTTGCCTTTTATTTGATTTTTGGGATTTATTTGGATTTTTCTGGAGTTTATTTCAAAGCCTAGAGCAAGAAAAGGTATTTTAAATATTTTATTAGAGCCAAAAAGAATTTATTTTGATTTTTTCAAGCTTCCGTAAGTTTTGTAGAGCTTTTGAGAGTTTTCTGGAATTAAAAATTAATTTTTAAAGTAAAAAGGTATTTTATAAAATTTTAAAAGGCCAAAATTGAATTAAAAATATTTTTTCTATGTCTAAAATATCTCCAGGAATTTCCTATGAATTTTTTGGAATTTTTAGACATTATTCCTATTTTCTAAGCATTTATAAAGTTTCTGATATTTTCTGAAAAACTAAATCGAAAATTAAAATCTGTTTATTCTTAAGCTGCCACGTGGCGCTCTCAGATTAAATCTCCCCTTGAACTAATCCTAGCCATCCATAGCCACATAAACTTCGGCGGCCGAGATCGCCCCATCCTTGCCACGTGTCGTCCATCAGGCCGTCTACCCCTTCCGCTCCTCTCTCTCACCGACAAGTGGGCCACCCTTGTCATCTTCATCTTCAACCTCCCTCCACCTTCCTCCTTCCTCTCTCTCCAACTGCCGCATTCACACCTGGAGGCCGAAGCACAAAGACCAAGAAGATGAAAGAATAAATCCTGTACATGGCACTGTTCACGTGTACGGTTACTGTTCATGTATACGTACGTACGCGCCGGTTGCCGAAACGTCTCAGTGTTTCCGCAAAGAGTCAGGCATCGCGACGATTCCGTTTCGGCTGGAGAACTGCCGTGCGTAGTGTTATGTATAAAAGAAGACAGTGTTCTATCAAAAGATTGAAAATACGAAGTGTATTCCATTCAGTGCAGACTTCATCATTCTTCCTTCACGTGCGTGCGTTTAGCGATGTTCTACACGTGAGTCTCTACTTCGTAGCGGAGCGGGAGGCAGGCGCAGAACCACACACGGCGGCGCCCCGACCGTCGAGGAGAACTGCTGCAGCTACTGCGGCTCATCCTCGTCTGTATTCATCTCAGAGTCTCTACGGCGAAGAGGCTGCATCGCCCCGCTGCTCACCGCTACTGTTCGATCTGAAGCCGCGCCGGGTCCCGTGCGTCGTTTCCAAGCCGAAATCAAGTCTCGGTTTCAACAGAAGACGTTTTGCAAATTGTTGAAGCTCCGATGCATCTCCACCAAATGAATCCCACCAATCAACTAGTACAATGCAAAAGGAACGATTCAATGAAATGAAATCGAATATGCAAAGGAAAAGGCATGAAGCAATGAAATGTCAAATGAGATTGAGTATTTACGTGGGTTCATTTTTGCTTGACTTGATCTGGCAAGTGCCTTTCCAAAGCAAGCTCGCTTTTTCTCATAATAATTAACTTGGGTAGCTATCTTTGTGGCTAGTGCTTCGTCTTCTTGACCAACCATCTTGGAAAGAACATTATTGAATTTATCTCTTAGCTTTCGAGCACGTGCACTTTCTTTCTCTTTGAATGCATAAAACTTGTTTGGATTCAAGTATAGTGCTGTACCATATAACTTCACTTCCATTTGGTCTCTCCACCTCCTCTCAACAATGTCAATCACACGATCAAGGAAGCCTTGCAAGGCAAGGCTTCCTTGATTTTCTGCTTGGCAACATCCATAGCTATCAAAACCTCCGGCAACACTGGTTTTTCATCACCATCAACTATCCTCAACACAACAACTAGTGGTTGTGTTGCTCTTTTGCAATCTTGCACAGCATTCCAAAAATTAGTAACTAGAGTTGCATCTTTATTGAAAAGATTTTCAAAATACCAACCTATCAAAAGTTATTTGATTTTGAAACTTGCCTAAAAACTAACTTTCACCTATATTGGTTATATTCTAGCATTTTGTGAGTTTTGCCTCTTAGACCGGATCCTTTGCTATATATTAGTTGAAAGTGGTATTTCAAAAAGTGATATTTCAAAGTCATATATACCATTTCCAATCAAAGAGTTTCTCATTTGCTTTATTTGGTATTCTTGGAGTGATTGCCAATGATATGCAAGTTTAGCATTTTCAAAGAGCCTATTTAGTCGAAACTCAAATATCTTGTTTAAAAAGCTAGAATTTGTGAAAACTAGATAAAAGTACTTAAATATGTATTTCAAATATTATCAATGCTTTTGGAGTAAAAGAATTCCTTATTTAGAACCTGTACATATTGGTCAACAACTCAGCATGTTCATTGTTGTCTAGGCTAGAGGGCGAATGTATCAGGAGGTTAACATTCAAGAACCTGTATTCAGCTTTCTCCACCCTGAGCATGAATGGTGGTGATCTTGTACCTCAGGTCCAGTGTGAATCTTCAAGATCCAAATGGATGGGTTGTTGCTGTTGACCTTGTGAAGAAGACACTGAAAGTTCTGGCACCGTATTCTCTTGGAAGACACAACCCTTTTGTACAAACTTACCAGCCCTTAACATTGTCCAACCATCTGAATATGACACCAGGTAATTATTGGGCGCGTGTTATTACGAATATGCTTTTGTGCTGCTTGCAATCTTTATGTTCTGTTTTGGGGCTGCATAGCACAATCAATTTGGGTGTGGTCTAGACCCATTTAATGGCTATGTGCCCCATGCATATCTATTTGAGTGTTCGGTTTTGTGTGAATGTGATACTCTATGGTTTCTCTTTCGGAGAAACAGGAACTGGGGTAAAAGTCCCATATATAAAGGGTGTAAGAAATAATCTTGTCAAAAAAAACCTAGCTAACCATGTGATAGGAGATACTTGTTCACGTAGGCGTGTTACCGTGTACAAGTGTATGTGAATCTGCATGCAGCTAATTAGTGTGTTGTGTTTGTTAGCTAATTAGGATTAAGTCAAAAGTGTGGACCAGATCATGTGGATCATAGCATGTATGTAGGAGGGTTAGTGGTGTTGTGCATGCAGTTAGTAGTGGCTTGCATGGCATGAGTTGAGGGTAGCTTGTTGCCTCACGTGTATATAAATATGCACTTAGTCATTGTATTTGTTGAGTGGAGTAACTAATAGAACAAGCATTCGTGCTCAGTTGTTCTACCGTGTTCATCTTCTCCACCGTGCAAGTGTGTGTTCAAAGCTATGAGCGAGTGTTCTCCTGGGCAAGGCCAACAATTGGTATCAGAGCCAATGTGATGTGCAAGAGCATGAGTGGCAGGAGCACAAGTGCATCAAGGCCTCCGAGGCCTCCGCATTGTAGCTGCGCGAGATACGCCCGGCAACCTTGTTGCTCTGGTGTGTGTGTGTGTGGAGCGCCCACGATGATGGGAGCGGTGCAATGGCTGCACGACGCTCGTCGTCTGACGAGCAGAAGGTGCTACATCGGCACATCGACGCGGCGCATAGGTACGTTGTGGTGTCTGGCTGCAGTGGCTGTACGCCACGTCTGGTAGCTGCCGTGAGGTGTTATGGAGGATAAAGAATGAGAGCATATTGAAAAGCTCCGGGCCTGCCGATTGCCAAAAGCTGCGTGTGTGCTCATGACATTCTTTTGTTTCCTCCACTGTGATTTAGTTGCGTGTGTGTCCAAGAGCTTAGTAGTACAAGAGAATAGAAGTGTGTTCTCTCCATGTACTCCTGTCTAGCTGTTGTATATGTGTATTCTCGTGTTAGTTATGTCCATGAGAAAGCGTGAGTTATGGTAGGTGTCTCCAAGAACTCACTAATGTAAGGTTCGGTTCGAGTCTCCGTCGCTGATGGTACTGGCGAAAAGACAAATTGGAGCTAGCAATGGTACTGGTGAAAAGACAAATTAGAGCTAACAGTGAAATCGTCATCAAGTTGCGTCACCGATGGCGAAGTAACGGTTGCACGGGTTCCGTGCGACACAAAAGGTAAGAGTGTGTTGCAAACCCAACCGTGTCGAGTGGAAAGGCAAGGCAGAACTTCTCGAAGATGCGTTAGAAGATCAGCCTCCAAATTGGATGATGGTTGACAAGACTAAGGGAGTGAATGTTAGAAATAATAGCTTGAGTGCCAGTCTGTAGAAAAGCAAATAGCTTGAGTGCTATTTATTGCATTGTTTTTTTTAAACACCGTACCTGATTTAGGCAGTTCTTTTGAACTTCTGTGCTAAATCTGTCCTTGCTACTGATTTAGCTGTGCCAGTTTCCTATGAAATCTTTACTTATGAGTATGGTGATGTTTATGAATTTGGCGGTTTCTGTAGGCCTTGGAACAGCCGCTTGTTGCCACATCACACAAACAGGTTGGTCTGAGAATGATCCAAATAACACAGAAGTAAGTAGCTCGTATCACTTTTTATTTCAAAGAATTGCTGCCGCCTAATTTTCCCTCCCTTCTGTGTATAGATCCGTGTGGGTGAGTCTTATTCCTGTGCAGCTGAGAGCAAACGCCCAAGGCAAGTTTTTTACTCTGTTATGAGAACTTCGTTCGGTGAAGATCTGTGCACCAATGATTTGGATTTGTTCAATACATTGTATATTTTCCAAGCTCTTCGTTAATTAAGTTTGCCTGATATTGGAGATTATCTCTTTCTTGGACTTGCTGTACCTCAGGTTATTTGCTGAGAAAGCCAACTGTGCACAAAATGGAGCTAAGAGTGTCGGACGGAATTTTCGTCTTTCACGGCCCCGTCCTGTTCAAAACGATCAGGTATGCTGTAATACATGTCTTCTTGCCGATGTGTTTATATTCCCGTCATCATACAGCAAGATTAACTAGAAGGTTCCTTTCCAGCCACCCCAGCAATGCTTCAACAGGTGGGACGGAGCCAGGTTCTATGGATATGGACAGTGGCATGGTGGTTACTATTCCCCTGCCCCTAACTTATATGCCTATGGCACACACCCAGGCCATGGCAACTACCAACTACATATATTATCTGTCGAAACAGAGCTGTCTACGACGTGTTTGTAGGGGACTGTGTATGTATATACTTTGATGTAAATTGGAAAAAAAAAATACTGACAGCCCTGTGTATACATTTGAATTGATTCGCAGTTACATCATCCTATGTCTAAGTTAAATAACTATCAACTAATTGTTTGGTTAAGTTTAAATGGGCGACTATGGTATATGTGTGTGTGCATTTTATGTACTTTGCATGCAATTTTTCCACCATCCACTAACCACTATCGTCCTACAAGCGGGGATTGGTCACTGGAGGAAATTTAAACAATTGTAGGTGAAAGAAAAAAGGTTAAGAACCTATTTGTATCTAAAAGTTGTGTGTATGATTGTCATCCCCAGTAGTTCAAACTAGGGACCGGATTAAAACGGTGCAAGCATAGGTGGCCCTTCACTTCTTCCAAAATCCCTTGCCTACTTACGAAACTACCCTGTCCCCATAGTTAGCACTGTGGGGCCCATGGGGTGTGCATGGGGATATTGCACTATCACGCCATGACTTGGGTTTGTCGTCTGTGTGGTTTACTGGTAAGTGGAGAAGCATATCCCACGAACGCTAGCTGTCCGGTTTCCTTGATGAAGGGCAGATATTGAACCGAGGAAACTAATCAAATGCTAATATCCTACACATGTTGATTGTGCGGGAAAAATTAATAAAGAGCGGTACTAATTACTAAATCCTAATCCTAAACTGCCCCATTATTTGGTAGTTTAGAAAAATCTTGGAATGTATGATTGGAAAACGAAAGAGTGACATCCGACTGCCACCATTGCTTTTTGCTGAAATTTTGTGTTGCTGACTAAGCCATTGCTTTTTGCTGAAATTTTGTGTTGTTGACTAAGCTAACTACTTGATTTTACTGTGCTAGTGATGATGCCATTCTGGCTGGAGTTCACTGAACCGATGGCTGTCTTCTGAGGAGATATGTTGCAGATATTTACATCTTCTGTGTGGACAACCGTTAATTTGGTTAAACCTGAATTCAGTCTATCTTTTGATAGCTATGCTATGTGTATCCTGGCTATCTTATGTTAATCATGGTTGATGTGTTTAAACTTGAACCGTTATTCTATGGTATTCGGTGTTACTAACATGGAGTTTGTGTGTGCCTTGTGACTGATGTTTCGTTGTTAATATATAAAGTGTGCATTATGACTGATGTTTCGTAATTTACTAGTTATGCTCCTGTGTGGACATACTTTTTTTGTTACACAGGACACTAGATGTTTGGCGCCATTTTATCCACACTACTCTTATCCTATGGCTTATGTCTTCATTAATCTCACCGTTTAACTGTAGCATCGATCCTAAATAACGAAACGTGTCATTTCTAGGCATTACTTATCCGTCTAGCCTAACACCTCCATCATCTATCCTAGCACCGTTGAAAACACACATTGTATACTCAGTTTTAGTTCTACTAAGTCTAAAACTCTTCAATTCTATTAACACATCCTACTCTCATCAACTAGCACCACATTATCAGCGAAAAGTATACATGAAGGGATATATCCTTGTATGTCCCGCATGACCTCGTCCATAACTAGGGCAAAAATGTATGGGCTCAAAGCTGACCTTTGGTGTAGTTCTATCTTAATAGGAAAGCCATTAGTAATACTACCACATGTTCTGACATTAGTCACAACATCTACGTATATGTCCTTAATTAGGGTAATATATTTTATTGGGACTTTTTATCCGTTGGAGCGTCTACCACATGACCTTCTTTGGCACTTTATCATAAACTTTCTCCAAGTCACTTGAACTACTTACGTGCCATGGAAATTCGGTATTACAGTTAATTCTATACTGCGCAGCAAAAATTGTGGAAGACATGATATGCACTTTTGCATACGCCATCTGACTATTTCAACCTTTGCAAGTAAGCAGTTGTGAGGGAGAGATGTGTGCACATGACGAAAGCGAGAGGAGTGGGGTGCGTGATGCACCCGTGACCCTTGTTTTATCCCCAGAGTAAGACGGTAGCAATATGAATAAATCCTGAATTTTATCTCCCGAAAGACTTTTAATTTTAACTAGCACTAATTAAATATGATTACTAATAATTCGACAAGTACTCCCCAGCGGAATCAGCATAAAAAACACGAATAGGAGAGTCAAACTAATTACGGACCATGGTGGCAAAAATCTTGTAGATGGATAGAACCTCACTACGAGATGACATAAAGTATATCCATATGTGCCGAGAAAAATTATCAGTAAAAATTATATAATATCGATGACCTTTCAAAACAAAAGGAGCTGGACCCCATACATTAGAATGAACAAGATCAAAATGATGCTGAGACACTGACTCACTAGAAAGATAGGAGAGTTGAAGCTGTTTACCGAGCTTACAATCCTGATAATTTAGAGAAACATCATCAGACGTAGACCCTAAAGACCACGACAAACTAATAAAGATAGACGCGACCCACAAAGAAGTCCTAAACGATGATGCCACTGAGCAAAATACACAGTGAAGTATGTAGCAGATGCGGAGGCATTGGTGGAGGCGACAAGACTGGCAGGGGCAGCAGAAGGAAGATGTAGCCAATCAAGCTCCTAGAGCCCTCGTGAGTCACGACGGCAAGGGCCAGTACCAACCAGAGTCCCTGTGTGACGATCTGAACACGACAAGAATCAAAATCTAGAATAACACGATAACCATGATCAATGAGATGACCGACAGATATGAGCTGCATGGTTAGTTTTGGAACATGAGAAACAACAGGAACATGAAAAGATGAATTTGAATGTGTCTCATCCTGCGACAGAAAGAGAGGTACCATCTGTTGTTTAAACAGTGATAGGAGTAGCTAAAGCACTAATGGAAGTGAGACTGGTAGAATCAGATGTCATTTGAAAGGAAGCACCAAAATCAAGAATCGAATGTGATATACCTGAATAAGGAGAAGTAGAAGGTGGTCTCACTAGAGGACTGTGCAACAGAACCAGTAGAACCGGACGATGCAAATGCAGCCATGCAGCGCAGTAGTGTGAGAAGCTCTTGTGTGTTAGAGGCACCAAAGCTCTGAAAGTAGGAACCTCTAGTGCGCTTCAGAGGATGGCCACCACGATGAAAATCCTTCATCTTGTAGCAGAAGTGCTCCACATGTCTATCCTTGTTGCAATAGGTGCAGTGGAGTCTCCTACCAACAGCAACTGTCACTGATGGAGGCGCAGCAGGTGTAGAAGCTGTTATAACTGAAGGAAATGACAGTGACAGCAATAGAGCCACGCCACAAAGATGAATCTTCTCAGTACGGATAGCTGCAAGAGCCTCCAACAGAGTCACACGAGGGTGACGACCTAGTAACTGAGTACAAACCTACTCAAATTCAAACCAGAGACGTGTCAAGAAGTCGTAGATGCGACGAAGCTCCAGAGGAGACTGCTGATGTTGACAACACTGATAAGTGTGACAAACATCTAGTCCTAAAGAGTCGATCTGACGCCATACCGTGGACAACTGAGCATAGAACCTGTCCACAGTGGCATCTCCCTGACGCAAACCAAGCATCTATTTTAGCACATAAAATGACAGCATGCATTTGCTAGTTTAAGAAGAAAATAGATTGCAGAAATTGTAGGATCAACATGATCAAAGTATTGACTCGCCTTGGTCACAGTGGTTTGGGTCTTGGTTGTCTTGAGCTTCTAGAGCTGCTGCCTCGGCTTCCTCCTCCTGTGCCTCGTACGCTATTTTAACGTGCGCGAAAATTTGGATAAAAAGATAGTCAGCGAACCAAATAAACACTTGCAAGAAAATCCAAATAACTCCAAAATTCACACCTTCAGTTTCATTGGGTTGATATGAAATTTAGACAAATTTAGAAATTTGTTTCATTCAATTTGGAGTTAGATTGAAGAAATTATGGATTTTTGAAGTTTGAATGTGATTCATTTAGCCAAATTTAAATTATCAAATTTCAAATAAACTCAATCTTGCAACATTTCAGCTCCAATGGGCAGATCTTGATGTTAGATGAATTTAGAATTTTGTCCCATTCAATTTGGTGCTAAAATGAATTAGTTATGAATATTTGAAGTTTTCAGTTCATTTAAATTCAAAAGAAAAAGAAAAAGGGTGGGAGTCAGTGGCTGACAGGTGGGCCCATGGATTTAAACCTTTTATTTCTTATTTCCGGCGGTTCTGTCTATGACAGGTGGGACCCATGTCAGCGAAACACGCTGTAAGATCGAGGAGGCCGACTAGAGGGGGGGTGAATAGGAGGTTTTAAAATTTTCGTCTAATTCTAATTAGCAATTTTAAACTTAATGAATATCCTAGATCAAGATAGCACAATATCAACTAAAACAACCTAGAATGGCACAAGAGGATACTATCACAAGAATTGACTAGGAGCAATATCAAGGGTCTAAAGCAAGGATTGCTACTCTATCTAAACAAGCAATAAGAGATATAAATAAGTAAAGATTGCTTGAATGAAAATAAGCACAAGAGAGCAAATCACACTTGACACAATTGCTTTTTACCGTGGTGTTCGGAGACTTGCCGGTCTCCCCTAGTCCACGTTGAGGTAAGCCCGAACGAATCGGACCGGCTCCACGAATTGAGCCTAATCACCTCGATCACTATCGGTAGCTCTTCCCTCTCCGGGTAGGCGAGCTCCAAGCCTTCACAATCTTCCGGGCCTTCTCACAATCTTCTTTAGAAGTTCACCGGACCTCCGCCAAGCCGTCTAGGTGCCGGCAAGCACCAAGAGAATAGACCACTGCGGCTTGATCACTCTCAAGTGCCTAATGGATCAACTAGAATGCAATGCACTTGAATTCTAGCTCAACTACCTCAATTGAATGCACAAGTGAGTGAATGAGGTGTGAGAGGTTGCTCTAGGCTCAAATGAGTTCAATGGTATGTCTACTACAGTACAAGTCCTGGTGGGGATGTATTTATACCCTCACCAACCTCAAATAGCCGTTACAATAAACAATCCTGAAAATTCAGGAAATCCGGAACTACCGCAGGCAAAACCGCGGTACTTCCGGATTTTGCTGACCGGTCAGAACGGCTATGTCAGAGCGTCAGAAGTAACCGTTGGTCAATAAGTGCGGAACTTCCGCCGTTGTAATCGCGGTACTTCCGGACACCCCGGAACTTCCGCGCCATGACCCGGAACTTCCGAACTCGACGAGGTTAAGTGATGTGCCCGGTGCTCTCTGGAAATAAAGTTCCGCACGATACCCGGAACTTCCGCACATGCGGTAGTTCCGTAGGTCAAACCACGGAACTTCCGTTTTCCGAGAGACTAAGTCTGAGTCCGGGCGCTCTCTGGAAAAAACGTTCCGCACGGGTATCCGGAACTTCCGCACATGCGGTAGTTCCGCAGGTCAATCCGCGGAACTTCCGTTTTCCGAGAGACTAAGTCTGAGTCCGGGTGCTCTCTGGAAAAAACGTTCCGCCCGGCACCCGGAACTTCCGGCCCAGCGGTAGTTCCGCACATATAACTCCGGAACTACCGGATTTTCTGGTAATGCACAGATTTGTTTTGAGTGTTAAATTCTAAGTGCATGCATGATCCTAAATTGATCCATAGGGCATATTTGAACATGATCAAGCAAACACCGTGATCCCTCTTAATAGTACGGCAACTATCCTATAATCCGATCTTCCAACCAATCTCCAAGACCGGTAAAAATAAAATAGATACCTAAACTATTTACCTTGTCGCCCTTGAGATCTTTGAATCTTCATGAGAATTTTAGTGAGCTTCTTTCCTTGCTTATGAGACTAATCCTTTTAAACACTTAATACACAAATTAGTCCCATATTCTCATAATATCATTAATTACCAAAATCAATATTTTTAAGGGCCTAGATGCTTTCAATCTCCCCCTTTTTGGTAATTGATGACAACATAAGCAAATTTTGAGAAGAATTTAAGATTTGGATATACTCCTTGTTTACAAGAAGTAAATCATAAGATTTTTGAAATATTGCCAATTTATAAGAAAGAGCTCCCCCTAAATTTATGCATAAAATTTTATGAAGATTTGCATGAATTCTATTGATAAAGCGAGAGCAAACATGATCACAATATAGCATTAAAGCATATTTATCAGAATTCAAGGATACGCATAGACAAGTAAATAGCATTGCATATAAAGCGAGAGCAAACATGATCACAATATAGCATTAAAGCATATTTATCAGAATTCAAGGATACGCATAGACAAGTAAATAGCATTGCATTTAGAGCAAGAGATCCAAACAAAGTTCATTACAATGCATAGAAAATTTAAATACTAAACATCCATCATAAAAGCATCACATGGTTCATTACACCATAATTTATTACAAAGACTTAAACTTCTTCTCCTTGCTTTCTCCCCCTTTGGCATCAAAGTACCAAAAGGAAGCACTAATCCTGAGCTGCACTAGGAGAAGGAGGGCCGCGACGAGGACGAGTGCGACGATAGGGAATTGGAGAAGGCGGACGAACTGCACTCTCCAAGGACGAAACACGATCCCCAAGAGAAGACACAGTGGAGATCAGGACATCCTGGCGCTCCTCAAGACGAAGGATGGCGGAGTAGATCTGAGATAGCGACACATCACCCTCGCCCTGGGGAGGAACAGCTGCTGGCTGAGGCTGAGGCTGAGCCCGAGCACGAGCACGAACAGGAGCAGGAACAGGTGCCTCTGCGCGAGGCTTATATGGCTTGTGTGGAGTGCACAGAGCTCCTCGGTATCCAATCTTGCGAATGATCAAAGCCATAATAAATGGTGCATAGTTGATCCTCTTCTGCTTGTCATTCTTATTGGCGTCTATTCCCCTGATAATAAGATCCACCACATCAAACTTCTGGCCACGCATGATGTAATCAATCACATTCCAAGCATGGCCGCGAATAGCATCATAATTTCCACTCTTTGGAAGAATGGTGTGGTTGATGATCCTGTTGACAAGACTGGGAATAGGGAGAAGTCCAACTATTGTCCCTAGATCTCGCTCAGCAGCCTGGTCATAATACTCTGAATATGCTGCAATGGGAAGAGCAGGCTTGCTGTACACCTTCTCATAGACACTGGTTTCTGTCCCTAGTGCCAATTCAAACTCGTGCCTGGTGCACTCAATCAGCTGCGTGCCGGTCATCCAACACAGGTGCTCAAAGTCAGGAGAGATATACAGGGTAGCATAGAACTGTCGTACCATGTTGTCCATGTAGTCGCACTTGAAGGCCACAATGTGATGGATTTCAGCTTGCTGAAAAAGTTGATAAGCGCCATTGAACTTGTCGATCTGAGACAAGTGATCCCAATCCACATACTTTTGAGCAGCAAACTTGCGAGCAGGACCATACATTTCCCGGTAGACTTTCTCCTGAAACTTTGAATGAAATTCTGGGTTCTGAGAGTCGCGAGGACGGACATACTGGTTGCGACGACGCAGGATAGCATAGTCCTCGTTGGTGATCTTAGCGAGATCCACATCTGCATCTGCAGTAACCTCAGGCATCTCCTCATCTGACACTGTATACTCGGTCTCATGTGAAGCCTCGGAGCCGCTCTCATGAGATCCCTCTGAGTCATTCTCTGGATCGGAGGCGGTAGGAGCGCGAGAGGAGGATTGGCCTGCATGGCCCCCATAGGTCTTGTGAGAGGCGTTCTTCATCCTCGGCATCTTCAAAGATAGATTAAGATAATCAAGGAGTGAAGTAGGATAAACTAGAAGTAGGTTTGAAATTGAAAGTAATAAATTTCTGCTGTTCCAGAAAATACAGAAGTTCCGGCGGCAAAACTGCGGAACTTCCGGGAAGTCCGGTAGTTCCGGCATGCAAAGTGCGGAACTTCCGGAACCCCGGTAGTTCCGTCCGTTCGGACGGTAGTTCCGGATTTTCTGGACGTTTCTAGGGCATGTTCAATCTTCGATATTTTGGGGTATTTCTTGGTTTGAATCCTATGCATGTGTGTGTAAACATTGTACTACCCCAAATATACTGATTTGCCTAAGAAAATCTCAGCAAAAATTATAACATTTCAAATTTAACCTAATTTCAACCCTAGGGTTCTTGGAACAAGATAAAGAGGGATTTGATCCAATTTACCTTGTGGATTCGAAGGAGAGGAACCCTGGGAGTGCAAGGAATCGCCCAAAAACGAAGAACTCCCCTCGGATTCGAAGATCGGGAGAGGAGGAGGTGTTTTGGGAGAGAGAAGGAGTTTGAGGAGAGGAGAGGAGAAGAGGAGGGAGGCGGCTGCCGTGCGGGTGAGGAAGGAGAGAGAGAGAGAGAGAGAGAGAGAGAGGAAGTTAATGAGAGGAGGGGGGTAGATGGCGGTTTCGGAAACTGCCTTAAATTCCGCTGACCCCGAACCCCGGAAGTTCCGCTCGCTCGGGCGGAAGTTCTGCGATCACAGAAATTCTGGAAGTTCCGCGGTTTACACTGCGGTAGTTCCGGTTTTTCTGACAGGAACGGAAGTACCGCACAATGAACTGCGGTAGTTCCGGATTTTCTGGAACTTTTCAGGATTTGAACTTTAACACTTGGAAATATGCAAATGATCCCTAGTTTTACACCCAAATAAAGTCATTCAGGATCATTGTGCATCAAATGAGCTATTGCTATACTTAGAAATAGTTTTTATGAACATAATCAAATTTTTGACTAAAAGAGGAGAAAATTCAATGAAATTCCACAAAAATGCATCAAAAGAGCAGAAATAAATGAAATTTTGTTTCAAGCTACATTTGAGTAATCTATGACATTTAATTCATTCCTCAATTTGCAAAAGCGGCCTTCATCTAATGGTTTGGTGAATATGTCCGCTAATTGATCTTCGGTTCGGATGTGGCTAATTTCAATATCTCCCTTGCTCACATGATCTCTCAAGAAATGGTGGCGTATATCTATATGCTTGGTTCTTGAGTGTTGAACGGGATTGTTGGATATTTTGATGGCACTATCATTATCACATAAAAGAGGCATTTTATCAAATTTGATTCAATAATCCAACAATGTTTGCCTCATCCAAAGCAATTGAGCACAACAACTACCCGCTGAAATATATTCGGCTTCGGCGGTTGAAAGGGCTACGGAATTTTGTTTCTTGGATGACCAACACACTAGAGATCTTCCTAGAAATTGGCAACTACCCGAGGTGCTTTTTCTATCCACTTTACAACCCGCATAATCGGAATCCGAATATCCAATTAATTCAAATTTTGCACCTTTAGGAAACCAAAGCCCTATGCTTGAGGAATGCTTTAAATATCTTAGAATCCTCTTTACGGCCACTAAATGACACTCTTTTGGAGAAGCTTGAAACCGTGCACACATGCAAACACTAAACATAATGTCGGGCCTAGATGCGGTAAGATAGAGCAAACTACCAATCATGGATCTATAAAGTTTTAAATCTATCGACTTACCTCCTTCGTTGAGGTCTAGATGCCCGTTTGTTGCCATGGGTGTCTTGATGGGCTTGGCTTCTTCCATTCCGAATTTCTTGAGTAGATCCTTCACGTACTTCGTTTGGCTTATAAATGTCCCATCTTTAAGTTGTTTGATTTGAAGTCCAAGGAAGTAGCTTAGCTCACCAATCATTGACATTTCAAATTCCCTAGACATCATCTCACCGAATTCTTTGCAAAAATCTTGATTAGTAGAACCAAATATAATATCATCAACATATATTTGACATACAAAGAAATCATCTCCAATAATTTTTGTGAATAGAGTTGTATCTACTTTACCAATTTTAAAGCCTTTAGATACAAGAAAATTACGAAGGCGCTCATACCAAGCTCTAGGAGCTTGCTTTAAACCATATAGCGCCTTTGATAATCTATACACATGATTAGGATATTTAGCATCTTCAAATCCCGGGGGTTGTTCTACAAATACTAATTCGGAAATTGTTCCATTAAGAAATGCACTTTTGACATCCATTTGAAATAGTTTAATATCAAAGCATGATGCAAAAGCAAGCAAGATTCTAATTGATTCAAGTCTAGCAACGGGTGCAAATGTTTCATCATAATCTAAACCCTCGACTTGAGTATAACCTTGAGCTACTAACCTTGCTTTATTTCTTACCACAATTCCGTTCTCATCTTGTTTGTTCCGGAAGACCCATTTTGTGCCAATGACATTATGCTCCTTGGGTCTCTCCACCAAAGTCCAAACATCATTTTGAGCAAAATTGTTTAACTCTTCATGCATGGCATTTATCCAATCCGGGTCATCTAATGCTTCTTCTACACGCTTAGGTTCAAGTGAAGACACAAAAGAATAGTGTTCACAAAATGAAGCTACTCTAGAGCGAGTTTGAACACCCTTACTCACGTCACCCAATATTTGATCAATTGGATGATCCTTGGCTATAGCATTGTGAATTTTGAAGGTATTTTGTGGTTGATCCTTTTCTTCATCTTCTATGACTTGAACATCGTTTGTTGTGGAAGAGGAGGGTGGTTCTACTTGTCTTGATGAGCTTGGCGATGTTGGATCCTCTTTTGGCTTGATGTCTCTGATTTGCATGTTCTCCATTGCTTTGCGAAGACTTTCATCTCCTACATCATCCAAGTTCTCATGCTCTTCTTGAGAGCCGTTAGTTTCATCAAATTGGACATCACAAGATTCTTCCACTAAACCTGAATTCTTATTAAAGACCCTATAAGCTTTGCTATTTGAAGAATAGCCTAAAAGAAAGCCCTCATCACATCGACTTTGAAATTTTGAGAGCCGAACACCTTTTCTTAGAATATAGCATTTGCAACCAAATACTCTAAAATATGAGATGTTCGGTCTTCTTCCAACAAGAAGCTCATAGGAAGTCTTTTTCAAGAGTCGATGTAAATAGAGGCGATTTATGGCATGACATGCGGTGTTAATAGCTTCCGCCCAAAACTTGTCGGAAGTATTGTATTCATCAAGCATTGTCCTAGCCATTTCAATTAATGTTCGATTTTTCCTATCTACAACTCCATTTTGCTCCGGAGTGTAGGTTGTGGAAAGTTCGTGCTTTATTCCAAGTTCATCACAAAAGTCTTCAACTTTTGTATTTTTGAACTCGGAACCATTGTCACTTCTAATTTTCTTTATTTTAAAATCAAATTCATTTTGGGCCCTTTTTGAAAAGCTTTTGAAAATCCCGGAGGTTTCACTTTTGTCATTTAGGAAGAAGACCCATGTATATCTAGAGTAATCATCCACAATGACTAAACAATAGCTATTTCCTCCAATGCTCTTATAGGTTGTTGGCCCGAACAAATCCATATGTAAGAGCTCTAATGGCCTAGAAGTTGACATGATACTTTTGGAAGGGTGAGAATTAGCGACTTGTTTTCCGGCTTGACAAGCACTACAAAGTCGATTTTTCTCAAACTTCACATCCTTCAAGCCAACCACTAAGTCATGCTTAAAAAGTTTTTTAAGTTGAATCATTCCCACATGACTTAGCCTTCTATGCCACAACCAACCCAAAGAGGTTTTTGCAATTAAACAAGTTTTTAAACAAGATTCATTTGAAGAGAAATCTACCAAATAGAGATTTCCAAATCTAAAACCCTTAAATACAAGTTCATTATTAATATCCTTTGAGATTACAACATTTTCTTTAGAGAATGAGCATGTTAAGCCTAAATCACATAATTGAGCAACGGAAAGTAAATTGAAATTTAATGTTTCAACAAGAGATACATTAGAAATTGAAAGGTCGTTTGAGATAGCAATTTTACCCAAACCTAATACCTTTCCTTTGCTATTATCTCCAAATGTGATCTTGTCATTGCTTCCACTCTCAAATGTGGTGAACATCTTCCGGTCTCCGGTCATGTCTTGAGTGCAACCGCTATCCAACACCCAATGCCTTCCACCGGTTTTGTAGTTCACCTACAAAAGAAAGTTAAGCTCTTTTAGGTACCCAAATTTGTTTGGGTCCTTGGAGGTTAGTTACCAAGGTTTTGGGTACCCAAATGGATTTCCTTTTAGCACCCAAAATCGAGGTGCCGATGAAATGAGCAATGACATTTCCATTTTTAGATTTTTTAAGCATATAACAAGAATCATATAGACCAATGGAATGCATGTTATTCTTAGAATAATCATCTTGGGCATGTCCAACACACCGGCATTATGTGCAATACTTACCATTCTCCTTTACAAACCTTGGAGGCTTGCATATCGGCTTCTTACCCTTTTTGGGGACATATCCAAGTCCCTCCTTGTTGAAAGAGCATCTTTGAGCGCTTAGCACTTTGTCAAGGGTTTCTTTTCCCTTGTAAGCTCTTTCTAAATTTTTATTCAATTTTTGCACTTGTTCCTTTAAATTCTTGTTTTCATTGGCAATAACATCATCATGAACAAGATTTAAAGCATTTCTAGAATCTACACTAGATGAACAAGGCATGGCAAGTAAATCATCGCAACATGTAGATATGCTAGATTTTGAAATTTCCATATTAGGCATTTCATTCAAGATATTACAAGTAACTCCAATGCTAGTACTAGATTTTTGATTTTCTTGGAGAAGCAAATCATGAGCTTCCTTTAGCTCCTCATAAGAGTCTTTGAGAGAGATGTGTTCTCTCTTTAAGACCTTAAACTTTGATTTTTCTTTTCCAAGAAATTCATTCAATTCAACTAACATATCCATCAAGTCATCATATGAAGGCTCATCATCGTCAAGCAATTTTACCTTTTCTCCTTTAGCCATAAGACATGTAGGGGTGGAGAATAGTGACGGAGCCTCCTTGATGGCGATGCCCACAAGCCCCTTCTTCTTGGGAGATTCGTCCTCACTTGAGTCGGAGTCCGAATACTCTTCTTCGGAGTCCCACTCACCAACATGGGCTTCGTTCTTGCCATCCTTGTGAAGCTTCTTGAAGAGCTTCTTCTTGCCATTGTAATTCTTCTTCTTCGATGATTTCTCCTTGTCATCTTTCTTTGTAGGACATTGAGAGGCGATGTGCCCCTTTTCATCACATTCATAGCAACGAATGTTGCTATACTTCTTGTTTGAGGAGGAATGTCCCTTCTTGATCTTCTCATGGCTTGTGCTTCGACTTGGACGCCTCCTCATGAATTTCTTCATTCTTCTCACTAGAAGAGCAAACTCTTCTTCGGAGTCTTCCTCATCATCACTTTCGGATTCTTCACTCATCACCGCTTTAGCCTTGAAGGCGGTGATCTTCTTGTTCTTGGAAGAGGATTGCTCCAAGAGTTCTTCCTTGTCCTTCTTGTAGAGCTCATTGGTGATGAGGTTGCCCAACAATTGATTTGGTGTCATTCTTGCTAACTCGGGTGAGTTGAGGAAGAGTGTCACCAATACTTCATATTTCTCCGGCAAGGCCCTAAGCATCTTTCGAACAATATCAAGATCGGAAAGGTTAGTTCCAAGGCCCTTGAGTTCATTCACAATGTTGTTGAGCCTTGAGTACATCTCATTGATGTCTTCATGGGGCAACATTGTGAATGTCTCATATTTGATCCTAAGCCGATGCAATTTGGCCTCTTTGACGGTGGATGTCCCTTCGTGTATTTCCGAAAGGGTAGTCCAAATAGCGTGGGCAGTCTCAAGATTGCTCACTCTATTGAACTCATCCGCGTTCAAAGCTCCAAATAAGGCATTCATGGCTTGGGCGTCTAAATGAGCGTTACGTGTGTCTTGTTCCGTTGGGTGATCCGGATCAAGAGCCATAACATAACCCTCATTTACGACTTTCCAAACTTGAGGACTCATGGCCTTCAAATAGATAGACATTCTAATTTTCCAATAAGCATAATTTGAGCCATCAAAGAAAGGTGCCTTTCCTATTGCTATACCGTCACTAGCCATCCTTTTCTCTCTAGACGGTTAAGTCTAAAAATGAGAGACCAAGCTCTGATACCACTTGTAAGATCGAGGAGGCCGACTAGAGGGGGGGTGAATAGGAGGTTTTAAAATTTTCGTCTAATTCTAATTAGCAATTTTAAACTTAATGAATATCCTAGATCAAGATAGCACAATATCAACTAAAACAACCTAGAATGGCACAAGAGGATACTATCACAAGAATTGACTAGGAGCAATATCAAGGGTCTAAAGCAAGGATTGCTACTCTATCTAAACAAGCAATAAGAGATATAAATAAGTAAAGATTGCTTGAATGAAAATAAGCACAAGAGAGCAAATCACACTTGACACAATTGCTTTTTACCGTGGTGTTCGGAGACTTGCCGGTCTCCCCTAGTCCACGTTGAGGTAAGCCCGAACGAATCGGATCGGCTCCACGAATTGAGCCTAATCACCTCGATCACTATCGGTAGCTCTTCCCTCTCCGGGTAGGCGAGCTCCAAGCCTTCACAATCTTCCGGGCCTTCTCACAATCTTCTTTAGAAGTTCACCGGACCTCCGCCAAGCCGTCTAGGTGCCAGCAAGCACCAAGAGAATAGACCACTGCGGCTTGATCACTCTCAAGTGCCTAATGGATCAACTAGAATGCAATGCACTTGAATTCTAGCTCAACTACCTCAATTGAATGCACAAGTGAGTGAATGAGGTGTGAGAGGTTGCTCTAGGCTCAAATGAGTTCAATGGTATGTCTACTACAGTACAAGTCCTGGTGGGGATGTATTTATACCCTCACCAACCTCAAATAGCCGTTACAATAAACAATCCTGAAAATTCAGGAAATCCGGAACTACCGCAGGCAAAACCGCGGTACTTCCGGATTTCACTGACCGGTCAGAACGGCTATGTCAGAGCGTCAGAAGTAACCGTTGGTCAATAAGTGCGGAACTTCCGCCGTTGTAATCGCGGTACTTCCGGACACCCCGGAACTTCCGCGCCATGACCCGGAACTTCCGAACTCGACGAGGTTAAGTGATGTGCCCGGTGCTCTCTGGAAATAAAGTTCCGCACGATACCCGGAACTTCCGCACATGCGGTAGTTCCGTAGGTCAAACCACGGAACTTCCGTTTTCCGAGAGACTAAGTCTGAGTCCGGGCGCTCTCTGGAAAAAACGTTCCGCACGGGTATCCGGAACTTCCGCACATGCGGTAGTTCCGCAGGTCAATCCGCGGAACTTCCGTTTTCCGAGAGACTAAGTCTGAGTCCGGGTGCTCTCTGGAAAAAACGTTCCGCCCGGCACCCGGAACTTCCGGCCCAGCGGTAGTTCCGCACATATAACTCCGGAACTACCGGATTTTCTGGTAATGCACAGATTTGTTTTGAGTGTTAAATTCTAAGTGCATGCATGATCCTAAATTGATCCATAGGGCATATTTGAACATGATCAAGCAAACACCGTGATCCCTCTTAATAGTACGGCAACTATCCTATAATCCGATCTTCCAACCAATCTCCAAGACCGGTAAAAATAAAATAGATACCTAAACTATTTACCTTGTCGCCCTTGAGATCTTTGAATTTTCATGAGAATTTTAGTGAGCTTCTTTCCTTGCTTATGAGACTAATCCTTTTAAACACTTAATACACAAATTAGTCCCATATTCTCATAATATCATTAATTACCAAAATCAATATTTTTAGAGGCCTAGATGCTTTCACACGCGCGATGGCGGTCGCTGACAGGTGGGACCCACCCGGGCTTACGGTAAAATGAAAGAAAACTCGACATCGGCGCTGCGGAGCCACGGGCTCGAACGCGCGTGGCCGAGGGAGTTTTTTTTTTTTTTTGAAAAGGTGGCCGAGGGAGTTGGGGGTGGGGGAAGAGAGCGCTGCTTGCCAGGAGAACTCACGGTGTGTCTTGACCATGTAGGCCCACGTCTCTTTTCTAAACTAACTCTACTGTGAGCCTGCCGATTATACCTATGCTTTTTCTAAAGCCCAGCAACAGCCTCCTGGGAAGTCGAACGCCACCACACAGACTACAACGCCGCCGCACAGAACTCTTCCCCCTGACCCCTCCTCCCAAGTCCCGACCAACCCAATCCTCCACACCTCGGCCGCCGCCGATCGTCGCCATGGACGGGCAGCACCCGCCACTCCTTCAGAGAGGGCAGGATAACCAAATCCCTCGCCCTCCTGCGCCCCCGCCCATGATCGCATTTGGCTTCCATGGCTCGGGAAGCCAAAACCCTACCACCCAAAACCTTCTCATCCCGGGACAGCCCTCAAATGCCTTCCTCCCCTTTCCTTTGCCAGCCCCCTACCCAACCCTTCCTCCGATGCAGCACCAGCAGCTCTCCTATCAGCAATGCGCATACCAGCAGTTGACGCCGCATCCTTACAATCGGCCGCACCCAAACTCTTCCTTTCCTCTGGCGGCTGGGAGCTATGGCTCGCAAGATTACGGCACTCTTCTGCTACCTCCCGCACAGCTGCAGCCGCACCAGATTCTTACGCAGCTTGGTCACCAGCAGCCGGCGCCGTCGGAGCAGCAGTCACAGCAAGCTGTGATTCCTGCGCTGGCTCATCAACTTGCTCAGCCGCCGCCATCTCATGGCTATTCGTTGGCGCACCGTAACAACAAGCGTGGTCTGGACGATGGGGTTATGGAAGCTCAATCAAAAAAGATAAAGAGGACCCTCCAAGTTCCTGTCAATCTCATTCAGCTATTGCATTTTCTGAAAACAAATCCCATCACTAAAGAATTCAAGTTCGAAGCTGGAGCTATTGTGGGAAACATTGATGGAGATCTCACTGTCCATTGCCCAAACCCAATTGGTTCATCCCTAGTAGATGGGTACTTTGAGGAGCTTGCAATTGCGCACACAGAAAACCGTAGTTGGGGTGGCACCTTTGAAGAGGAAGACATGTTTGTCGCTGAACAAGAACCACTGCGCTGCACGATTTTCAAGAAACCATTGCTGCCGGCCACCCCCGAAAACATCCACAGAGATTACCTTCAGCTAGTAAAGAATCTGCTCTATCGCTTTGATGGGGATGATGGCCGTAGGCCGCCATACATGAACGATCTCATTACTCGGATTCTTGATCTAACATCTCATGAGGACATTTATTTTGAGAGATGCCTCTGGGTTATCAATAACCATCCATTTCTCGTTGACCCGGCAAAGCGAAGAGGGTTCTTTGAAGATTTTTATAAGTTCTACAAAACGATGGATCAGGAACAGAGGTGCAATTTTATCAATGCCACTAATGTAAACATTTGTGAAGACTTGTTCAGCAATGTTATCGAGACGGATGGATTTCTTTCCAAGATATACTGGGGTGGGAAATCCCATCACCGTGATGGTGAGGAGGAAGATGGTGAAGCTGGTGAAACAAATGGAGATGATGGAAGAGACTTGCCATATACTGATGAAGATATGTACGTCGCAATCTTTCTTCGACACTTCATTGTCCATGGTCCTGAGGATTCAAAGGTATGTCTTCAGTAACATCGAACACCATAGAATAAGAGTTCAAGTTTAAACACATCAACTATGGTCCAGATAAGATGGTCTGAATGTATGTAGCATAGCTATCAGAAGATAGACTTGTTGTAGAGGTGGCCCCCACCTAAGCCCAACAGGCCTGCTAGGAGGTTATAAGGCCCTAAATGGGACATGTGTAATGGCATAAGTGCCCCCGAGGGGATACTCAAGTGTAAGGGTACTATTGTAAAAACACTCCCCAAGAGGGTATATGAACATGATACCGGCCATGGGGGGAACCCTAAGCCATCTCACCTACTCTCCACTACCACACATCTCTCTCTCTCTGTTTGGTCTGTAACCACAACAGTTGGCGCCGTCCGTGGGGAGGACTAGAGCAAGCCTGAAGAATGGCACCGAAAAAAGCTTCATCGTCGGCAGCGAAGAAGAAGAAGGCGGGTGCGGCAGAGAATCGCGTCAACACCCGGGCTTCGGCGTCGGCAGTCGCAGGTGTAGGCGGCGAAGCAGGCGCGGCGGCCGCGAACATTGACGCTCACGGCGCGACGATCGACCCCGCTCCATCGCTACGACGATCGACCCTACCACCATCGCTGCGGCGACCGACCCCGCCACCACCGCTGCGACGACCGACCCCACCACCGACCCCGCCACCACCGCAGCGACGACCGACCCCGCCACGGCTGCCATGACCGCGGGCACCGCGACGATCGCCGGTAGCGCCGATCGGACTGCTGCCGGCGGCAGTGCCGATGGGGCGGTGCGCGGTCTCAGCGGCAGCACAGGCATCGCTACCGACCTCAGAGCCCATCACGCCAGCGCAGCAGCCAGCCCCGGAGCACAGGCCGTGATTGCTACGTCGACGGCCCCGGCCATGTCCGCGGCGGAGATCGCCCTGCTGGCAGCCCTCGGCGCGTTTCAGCGGGAGTTAGTGGATCTCCGTGGAGCCGTGCACTGCTCGTGGTCCCTGGCCGTATATGGCCCAAGGAACACGCCGTAGGCGTGTTCCGCGTCCTCCAAGCGAATTTCTACGCGAGGCAAGAAGCATGATTAAACGACACAACGAGCGTGAACAGAAGGGACAGTGTCGAGGCTTACGAGAGCCGGAGGGCGCGGGTAGCGAAGACACGGATGGGCGGACGTTGTCGTCCCGGGGCTTCCCGGGCGAGCGGTGCCACACCATACATGACGAACTCCTCGGCGAGGTCGTGCATATTGAAGCGAGCGGTGAGCCCCGCAAGTCTTCGCGCCCTTCGCTCATCCTCGGCGTTGAGCGTTATGCTGGGCGTAGCATTGAACGCCATCGGCTGGCCCGTGCATTCGAGACCGCTACCGCTCGCCACACGGTGGTAAAACCACCGCCTCGTCCAATTAGCCTCCCACTTCGCCCGAGTTGAGTTCGCGGGGAAGATTTTCCCGCACCCCGACCGCAGAATGAAATTCACGCTGCCGAAGTTCGATAGCGTCCCGTCCTTCCGTTCCTTCGGCTGGCACCGCGCGTCGTGCAGATATGCGAACATCGAGGCGCTGGGCCAGCACGCCTCCGAGCGCAAGGCCCAGCTGTACACAGCAAGCCGAGCCAACGCGTTCGGAGTCAGTTGCGCCAGCTCCAGCCCGAAGGTCCGCAGCACGTCGCCAACGATCATCGCGGCCGGGATGCGAAGCCCGGCGTCGAAGTAGGCGACGAAGACGATCGCCTCTAACTTCTCGGGTCGTGGTTCCGCCTCGTCACCGGCGGGTAGCCGCACCGCCTGGCGGTCTGACAGCTTCCCCTCACGCAGCAGCGTACGGATCGTCTCCTCCGTCACGAGTGATGGGCCCAAGGCGCTGGAGTACGGACCCTCCCTCTCCGTCGCCACCCACCAGTTGTTTGTCGCCGTCGGGTCGCGCCCCTCGAGCGCGTACTCGACACTAAGCGGCGAGGATCGCCGCCGAATGGCGTAGTCGCCGACCATCCGAGAACGCTCATCGCTGTGCGCCATCATTATCCGCAAGCTAGGCAACGGTGAGAGGGAAGGGCGGTAGCAGGAAAAGCAAAGAACAGCAGGAAATGAGGCGGGTGGTCAAAAAAGTGGAGGCACAGACGTGGTACCATGAAGGGTATTTAAAGACCCCTCGTCTCCCGCACCGCCGGTAAGCGTAACCGGCGGACGACATACCGCCTGCCTCCCCTCAACCCAAATCGAAGCGTCGCGACCGCTCACGCGTGTCGGGCATGACGGTTGTCGTACAAAGACCTGACAAGCGCACGGCGCACCTATGGCATCCCGCCACGTGCTTGCGCCCTCAGGAGTAAAGGCAGGTAGCAGGATGTGGCTCACCTCCCGATGGGACGACGCGGTTTCTAGGGGCCATAAAGGAAGCGACCGTAAGGCAAGGACCAGCAAACTCACCAGCAGACGCGGCGGAGTCTCTGTTTCGCGACAGAGACTCCGGCCTCCGCCCTGGCCCGTCTGGGCCACAAAACAGCTGGCCTCTTCGACCTACGCGACTCCGGATGGGCAAGTTTCCGTTTTAGCGAAGAAACTTCGGCCCCTACGCCAGGCCCCGGCCCTAGGACGGCGCCGAGGTGCTACAGCATGGGGCCACGCGCCAATCAATCTCAGCGGCAACGTCGACAGGATCTCCGCCCTAGCGGATTCGACAACAGTAACCATCCCCGCGAGGGAATACCTCGCTAGAACAAGAGAAGGCCTCGTCGTGAGAAGATAACGGCACGGAGTAGCAAAGCGCAGCCGGCGAATCACAGGGCCCGGCGTATGGTCGAAGATAAGTTTTCCCGAAACAGGATATCATGCATTTTCTGTCCAACATTCTATGACCATGTCCATCGGTTCTAACCCCGCTACAGGACAAGCCTTTCGAAGAATGCACAACAGCGCTGGCGGCCACCTCGGCTTCGTTCACGCGGCAACCTCATAGCTCAAACCGGTGGGCATCCAGCCGATTGGGTCCCCCGTAATTTGGGAGCGCGAGGGCTGGTCTACGGCAAGCGCAGACTTGTTCTCATAAACAGATCTGCTTCAGTACATCAACATACGCCTAGTGGCGCAATCAGAGAATGTGGATGAACTCAAGCATATCTGTCTACGAGAACAGATCAGATCTTGCCATTTGCATACAGAAGCAGGAGCAGAAGCAGGAGCGGGGTACGCAGGAAACCGGGGAAGAAGAAAGCAAAGCACCAGCACGCAGGTGGCCAAGGGGAGCGTTTGCTTGCCCGCGGTGACACCTTATGAAGCCCCCTCGACTCCCCCACAAGCAGAAGCCCAATCGGCGGGAGTGCAGCGGTTCGGCTACCCACGGTCAGGGGACGCAACCGCTGGCAGCTGCGGTGGGCGGCGGAAGGTGGACGGGCAGTGCATGTCGCGCCAATACGCGCCCCGCCTCTCTACGGAAGGGGCGAACAGTCGCGGTCACGCAACCGCTGACATCCCACAACGCTCCAATCACGGCCTACCGCGTGCCCCCACTCAAGGCAAAACAGACTGCACGGCCGCAGCAGCCTGCCCTTGACAAGCCAGGGGCCGGCGCGATTCCGGCTGTCATTAAAGCGCATTACCGGACCACGCAGCCACCTGTCCGCGTCAACACTACACCACGCGGAGCACTTTGCAAAATTCAGTCTTGTTGTGGTTACAGACCAAACTGAATTTAGTCTTAAACAAATGAATGGTTGTCCACACATAAGGCTTAAATATCTGCAACATATCTCCTCAGAAGATAGCCATCAGTTCAGGCAACTCCAGCCAGAATGGCATCATCACTGGCATAGTAAAATCAAGTAGTTAGCTTAGTCAGCGACACAAAATTTCAGCAAAAAGTAATGGTAGTAGTCGGATGTCACTCTTTCTTTTTCCAATCATAAATTCCAAGATTTTTACTAATCCAACGATAGTCTTCGTTAACACCGAGCACCATAGAATAACGGTAAAACAAAACCCTAGCACTACAATGAGACGAACGCAGTATTATTTATTTGAAATTATGGAGTAATTAGAAAGAGACAAAAACTGGTTACTAGGCATGTGTACTAATTTTGAGTTTTCAATAACCTTCTGGCGATACAGTACTTACTTGTTTTGCGTTTTTAGGTGGGTGATGAGCGGATCAACATCTCACTACTGGAACTTGACCTGATCATTGCTCATTATTTTGAAGTGTTTTTACCGGCATTCCTTGAGCATCTTTTCGAAAAGATACATGACTATCCACTGTGAGTATTTCCACTTTAAGGTACAAAATATATCAGTTTCCCTTCTCTGCATGATATTTAAATGGAAATTTTACCATTTCAGTCTTATGGAGTGCATGATGACATATACGACAAGAACCAGATCGTTGTCGATGTCTTTGATGTCTGATAGAGATGGTTTGACGCTTTAGCAGGTACAAGTTATTTCGTAACACAGTGTAACATCCCAAATTTTATTTGCCTTTTATTTGATTTTTTGGGATTTATTTGGATTTTTCTGGAGTTTATTTCAAAGCCTAGAGCAAGAAAAGGTATTTTAAATATTTTATTAGAGCCAAAAAGAATTTATTTTGATTTTTCCAAGTTTCTGTAAGTTTTGTAGAGCTTTTGAGAGTTTTCTGGAATTAAAAATTAATTTTTAAAGTAAAAAGGTATTTTATAAAATTTTAAAAGGCCAAAATTGAATTAAAAATATTTTTTCTATGTCTAAAATATCTCCAGGAATTTCCTATGAATTTTTTGGAATTTTTAGACATTATTCCTATTTTCTAAGCATTTATAAAGTTTCTGATATTTTCTGAAAAACTAATTCGAAAATTAAAATCTGTTTATTCTTAAGCTGCCACGTGGCGCTCTCAGATTAAATCTCCCCTTGATCTAATCCTAGCCATCCATAGCCACATAAACTTCGGCGGCCGAGATCGCCCCATCCTTGCCACGTGTCGTCCATCAGGCCGTCTACCCCTTCCGCTCCTCTCTCTCACCGACAAGTGGGCCACCCTTGTCATCTTCATCTTCAACCTCCCTCCACCTTCCTCCTTCCTCTCTCTCCAACTGCCGCATTCACACCTGGAGGCCGAAGCACAAAGACCAAGAAGATGAAAGAATAAATCCTGTGCATGGCACTGTTCACGTGTACGGTTACTGTTCATGTATACGTACGTACGCGCCGGTTGCCGAAACGTCTCAGTGTTTCCGCAAAGAGTCAGGCATCGCGACGATTCCGTTTCGGCTGGAGAACTGCCGTGCGTAGTGTTATGTATAAAAGAAGACAGTGTTCTATCAAAAGATTGAAAATACGAAGTGTATTCCATTCAGTGCAGACTTCATCATTCTTCCTTCACGTGCGTGCGTTTAGCGATGTTCTACACGTGAGTCTCTACTTCGTAGCGGAGCGGGAGGCAGGCGCAGAACCACACACGGCGGCGCCCCGACCGTCGAGGAGAACTGCTGCAGCTACTGCGGCTCATCCTCGTCTGTATTCATCTCAGAGTCTCTACGGCGAAGAGGCTGCATCGCCCCGCTGCTCACCGCTACTGTTCGATCTGAAGCCGCGCCGGGTCCCGTGCGTCGTTTCCAAGCCGAAATCAAGTCTCGGTTTCAACAGAAGACGTTTTGCAAATTGTTGAAGCTCCGATGCATCTCCACCAAATGAATCCCACCAATCAACTAGTACAATGCAAAAGGAACGATTCAATGAAATGAAATCGAATATGCAAAGGAAAAGGCATGAAGCAATGAAATGTCAAATGAGATTGAGTATTTACGTGGGTTCATTTTTGCTTGACTTGATCTGGCAAGTGCCTTTCCAAAGCAAGCTCGCTTTTTCTCATAATAATTAACTTGGGTAGCTATCTTTGTGGCTAGTGCTTCGTCTTCTTGACCAACCATCTTGGAAAGAACATTATTGAATTTATCTCTTAGCTTTCGAGCACGTGCACTTTCTTTCTCTTTGAATGCATAAAACTTGTTTGGATTCAAGTATAGTGTTGTACCATATAACTTCACTTCCATTTGGTCTCTCCACCTCCTCTCAACAATGTCAATCACACGATCAAGGAAGCCTTGCAAGGCAAGGCTTCCTTGATTTTCTGCTTGGCAACATCCATAGCTATCAAAACCTCCGGCAACACTGGTTTTTCATCACCATCAACTATCCTCAACACAACAACTAGTGGTTGTGTTGCTCTTTTGCAATCTTGCACAGCATTCCAAAAATTAGTAACTAGAGTTGCATCTTTATTGAAAAGATTTTCAAAATACCAACCTATCAAAAGTTATTTGATTTTGAAACTTGCCTAAAAACTAACTTTCACCTATATTGGTTATATTCTAGCATTTTGTGAGTTTTGCCTCTTAGACCGGATCCTTTGCTATATATTAGTTGAAAGTGGTATTTCAAAAAGTGATATTTCAAAGTCATATATACCATTTCCAATCAAAGAGTTTCTCATTTGCTTTATTTGGTATTCTTGGAGTGATTGCCAATGATATGCAAGTTTAGCATTTTCAAAGAGCCTATTTAGTCGAAACTCAAATATCTTGTTTAAAAAGCTAGAATTTGTGAAAACTAGATAAAAGTACTTAAATATGTATTTCAAATATTATCAATGCTTTTGGAGTAAAAGAATTCCTTATTTAGAACCTGTACATATTGGTCAACAACTCAGCATGTTCATTGTTGTCTAGGCTAGAGGGCGAATGTATCAGGAGGTTAACATTCAAGAACCTGTATTCAGCTTTCTCCACCCTGAGCATGAATGGTGGTGATCTTGTACCTCAGGTCCAGTGTGAATCTTCAAGATCCAAATGGATGGGTTGTTGCTGTTGACCTTGTGAAGAAGACACTGAAAGTTCTGGCACCGTATTCTCTTGGAAGACACAACCCTTTTGTACAAACTTACCAGCCCTTAACATTGTCCAACCATCTGAATATGACACCAGGTAATTATTGGGCGCGTGTTATTACGAATATGCTTATGTGCTGCTTGCAATCTTTATGTTCTGTTTTGGGGCTGCATAGCACAATCAATTTGGGTGTGGTCTAGACCCATTTAATGGCTATGTGCCCCATGCATATCTATTTGAGTGTTCGGTTTTGTGTGAATGTGATACTCTATGGTTTCTCTTTCGGAGAAACAGGAACTGGGGTAAAAGTCCCATATATAAAGGGTGTAAGAAATAATCTTGTCAAAAAAAACCTAGCTAACCATGTGATAGGAGATACTTGTTCACGTAGGCGTGTTACCGTGTACAAGTGTATGTGAATCTGCATGCAGCTAATTAGTGTGTTGTGTTTGTTAGCTAATTAGGATTAAGTCAAAAGTGTGGACCAGATCATGTGGATCATAGCATGTATGTAGGAGGGTTAGTGGTGTTGTGCATGCAGTTAGTAGTGGCTTGCATGGCATGAGTTGAGGGTAGCTTGTTGCCTCACGTGTATATAAATATGCACTTAGTCATTGTATTTGTTGAGTGGAGTAACTAATAGAACAAGCATTCGTGCTCAGTTGTTCTACCGTGTTCATCTTCTCCACCGTGCAAGTGTGTGTTCAAAGCCATGAGCGAGTGTTCTCCTGGGCAAGGCCAACAATTGGTATCAGAGCCAATGTGATGTGCAAGAGCATGAGTGGCAGGAGCACAAGTGCATCAAGGCCTCCGCATTGTAGCTGCGCGAGATACGCCCGGCAACCTTGTTGCTCTGGTGTGTGTGTGGAGCGCCCACGATGATGGGAGCGGTGCAATGGCTGCACGACGCTCGTCGTCTGACGAGCAGAAGGTGCTACATCGGCACATCGACGCGGCGCATAGGTACGTTGTGGTGTCTGGCTGCAGTGGCTGTACGCCACGTCTGGTAGCTGCCGTGAGGTGTTATGGAGGATAAAGAATGAGAGCATATTGAAAAGCTCCGGGCCTGCTGATTGCCAAAAGCTGCGTGTGTGCTCATGACATTCTTTTGTTTCCTCCACTGTGATTTAGTTGCGTGTGTGTCCAAGAGCTTAGTAGTACAAGAGAATAGAAGTGTGTTCTCTCCATGTACTCCTGTCTAGCTGTTGTATATGTGTATTCTCGTGTTAGTTATGTCCATGAGAAAGCGTGAGTTATGGTAGGTGTCTCCAAGAACTCACTAATGTAAGGTTCGGTTCGAGTCTCCGTCGCTGATGGTACTGGCGAAAAGACAAATTGGAGCTAGCAATGGTACTGGTGAAAAGACAAATTAGAGCTAACAGTGAAATCGTCATCAAGTTGCGTCACCGATGGCGAAGTAACGGTTGCACGGGTTCCGTGCGACACAAAAGGTAAGAGTGTGTTGCAAACCCAACCGTGTCGAGTGGAAAGGCAAGGCAGAACTTCTCGAAGATGCGTTAGAAGATCAGCCTCCAAATTGGATGATGGTTGACAAGACTAAGGGAGTGAATGTTAGAAATAATAGCTTGAGTGCCAGTCTGTAGAAAAGCAAATAGCTTGAGTGCTATTTATTGCATTGTTTTTTTTTAAACACCGTACCTGATTTAGGCAGTTCTTTTGAACTTCTGTGCTAAATCTGTCCTTGCTACTGATTTAGCTGTGCCAGTTTCCTATGAAATCTTTACTTATGAGTATGGTGATGTTTATGAATTGGATTTATTCATCATATACCCTCCTCATAGATGGAAATTCAGGATTTACCCTCCTGACCCACGTGTCAGTGACTTATGATGACCCCACATGTCATTGAGGTGGGAGGGTAAATCCTGAAATCCCCAATTCAAGGGAGGGTATATGATGAAGATCAGCCGCTTGTTGCCACATCACACAAACAGGTTGGTCTGAGAATGATCCAAATAACACAGAAGTAAGTAGCTCGTATCACTTCTTATTTCAAAGAATTGCTGCCGCCTAATTTTCCCTCCCTTCTGTGTATAGATCCGTGTGGGTGAGTCTTATTCCTGTGCAGCTGAGAGCAAACGCCCAAGGCAAGTTTTTTACTCTGTTATGAGAACTTCGTTCGGTGAAGATCTGTGCACCAATGATTTGGATTTGTTCAATACATTGTATATTTTCCAAGCTCTTCGTTAATTAAGTTTACCTGATATTGGAGATTATCTCTTTCTTGGACTTGCTGTACCTCAGGTTATTTGCTGAGAAAGCCAACTGTGCACAAAATGGAGCTAAGAGTGTCGGACGGAATTTTCGTCTTTCACGGCCCCGTCCTGTTCAAAACGATCAGGTATGCTGTAATACATGTCTTCTTGCCGATGTGTTTATATTCCCGTCATCATACAGCAAGATTAACTAGAAGGTTCCTTTCCAGCCACCCCAGCAATGCTTCAACAGGTGGGACGGAGCCAGGTTCTATGGATATGGACAGTGGCATGGTGGTTACTATTCCCCTGCCCCTAACTTATATGCCTATGGCACACACCCAGGCCATGGCAACTACCAACTACATATATTATCTGTCCAAACAGAACTGTCTACGACGTGTTTGTAGGGGACTGTGTATGTATATACTTTGATGTAAATTGGAAAAAAAAATACTGACAGTCCTGTGTATACATTTGAATTGATTCGCAGTCACATCATCCTATGTCTAAGTTAAATAACTATCAACTAATTGTTTGGTTAAGTTTAAATGGGCGACTATGGTATATGTGTGTGTGCATTTTATGTACTTTGCATGCAATTTTTCCACCATCCACTATCGTCCTACAAGCGGGGATTGGTCACTGGAGGAAATTTAAACAATTGTAGGTGAAAGAAAAAAGGTTAAGAACCTGTTTGAATCTAAAAGTTGTGTGTATGATTGTCATCCCCAGTAGTTCAAACTAGGGACCGGATTAAAACGGTGCAAGCATAGGTGGCCCTTCACTTCTTCCAAAATCCCTTGCCTACTTACGAAACTACCCTGTCCCCATAGTTAGCACTGTGGGGCCCATGGGGTGTGCATGGGGATATTGCACTATCACGCCATGACTTGGGTTTGTCGTCTGTGCGGTTTACTGGTAAGTGGAGAAGCATATCCCACGAACGCTAGCTGTCCGGTTTCCTTGATGAAGGGCAGATATTGAACCGAGGAAACTAATCAAATGCTAATATCCTACACATGTTGATTGTGCGGGAAAAATTAATAAAGAGCGGTACTAATTACTAAATCCTAATCCTAAACTGCCCCATTATTTGGTAGTTTAGAAAAATCTTGGAATGTATGATTGGAAAAGGAAAGAGTGACATCCGACTGCTACCATTGCTTTTTGCTGAAATTTTGTGTTGATGACTAAGCTATTGTTTTTTGCTGAAATTTTGTGTTGTTGACTAAGCTAACTACTTGATTTTACTGTGCTAGTGATGATGCCATTCTGGCTGGAGTTCACTGAATCGATGGCTGTCTTCTGAGGAGATATGTTGCAGATATTTACATCTTCTGTGTGGACAACCGTTAATTTGTTTAAACCTGAATTCAGCCTATCTTTTGATAGCTATGCTATGTGTATCCTGGCTATCTTATGTTAACCATGGTTGATGTGTTTAAACTTGAACCGTTATTCTATGGTATTCGGTGTTACTAACATGGAGTTTGCGTGTGCCTTGTGACTGACGTTTCGTTGTTAATATATAAAGTGTGCATTATGACTGATGTTTCGTAATTTACTAGTTATGCTCCCGTGTGGACATACTTTTTTTTGTTACACAGGACACTAGATGTTTGACGCCATTTTATCCACCCTACTCTTATCCTATGGCTTATGTCTTCATTAATCTCACCGTTTAACTGTAGCATCGATCCTAAATAACGAAATGTGTCATTTCTAGGCATTACTTATCCGTCTAGCCTAACACCGCCATCATCTATCCTTGCACCGTTGAAAACACACATTGTATACTCAGTTTTAGTTCTACTAAGTCTAAAACTCTTCAATTCTATTAACACATATCCTACTCTCATCAACTAGCACCACATTATCAGCGAAAAGTATACATGAAGGGATATATCCTTGTATGCCCCGCATGACCTCGTCCATAACTAGGGCAAAAATGTATGGGCTCAAAGCTGACCTTTGGTGTAGTTCTATCTTAATAGGAAAGCCATTAGTAATACTACCACATGTTCTGACATTAGTCACAACATCTACGTATATGTCCTTAATTAGGGTAATATATTTTATTGGGACTTTTTATCCGTTGGAGCGTCTACCACATGACCTTCTTTGGCACTTTATCATAAACTTTCTCCAAGTCACTTGAACTACTTACGTGCCATGGAAATTCGGTATTACAGTTAATTCTATACTGCGCAGCAAAAATTGTGGAAGACATGATATGCACTTTTGCATACGCCATCTGACTATTTCAACCTTTGCAAGTAAGCAGTTGTGAGGGAGAGATGTGTGCACATGACGAAAGCGAGAGGAGTGGGGTGCGTGGTGCACCCGTGACCCTTGTTTTATCCCCAGAGTAAGACGGTAGCAATATGAATAAATCCTGAATTTTATCTCGCGAAAGACTTTTAATTTTAACTAGCACTAATTAAATATGATTACTAATAATTCGACAAGTACTCCCCAGCAGAATCAGCATAAAAAACACGAATAGGAGAGTCAAACTAATTACGAACCATGGTGGCAAAAGTCGTGTAGATGGATAGAACCTCACTACGAGATGACATAAAGTATATCCATATGTGCCGAGAAAAATTATCAGTAAAAATTATATAATATCGATGACCTTTCAAAACAAAAGGAGCTGGACCCCATACATTAGAATGAACAAGATCAAAATGATGCTGAGACACTGACTCACTAGAAAGATAGGGGAGTTGAAGCTGTTTACCGAGCTTACAATCCTGATAATTTAGAGAAACATCATCAGACATAGACCCTAAAGACCACGACAAACTAATAAAGATAGACGCGACCCACAAAGAAGTCCTAAACGATGATGCCACAAGTCGCGCTTTGTATCTTTCTATATTCCCTTGGGAGTCAAGCTTTGTCTTGTAGACCCATTTACAGCCTACTGTTTTGGCTCCTTTAGGAATAATTTCCAAGTCCCAGACTTTATTAGTTTTCATGGACCTCATTTCCTCTTCCATGGCCTCAAGCCATTTTGAGGAATTTTCGCTTCTCATGGCTTCTTCAAATGAGGTGGGATCATCCTCCATTTGAAATTCCTCTGTATGATAAATCTGATAATCATCAGAAATAGCTGATCTTCTTACTCTTTGAGACCTCCTCGGGGCCTCCTCATTTGGTACATCTTCTGTTTGAGGCTGTTGTTGCTCCCCCTCATCTGTGGCAATAGGTTCTATAGGATCCTGAAGAACAGGTTCCTCATTATCATTCATTGTTGCCACAGGAAAAACAATAACAGGTGCTGGCACCACAGTGTCTTGCACCGTCGGTGCAGCGACAGCAGGTAGTGTGAAGAATGGCTCTTGAATCATCGGAGTGGGCACATACACCCGCTTCTCTTCAAGATCAATCTCTCGAGCTACCATGCTTCCTCTCATCATTTCATCCTCTAAGAAGACAGCGTGTCTCGTTTCTACAAACTTTGTATATCTGTCTGGACAGTAGAAACGAAAACCTTTTGACTTTTCAGGGTAGCCAATGAAATGGCAACTTACTGTTTTGGGATCAAGGTTTCCAAGGTTTGGGTTAAATATTTTAGCCTCAGCAGGACTCCCCTACACACGTAAGTGGTTTAGTGAGGGAACTCTTCCTGTCCACAACTCGTACGGTGTTTTGGGCACCGACTTACTAGGCACTCTGTTGAGAATATGAATGGCGGTTTTCAACGCCTCCATCCATAAACTCAATGGGAGTGTGGAATAGCTCATCATGCTTCGCACCATATCCATCAGGGTACGGTTGCGTCTTTCAGCTACTCCATTTTGCTGAGGTTCACCCAGTGTAGAATACTGGGCCACTATGCCATTTTCCTGTAAAAACCTTGCAAAAGGTCCAGGAACTTGTCCATATGGGGTATGTCGACCGTAGTACTCCCCCCCCCCCCCCCCACGATCAGATCGCACTATCTTAATCTTTAAATCGTGTTGGTTTTCAACTTCAACCTTAAATATCTTGAATTTATCCAATGCTTCATTTCTTTCTTTGATTGTATAAATATATCCATAACGGGAGTAATCATCCGTGAATGTTATGAACGAGTCATATCCATCCACACTTTTCACAGGAAAAGGACCACAAATGTCTGTGTGAATAATTTGTAGAACTCCTGTGCTTCTTTTGGCGTCTTTCTTAATTTTCTTTACATATTTTCCTTTAATGCATTCTCTGCATTGTTCTAAGTCGGAGAACTCTAATGGAGGAAGAATATCATTCTTAACTAGTCTTTCTATTCTCTCCCTCGAAATATGGCCTAAACGACAGTGCCATAATTTCGACGACTCATCTAGAGTTCTCTTTCATTCCTGGTTACATTCGTAGACGAGGATTCAATCACTTTCTCGCACACGACGTTCCCATTATCGCATACGACATTCACATCATCACATAATGATAACAAATAAAGCTCATTTTGTAAGATGGCAAGACCAACACATTCTTTATTAAACATTATTTCACACTTGCCATTTCCAAAATTACAATCATAACCATCATTGTCCAAATTTGAAACACTAATCAAATTCCTCTGTAAAGAGGGAACATAAAGGACATCTCTAAGTAAAAGATTGAAGCCATTAGCTAGCTCTAATGAAAGATCGCCAACGGTTTCAACTTCAGCTTGAACTCCATTTGCGACTTTAATGCATCTTTCTTTTCTTTGCGTAGTCCTCGTCGAACGGAATCCCTGTAAAGAATTAGCAACATGAACAGTTGCTCCTGAGTCAATCCACCAAGTGGATTTCGAATATTGCACATACAGGGATTCATTTATATAGGTAATAATATTCTCACCTTTCTTTGCCATTATCATCTTTAAGTAATCAGGACAGTTCTTCTTGTATTGTCCTGTCTTCTTGCAGTGAAGACACTGATCTTTGTCTACAGCAAACTTATTCTGTTGAGGCTGATGGTGTCGGAACCCGGAGTGACAACTCCAGGATCCTCTGTGTAAATCGCACTAGTCCAGGATCAGCTAGTGCACACAGCGGATAACAAAGATAAATATCAAGCAACATGACAATATTATTTCAATTAAAAATAGTAAGGCTTTATGGCCAGCGTTTACATCATCGCCCATTGGCAAACATTATTCAAAGCAAAGGAATACTGCGGAAGCAAGCTGGAATCAAAACGAAGCCCAAGTCTGCCCACAGGCAAACGACGGCAAGACGTGTCCTACTCGTCCTGGTCCTCACCGTAGTCGACGTAGTCCTCTTCTGTGATGAGACAGCAAGAATGAGTACAAACATGTACTCCGCAAGCCACACGGGAAAAATGCAATATAATGCTTAAGGCCACAAAGGAAGGCATATAGGGTTAATTGTGCGGAAAACAGCATTTCTAGGAATACAATAAATAGATTGAAACTGCTGAATTTAATACAATAAGTAAAACAATAACTGCAATTAAAATTAATACCGTTAGTGCAGGCTCCGACCAAACACTAACCTATTCTCGGGCATCCCACCCGGTCCAATTTTTCCAAAAGCTTTCACGTGGCTCCGACCACAAGGTTTTATAAATCATTTTAAAAACCAAAGTCTAATCCATGAAAAACTTTACTCAGCATGCCCATGACCGTGGGCACGGCTATCCAGGATAGATTATACACTCTGCAGAGGTTGTACAGCTTTACCCACAAGACACGATCATCCCGTTTTACCACTAGATTACACACTTCCTTAGGTGTGCGGTTAGGAGTCGTGACAAGGCCTTTACAATGCAAAGTCGTCAACCTGACCATGCCAACTCTAAGGTTTCACCCCAGTAAGGACTCCACCAGACCGGGACCCCCTCTTGAGCCGAGTGAGACTTCTCATGGCCTACGCCACGCTCACTTTCATCCTACGGCATGGCCCAGGCTGGGACACGCAAATTATTCAGCCAGGGCTGTCCCATACCAGCCTTGTGGTAGTACGCTAGGGCTTTGCAACAGTAGCTCACAGACCGGTCCTTAATTGACTTAGGCTCAACCACATATCCCCTGTGCACGACAATCAACACTGTGTCTCCGAACAACAGTGCATGCCTGCACCCACCACCTAACCATTAGCCTAAGTCTAAACCAGATTTTATATTTTATTTTGAAATGTTTCATAAACCTTCTTGACTCACCGAAGTCAAGAATACAGTTCAAAAGCTTAACATTTTATGTAAAAAGGATAACCCAAAACCAAGGTTATATCTGAGCATGACTAAGCATTTGATTTAAAATTCTCTAGCCCATACTAGTGTACCAACTAGAGTTTGATTCTAAGGTGACAAGGTATAAGGATTTGCAATGTCAAAGGAGGTAATAACAAACAGGTATTAACTAAAGTTAAAACTGAATTGAAATACGTTGAATAAAATTATGCATGCAATATAATTTAAATCAACATAATTTTATTTGCAATCTGGGATCAACATGATCAAGGAGTGTGACTTGCCTTGCTCCTCAAGTGGGTGTAAATCGTCGTCGAAGAATTCTCCGGAATCGTCGCAGTCTACACGTGAAAATAACTCAAATAAAACCAAGTAAATTCAAATAAATTCAAATTGACTTCAAAAATTTGAATTGAGGCCATAAATGGATAGAGGGGAATTTTTGATGAATTTAGAAATTTGAAAGGGCCAAATCGGAGTTAAAACGAGGGAGAACGGGCTCCGAGAAGTTTGAAAAGAGAGAAAATAGAAAAAGAGGAATTTCTGGAATTATTTTTCTAAAGGAAAAGAATTTATGGCGTCAGCATTGCGTCAGCCAGGGATTTTCATTTTCAGCCGAAATATTTTTCAACGGAAAATTCTGGGTTTAATGCATCAGCATGACGTCAGCACGGGATAAATCCCACTGACAGGTGGGCCATGGGTCCATGGACCGAGCCCATCGAGGAGAGGGGGTGGTGAGGTGGCACGGGTAGCGGGGCCGGGCTGGCGTGGCGCTGACGGGGGCGGGAGGCCGACGTGGCCGAAGACGTGGCGCTGACATGGCGCCACTCACCTGCCACGCGGGCACGGGTGGCGGGGCCAGCCGGGGCGTACGGGGTGGCGGGCTCGCCGGCGCTCCGGCGAGCGGCGACCAGCGGCGAGGGGCGCAGGAGGGAGAGGGGCGTGCGGGGATCTCGGGGGGGGTGCGGTCTCACCGTGGGCAACCGGAGGCACGCCGGCGACGAGGAGAGGCGGTGGCTTGGCTCGGGCTACGGCGGCGACGGGGTTCCAGTGGCGGAGATGCGCGACCGAGGGGCGGGGGCTCTTCGCACGAGCGCGGGGAGGCCGAGGGAGGTGGCGGCGGGGCACGAGGACGCCGGAGGCGGCCGCAATCCCTCGCCGAAGTAGCTCCGGCGCTCGGAAGCTTGGGCGCACGGCTCGAGGGCGCTGCGGTGCCCGGGGAGGGGAGAAGGGAGCGGAGGGAGGTGGTGTGTGGAGAGGGGAGGCCGGGGAGCGGCTTTTATAGGGGTCGGGGAGAGGGAGCAGGCGAGGATTCCTCGCCGGAGATGGTGGCGGCGGAAAGGAAAGACAGGGGAAGAAGGAAAGAGGGGGGGCGTAGAAGGAAGGCGGGGTGCGGGATTAGGGACAAATTGGCCGCGGCGGCGATTGGGTGCCAAATCTGGAGAGGAGGCGGTGAGGCGAGGCCGGGTACTGCGCGGATTCGTCGGCCGGAGCAAAGAAGGAAAGGGGGAAGGGAGGAAAAGGAAGGCGGCGCGGGGAAGAAGACGCGCCCGACAGATGGGCCCGGGCAGTCAGCGAGAGCGGGGAGAGGGAGGCTGCCGGGTGGGGTCCGCGGGCAGAGAGAGGCGGAGGGAGGGAAGAGGGCGCCGACAGGTGGGCCGGGGCGTGCGGGGAGAGAGAGAGCGGGGCGAGCGTGCGTCGGATGGAGATCCGGCGGTAGGGGATGGGAGTGGGGGCGGATGGCCAGATGGGCCGAGGGGCGACGTGGCCCGGATCGAGCCCGTACACGTGGCGAACGGGGAGGCAGTGAAGGCGGGATGGAGGCGACGACGTGGGCGGCAATCTGGCCGTCCACGTGGCGGCCGGAGGAGAGAGGAGAGGGTTTTATTTTCTAATTTTGTTTTCAGGTTTTCAGAAATTGCCAGAAAATTCGATAAAGCTCAGAAAAAAATGAAATAAATTCCAAAAATTCCAGAAAAATTCACAGAAGCTTCTGAGATTATTTGGAACCCAAATAAAATATTTCCAACACATCATTGCATTGAAATTTAGTTTTTGACTTTCCTTTTTAAAATACTTTTAACCTTTAAATAATTTTTAAAATTCCAAAGAAAATTTGGGATGTTACAGATGGACAGAGGCTTTTCCCTTGTTCTTTGGGAAGGAGTTGCTGTTGAAGTTCTTTTTCTTGTTATCCTTCACATAGTTGATAGAACCACTATGTGAGGATTTAATTCTTTCCTCCTCTTGCACACACATAGCTATGCACTTTTCCAAGTCCCATTTCTCGGGCTGCATATTGTAGTTGACAACAAAAGTGTCAAACTCTTTCGGCAAGGAAGCAAAAACCAAATGAATAAGGAACTCATCCTTGAGAGCCAAATCCATTGGTTTAAGTTTGGATGCCAAGTTGTTCATCCTTAGTATGTGCTCTCTTATGCCACTGCCATTACCAGAGTACCTTTCTGTCACAAGCTGCTTAATCAGCTGTGTAGCATAAGTCTTTAAAGAGCCAGTGAACTGACTCTTTATTTTATCAAGGTACTCTGTGACAGTGTCACACTCTGCGATTGAGCCCACAATTGCAGGCTCAATTGTGTTCTTTATCACAGCCATACATTTCTTGTTGGCTGTGGTCCATTTCTTATGCTCAAGGTCATAAGACATCTGTAAGGGAGCATGATCCCTCTGTCTTTTCTGCCAAGCAGTATCATCCTCATTTTGATCCCTCACCGGTGCCATAGGCTCAGTGGGACGTGCTGTAGTGAGGACCCAGTCCACCTCAGCCAAGATAAACGCTAAGTCTATCTTTTTCTTCCACTCTCCATAATTATCTCCTTTGAGAGTGGGGATCTCTCTGATACAACTCATCAAGTTGTATCCGCCTGAAAAATAGTTCATAATAAAGTGAGAACATAACAGCAAAAATTATATGCCTTATTTCCAACGTTGGTCAAAAATACGACATACAATTAAATCAATTTTATCTATACATTAAATCTACATCACCATTGGGCAGAAATAGAAATAATGCATAAAATCATCAATTAAAAATTATAATACTGTTATTATCAACGTTGGTCAGAAAATAACAATATCATAAATCTCTGGAAATTATATCTATTTTTCCAAAATTAAATTCTCCCGTTGGTTCGAATTTAATAATGAAAATTAATCAACATTAACTTTTGCAGCGGAAACTGTAATTATTCTAAAAATAATTCATTATACAGAAGCATTATACTGTACACATTTAATCTCTGAAAAAATTAACACGTTGGTGCAAAAATTTACAGAGATTTGAATCCAATTTCATTGAAATTCATCAAAAAAATACTTCTGAAAACAATTAAAAAATCTTTTCGGGATTTACTGTTCATACGGCCAATTTGGCTTGTTCAGCCTGGCCACGGCCCACGGCGGCCTGCTCCGGCCACCGCGCGTGCGGTCCATCTTTCTCAGCCGGCCCATCCAGCCCAGCCGAGCGCGCGGCCCAGCCGAACGCGCGCGTCGCGCCTCTCCCCCGCGCCCATGCGGTCTCAGCCGTTGGATTCGCATCCAATGGCTGCAAACCCGCGCAGCCACGGCCTTTGGCGCCTCCGCGCGATCCATCAGCCGTCGGATTCGCATCCGACGGCTCTCGTTCCTCGCGGCCGAGCGTGCTCGCGCGCAACCTGGGCCTGGGCCGCGAAACCTCTCGCCCGCCTGGGCTGACTCCGCCTCCGCGCGAATCTCAGTCGCCCGATCGCATCCGACGGCTGAGCGGCGTTTTCGCCCGATCAAAACCCGCACGCGGCGGATTCCCCGTAACCCTAATTCATTTCTGCCTCCCCTCTCTCACCCTCGCACCCGAGAGCGAACGAAGCGGCGGCGACGACTTCGTCCACGCCGCCGGAGAAGGAGAAGCCGGCGCCACCGCGGGCCCTCTCGCCGGCGTGCGCGCTCCCCTGAGAGGGAGCGCGCCGCCGTCAAGCGGCTCCGTGTCGGCGCCCTTCCGAGCGCGCGCGCTCGGATCTGTCCCGCGCGTCGACGGTGGCCCGCACGTGGAGCGCCGGCGAGCCCAAGGCTCGGCCGATCTCCCGCACGCCAGCGACGACGACGTCCAGGTAAGTACTTTTCAGATCTAGGGTTTCCCCTTCTCTGTTCTTTTCTTGTTTTCTAGGGTTAGGGTTTCGTTCTCTTTTTCTTTTCCGTCTAGATCTACGCCTAGGGTAGCTCTGATACCATTGTTAGATCTGCTTTAGGATCTCCTTCCCGTGACTCGAATTGTCGCCTACAATTAAATACGTCGGCTACGACTTAATTTACGTAAATATAATAAAATACGAGGTGTCGATATGCTTGTGCTCCTAGGGTGAGGCTTCGCTCAATTTAACCTGATGGTGATAACCCCTCTCCGGCCTTGGTGCCTCCGCTGTCAGCTCCCGGCCCTACGCCTCCTCCCCTCCCCTTGGCTCGACTTTGAGCCGCTGCTCCGCCACCCCCGCGTTGCCTCACGGTCTCACCGTTGTCGGTGCCTCCCCTTGACCACCCTCTTGGTTAGCGCCATCAATTCCCCTCTACGTCGACTCCTCTGGCCCCTCGCCGACTCCAGCTCCTCGCCACCCGAGCTCTATGCACCATCACCGGTAACCCTAGGTTGGCCCTATGGTTGGCTACCAACCGCTAGCTCCTCCTCCTCTACTATTCTCTTCCCCTACCTCCTTCCCTCTATAGAGCCCTCTATAGATTTACTTAAGTTTGTAGGACCGAAATGGCGACAGAGGGGGTGAATGTCGATCACTTAAAACTCACCCTCGGTATTCACTGAAAATTTGTGCTACTGGAGACCTCACACAAACCACATAAAGAACCCCCCCAAAAATTCAGACCTCACACTACTCTTTCTAACCAAAAAGGTTTAGATAAATGAGCTCAAAATTCAGCTTAAAACAGGATGAAATGAGTGCCAAAAAGCTGAAAAAGAAAGGAGCAAAGATCAGTAATGGACAGCAGATTTGGTACCGAAAATAAGTGCAGTTTCTGTTGACCGCGAGAGGAGACTTCAGCTGGCCCAAACACACATGCTTTGCTGCCAAAACTGAGATAACAGCAGCTCAAAAAACAGCAAGGTTTGCTTGCCAAAAACTGAGATAACAGGAGCTGCCAAAGGGATCAAACTGGCTGAAAATGCTGCTGCCGTACAGCAGAAAAGTACATCAAATAGATCAACAAAAAGGCATGTTTATATGCTGCAAACAACAGCTGCTAGCTCGCTGCAAATTTCAGCAAATGAGATAAAACTGAAAATTTCAGTGAGCTGGACCAAGTATCAAATTTCTCTCAAACCCTTGAACCATTGCACATGAAAATTTGGGAATACTTTAGCAATAGTCACAGGGTCCTCCAAACCAAATTTCAAGCTTTCTTGTGAAGGGAACCTTGATATGCACTAAAATCCTAGAAACTGAGAACTTGAACAGAAGCATCTAAAAGATTCAAATTGTCATCTCTTCACTGATCCTCTGGCTATGAAACTTTGCAGACAGGGAAGCAATAACCAAAGGACATCTTAGCCCAAAAATCAAGTCACTTCTCAAAGGAAACAAGATCTGGACATAAACCCTAGAAATGACTGAAACTTCAGAGAGGAGCACACAAACTCTAATTACTCCATGATCATAAGTCCATTGCTCATGTGGTTTTGCAGGTATGTTAGCAATAGCAAATGGACTTCTCAGATCAAAAATTAGGTGAACTCCTCAAGGGAATCAAGATCTACCTTAAACCCTAGAAAAGCAGAAACGAAGAACAGAGGAGGCCAAAATTGAAAAACTGAAATCAAACTCAGATTGTTCATAGGATTAACTAGCCAAATTGCTTTTGAGCATCACCCATGTCATAGCAACCCATTTTGGCACTCTCCAGCAAACAAGAACTCAAAACCAAGAAATCTCCAAAAGAGGGCATCGAAGGAAAAATAACAGAGAGCTGAACTGAATCACCAAAAGCATCTCATATTGATATTGTGGATCAAAGAGACGTCCCCATACATGATTACAACCAGAGGAATGATTACAACTCTTAAGCCATCCACTCCCTCTCCTCAACTCAAGAATACACACCCATACATGCTTGGTAGAGGGGAGAACACAACTCCTACACAGAACACATCGAAGGGGACAAGCAGGGAGCACACCTCTGCCTCCACCAACAACTCTCAACTACTAAAGACTAAAGGAAAACCACCTCCTAAAGCCTCTTTTGACTAGAGCTAACCCTAATTCCCTCCAAGTGCTCAAGTGGGCATGCAGCCCCGCCTCTCCTTTTATAGCCCATGGCTAACGGGTCTCCGCCCCGTTACGCCGGCTAAATCCAATGGAGCCCGCTCCCGCTTGTGCATCCTTGCGAATTTCCCGATTCGCCCCTCCTGCACCTTCCGGGAAGCTTCCGCGCTCCTTGCCTCGCACGCCTCGCAACCACCTCGAGTCCACATCGTCTTCGACACCTCCCGACTGTTCTGACCTCAGCGCCACCTGCGCCTAGTCCAGTCCTCCGTGTCTCGCCACGACTCCACTCGACGTCCTGCAGCCGCACAGACAAGAAAACACGTCAAATAGCACCACTCGATATATGAAAGCGTAAATAGCATAAACACATCATACTCACGCATGACGAAGTCCAAACCCGTCAAAACATCAGTATAAACGTCCTAAGCCCAAACGACTAAGTTTGACCAAAGTCCGACCGAGCCCGATTACGTCATGCAACGTCAAGGTCCGAACCACCCAAACCAAACTCGACTGACCTAAACCCTTGTCAATTACTCGTCACTCTCATGGAGTCACGACCACATGGTCTCTCAGAGTTCATCTTTAACTTTAATTTTACTTTTGATTATATACAATTCCAGACTTTAACTTAGCGTCCGATGCCTTCAAGACTTTTAAGGTGAGTATGTACACTTTGATCTTAACCTTCTAAATGGCAAAGAACAACTCCAAAACAGGAGCCTCATGCTCTCCACATATCATTGCCTGTTTATGTTCTCGTTTTATCTTTTGATGAGATGCATGAAAAAATATAGCAATAGACCCATAGTCACTGGGATAGCGGGTCGCCCCCTCGATCCACCCCTCAAATCGGCGTGCTGAACCGTGGGTTGTTCGTGATCTGGGTCGCCGCAGGGGACTCATGAGAGGAGAGGAAGTCTGGGGGAGGATCCAACCCTAGCCAGCGCCATCGTTGTGGCCGCTACAATCGTTGCTCACCATCGCTGTAGGTGGAGATCATGTAGTGGGATGAGTAGGATGACGGATGACGGCTCCGGATAGAGCATGGGGACAGCCACACGAACAGAGAGGATAGTGGCCAGCTGACGGCGGCACATCACCCTCCGTTGCTTCATGTGTGCATGTGTGTGTGGCGGCTAGTCAGGGCGGGAGGGAACCTTAGTGGGGGAGGGGGGATTGGGTTGGCCTAGTTCTAGTGGGCTGAGTCGGCCCAGTCTCTTATCCTTCTCCCTTTCTCTCTTCTTTTTTCTTTTCCAATATACTTTGATAATTCCCTTGAAAAAATATATACACGTAGGTTATATTATGGTATTATTTGATTGTAATAATATATGAGAAAATTGATCATTTGCCACTTTGAAGAGTGGGCTTCGCAAAATTGCCACTTTCAAAATTGGCTTCGCAAAAATGTCATGCAGTACATTTACCTCTTGATTACCATGTCATTTGAGCCATTTAACTCATTTAATATTGTTTTTCCTAATTTGAGAGGCTAGAAAAGACCTTTATACCCTTGCTAAGTTTCCAAAAGTGCTAGTTCATGTAGAAATCAACCACAACCAAGCAAAGCAAATCAGAAGGAAAAAAACAAATCGAACAAAGGAAGCACATCGCTCCCTTCCATGAATCACATCGCTGATGGAAGCATGGAGACAAATCACATATCTTAAAAGCACAACATGCACGTATGTTTAAACTTAGCGACGTAATGGAACAAAGGAAGCACATCGCTAAGGGAAAACGAAAAGAAAAGCAGCACGGCACATATGCCTTGCTTGCTTCCTTGTCAGACAGTTATTTTTTGGCTCAACTCCCGCGCGGTGCAGTGCAGGACGCGGCGCGAGCGAGAGCAACAAGGCGGGCCATGGGGACGTACAGGTGCTGCCTCATCTTCAAGCGCCGCTTCCGCTGGAGCGACGCGCCGCCGCCCGACGACGTCCGCGCCCTCTTCGAACAACACACCGGCGCCGGGCCCCACATGGACGCCGACGGCCTCCGCTGCTACCTCGAACCACCGGCCACGACAGCCTCGACGCCGACCGACTCCTCGACCAGATCCGCCAGGGCCGCACCCGCATCCCGCGCGTCGAAAGCTCTTCCTGTAAACTTAGCAAGGGTAGAAAGGTCTTTTTCGGTCTCTAAAATTAGAAGAAAAAAATTATTAAATGAGTTAAATGACTCAAATGGCATGGTAATCAAGAGGTAAATGTACTATATGTCATTTTTGCGAAGTCAATTTTGAAAGTGGCAATTTTGCGAAGCCCACTCTTCAAAGTGGCAAATGATCAATTTTCTCATAATATATAGTTGTTTAATTGGGTCATCAACCCAAATTCATCGACCCGGATTAAGTGGGGTCACGATCTAGGTCCTGAAGAACACTACCCCTTCCTTCGACCCCCATTTTTGGCCACCTACGTCCCGCGTAACCAGACAAGGCAATACATTCTCTCATCAAATATTTTTGTATTGTTGGTGATACAATTGTTCTTGTTTAACTTGTAACAAGAACTATTCACAAGGCATAAATCAACCGTAGCTAAATTCTTTTCCACACTCGCCTGAAAATTTCTAATGTTTCAGTCACTTTTTTTGTCGATTAGATGCACATCCAACAGCTGACTGTTGTTTTTTAATGTTGTGTTTTAGTTCGTCTGAGCTATGTTGTCCTTAACGGGCTGCGGATCTTGAATTTTAAGACCATTAAGCAAGTTGGGCTCATGTGATGTTTTGTATGTCTTCGGGCTAAGTTGACAGCAAGCCTACGTTTTCAAAATCTCTATTAATAAGGGGTGAATGGCGTCTTGAAATTGCCTACTAGTTACTACGTAACAAGTTTTATGCTTATAACATCATTTTAGTTACTACATAATGGGGTAAATGCCAAATTTTATCGTGCCAAAAAATGCCACATTTCATCGACTCAAAAAAAATGCCGAATTCATATATATATATGAACAAAGCAAATACCATAGCAAGGTATAGCACTCCACAACTTCACATGGTAGAAAGTTCACACGTGATAGCATTTCAAACAAGCTAGCTACCTGAAGTTTAGAAACAACGATAGCTAGCAATAAAGTCTGAGATTTCTAAGTAAGCAATTTGTACTTACAAAGAATTAGGTCTTCTTGTAGAAACCCCATAGATTAACAATTACAAAAAAAAAACTGACTATGATCTTAACCAGTTGTGTACAACTTCCCTTCAGATCCTTCGTTTAAGAAAATTTAGGCTCAATGATGGCATAAAACAATCATAAACAGAAGACAGATACAAAAGTGTTATTCTAAGCTAGACAAAGGCTACATGAACCCCTACAAAAGACAAATACAAAATGGTGACTTAGGCTAGGTGAACCCCTACAAAAGACAAATACAAAAAGGTTATTCTAAGCTGTACAAAAATAAATTGTTTGACTAGGTGAACCTTACGAAAGATATATACATCAGAATTATTCTAAGCTAGACAAACATAACTTCTTAGGTTAGGTGAACCTAGCTCTGTAATTTTCTTAAAAAGAAAATATTATCATTCTAAGCTATACATAAGGCAATATGATAAAGTTACACAAACTAATACTAAAACCACATATTACCTAGCTTTGCAAATTTAACTAACTCACTGCGTAACTTTTTGTCTGGCATGAAACAAAAGAAATTTCTCCAACCAAGACAAAATTTCACCAAAGTTGGTGCACCCGAGGACCTGCATCAATAGCACTACTATCCATTTTAAAACGAACATATTAAAATGAGGCCAAAATAGAAATTGCACTGACAATATACTAAAATTGCACAGTACGTGAAACTGAAAGTTTCATTAAAACAATATGCAAGTTGGATTGTTTTCATAGGTTATCTTTATGTGATTATCCACATGTTATTTCCATGGTCAACTAACAACAAAATGCGGCAACATTGTGCAGAAAAACTAGAAAGCAACACTAGGCAGAAACCACTGAAGAAGGAACAAGAAAGGTGAGAATGCAAACTTGAAAAACAAAATAAAGAAAGATATTGAAAATCAGCCCATAGAAAATTTTAACAAACATACAGACAAAACATCATGTCATCTGCCTATTAAGGACAACATAGTTCTGCAGTTGTCTTCTACCAGTAATATCCCAGGGCCTACAAGAAAATGCAGAGATAAGTACAATACTGGATAGCACTAATGTCCACTTTAAAAGAAACATATTAAATGAGGCCAAAATGGAAATTTCACTGATAATATACTAAATAGCACCGCACATAGAACTGAAAGTTTAATTAAAACAGTAAGCAAGTTTTTGTGTGCCAAGTTTATTCGCAACAATAAGTTATCTCCGTGTGATTGTTCATATGTTATTTCCATAGTCATCTGACAACTAAGTACTACAACATTGTGCACAAAAACCAAGAAGCAACAATGGACATAAATCACTATGAAAAGAAGAAATAAGAATGGTGAGAGTGCAAACTTGAAAAGCAAAATCACGGAAAGAAACCCATACAAAATTCCAACCAACATGCAGACACAACAGAAGGTAATTTGAAAAAAAAAACATGACCCTGCAAAAGTTGCATACATACAATGAAGAAATTCCACATGTCCATACACTTTGCAAAATATATAAAATTGTGGTGCAATTTCAAAATGGACGCATCTAGCATGGTTGTGCCAACAGGTGATCTATCAAAATTTGGAAGAGAAGCTGAAAGCATGAATTTAAATTATCTACAACTCGTGTTCTAAACAATGAATTGCACAGAAATATTTTCTACTGTCTAAAACTAATGAACTAATTAAATAGGTTAAAGAGTAACCTTTGGGCAAGAATGTGCATCGCACAAATCATTGCTAGGATTGGAATAGTTTGAAGTAAAACAAAGTTCTAAAGGAGCTGAGCATCCTCCTAGACCATTAGACATACATGCAGGATACCAGAAAATAATGTATTAAGTCAAATGAAGATAATACAATAGGCAGGCAAAATAAAAAAATGCAAAGTGAGCCATAAGTTGAAGAAAGAAGAACAAATTTAGTTGGCTTTCAGATAGAGACAAAGAGAGGAATATCAAATAGAGGAGCAAGCTCTTGAACTTCGATAGTGTCTATATCATCACATTGCATTTAAGAAGGAAAGGGAGAATGAAACACTTGGCCCTTGCACAACAAATAGCCAGCTACAGCTTATGATCCAACACAAAAATCAAATCCAGTTAAATTTGTGCCAATTAAGTTTGAATGAGACCTTAATAGTTGCCAACGAAGGCAATCGTACTTGATCTAAGCATAACAGAGCTCGGAAATTACTTCCTCCCAAAACCACTCATGGCTAATTCGAGCAAAATTAGTTCCCCTAGAATCCATCCCAAAAGGGTTAGACATATATTCTAAGGACAGAAAATTCCAAACCAAAGTGAACCCTTGCAGAGAACAGAACCAAAGCCACAAAAAAACTTTTGACCTAGGTGAGCTAGTTACTATACTTCATGTGATCCATGTATCAATGAAACACACGCAAAGAATTAAACTACTGGTAAACATTAGTGCCAACTTTAAAAGGGACAAATTCAAAAAGGTCAATGGAAGTTGCACCCAAGAAGAACTAAAATTGCACACTGGATGGGACTTAAAGTTTAGTTGAAATAGAATGCAACTTTTAGTCTGACATGATTTGTTCATAGGTTACCTAAATGTCATTTTCATATATTAATTCCATGGTCAAATACTATGAATTAGGTGAAAATACGTGATCAAATTCAGAATAATCAATGATATGTAATATGAACTAGGTGATCTAGTTACTACTTCATGTGATGAAAATAACAATGAAACAGAATTAGATTTTACAACTATTAAAAATGACTAGACCAAAATTTTAAAGGGAGAACTTTAAAAATGCTTTTATGATGTTGCTGTTTTCAGTTATCTATTCGATCTAGTTGCTATATAAACTTGGTACATATTCAGAATATCGACAATAAAGCAAATCAAAAACACAGAGGATTGCAAACTCATGAATATATCTTCTCAACCTAATACTTTGGTAGCTTATCTTTTCCTACACCTCGTACTAAACAATGTTTCCTGGTACAACTCTAGCATTGCGAATAGAAATTATAAAGTCTTTAGATTGACATGTGTTAGTATTCAAGTTGATAAGGCAACGCTATATCTTTATGACTTTTCTGAACCCCGACAAAATTCAAAGAAAATGATGAATAAGTCCCTGTACTGTGGTCTTTGTGGGGCTGTGGTAGTTTTTGTTTTTTGACTGCTTTAGGATAGCATCTGCTTTTGCTTTAGGACAGCATCTGCTTTTAGGACAGCATCTGCTTTTGCTTTAGGACAGCATCTGCTTTTAGGACAGCATCTACTTTTAGGACAGCATCTGCTTTTAGGACAGCATCTGCTTTTGCTTTAGGACAGCATATTGACCGCTTTAGGACAGCATCTAGGATAGCATCTTAGCATATGCTTGGCTGGTTCTCAGCTTATAAATATGTATCTCCAACCCCTCAGGTTGGCATGGCATTGTGTGAGCAATAAACAAGAAAACTTGCCCTATCTCCTAGTGTCATCCTCTCCATGAGAGTAAGGATCTTGCTATCACCAAGAGCAAGAGTCCAGCGACTAACAAGTGGTATCAGAGCCTTAGTATCCTGTAGCCTGAGCATCTCCTGCTCATCTCCTTCTCCGGCCTCGCAGCAGCCCCGGCCGGTAGCAGCAGCAGCTCCGGCTGTTCCCGCTCACTCCTCTCCGGAGACGGACGGCAGCTCGTCAGAAGCAGCCCTCTCTCCACGCAACAGCCCCCCAGTAGCGCGCCATGTCCGCAGGGCAGTCTCAGCGCTCGGTCGCCTCGAGCATGCGGCGTCAGCAGACGACCGAGCTCGTCGCGGCAGAGCAGCGCGAGCGAGCGGCGGCAGAGACCGTTGCGGCGGCGGAAAGGGCGTCAAGGCTGGCAGCGGCGGAGCTGGCAGCAGCCAGGGCGGAGGTGGAAGCAGCGGCGGCGGCAGATGCAGTGCGTGCGGCAGCAGCAGAGGTCAAGGCTCTGCGCGGCAGCAACAGCAGCTCCGGCTCTGTTGATGGCGGCGCCGACGCGGACCCTCAGCTGCTGGAGAGGGAGGCAGCGCAAGGGCGAGCGGCGCAATGGGTAGCCGCGCACGCCCACGAGCGCGGCGGCAGCCCAGACAGGCGCGGACGCGCCGGCGGCGCTCCTGGAGGAGGCACGCACGGCGGCGGCGTACGGGTCGACGGAGAGCGCGGCCCTCACAGGCAACGTGGCTCTCTCTCCCCGGTTCGGTACCATGGTCACCACGAGTACCAGGCTGTCGTCAGGGACGTCGGCCCCGGCGGCGGGTGGCCTACCCTCACCAAGACCAACTACGTCGAGTGGGCTGCGGTCATGAGGGTGAAGCTCCAGGTGCGGCATATGTGGGATGCAGTCCGGTACGGCGACGTCGACTACGACCAGGATCGACGGGCGCTGGATGCTCTCATCGCCGCAGTCCCGCCCGAGATGCAGTTCTCGCTTACCAACAAGCGGACTGCCAAAGAGGCTTGGGACGCCATCGCTGCAGCACGCATCGGCAGCGACCGCGCCCGCAAGTCTACATTGCAGGCACTACGCACGGAGTGGGAGCACCTGGCCTTCAAGCCAGGTGAGGACGTTGATGACTTTGCTCTCCGTCTCAACACTCTGTTGCAGAAGTTGGTGCAGTTCGGTGACGACACCTACGGCGAAGAGAGAGCTGTGGAGAAGCTCTTCCGCTGCGTCCCCGAGAAGTACAAGCAGATGGCTCGCTCGATCGGGTCTCTGCTGGACCTCTCCACGATGACCATCGAGGAGGCGTTGGGTCGCCTCAAGGTCGTCGACATCGATGAGCCACAGCGCCCCTCGGGACCCGTCACCATTGGCGGGAAGCTCCTCCTCACTCGGGAGCAGTGGGAAGCCGGCCAAGGTGACAAGAAGAAGGGGGAGCCTTCTTCCACGACAGGCGGCCGCAAGAGTGGCAAGCGCGGCAAGCCGCGCAAAGGCGCCCAGGGCGGCGATGCTGGCAAGCAAAAGCCGGCACGAGACGACTCTTGCCACAACTGCGGCAAGCTTGGTCACTGGGCCAAGGAGTGTCGACAGCCACGACGCGGCCAGGCCCACGTCGCGCAAGCGGAGGAGGAGCAGCCGGTCCTGTTCATTGCTCATGCGAGCATCGAACTACCTCCAGCGGCACCGGCCGCAGTGGCTCTCCTCCACCTTGACGAGCCAAAAGCACACGCCCTCCTCGGCGACAGTTCCGGCAATGACAGGACCGACGGGTGGTGCCTCGACACCGGCGCCACCCACCACATGACCGGGCGGCGGGAGTTCTTCTCCGAGCTCAACTCAGGCGTTCGAGGCACCGTCAAGTTCGGCGATGCCCCCGCCGTGGAGATCAAGGGCGTCGGCTCTGTCGTCTTCGTCGCCAAGACTGGCGAGCACCGGCTGCTCACCGGCGTCTACTACATTCCCGATCTGCGGAACTCCATCATCAGCTTGGGACAGCTGGATGAGAACGGCTCGCGTGTCGAGATCGAGCACGGGGTGCTGCGGATTTGGGATCTTTGACGCCGCCTCCTTGCCAAGGTAACCAGAGGCGCAAATCGACTCTACACTCTTCACGTGCAGGTGGCACAACCCATCTGTCTCGCAGCTCGTCGGGACGACGAGGCGTGGCAGTGGCACGAGCGCTTTGGGCACCTTCACTTCGAGGCCCTGAAGCGGCTCAGTGCCACAGAAATGGTGCGAGGCCTGCCGTGCCTTGACCATGTGGAGCAGCTCTGCGACGTCTGCGTGTTGACGAAGCAGAGGCGACTCCCCTTTCCCCAGCAGGCGAGTTTCCGAGCCAAGGAGAGGCTCGAGCTCGTGCACGGGGACTTGTGTGGCCCGGTGACACCGGCCACACCAGGAGGACGACGCTACTTCCTGCTGCTCGTCGACGACCTCTCCCGCTACATGTGGGTGATGGTCCTCGGCAGCAAGGGAGAGGCTGCGGACGCCATCAGGCGCACGCAGGCTGTTGCGGAGGCGGAGTGCGGCCGCAAGCTGCGCGTGCTGCGCACAGACAACGGCGGCGAATTCACGGCAGCTGAATTCGCGTCGTACTGCGCTGATGAGGGCATTCAGCGCCACTACTCCGCGCCGTACAGCCCGCAGCAGAACGGCGTCGTCGAGCGGCGCAACCAGACGGTTGTGGGGATGGCTCGGGCCCTCCTCAAGCAGAGGGGGATGCCGGCTGTCTTCTGGGGAGAGGCGGTGGTGACAGCCGTCTACATCCTCAACCGCTCGCCTACCAAGGCGCTCGACGGCAGGACGCCGTACGAGGCTTGGCATGGGCGCAAGCCGGCGGTCTCCCACTTGCGGGTCTTCGGCTCCCTCGCGTTCGCCAAGGAGCTTGGCCACATCGGTAAGCTCGACGACAGGAGCACTCCGGGAGTGTTCATCGGCTACGCGGAGGGCTCGAAGGCCTACCGCATCCTCGACCCTGACACACAGCGAGTCCGCATCTCGCGTGACGTTGTGTTCGACGAAGGGCGAGGCTGGACGTGGGACAAGGCGGTGGACGACGGTTCGACTTCGACTCTCAGGGACTTTGTTATCGACTACGTCCACTTCGAGAGAGCCGGGGGAGCTAGCAGCTCGTCTTCACCGAGCTCGTCCACCTCGACACCTTGCTCGCCACCAGCTCCGGCGAGTGCTCCACCACCTTCGGCACCGGCTACGCCCCACTCTTCACCACCGGCTCACCACTCTCCTGCACCGGCGGCCACACCACCGGGATCGGCCCCAACAGCTTCGGTCCACGACGAGCAGCGCATGGTGGAGTTCGCTACTCCGCTATCTCACGACGAGGACCGCGTCGACGTCTACCACGACGACGAACCTCTGCGCTATCGTACCATGGACAACATCCTCGGCGAGTTGCCCGTCCCTGGACTGGCGCAGCGCGACTTCGAGGCGGAGCTGCACTTGGCGTGCGACGACGGCGAGCCTCGCTCCTTCGCTGAGGCGGAGGGAGACGCGGCGTGGCGTGTCGCGATGAAGCAGGAGATGGACGCCGTCGAGCGGAACCGGACGTGGGAGCTGGCGGATCTTCCTGCCGGTCACCACGCGATCACCCTTAAGTGGGTGTTCAAGCTGAAGCGGGATGAAGCCGGCGCCATCGTCAAGCACAAGGCTCGCTTGGTAGCACGAGGCTTCGTGCAGCAGGAGGGGGTCGACTTCGATGACGCCTTCGCACCCGTCGCGCGCATGGAGTCCGTTCGTCTTCTCCTCGCACTTGCAGCCCAGGAGGATTGGCGCGTCCATCACATGGACGTCAAGTCCGCCTTCCTCAACGGCGATTTAAAGGAGGAGGTCTACGTCCGTCAGCCGCCGGGATTCGTCATCCCCGGCAAGGAGGGCAAGGTTCTCCGCCTGCGCAAGGCCCTCTACGGCTTGCGGCAGGCACCACGAGCCTGGAACGCTAAGCTGGACTCCACCCTCAAGCAAATGGGGTTCCAGCAGAGCGCACACGAGGCTGCGGTCTACCGGCGGGGCAAAGGCGGCAATGCTCTGCTGGTAGGCGTCTACGTCGACGACTTGGTGATCACCGGCTCCAAGGAGGCCGAGGTCGAGGCGTTCAAGGCGGAGATGAAGACCGCCTTCCAGATGAGCGACTTGGGGCTCCTCTCCTTCTACCTGGGGATCGAGGTCCACCAGGACAGCTCCGGTATCTCCCTTCGTCAGACCGCCTACGCCAAGCGCACCGTCGAGCTGGGCGGGCTCACCGACTGCAACCCAGCCCACACTCCTATGGAGGAAAGGCTGAAGCTGAGCCGCGACAGCACGGCGGAGGAGGTGGACGCGACGCAGTACCGGCGCATCGTGGGCAGCCTTCGCTACCTCGTCCACACGCGTCCGGATTTGGCGTTCGCCGTCGGCTACGTCAGTCGGTTCATGCAGCGACCGACGACGGAGCATCAGCAGGCCGTAAAGAGGATCCTCCGCTATGTTGCGGGCACCTCCGACTACGGCTTGCACTACCCGAGGTGTCTCGGCGCGGCACACTTCATCGGGTACAGCGACAGCGACCACGCAGGCGACATTGACACCAGCAAGAGCACAAGCGGGATTCTCTTTTTCCTCGGCAAGTGCCTCGTTAGCTGGCAGTCAGTCAAGCAGCAGGTGGTGGCCCTGTCTAGCTGTGAGGCCGAGTACATAGCGGCTTCCACCGCTTCGACTCAGGCGCTCTGGCTCGCTCGACTGCTTGGTGATCTCCTCGGCAGGGACACTGAAGCAGTGGAGCTCAGGGTGGACAGCAAGTCCGCTCTAGCCCTGGCAAAGAACCCCGTTTTTCATGAACGGAGCAAGCACATCCGGGTGAAGTACCATTTCATCCGAGGCTGCTTGGATGAAGGAAGCATCAAGGCAAGCTACATCAACACCACGGATCAGCTTGCGGATCTGCTCACCAAGCCTCTTGGAAGGATCAAGTTCCTTGAGCTCTGCTCCAAGATCAGGATGGTTCGATCCTCCCACAAGACAACGCACAAGACTTAGGGGGAGAATGATGAATAAGTCCCTGTACTGTGGTCTTTGTGGGGCTGTGGTAGTTTTTGTTTTTTGACTGCTTTAGGATAGCATCTGCTTTTGCTTTAGGACAGCATCTGCTTTTAGGACAGCATCTGCTTTTGCTTTAGGACAGCATCTGCTTTTAGGACAGCATCTACTTTTAGGACAGCATCTGCTTTTAGGACAGCATCTGCTTTTGCTTTAGGACAGCATATTGACCGCTTTAGGACAGCATCTAGGATAGCATCTTAGCATATGCTTGGCTGGTTCTCAGCTTATAAATATGTATCTCCAACCCCTCAGGTTGGCATGGCATTGTGTGAGCAATAAACAAGAAAACTTGCCCTATCTCCTAGTGTCATCCTCTCCATGAGAGTAAGGATCTTGCTATCACCAAGAGCAAGAGTCCAGCGACTAACAGAAAACACTTAGTCTTGAACCTAGAAAAGTTACAAACACAAAAACCAAAATCTAAGTAGGACAAATCTATTCTCTTGGTGAACCCCTACAAATTACAAAGTCAAAAAAAAGACACAGATGAATTACAGAGCCATATATAGCAACACAAAAAGAGTCTTGAACCTATTAAAATTACACATGTTTAATTTGGTGAAGATATGTACTACCTTAGAGCTATAACAGTAAGCTATATACTACCTCTCATTATATCTAAACTACAAATTTTAAATTACATTTGCAATCCATACTTAGCTTTATAAAATGATTTTGAAAAATACAGAAACAAAAAAATTCTGATCTAGACAAAATTATCAAAACTTGGTGAACCCAGACAAAGGACAAAGATAAAATTAAGACTCTAAGCTAGACAAAATCTTTACTCTTGGTAAACCCTTACAAATTACAGAGTTAAAAGACAAAGACAAATACATGATTATGCTGACATCCATAATAAATATTATCTTTTACAAGCTTTCAAATTATCAATTTTGGGATAACTGCATTCAACATGGAGGTAAAAAAAATACTGGTGTTGTGTATTACTTGAAAAAGAGGCATTGGAAATATTTGACAACTTCAATACAAAATTTTACCTGAACTAAGTTTGTGCTACTGACATTGAAGAAGAAACAACAATATCCCAAGGTTAATAACTTTAGTAGAAATAGATTTGACAGAATAAAAACAACAATTAAAATCGATATAAATGTCAATAAGGATGAGATCATTACTTCACAAAATAAAATCTCAACACACAATGTTGCCATCTATGAAGTATTGTGAGGGCATGATGACATCCATATTTATTCTAAAGCAAAATCAAAACCTGAAGAAACAAATTTTATAAAATGAAGGACAAAAAGTTTCTGACCTAGGTAAACTCTAGCATAAAACAAAGATCATAAACTGAAAAATCAAAAAAAATTCTAAAAAGGACAGAAAGGTCCCAACTCCCAACCTAAGTGAACTCTAACATAAAACAAAATCAAATTCTAAATAAACAAAATTACTTTTGAGAAACACGTAAAGCTGCATACCTATGTAAACTCTGGCATAAAACGGTAAGGCCTGCTATAAACTGAAAAGCTAAGTTAGAAATGGATACCAACAGTGACTATTAGTCTATTATTACAATTAACATACTAAAAACTGGCAAAATACAAATTATATCAACAATGTACTAAAATTGCATATTACATAATACTGAAAGTTTATTTATAGTTGTAAGCAACTTATACACTAACATGATTTATTTAGATGTAATTTATATATGATTTCTATTTTTTAGTTGTATGGTCAACATACAAATAAAACGTGCAAACCTAAAGAAAGTTAGAAAAATACAAGTGACATAGGTGAACTAGTTAGTACAAAAGGAGATCCAAAATATAATATAAACATACCAAGAGAATTAAACTACTGGATAGCAGTAGAGTGATAAATGGACAACTGCAGTTACAATGAACTAAAATTGCAAAATGCATGGCACTGCAAGTTTAGTAAAAATGGTATGCAACTCTTATTCTTCCTAACAAAACTAGATCGACAATCTACTCAAATATAATGAAGTGTTTTCACCAAATATATATGCAATTGCAAATGCATTCTAGTAGAATCAAAGCCTAAGAAAACTTGCACTTGCTACTAGAAAATTGCACAGAAGTTTGTGCCGCAAAAAACAAATAAATGGCTTATAGTTTTTCTTTAAGCAGCATCTAGCATGACTTGAAGAACGAACATATGACATGAATGTGAGTACAATTTATAAGAACACCATATCATACTACCTAATTATTGAAACTATAAAAGTACATATCTAACAAGAACAAATGACAAAGAGGAGGTCTAGTTAGAACTGAACAGTACCAACTTCTATACTACTTAGTGACTTAAAATATAAATAGGACACCTAATCATAGGTGAATATACAAAGTACAAATTGACCTACTAACTTGAATTATTGTATTGCTACCTATAAGACCCTAATTCCACATAAAATCTTCACTTGATTTCCATCACCTCATACATAAACTTGTCCAACCACCCTCAGAACAAAGCTCAAAGCACCTCATGCTTAGCTAACCAATAGCCATTGATCAGTAAGGAAGCACGACCATGGCACGCTGCTTCTCCTTCCCCTCCTCGCTGTCAACATCTTCTTCTGGGTTAGAATGGCAGCCACAATAGAACATGTGAATACTAATCACATAACTAAGAAACTATCACATAGATGTACACCCACCTATCACCAGCATCCAAAAATGGTTTATGGATTAAAGGGTTTACAAAAGATACAAGTGTCAGCATTGTTGTTTCCAAGCATGGAGTGATCATTCTGGATTATGATGCTTTTGTCAATTTTGATGTGAGCGATTTGGACCACTGTGAACGTGATCCTACCTGTTCTTTGCTCTCTTCATCTTAGCTTTGAACCTCAGTTTTAAGATCAAAGTCTCCACCGGTTTACAAAGTTGCCCACTGCCATAACCACTAGCAAGATCCCACAAACTACAACATGGCAAAGTGGAAAACGACGGTGTTGTAAAATCCAGTGTAGGACAAATGGCATCTCAATTAAGGATGATATCATCCATTTTAGACAGTTTGACCTATAGCTTCATCACCACCTTAATTTGTTTAATCTTTTCTTTTTAAAAATCTCTGGGAAAGGCATTTTGTGTAAGGACTGAATAAAAAGTCAAACAACAATAAATTTGATCTAGAACAAATGCTTAATATAATCCTTATGAAGACCTAATAGTCAACTACCAATCGTGAAAACAATTGACTTAATTCTTGCTTGCCATCCAGAGACGAGCCCGTGCAAAGCCGTCTGAAGAAGCAATACTCCAACATATGCTTCAAAACCCTGAAAACATGGAGTATCCAAGATGAGGTGAATTAGTGCAACATAGAAAGGATTTAGTGGCCAACTAGCTGTCTTTGTGCTAGTACCCTCAAAATTAAACCAAGTGAGTGAGGCAACAGATCAAATCACGCCACATTCATACGAATTTCACAAACCATAATCACATCTAACTATGGAACAGTGGGGTCTCACGGCATGGGTACAAAATTTACAAAGGGGAATGTTACAAACCCTAGATACAAGAAATTTGAAACTATAAACCACATTTAAATCACAAATCAAATTGAAATAACCAGACAAAATTGGATGCCCAAGAAATTGAAATTACGTAGCAAACATAGATGGTGCCTCTCAAAAACTTGCCTCCCAGCGAGTTTTGCACACCAAAAATCGATGTTCGCCGAGCAAGTACAAAGCAAACCTAAAATTGATGGTACCGGACGAAACAAACCAGAGAAAACAAAGGCGGTGGAATTGGGGACAAATCGGCACGGATTCCTCGATGATCTCATGGAATCGACACCGAATTCGAACGGATTCGAGCGTGCCAATGTAGAAGGGAAAGGTAGGAGCTTTGGGGGAAAGGAAAAGAGGAGACAGTGAGAGTGAGAGAGAGATGAGTTGGCTGCTGTCGAAGAGCCAAACAGGGGAGGTAGTGGATGCACAAGAAGTCAAGAACCCAATAGTAGAACGGGCCCGTTAATCATACACAGGTATAGCACGCATCTCAGAAAGATCAAACGGCCATAGAATTGACTGAAATTTTAAAAATTTTCAGGCGACTGTGATTTAGCAAAACTGATACCTTAATAGCTGCTATGAGTCTCTCGGCATGTTCACATTACCAGGAACAAAGCAAGGCTATACAAATAGAGGCTCTTCGTGTTTTCAAGTTATAATATGAAGTCCCTATATTTCAGCGCATACTGATCATTTTCGTTAGTTTAGAAAAAAAAAGTAAGCATATTTTCGTATGTGCATTCAGTTGTTTACTGCCAATAAGAACAAGCCGCCTGAGTTTGTTCGTACACCGGTGACAAACAAAAACAGAATCCTTAGGTTCCTGGCAGTAGGGGTGAAAACGGGTCGGGTTAGTCCCGACCGATCCGGCACCGAATTCGATTGGTACTGAATTCGACTAGTACCGAATCCAAAGAAAAAATATGGGTTAGGATATGGTAACAGCAATATCCGTCTGAATCCGATACATCTTCAAGTTTGATTTCAGGTTAGTGCTACTATTTGACGTTTCATTTTCTTTTGCAATGGTAAAATAAAATCTTCTACATCAGCTATTAAATAGTAACATCAAGTCAGTGCGTCCTACTCCATTTACTGCACTGTATGCATTCCTTACAAACAAGTAGGGGTGCAAACGAAATGGGTTAATCCCGACCGATCCGGCACCGAATCCGATTGGTACCGAATCCGGAGAAAAAATATGGGTTAGGATATGGTAACAGCAATATCCGTCCGAATCCGACCCGTTTTCACCCCTACCTGGCAGACATTGTTGGATTAATTGGGCTTGGTTCATTTTAATTTAGCAATTAATCAAATGAATTTCCTAGGCCCATATGGAAAAACTGTTTAGTCCCATATGAAGAGTTGAATGGGAGTTACACCACTTTAAAAGGTGGAACGTGGCAACCCCCTTGTGGAATTGGAGAGAGCCAATACACGCGCGCGCGCTCGCTCGCTCGCTCGCCACGCCACTGACTCGCAGTAAATAGTATTAACGAATGGCTGCCAGTAACGGTGCAGTTACTAGTGAATTATGGCTGCGGTTACTTTCGAGTAATGGCCGCGGTTACTCTGGCTCTTCGTTTTTGCTGTTACAAAAGTACAGAGCATAAAAAGGCTCTCCACTCCATACAGAAAAATATTGCGCGCAAAAGGTTCTGGGCGAGTAGGCCTCCGAAACTCCGCCCGTTTGCGTACCTGCACGGGTAGATGGGCGATTAAGTTTTTGGAGAGCGCATTGGCGCGACTGCTCAATCTGCGACGTACGTCATCTACTTCCTGGTGGTGAACTGTTCGCGAGACTGCACGGCGAACATCTTCCTGCATCACGCCTCGATCGACTACATCGAATAGGCCATCATGTCGGCTGATGGTAACGGCGCCTCCGGTGTCTCCGACACTGGCCCCGCCCGAGGGTATAACATGAAAACTTCTCTGGTGTATTTGTTTCTGTGCGCTATGAATATGTTAATAGGTGCTGCTGTTAGGGCATGTACAACGCGTCGACACGAGCCGTCTGTATATCACACTTTTTGCAAAAAAACCCTTCGCGAGCTGGGAGCAGGGCGAGGTCGTCGTCTCGCGAGGCGACGATGACGGCTCGTGCTCCCAGGCTCCAAGCGACGAGGAGGGCGCGCTGTACAGGGTCGTCGCTTCCAAGCGACGAGGCGCGGATCCGGCTGCGGCGCGCGGGAGAATCCGAGCTACGCGCCAAAATCCCCACCCATCGTTGGTCGCGGCGGCAACGGCGAGACGGCAATCCCCATCTCCTTCGGTCGCGGCAACGGTGCTGCGGCAGCACCCGTCTCGCTTGGTCGTGGCCACGGCGCGGCGACAGCACTCATCCCCGTTGGTCACCGTCCACCTGAAATCCTGCTTCTCCTCCCTCCTGACGATAAGGCGACCGCCCACCTGAAATCTTACTTCTCCTCTTCCCCCAAATCTCAGGTGCCAGCCGATTGCGCTGCAAAGCGCGCCGTGGTGGGTTCTTGGGGTTGCGGCGGCCGGAATCGCTCTCGGTAAGTAGGATTCTGGCCTCGATCCTCTTCGTCCAAATTTCTGCTTTGTTTGAACCCTAATCTTAGCTGCATTCACCGGATTGGGGATCAGATGAGCCTGGTGTGCAATCCTGCGTAGTGTCCCCGCTCCGCTGCTGGTTGATGGCAAAACGGGGAGCCTGTTTTGCTCTTGTGCTTGTGGTACGAGGTATTCGTTGATAAATTTCTCTTCTGGCAAGATTAATACGCGTAGGTAGGTATAGATAGATGGCACGCATGTATGGATTTCTTGTTCCATTTCTTGGTGAGCCTATCTCACCTCTGTTTATTATTCTTTTGTCCCAATTTCTTGTAGATATGAGCAGCCTCCAACCCCATTGGTGAAGCGTTTTGGTACCCTCAGGAAAAGAGCACCAACAATTGTCCTGCCACTTTAGCTTGTTGAGATGGCGACACAACTTCCGTGCTCCACGCAGCTCGCTCCGCCGTCCCCTGGATGGGGAAATGAAGCAGGGAGCTGGAGGGCTACATCTGGGAGGATATTGGTCAGAAACACTCCATTTTTGGGTCACTCTCACTTTCAGGTGCTGTGCAAGCCCCCATAATGCTAGCTCGTTTCAGAAGAAAGACTCGTTAATGTTGATTTTGCTGATGTGCGATCAATCTTGCAAAATGCAGGGTCATCTTTGATGGGTATAGGGACTGCTAAAGGTATTAAATTTGGAATAAGTTTATATAATGTATTACTTGACATTTATATGACTACTACACGGTATCCAACTCCATTCTTTCTGTAAGTTGAATTCTTCTTGTTTGCGCCCTGTTTCTTCGGAAAATTTCATTACAGACTAAGCTAGGAGCAAACACTGTTAGAGGAGAGAAGTGATTGCTTGTTATCAATGTGATGTTGATAGTGTGCTACTGCTAACTGCTAACACAGGAATGGTTGCGATGTGTGCTATTATAACTTTAATATGTGGTTGCTGTGTAGCTTCGGAATTGTTATTTTCCTTCTTGTGGCATCAAGTAAATAGCATTAAGTATTTTCTCCCACTAACATTCTGTTACTGTTGATTAACAAAGAAAATTAATTGCATGCCATACTTGTCCCCTTCTTGTCAGTTATTAATAATAAAATTGTATGCTAAAATTAATGATCTAACATATTTGATATTTGTACGAGAACCAATCAATTGATGATATATGCCAGGTAGAAAGTCATGAGCTGAGTTCAGTTTGCTTGGCACTACTCTGCAGTTCCAATCTTCTTGAGCATTTTGTCAATAAGGGTGTCAACTAGGCTGACAAAGAAGCAGCGGTGGGGCGGGGGGGCCCGAGCCCCCCCTACCGCTACCGGACCCTTGGAGCCCCCCCCCCCTAAATTTTTAGCCATGGATGTATAATGTAGAAGGGGCTGAGGTCGAGCTGAAGGTACTTCAGCCCCTCCAAAAAATTTTCCTGGATCCGCCACTGCAAAGAAGGATGCAACACTGGTAACTCGGGATAAGTCACTCAAACCAGTTATGTTTGTATTAGTTGTACTATGTGATCTGTGCATTTTTTTTCTAACTCAGTGGCCTAATTCTTGTGCATTTTTTTCTGACTCTGTGGCCTAATTCTTGCAAATTTAGAAGACCAGGATAAGATTTCAGGTTGTATCCTTTCAATCTGTTACCATTTCCCCTATTCATAGAAAATAATATGTACATGTTCTGTGCTGCTTAGTGGTTGTCTTTGCACTTGATATCATCTTTGCCAACTAAGTTATGGCTATATATGGAACTCCTTAGCTATAATCAAATATTGTCGACAAGAGCGACAAGAAGATAGAGAAGTTTGAGCAAAGAGATGCATAGTGTAGAGCTCTCTTTGGTTAGGCAAACATTTGGTGTTATGTCAATTGAGCAGTATGTAAGTATGTTTTTTGTTTGGAGATGTAGGCTGCAACTTATGAACAACACCTTGTACGGCCGTGTGACAATATTATAGTAGTTGAATGGTGGCTATCCATGCTTATATTATGACAATGCAAGTTCAAAATTGTATGGATTGATGAATGCCAATTGAGGGAACCCGTGCTTATGGTCATGTTTGTGTGTATGAATTTTAAAATAAAAAAATTTTTGATTTGAATTCAGATATAAATATATTAATATATCATTTATATTTATGGTGCTAAAAATATTGTAATTATGTTCATCTTATTTATGCTTGATCTGTTTTGTATCAACAAGCAACACAATGGTATACAGAAATCATATTCATGCTTGATCATAGCTACATGCAAGCATTAAATAATCTGCAGACAGTCAAACAGACAGACCATTGTACAAGCTGTCTGTTCAGTCGTCTCTGTGTGAGGTGGACAAAACTTGCAGACAGCTTGCTGTCTGTGGGTTGTACGTGCCCTTAGCTTGTTCGTTAGCGAATATAAATACATCATTGTTGAATCACTTATGCTTTTGTATGTCATATTTTATATGCTGAATTTCTGGATTAAAATATGCCGAAAATTGACTAGATTTTCAACAGACATCACCCTAGACAAAGGTAAATTTGTGCCTTGGTTTGTCCTCACGATAAACCAAAATCGATTATCTAAGAGAATTTCTCGCTTTTATGCTGTCACCAAAGTCTCAGCCATGCAATCACAGAATTGGAGGATAATGAGATAATCTCTTGTTGTTACTTCATAAACCAACTGTCAAGCTGTTTCTTTAGGACACTCGTTTTGGGCTGCGTAGAGCTGGATGACGCGCAACATGCGTTTTCAATTTGTCCCCAATTTAATTTCTAAGCCGGCCGTTTGCTCCAGAGCCTGTGCGCTTTTCTAACTGTTCGGTTGCGCGACTGAACAAACACTGATTTGGGCCAGTGTGGGAGCGGCCACGGCCGATGCCGTCTTGCCGTGCAGCCGGCGGCCGCCCAAACCGACGCCTCGGCGCGTGGTGCCTGCGCCGACAGCCGCACGCCGCGGCTAGGCCACACCCGCAAGCAGTTGAGGGTTGAGCTTATGGCATCGTCACGCTGCTCCAATTCGGAGCACAACACGAAGACATCGCAATTTGGAGAAACGATGGATGGAAGAAGTAGGCGCTTGTTCCAAATTAGCAAAGCACAACGACTTTATACACATCACACTGACTTTCGACAAGGGGGAGGAGAAATACACAAGAAGTCCTCCAAATTAACTTCCTTTTCGCAATAGAAAAGAGAGAGAAAAGGAAGAAGGATTAAGCAGAGAAGAAGCCGTCAAAGGCTGCCAAGCCGAGCCCCGTCTTGGGCTCCATCTCTGCCTTGAGCAGCGCGACCTTCACCTTCACCCCGGACGCGGCGGCGGAGGCGGACTCGACCCAGGAGCTGCACACCTTCATCACGGCCCCAAAGTTCCTCCTGCTCTTGGACACCTCGTCGTCGCCACTGCCAGGCGCTCCCCTCTTCGTCCGCTTCTCGAACTCCTCGACCACCAGCAGCGCTATGTCCGCCATGGAAGCAGCAGGGAGACCTCAAAAACACTCGTACCTCACCGGAAATTAATCTTTGTGACCTGCTCTGATCTGGATGCTGTAAATGGCTTCTGCTCGAAAGAGGTATTTATGGCTGGGTCGGTGGTGTTTGCTTGCTGAGCTTGGTTCGGATAAGTCTCACAATTATTTTTCTTTTTCTTTCGCCTTCCCTCGAGTGAGTCTTATCTTCTGTTAGTGCTCTCGTGTAATGTAGCTATTTTTTTAATTTATACGTTGAACGGTGGTGATCGGTTGGATTGTGGCTTATTTCACTATAGCTGGTTGAAATTGCATTGTAGCTGAAGGTGCCTTATTTCGTATAATTAAATTTAAAAAATTTTAAAAATAGAAAAATGGGTTAGCTCATCACGTTTAATGTAAACGAATACATGAAAAAAACCGGTAAAAAAACTCAAAAAATCCAAAAAAAATCAGAAAAAGACAAAATTTAGGAATAGTGACAAATAAGCTAGAAGCCGAAGCCGAAACGATCGGGGATCTACCGAGCTAAAGGAACTTAGCAAGTATATATGGTCCCGCTCATTTTAGTTTAAGCTTCTGGTTTCTAGTTTATTTTTTACTATTACTAGATTTTGTCTTTTTCTGGCTTTTTAGCTTTTTGGAGCTTTTTTACCGGTTCTTTTTTGTATTCATTTGCATTGTCTATGATGGGCTAATCTATATTTTTTATTTTTAAATTTAGTTACGCCAAATAAGTTATCATCAGTTACAATATAATTTCAGCCAACTACAGTATAATTTCAGTCGTAAGTCAGCTTATTTCAGTCCAACCAAACGGTACCATAATAGCTCGGCAGCAGGTGCTCATCGAGCACCCTCTCTGTGGCAGCGCATCACATCATATGATTAGCATTAATTAAATATAATTAGTACTAATAAACATAATTAGTACTAATAAACCACACATACTAAATGCAAGCAGTGGGCTAGCAACTTGCCGAGCTCCCGTAGCTGGGTAGATATTTGTCGAGCTTTCATAGCTAGATAGATTCGTGCCGAGCTTAGTAGATCCAAAGAGTAAGTAAGATTTATAAAAATAGTTGTTTACGATTAAATTTAAAATAACGGTCGTTTTCGCGACGCGGACGGACACGCTCCTGTTTGTTCCTGTGGTGTCGTTTTTATTAATTCAGTTGGTCGGTGCGGCCGTGACGCCCCAGGAATATGAATATGCTGCTGCGTGTTACACGTTCTGTAGCAGTTATTTACCAGTAACAAGCTAAGCAGAACATATCACTATTAGCTACGGTCATGAAAATCAAGTTAGAACGGATCACTATTTTCACACCTTTGGCTTTGTGGCAACGTCTGTGTCTTGGGATGTGACGGTGAACAGTCACATGTTACATGTCTCCGTGTGGCACCTAGCCCCGTTAGTGCGGCACATGCGTGTGCGTTTGTGTGGTGCAGACGAGGTCTCCCCTGTATTCTTTTTCAGCATGTAGTTTGTGACTCTGAGCAGGTAGGTTTGCTTGATGGTTCGTAATTCACTGCTTCTGGATGGGTTCCTAGCACAGTATTTGGCTTCCGCTCATTTCAACCTGAGTTTCTGATTTCTGACTTATTTTTACTATTTCTAAATTTTATTTTTTTAAATTTTTAGTTTTTTGACCTTTTTGTTAGTTCTATTTTTCGTATTCGTTTGCATTGTCCGTAATGAGTTAACCTGTTTTTTCATTTTTATTTTTTTAAATTTAGTTATGCCAAATAAAACACTATCAGTTATAGTGTAATTTTAATCAGCTACAATACAATTTCAATCATAAACCAGCTTATTCCAGTCCAATCGAGCGGCACCTTAATTTATGGTTTGCTGCCCGTTGGGGCACGCTGCACGCACGATCATACACACTGGCAGGCCTTGCACATTTTTGTTGAGGACTTGATCGAGCTTTTCTTTGATAAACACGGGTTAGATAGATGTATCAAGATCCTAGTTGAGTCACGCATGGTCCTTTTATTTTCTAGGACAACTGGAGCAGCAAGTAAAGGGGCTGTTTTTTTTTTTGTTGTGGTTTTTGATTTTTGACTACGGTTTGTGACTTTTGGACTGTTTGTATGAGAGATTACAGAGTAACAGAAATTCACATGCGGTTTTTACCGATATAAATGAAATCAGTGAAGTATGTACTATAATTAACTAGTAGACCCTATCTTAAAAAATACTCTATTTAAAAGTTAGTTACTATAGAAAAATTAAAAATTAGCTTTTAGGAGCTGAAAAGAGTAGTGCCAAATTCGCGTCTTTTCCGCGTGGAAAGTTTAGTTGGATCCCATGCCAAGTTACACGACAGACAAGGCAAAACGAATCTAGCTAGATTATTACGCCACAAATCCGTCTTTACTTGTATTACACACCGGCCGGCACTAAGGACGATTTCTCGAGCTAATCGTATTCAGAAACAGCGAAATTACGAGATGAATTGCAGAATAAGGGCATCTCCAATGGTAATAGTTAGTACTAGCTATATAGTCAGCTGACGTGGAGGTGAGAGATAAAAGCAAAGACTATTTTATACTGTTGGACCCACATGCTCCTCTCTCATGTTCTTGGACTACGTGAAATAGATCAGCTATTTGCTCGTCGCTAGTGACTACTCTCTCTCCTACTTTTTCCTTGCCACATCAGATCTAGCTAGCTAAATAGCCAGCTGTTGGAGACACCCTAAGTGGATGACGATATACAATGCTCCTTTTTTATTTTTTGAGGGGAGATATACAGTGCCTTGTGAGTGAGCAACGTTGCTGTCTCCTGCCATAAAGGTACTCACTTTTCTTTAATGATTTCGGACGGAGGAAAAGGATGGTGATAAAAGACGAATACAGGGTACTGAAGAAAACCAGAAACCCATGTGAGTTGTGCTGCTTCGTGTCGCCCTCCGTCCTCGGTATTAGCCTATTAGGCCGAAGCCTTGAACGTTGTTCCTTAAACAAACCACAGCTTCACACAGTAGCGAAGTCAGCAAGCGAAATCAGGATAAAAATAAACAAAACACAGATTCACACAGTAGTGAAGTCAGGGTAAAAATAGATAATAGGCTTAAAGACTAAGTTAAGGTGGTGATCATTTGGGCTTTTTTTGGTGGCTTATAGCTGAAAACACTGTAGCTAACAGATGCTTATTTAGCATAATTAAATTAAAAAAAATTAAAAAATATGTTAGCCCATTACGTATAATACAAACACATACGGGAAAAAAGAACCGGCAAAAAAGCTCAACAAAAAGCCAAAAGTTCAGAAAAAGACCAACTTTATGAATAGTGCAAAATAAGCCGGAAGCCAGAAGCTGAAGCCCAACCGATCGGGGTCTAATAAATTGAGATAAACATATTAATCACAGTTTGGTATGATTCAAATTCATATATAAATAAAAGAGAAGCAAAATAAGAAAGCAAAATACAATGAAGGAACCTCGCTAATGAAAAGACATCCAAAACATAAAATATGCATCAAGTGAGTAGCGATCTGTATATCAAAATTAGTGATACAATAATAAATTGTAAACGATTATGAACATCTAAAATAAACGAAGCATACCTCTAAAGCGTTAGCTTGAATCATAAGGCAAATTTATTCCGCGAGATTTCATGCCTTAGAAGCACCTTAGAGTCTAATATACAAGCTTGATTTCTTATATCACTGACAGATATCAAGCTAAAAAGCTTCTGATCAAGATTCCAATCTCTTATAGCTTCCCCTGTTAGATTTAATTTGAGCTTGGTCCATTTTTAATTCAACAATTAAATCAAATAAATTCTAAGGCTCATATTAAATGCTAAGTGCATGGATTGATGAAGGCATTAAGTAAACAGTTACCGGAATTGATTCCGTCGGTTTCAAGTAGTAATTGTGCGAGAGTTACTGTCCGTTACTTGCGATTACTCCCTGTCCCGGTAACGCTTCCTGTCTCTTCATCTCCTCTGGCACGTGTATAAGCTTGGGCGTCCGACAGTAGCCTCGAGCGAGACACAGAAACCACACCTTCTCCTCTCTGTTGAGCTGCTCTTCCGAGTTTTTCCCCGTCCCAGCTCCTGCGTGCACAGGCGTTTGGGAGAGCAGGCCTCCGAAACCACGTCCAGCTGTGACATCTGCACGGATAGGCGGGCGATCGGGTTTTTGGGGAGTGCTCAGCACGACTGCTCGCTTCTATACACGACGTGATCGGCTAATTCCCGGTGGCATTCCATTACACGGCAAGTACAACTACTTCCAAAAGGCCGTTCAAGGGACTGCACTGCGTACCTCGTCCTGCACCAACTGAGATCGACTACATCGAATAGCTGCTCATGTCAACTGAGCAGAACGGCGCATCCGGTGCCTCTGGCACTGGCCCCGCCTCTGGGTATAACATTTTGTTCCTGATCTTTACAGTATTGTTCATAGAGTTAGTTACACTGTTTAGTGTTCTAAAAATGAATAGTACTAGCACAACCCTTGTCATGATTTTAATTGGTAATTTCTGGATTAAATTATGTCGTAATTTGCCTAAATTTCTAACAATCCAAAAACCTGATATTAGGCACTTTTCGGTTAGTGGTTTTGCTGCTGCTCTTAAGCCGAATACATTTGATGGTTCAAATTACAAGCGGTGGCGTGCTAAGATGGTCCTGTGGTTGACGGCTATGAGCGTTTACCACGTCGTGCAGGGGCTTCCTGAACAATTTACTCCAGAGGAGGAGAAAATGTTCAAGGTTGCTGATAACCTGTTTCGAGGCGCCGTGGTTAGCGTTCTCGCTGAAAACATAGTGGACGTCTACATGTTACTGCCGCCTGGCAAAGAGATGTGGGAAGCACTTGAGAAAAAGTTCGGTATTTCCGATGCTGGTAGTGAGCTGTACGTCATGGAGCAGCTGTATGACTACAAGATGGTTGATAACCGGTCTGTAGTGGAACAGGCTCATGAGATACAAGCACTGGCAAAGGAACTCGAGCATTTTCCATGCGTGCTGCCCGACAAGTTTGTGGCTGGCGGTATTATCGCCAAGTTACCACCTTCTTGGAGGGATTTTGCCACTTCTCTAAAACACAAGAGACAAGAGTTCAGCGTCGCTGACCTCATTGGGTCTCTTGATGTTGAGGAGAAGGCAAGGGCAAAAGACACTCGGGGGAAAGGAGTTGAGTCTTCTAGTGCCAATTTGGTGCAGAAGAAAAACTTCAATGCTTCTCGCAACAACAAGAAGAAGAACAAGCAAGACAACAAACCAAAGACTAAGCAAACAACCACGTTTAAGAAGAAGAAGAACAAAGGGAACTGCTTTGTTTGCGGGAGCGAGGATCACTGGGCAAGTGAGTGCCCAGACCGCAAATTTAAGCAGGACAAGAAGTCTGCAAACATGATTGTTAGCGAGACTGATGCAGGAACATCGGGGTATGGTAATTCTTTACCTACTGTTCTTTCAGTCTGTCATTCGCCTGAGTGGTGGATGGATACTGGAGCTAATATTCATGTGTGTGCTGATATTTCTTTGTTTTCTTCTTACCAGGTTGGCGGGACTGGAACCTTGCTGATGGGGAATGGATCGCATGCGCGTGTTCTTGGTGCTGGTACGGTCATTCTGAAGCTCACTTCGGGAAAGACCGTGCAATTGAAGAACGTGCAGCATGTCCCCTCTATCAAAAAGAATCTAGTTAGCGGCTCTCTACTATGTAGAGATGGTTTTAAATTAGTCTTTGAATCGAATAAATGTGTACTTTCTAAGTATGAGACATTTGTTGGAAAAGGTTATGATTGCGGAGGCTTGTTCCGCTTATCTTTGTCTGATGTGTGTAATAATGTTGCAAACAATGTTACTAATTCGAATGAATCGAATATTTGGCATTCACGGCTTTGTCATGTTAATTTTGGCTGTTTGACGCGGCTAGCAAATCTGAATTTAATCCCGAAATTTACTTTAGTCAAAGATTCTAAGTGTCATGTGTGTGTGCAATCTAAGCAACCTCGCAAGCCTCACAAGGCAGCAGAGGCGAGGAACTTGGCACCATTAGAACTAGTTCATTCTGATTTGTGTGAGATGAACGGCGAGTTGACTAAAGGTGGAAAAAGATATTTCATGACACTTATATATGATTGTACTAGATTTTGCTACGTGTACTTGCTAAAAATCAAAAGATGAAGCGTTAAATTATTTTAAGATCTATAAAGCTGAAGTAGAAAATCAACTTGAGAGGAAAATTAAACGGTTAAGATCTGATCGCGGTGGAGAGTATTTTTCAAATGAATTTTCTGAATTCTGCATGGAACATGGAATTATTCATGAAAGGACACTGCCATACTCACCACAATCAAATGGGATTGCCGAAAGAAAGAATCGCACTCTAACTGAGTTGGTTAATGCCATGTTAGAGACAGCGGGACCATCTAAGGAATGGTGGGGTGAGGCTATATTGACTGCTTGTCATGCCCTGAATAGAGTTCCTACAAAGAATAAAGAAATTACACCATTCGAGGAATGGGAAAAGAAAAGATTGAATCTCTCCTACTTGCGCACTTGGGGTTGCTTGGCCAAGGTGAATGTGCCAATCAACAAAAAGCACAAACTTGGACCTAAAACTGTTGATTGTGTTTTCCTTGGTTATGCTATACACAGCGTGGGATATAGGTTTTTAATAATAAACTCTGAAGTACCTGACATGCATGTTGGTACTATTATGGAGTCCAGAGATGCTACATTTTTTGAGAATGAATTTCCTATGAAAGAATCACCTAGCACGTCTAGTCATGAACATATAATACCCCATGAGCAACATATTTCGATAGAACACTTTGAGGAAACCCGTGTGCAAAATCCTGAGGAGGATGACACTGTAGTCGCTCGAAAGAGTAAGAGACAAAGGACTGCAAAGTCTTTTGGTGATGACTACATTGTGTACCTTGTGGATGACACTCCAAGAACCATTGAAGAGGCATATTCTTCTCCTGATGCTGACTTTTGGAAGGAAGCAGTACGGAGTGAGATGGATTCTATTATGTCTAATGGAACTTGGGAAGTCATTGGTCGTCCTTACGGGTGCAAACCTGTAGGTTGCAAATGGGTGTTCAAGAAAAAGCTTAGGCCTGATGGTACTATTGAAAAGTACAAGGCAAGGCTTGTGGCCAAGGGTTACACCCAGAAAGAAGGCGAAGATTTCTTTGATACTTATTCACCTGTTGCTCGATTGACCACAATTCGAGTATTACTTTCCTTGGCAGCCTCTCATGGTCTTCTCGTTCATCAGATGGACGTTAAGACAGTTTTCCTAAATGGGGAGTTAGAGGAGGAGATTTATATGGATCAGCCAGATGGGTTTGTAGCAAATGGTCAAGAAGGCATGGTGTGTAAATTATTGAAGTCTTTGTATGGCCTGAAGCAAGCGCCTAAGCAATGGCATGAGAAGTTCGATAGAACATTAACGTCTGCTGGCTTTGTTGTGAATGAAGCTGATAAATGTGTGTACTATCGCTATGGCGGGGGTGAAGGTGTGATCTTGTGTTTGTATGTTGACGACATACTGATATTTGGAACCAGCCTTAATGTGATTGAGGAGATTAAGGACTTTTTGTCCAATAATTTTGAGATGAAGGATTTGGGAGTAGCTGATGTTATTCTTAATATCAAGCTACTGAGAGAAGGCAATGGTGGGGTGACACTTTTGCAATCTCACTATGTGGAAAAGGTGTTGAGTCGCTTTGGGTATAGTGATTGCAAACCTGCTCCAACGCCTTATGATCCTAGTGTGCTATTAAGGAAAAATCGAAGAATAGCAAGGGATCAATTAAGATACTCCCAAATCATTGGCTCGCTTATGTATCTAGCTAGCGCAACGAGACCTGACATCTCATTTGCTGTGAGCAAACTAAGCCGGTTTGTATCAAATCCGGGAGATGATCACTGGCGTGCTCTTGAGAGAGTGATGCGCTATTTAAAAGGTACTATGAGCTATGGGATTCACTATGCTGGGTATCCAAGGGTACTTGAGGGTTATAGTGATTCCAATTGGATATCTGATGCTGATGAGATTTATGCCACAAGTGGATATGTGTTTACACTTGGAGGTGGCGCTGTTTCATGGAAGTCTTGCAAGCAGACCATCTTAACGAGGTCAACAATGGAAGCAGAACTCACAGCATTGGATACCGCCACTGTTGAGGCTGAATGGCTTCGTGAACTCCTTATGGATTTACCGGTGGTTGAAAAACCTATACCGGCTATTTCTATGAACTGTGATAATCAGACGGTGATTGTCAAAGTGAACAGTTCTAAGGACAACATGAAGTCAACAAGGCATATAAAGAGCCCCTTGCATATCTCGGACGGCTCCGCGAAGGTCCCCTAGCTCCCGCTGGAACGCGTTGAGGGCCGCCAGTAGGGCGCTTTCCACCGTCTGTGCGGGCGGGCTCGCCGGTACTCCCAATGGGCGGATCGGCGCGGGCGGGGGCGGCGAGGTCGGCTGTCGTTGCGTCGGCGGGGTCGGTTGTCACCGCACCAACGTCGACGTCTTCGACCGCCGGGTTTGCCACCGCAACGCCGGCGACGGGGTGGGTCGTCGTGGTGCTGGTGACGGGGTTGGTCATCGCGGTGCCGGTGACGAGGTTGGTCGTCGCGGTGCCGGTGACGAGGTTGGTCGTCGCGGTGCCGGTGACGGGGTTGGTCGTCACCGCGCGAACGTCGACGTCCTCGGCCACCGCACGAACATCGACGTCCTCGGCCACCGCGCCTGCGTCGCCACCCGCACTCGCCGCTGCCGATGCCGAAGCCCTGGTACTCATACGACGCTCCAGCCCGGCCGCCTTCTTTCCCTTCGCCACCACTGACGAAGCTTTTTTCGGTGCCATCCTTCTTCTTCGGTCTTCAGGCTTGTCCTTGTCCTCCCCACGGACGGCGCCAACTGTTGTGGCTACGGGCCAAACAGAGAGAGATGGTAGTGGAGAGTGATGGAGATGAGCGTAATGGCCTGCCTCCTCCCCATGGCCGGTATTCTATATATATATATATATATATATATATATACACATGGGGAGTGCTTTTACAATTATGCCCTTACAGCTGATTATCCCCTTCAGGGGTATTTGTGTCATTACACGTGGCCTATTTTGGGCCTTATAACTTCCTACCAGGCCTGCTGGGTTTAGGTGGGGGCCACCCCTACGACAGGTTCTCTTCAATTCTCAACAGGATAAGAACATCGCAGAGACAAGACAATCAAATAAAATCAGCTTGGGATCTAGTGCAGGAATGCAAGGCCCAAGAGGCCGAGCGGAGAGGATGGCCATGGCGGGTGATGTTGTAGGAGGTGGGGGCGAAGATCAGGCGTGCTGCCGTGAGGATGAGCCAGGAGAGGCCAGTGCAAATGACATACATTGGAGCCGAAGAGGAGGAGACTAGCGACATCGGTGTTGGGCGACTAACACGGAGAGGATAATCATGGCCGGCGATGTTGTAGGAGGCAGAGATCAGGTGTGTCGTGGTGAGGATGAGCCGGGAAAGGTGTGGAGGATGTCCATCGGAGACGAAGAGGATTGGACCAGTGAAATTAGTGTTGGGAGACTAGCACGGAGAGGCGACGAGATCGGTGTTAGGAGACTAGCACAGAGAGGCAATGACATACATGGCACGGCAGCGATGAACGGCACCAGCGAGGACGCGTCAATGCGGCCACGAGGGAATTGCAAGAATAACCTAACTATCTCTCTAAAAAATAGCCATGGTTTGATAGGTGTAGGATCAAGGATAACTAACTAGAGGGAGGTGAATAGAAAGTTTTTAAAATCTTTTAGCTAAAACCCGGTTTTAGAGCAAGTATAAACTAAAAATAATGTTAGCCCAATCAAGGCCTAAACAATCTAAGTCTCACTAAAATACACCAATAAGCTAAGTAAGATATAATTCTAGATAGACAAGTAAGCAGCTAATCACTAGAAATGTAAGTGCACAAAGTAAAGAGCGAGAGAGTAAACCACACGAAGACACAAGTGACTTTTTTCGTGGTCTTGAAAACTTGCTGGTCTTTCCTAATCCACATTGAGAGAACTTGAACAAATCAAGCCAACTCCATGTGCAATTGAGTCTTTTCTCAATCTACAAGAATTAGCTCTTTCCCACTCTAGGAGGTGAGCTCCAACGTTTACAACCATGTCGGGTCACTTCACAACCTTCTTAAAGAGATCACCAGACTCAACTCCTCTAAGCCGTCTAGGTGGTGACAACCACCAAGAGTAACAAGCCGATGATGCTTGCCTAAAGGTCTTCAAGTGCCACAAATTTCAACCAAATAATGCAATACACTTGAATGCTCTCAACAACTCAAATAATGAAAAAATACACTGAGTTGAAGAGAGAGATGCAAAGACTCAAGAGTATTCAAATAGGGTCCAAGAGAGTACCCTTGCTGTAGGTGGGGCGGCATTTATAGCCTCCATCAACCAGGGGCGACCGTTGGAGATGAAATCACCAAAAACTAGGAAAATCGATAGTACTGCCATGGAGCGACCGATACTACTTCACTCACTATTCAGCGGTCACTTGCAGCTCATTAATTGCACCAAAACTAGCATTAATACAAAAAAATCAATCATACCATACTCACATGCCCCTGTCATACCTATTCAGCAGTAGTACCACACTTAAGCTACCATTTTTCAGAGAGAATAAAATCTCCCAAAAATATACATCTCCAGAAAAGAGCTACCGCCAACAAAATACAGTCATACCGTAGATGCAGTAGTACCAAACATGAGATGTGTTCATACTACATTGGTGCTATTGGAAAAGACTAGTGGTAGTACCGCGCCAGAAGAAATTCAATTCAACACCTCTCTAGAATAAGCATGTAGGACCCGGTAGTACTGATGCAGCAATACTACCGTGGTTTCAATAGCTGTCATACTAATTTACAAATAAAAGTCTAGAAAGAGTTAATAAATCATTTCAAATACATGCACGCACTAAGATTGATTAATGTGGCACAAAATTATCGTCAAGCTACTAGCCATGACCACTTTTAATAATACAACATCTAGCCTATCATCATACACCAACATTGGTAAAATCTATAAAGAGGTCCTTAGATCAATTTATACCTTTGACTTAAGCATTGCCTTGAGCCTTATCCATCCATAGTCATCTTTACATGCTTCTCTATTTTCTTTTCCATGATATCCTTTGAATCTGGTACTAAACCTTTTGATCATCTTAACAAATTCATTAGTCTCTTAAGCATGATCTCATTAATTACCAAACTATTTTTTAGGGGTCTAGATGCTTCAATGAGTGGATTGCCGACTGAACTAACCCCTCTCTTTTGTTTACTTTAAAATTTTAATTCTACATTTGTTTGCAACTTTTTCTGATATTTAACCCTTCACATATTTTAAAGTATGAAGATGACATAGTTACATCCATATATTTTTACTATCATATTAAACTTTATATATTTTTACTATCATATTAAACTTTATCGTTTTTAGTAATATACTATAACATTAAAAAATACTATATGTAAAAAATATGTAGTGTTGTAAAAAACAAAAAATAAAGGGGAAATTTTATTAATGTTTTTACTCCTGCATATTTTTCCATTTCCTCCACTCTATTTATAGCATGAGTAGTGAATGGTAGGGAAAATTTAACTAAAGGGCATGAAATACAAACGAATATGTCATAGATATTTTCTTTGCATTAGAGGAAGTAGATATTTTCACCATCAATAATATTGGTACAACAAACAACACAAGCATCCTCAAGTGGCCATCAATAAGGAAATTGTTAAAAGTGGGTGTAGGTTAAAGAAATCACATCCATACTTTTTTGTGGGGGTGTTCACAATGTATTCAGTAAATACGATATGTTAACTTTTAAGTGATAAGAAGTTTAAAACTAATAGAGTAAATAAATACACGTGAGCTTTTGTAATGGACAACAATGACATGAACTTTTAGCCGAGGTTCATCAATATGTATGTACTACAACTTTCATTATACCAAGGCCAAGGTATACTAGCTACTAGCTAGCTCAGTTGTATTTTGTGTGTGGTTAGTGCGTGGGGTGCTGTGGAGGTGCTGGCGAAAGCCTTACCGGTGATCTTATCGGTCTCGACAACGATGACGCCTTCGGACGCCATTTTCCTTTCTGGAGGTGTTGTCATGGTACTCCATAGCCCTCATGTTTACTGATCTCCAGGTGAAAATCTTGCCTTGGTGAGACGGGCGGCGTCGGCGACTCTTGTCGCCTCCTTGGAGGTGTCGCCTCGGAGGTCCTTCTTCACGCAAAGTAGACCGAAAGTTGGATGGCACGGTCGGATGAGGATAGGGACTTGGTTGAAAGCAAGGACAGAGAAGAAGTTCTGAAGCTTAGTCTTTCTAGCTTTTTTCATAGTCCTTTAGCTCTATTTCTTGTTGTTTTTGCTCCTCAGTTTTGAGGATTTAAGCCTACGAGCTCGTGTAACTTTTGGCTGTATATATCCCTTGTGGATATAGAGGCCGGATTTTATATCCTTTATCTAAAAAAAGCTAGCTCAGTTGTATACTAGTACTTATTACTGAACAATGCCAACCGGTAACCGTGCATCAAGCAAATACAAATTGCCTTTCAAATTTTGACGAGCTATGCACATGGACCACAAATATGTCCACCACTTGATGGGCTGTACAGGAAGGGCTTCCAAATTTTTATTTTTTCGGTTTGTCCCACATTAAATACCAAACGTACTGAATACCAAAACCAATAAAATTTCCCCACTATACTGAATACTAAATACCGGTCAATAGTTCGAACAGTTCAGTTTTGACAGAAAAATAAATAGCACTAGTTTCTTGCATGTTTCATTGATGGTTGTCTCGTGCATTGGGAAGGAATGAAGCAATGCAAGCATTGTTGCCTTGACAGCTCGAGGCCAGAGAGCAGCAATGAAGGCCATCTTTTTTTTAATTGCTTGTTGGCGGAAATTCTGCTCATACAATTACCGTCTAGTTCTATAAATAGTTTGAACATGTCACTATATATACATATATTGAGATACATACGGGCTGGGCCCTTGTTTGTGCTAGGTCTTGGGTAGGTGCCATTATTACCCTAGCTTAGGGCCAGCCCTCGGCTGACAGGTCGGTGACCCAGAAGGGCACCTCCATGCGACTGGCGCTTGTGCGGTGGTGAATTTTGGACACATGTGGACCTCTAAACACCTGAAATTTCGTTTTTGGCCTTCAAACCAAAAAAATTCCAAAACTGGACCCCCGCCTGAGCGCGCGTTCGCGTTGCGTCGACACGTGTCCGGTCGTGCGGTGTGGTACCGCACGACCGTACTGTAGCACGGGTCGTGCGGTACCACACCGCACGACCGCCTTGCCCTCCGCGCCGGCCGCACGTTCCGGTTTTTTGAGCGCACGACCAAAGCCCCGACCGCACGACTCGGTTTTTTGACCGCACGACCCGTGCTACAGTGCGGTCGTGCGGTACCACACCGCATGACCGGACACGTGTCGACGCAACGCGAACGCGCGCTCAAGCGGGGGTCTAGTTTCGGAATTTTTTTGGTTTGGGGGCCAAAAACGGAATTTCGGGTGTTTAGGGGTCCACATGTGTCCAAGATTTTGCGGTGGTCGCGTGCCTGCTAGCGAGGTAACCCTTCCAGTCGAGGAGGACTCAAGCGGGAGGTGGCGGCGCTGCGGCAGGGTAGGACGGACAGGCGGAAGTTGGCGACAGGGTAGGACGGACAGGCGGAAGTTGGCAGCAGGGAGATGACTGGAACTCGACATTGAGATCAATTGGACTCGATGTAGCCAGGCCGGGGGATTTGGGACCTCTCCCACGGGGACTTTATAGGGTTTAGGGGCCTCGGCGCTTGGGGGTGGGTCGGACTCAAAGCAGAGACTAGCTTTGATTAGGGGCCTGTTTGGGAGAGCTCTACCACTGAAAACGTGGATCTGGAGCAGCAGCTCCACCGTGGATCAGGGATCCCACCATGGAGTGTTTGGCTTGTACAGCAGCTCTAGATCCCGAAATTGAGGTTTTGGTGGGAATGGCCACTTTTGGTGGGATGGAGTGTGTAACCAGTGGCATTGGTGGGTAATTACCACCCAACTCCACGATGGAGCACCCCTTGAGGAGCTCCATGAAATCCATGGATCTGGCCCTCAGATCCAGGATTTTGGTGGATCCAGATTTCGCGGAGCTGGAGCGTTTGGGTAAAATTTCGTGGAGTGGAGCTGTTTTTCGTAGATCTGAAGCTGGTGGAGCTCTCCCAAACAGGCCCTAGGTCTCCCTAGGGGTTCGTATTAGCTATGGCTAGTGGATTTTGACTGAAAATAAATAGTAGTAGCTAAAAAGAAATGGTTTTTGAAGAGGAGCTTAAGCAGTGTGAAAAGTAGGAGAGAGATCCATACGCAAGGTGGTGTGAAAAGTAGGAGAGAGATGCATATATAAAATAAGAGCAAAAGATACGTATCGTGTCCTCCATTTTTTTTTCTCCGTGTAATTTCGGCCCCTACAAATATACAATCCGCTTCTTCCTATAAAGAACGATCATCTTAATCTTAAGAAACACGGTGAGCCACTAGAGAAGACACACTGTACCATTGAGACGCAAGCTTGTTCCACTGCCGTGCGTCGAGCCGCCGCCGCCCGATTTAGTACGAAACCTATTAGAGTCGGAATGCAAATTGTTCAATACCTAGTTCACGTTCGCTATAAGCAAAAGCCATGTGAGTCAGTAGCAAGTGTTCTTGGGTTTGCTCGCTGGATCGGTTCTGTGCAGTCGGAGGTATACGAACTTTGCTCGCGCGTGCATGGGGGAGGGCAAATGGGCCCTCGAGCGGGCTTCGGTTCAGGAGAGAAATGAACAGCGCTATTTAGAACATCCACTTGGATGCCTTCCCAGAAACCACAACTTCCCAGATCGACCAACATTCTACTTACGATAAATGTACACGAATTATTTCATCTTTACCACACACAGCGTACATAAGTTGCTGTTTTCCGTAATAACAGAACACCTGAAGAAGCAAGTTGATGGGTACAGCTCACAGAAAACAAGACATATTGTACTATGGGAGATGCAAGAAAATCCCGTCACATTTCTTGAGGAGTTTACAGAGTGGCAATTCTCTGAACCATCAGTAGCAGATTCTACAGTTTTACACATCCGACATGCAAACTCCTGGAACTCTTCCGTGCGTTACTCACTTTGAGTTTGAGCTCTTGTGCAATCCAGATCCCGTGACGGATCGGAACAGCCATCAGGTGAAAACACCGCTGATCTATATCAGGAAAATTCCAGCGAATCTACAGAAACAATGGCGTGGATTTCCTAGCATGAATCCCTGCAAAGTATGTCGGTGAAAACAGAGACTGCCTCCTGCAGGTAGGATGTCCTATGGTCATCAGGGATGGGAGCGTTGAGCATCGTCTGAAAGCAGCCCATGTAGAGATTTGGCGCCAAGCCCTCGCCAGGAGAGTTCATTAGAAGCTCACACAGTTCATCCGCCATCTTCGAGAAGCATGCCCTGCCATACTCGAGAATAAGCCTAGAGAGTGGATTCTAAAATAAACCAAGAAAGAATACCGGCATGTCTTGATGAATTCAAAATGGAGATAATTGGATGAGTTGTGTATGAAGATTATAATGGCCATGAATTTCCACTGTGGCTAAGTAGCTTGGCTTTGGATTGGGTTATACAATCCAGGTGCAATGAAAGTACCTTTTTCAAAACCTAGTTACACAGTAACAACACTAAATTATGTTCTTGAAGCTGGGACTACTTCAATTAAAGCAAGAAATGGAAGGCCAACAATTTCATGCAGAGATCAATATTTGGTTTCTTTTTACACTGGTTCTGTTACATCGAAGAATTGCGTCTTACCTCGCCTCAACAGGCAATTTGCTTCCCCAAACAAGCAATGAATCATTTAATCGGCCAAAGAAACCCCTGCATGATTCATTTTTCTTCTCAAGTGGATCCTGAAAGATAACATAAGGTTGTGTTCATTCACAAATCTTCAGGAAAATGTTGAATTTTTTCAGGGAAATAATTCTTACTGAATCATCCATGGTACTTTCTTCTTGCATAGAGTTCCTTAAAATGTAATAATCTATGTATATTCCAGCACCAAGGTCCCAGTCAGCAATTTCAGACTTGTAATTCTCCAAAGCGCTTGTAATGTCCCAGATCTCTTGATGGTTTGCTGGGGAAAAAACATCGAGCAAGTGATTGCAAACTCACACCACAATGTCGACCATGACATGTTTATCAACAGAAGCAGCACAGAAATGATAAGACACCTTCTTCAAACATATGAACAGAACAGTGATGAAGATAAATAGCACAGAAATCCACAAGAGGCTTTTGATTAGGTTTTGGAGAAGTAGGTATAGTTGTACATTTATGTACAGGAAAGAAGTTGAAATGTTGAATCAGGTTATTTATAAAGTTATTTGTAAATGCATTGCAGGACAAACTTACATGACAGAAACAAAGAATGAGCAACAGATGTCATGAAAATAGTATGAGCTTTCTTCCAATTGCCACATTGAATAAAATTCTCCATTGCACCCTGCCGATCTCCATAGTATTCATGATAAAGAGCCTGTATATAGAGATCATTAGCTATGCAGGGTTCAAATGTAGTGCTTTTCACATAGCGGGATACTTTAAATATTTGTAATTGAAATGCTTAGACAACTTTTTATCAAGGATCACAAATTGACTGCATGTCAGATAATTTGTAGACAGCTAAGAAATTGCTACTCACCAGTGCCTCATGCATCCATTCTGCTGGTATACCAAGTTCAGCAATACATTGTCTCTGAGCTTCATCTTTACTCCATATTTCACAATACTGTGACAAAACTTCCCTGATTAACTTCTCATGGATGTATGGGGCATCATCAAGATGTGGCATATGTAGAATGACGTAGATAGCCCAATGACACTTCCCAAGACATAGTAATTGATAAACAAAACTCAAATCTAGTACGTGCAGATCATTTGTACTGAAAGCACCAATAGCTTCCAGAATAGAACGCTGATGCCAGATCATATGGTAGTCCAAGGGATCATATGAAGACGAGAATGCACTGAACATAGTTTTTAGCAGCCCAAACTTCTCATCTTGACTGGCATGAAGAAGCATTAAATAAAAAGATATGTCAAAACGGTCACCTGGGGACCACTGAAGTGCTTCAGCAAGAGGTCCTTCATCGATATATACAGGAACAGGATATGGAACTTTGCCCTCACCAAGCAGTTGATGATAAGAATGAATGATAATATCAAGTGATGTATCAGGTGATAATTGATACCACATGATTAAACCGAGGTACCTTTTCCAGTCAATCGGTGAATCCACTAAAGCGCCTTGTATGTTACCAGCAAGCAACTCATATATCTTTAACCTGTCTTCCTCAATATAATCAAAATCCAGACCATTTATTTTCCATAGATCCAGTTGCTGAGCAACGTCAGATCGATTTAAGATTGATCCACCTGCTTGGCTTAGCAAGATTGCCAGCCGAACATCACCCCTTGAAGCAGCAACTTCTGTGGCTGTGTCTAATTGTCGACCAGTCAATAGCAGAATAATATGCTCCAAGTACCTGGTGTCACTTAAGGAGCCCACCTCTCCTTGAACCCGATGACAGACACTGTCCTGTAACCAATTGCTGAAGTCTGCTCTCCTAACCAAAGGGAGTGCTTCAAGGTCAATGTTGATAGAACCTTCTTTCTTGTCTAAAATCATGCCCTCCTGATCCTCATCACCAGTAGGCTCCAACTGGTTACCAGCTGCTCTTTCTGAGAACAAGACCCTAATTAACTCCCAAACTGTAACTTGATGCATTAACAGCACACGCGAAGACATAGATAAATCACTGACTTCAAGCTGCCTTTCAATAATGTCAATATAAGACCTACAAATATCTGGCAAAACCAAACGACTTGCCACAACTTTCTGAAGCTTTAACTTAAATGAGTCAGACACAGTTTCCAGAATTTCACGATCAAGCCTCCTATGGAGGTCCATTGGATCTGAGAAACATAGTTCTGCCAGCTCCTCCTTAACTTTGTTCTTCTCATCACGCACAACTTTGTCACATGCAACTTTTTCTATGTGAATGACAGAAGACAGGCCAGTTCCAGGACTATTGACCAGACTACCAGAATGAACAAGGATGCCATTTGGTCCCCAACCAACTCGAAACGATCTACCCATAAATAAAGCAGCATCTACTACGCAATTAGTATATATTTTTCCAGCAACAGGAGTTGCTTGCTCAGCCGGCAGTTTAAAGCCTTCCACCTTGGTCATTCTCACTGGAAATCCCTTGTTTTGCCCAGACATAAGAATACCATGAGAAGACAGACCAAGCTCTGAAGAATTTACACTATATTCCAGCAGTGCCTGTGGTTCTTTCCTTGCAAAAATGCCAGGTCTCCTTCCAACCTTCTGAGAAGAACCATGCAAAGGAGAGAGAGACCTCAGCCTCAGACCGTTAGCACTTGAGTTGGGTGAATCCACATTCATCCTTTCTCTGCTAAGGTATCTCTGATCAGATGGGAAGCCATCCTCCGTATCTTCATCAACTTCCTCATTGGAGAACATCGCCATCCGCATTTCTTGCATCTTTGCAGGGTCAAGTCCAAGATGAGCAGGCAATGAATGTGAAAGCTCCTGTTCTAAACCATTTGAAGGTGGATCTCTTACTTCAGCAATCGATTGCCGAGCAACCTCCTCATCCATCACAACATCCTCTTCCTCGTCCGCAAGACCAAATCTACTAAAATGATCAACCTCAAATTTCCATTTGCCACTCACTGGGTTGAATGAAAGAAACTTAGCACCTTGCTTTTTCGAGCAACACCTTAGCAGCTCAGTAAGCATCCTGGACTCTGGAAGTTTCCTCAAATCCAGCTTCAACGTCACTTCTGCTGCTTTATTAAGACCATGCCCTACAGGGGGCTTACCAGCCTCATCCTCGTAAACCACCACATGATGGCGGCCAAACCTGACGATTTCATTCAGGTCCATCCCCCTCACATCGGTGTTGCCAAGGAACATAACCTGCCCATACCTCACCCTCCCGACGATGAAGTTTGGAACCCTACTGCAGTAACCTGGGTCAGCCGCCTCCCTCTCAACCAGCTCATTGATCGACGGCCTCGTGAAATAATCGGAGGAACGCAGCACGGGGAACATGGCATCGACAGCCACTGGGAACAGTGAGGCAACCCAGACAGAGTTAGCAGCAGCGAGCGAGGGGTCCCTTCCTTGGCGCTGCGGGCTTCATAGCTCCATGCGCAGCTAGCCCTGCTCCACATGAACAATGTTTCGTTGTGAGATTAAAACAGCGCACAAGGAGCAAGTTATTGTTGAGATCATGCGATTCCGCCGCGTCGTAACCGCATCGCTGAAACCGATCCTAGGGTTTGAGCAATTCGAAGGCACCACGCGGTGCTAGAAACTGGGAAGGGCGTAGGAATTACCTGGTGGCCGCGGGGGCAGGGGCGCAGGACGAGGCCGGCGTGCGGCGAGGGAGGCGACGGGCGCGCCGCGTGGGAGACGGCGGGCGGGTGCGGGGTTCGCCGCTGGGCTGGTGGAGTGGACTGGCTCGGTGTCTGCTGCGTGTGCCGACGCGAGCGGGGAGGGGGCGGCGCGGCAGGCGTTGCGAGCGCGATTTGCGAGCTAGGGCATGGCATGGATCATCGATCGGTCGGCGTGTGGGCTGTGGCCTGTTGGGCTTTCCAACCATGGGCCTCCGACGTCTCGCGTGGAAGGAACGTGGCCAGTGCGCCGCGCCCACTCGCATGGGATATTCTCGTATTCTGACGCTTGGTGAACTCAGATTGGGCTGCAGCCTAATGGGCGGGTAGGCTTGTTAGGCTTTCACACTGTTTACTCGTAAGAGAGCCCACTTAACATTGGCATCCTAATCATCGTTATCATTACTATTATAAAAGAACGAGTTGATAGTTATACGTCCATTCTCCTCTAATCGTTCTATTCTCTCAACTTCTCACCATTCTTCACTTTCCAATCAATCAGAGCAACTCTCTTCTATAGTACGATTCTCTATACATGTAATGAGTTCCATTGCAACGCACGAGTATGTAACTAGTCTCTAAAGAAAACATCTGCAAGTGTATGCCGTTGCAGATGCCTTATACAGCGAAATGCTGATGAAACAGTGGGGAAAAAATAAGTGGTCGAATAGATGGACAGGCAGGTTGCCTGTTTCCCTTTGATGACTAAAAAAAATCCTTGTACAAACAGCAGCTAGACAATAAGCTCTGCATTTCCGATGCTTTTTCCCTTCATTTATTCCTGAGAGTTCTAGTTCACCATGACACCATTACAAACACAATAACCGGGAACATGTACATGAAACGGGCTGTCCGGCTATCGGTATCAGGGCATGCATCTCGCGCTGCGGGTGGAGGGTGGTGATGTTCCGAGGCGGAAGAATGTTCACGCCATGTTTCTTAAAACCCTGACATTGCATAGTCCATGGCGTCCACCAAGAAGTCTGCAGCAAGCAGCGTTTCATTAGTCTGACTCTACGCGCAATGCAGTAACGCAAAGATTTGTTAGAGATTGTTCCCACAAACCTGCATCGTCCTTGGAAAAGCACATTGGTGGTTTTATTCTGAAGACGTTACCATGCAGACCACCTTTTCCAACTAGAATGCCGAGATCTGGTCAACACGGATGAAGAAAAAGAATGTCAGCGTGCAGACATTCGATATAATCATGGAGGGAGGAGGGAATGAGGGACGTCACCCTTGAGTTTCTCAAACAATACAGTAGTCTCAGCCCTGGCGAGTGTCTTTTCCTTTCTGTCAGTAACTAGCTCCATCCCAAGCATCAGGCCCCTTCCTCTAACATCTCCAATGACTGAAAACGGCAATACCAATAAATAAAGAAAGTAGCTCAATTAGATAAATTAAAATTTTAAAAACAAATAGCTAAACCAAAAGGTTAGTCCAGAGAAAGGCCTCCCCCAACAATTTATTGATGATTCTGATCAATCAGAATGTGAAGGAGCTCTGTTGGTACACAGATTAATAGAATCAAAGATGAGAAATTTTACTTTCATGTTTTTGCTGAAGTGATTTTAGACGCTCCACCAAATGAGCGCCAACATCAGCACAATGTGCCTGCCGTTTTTCCTTATCAAGAACCTTAAGTACAGCCAATCCACCAGCAGAACAAACAGGATTTCCACCAAATGTGTTAAATTGGATTTTTTGAGCCAATACATGTGCAATCTCAGGAGTCGTTACAACTGCCCCCAATGGTAGACCATTGCCAATTCCCTAGAAACAAAAGAAACCACCACATTGGTATTCAAAGCTATTGCCAACAAAAAAATTAAACATTCTACGGCAAAGTTTTTCCAAAGGTCCACAAAAACGTGTATGTGTGTTGAGTAAAGACCTTTGCCATTGTTACGATGTCAGGAATAACATCTTGCGTCTGGAATCCCCAGTAGTGACTTCCAGTACGACCAAATCCACTCTGAACTTCATCAGCTATACAAACACCACCAGCCTTTCGGACAGTATCGTAAACTAACTTCAGGTACCCAGGAGCTAGTTCAACAGCACCTCCTACACCCTACAATCATGTTCATAGATCAACAAGATTCCTATATGACAAGTTATTGTGGATAAAAGCAAGAAGAAAACTATATTTCTTCAATTTAAATTATATAATATAAATTGTTCGTACTTGGAAAGTTTCTGCAATGAAACCTGCAACTCTTCCTGAGCTGCCATAGTATATATGTTCTTCGACTTCCTTGGCATAAGCTGCCGCATCAGACCCAAAAGTTCCACGATAAGGGTCAGGGTTCATGACATGATGTATTTCACCCTGTAAAAAGTTGTGATGAGGCTATGATTTATTTTCAACTAACAGCTAAATGCAGACTAGTTTACTAGGTAGAAATAAATGGCTCATAAGTAAGTATCAGCTTGTGCAACTACAGTAAGTGATTTTAAACAAAAAACGCGCAAGAAATGTACTATATGTTAATATGTTATCTCCTTTCTTTATATTGCGACACAGCATTTCACGGAACATAGGTAAATTTAACTAACCAGGATGAAGCACATATGCGCTTGATGAAAAAAGTAGGGATTGCACTGAACTTCTGTCCTTCAGAATTAATTTGAGGCATTGATAAAAGCATTTCTAGTTGCAGGCCATCTTTAAGCTGAAACAGTTGTAGTAGTAACAATAGGGCACGCACCTGAGGAATCGGGTACTTCCATGTCTGCAAACCTGTCAGTCCTATTGTACCAGCACTCCCACCATGATACGCATTTCTCAATGCAATCATACTGAGGTTTCCACTGTACAGCCGAGCCATCAACATTGCCAATTCATTTGCTTCAGTCCCAGAATTGACAAAATACACAACCTATGATGTCCCCAAATATGAAATAATCGTATTACACGCACGTCAATAGGTCCATTTGCATTATAATTGCATCCAGCAAGTATTTTACCTTGAGATTGCCCGGCATTTTAGACGTAAGTGCTTCTGCAAACTGGACAATGGCGTGGTGCAAGTATATGGTGGTTGTGTGCTGGAGCAACTTGGTCTGCTCCACCACAGCATTCACAATGTCCGGATGGCAATGGCCGCATGACACTGTCACGATGCCTCCGAAGCAATCGAGGTATCTCTTCCCATGCTCATCATACAGATACTGCATCTTCCCTTCCACAATGTTGAGCTGTCAATACAATTGAAGTGGACAGGATTTTACTGCCATATCTTCAGACATCTTGTGCATAGTTTCATATTGCGGAATAAGATTGCACAGCTGTTGTACTACTGCCATAATTCCTAGCAGATTTAATGTCAACCCGAATCTTACATGACGAAGTTGAACCACCCTTTGCTAACAATATCAAAGAACAAATTTCCCTACGCATCAAAATTTACTGTCCTACTAAGAGAATCGGTATCACATCGGCGAGGACACTACTTTCGCATCAACACTTCTGCACCGAAAATTTCCATCTTTTTGGGGACATTTAATCACACGAAAAAAATGCAGTATAATTTGCGACGAAATTTTTTTAAAAAAGGAACAGATACGATCAAATCCGAGCTTTACCGGTTTCTGGTAGTAGTAGAAGAGCGATGGGCCAAGAAACTTCTTCCTCTTCTCGAGGATCTCGTCGCCGCCCATCCCGGCGTACGGCCGGGGCCGGTGCTCAAACGGCGGCATCTCCGGCGGCGATCGCATCGGGGCCTTCTCCGGCATCGCCTCCGACGACACCAGCCTCCGCAACACCTCCACCGGACACCGCCAGCGTCCGGCGGCGGCGGCGGCTCCACGGCGTAGCAGCGAAGTGGCCATGGATTAGGAGTCCTAGAACAAGTTGCAATGGAACAGGATTTGCGCGGGTTAGTTGGGTGAGAGATTAGCACGGCAGCGAGGTAGTGGCAGTGACGTGGAAAGGTCCAGATTCCGATACGACGCATCAAACAAAAAGTAGAGAACTCTCGCGGGATTTGGCTGGTTGCGACGTGGAGGTATGCGTGCTCGTGTCACTGACGTGTGGCCATAGGAAAAGAAATCGTGGGGAATCATTTTGGTTTGTGACGAGCGTGACACAAAATATTCCTTAAAAAATGGGTATCTTGATACGGGCAGACGGCCTTAGTGCAAGTCCAATAATAGAGCCAAGTGCTTGGCTATAAGTCAAGTTATAAGAGCTAAGTTATACAATAATCTGTCTTCTATTTATCTATAAAAGATTTTATTATTATTATATGGTATTATGTCTCACATTCTCTTTCCTACCCCTCCTCACATACATTTATTATCTGGACTTACCACTGCATAGGCTCCCGTGTGCAGCTAGTTGCTTGCATGAGAGCCAAGCTCTCCTCTCTCTCCTCTTTTCTCTCCTCCACATCAGCAAAAATGCTGACTAACTTGGCTATAAGATCATTGTTGTACTTGCTCTTAGAGCAAGTACAATAGTATAGCCAACTAGTGGCTATAACACTTGTCCATTTCATTTATAGCCTTCAAAAAAATAGTTCATACAATAAGGTAGCTATTACAATAACTATTTGGCCCCACGTGTAAGAGAGTGAAATGCATATTTTTACGTGCTATAGTTAGCTGTAATTTAGTAGCCAGCTTCCTTCTCTCTCTTCCTTTCTCTCTCTGCCATGTAAGATTTTGTTGATATTATATTTGCTATAGCCTGCTGACTAAGCCTTATTGTACCTGCTCTTATGGGCTGGAGATCCCGGCCGATCACTCTTTGTCGGCCCGGTCAGCTTCTGCTTTGGAGAGCTTTTCTTGCGGGGTTACGCTCCCGCAAATTACGCCTTCCAGGTAGCGTCTGGAACGACGCTTTCCCCGTCTCCGCCTGTCTCATTTTGCGGTGGAACCGTTTGCTGCTGTGCTCCGCTTCGGAAACAGATCTCTGAATTAATTATTAGCCATCAGATGTGTGTTAGAGTTGTTGATGGCCGTCGGATGAGTCCTCTAGTAGTTTTACACCTCCTATACTTTTTTCCCTGAAATTTGAATACATGCATACACAGGCTACTTTGAAAAGTCTTCTCAAATAGCTTCTCTCTCTTAAGACCTATAACATTTTTTGTATATCAAATCTTAATATGCTATTCTCATTCCCTACTATGCTTGACTTCTACTTTTCCTATAATAATTCGTACTTTACTGTTAATATACAGGGTCATGAAAGCTGACTTTTGCTCCATCAAGCTTAAGCATTACACAATTTTTTGTTAACTGCCTCACCGTATCCAGCTGGGACATATATGTAATCTGTAACTCTTTTGGTTCTATGCGTCTGAAAACTAATAGCTTAGGAAATGTTCAGTTCAGAACTCTCTAATATATTTGGCTGTAAATAATATCTGCATATGTAAACTCAGCTAAAATTTTATGAAAGGACATATATACACTACTATTGAAGTACTTTTGACTGTATCGCTTACTTTATTATAATTTTACAAATTGATGTTAGGTTGTTCATACGTCTTAAAGAGATATTTGTTCGAGTACATGTTTGACAAGGTTATAAGACATATACTAGAATCAATTAGGATTATTTGTATAGAATAGAATCAATTAAGATGATTTATATCCGATATGGTTTCTTTCATATCTCTAGAAACCTTCCATATTTGTAACAGATTGACTTATCTCCAAGTCATATTGTACTATATATATATATGCCATCCGAGGCTCAAGCAATATATCCAACAATTATTCCGGCCATTCTATTTTCCCACAATATTAACTTTTCACTCTGTGGTTTATTTTGATAGACCTCAGAAATACCCTTAATTAAGTTCCTCAACAAATTCAGAAAAAAAATTACGTAAGGGGTCCCATGCAAGTCGTTTAGGCAGCATCGTGCTAGCGCGCGGGGGTATTTCTAGTTTGTTTGGATTTTCAGAGACATGTCTAATCTAGCTACCACTGTAGGCTTGGATTTTGTTAGGCACCGAACAGACGCGACAATTCTTTATGGATCGCGGCATGCAACGCAAGTGACACTGCAGTAACGCACGCGAAGATCTGAAGGAAGATTTGATCATACAGTTTTCTCATTTCTTGCACTTTGTGAGAGATCGCCATGTTACCGAACCGAAGAATATATTGAGCTTGTTGTTAGATTGATCTCTCCCCGATTAGCCCAACGGCACCTTGATCCGCGCCCTGATCGGGGGCGCTCAGCCCAACTATTGGCTAATGGGCCCCCGTCGCGCTGCGCAATAAATAGAGGGTGGGGGCCGGCGGCTCGACTAACGAGGTTCGCTTGAGCCGCAAACCCCACCCGACAAACCCTAGACCGATCTAGAGAGGGACGCGCAGTCAGCGGATCTACGCCGCCGCCACCGCCCTCCGCTTCCCCAACCGTCGCTGCCCATGCGCAGACTTCACCGACGAAGCAGCGATGGCTAACTCCTCCTCCACGCAATCGGACGGTCGGAGCACATTGATTGGGAGGGTGATGCACATACAGCATTCTTCCACTCCCAGGCGAAGTTTCACAGTCAAAAGAATAGAATCAACTCCCTAGCTCACAATGGGAATACATTACACTCACACGAAGAGATGGCATCCCCGCAGCACCAACACTTCGTTTCCCTAACGCAAACAGATAGGTAAGCCACATAATCGATCAACTTTCAGGTGGTAGGGCTGCAGTAGCAAGAATTGCATAAGTCTGGAGCAACCATTCTCTAATAGCGAGGTTTTACAAGTAATTAAAGCACTTCCGGCTGAAAAGGCTCTGGGCCTGAATGGATTCACAGGGCTATTGTATCAAAAAGCATGGCCCATCATCAAGCATGACATCATGAGTGTTGTACATGCTTTCTTCTCCACAGACACCTCGAGAGATATGATTTGAGAAGAGCATTTTCACCTCTCTCTTCTCATTCTCTCTTCTCCTTCTTTTCTGTCGAGGTTTCCACAAGGTAAATTCAGCCTTAATTATTCCACTACCAAAAACGAAAGGAGCTTCTCATCCTTCGGACTTTAGGACGATCAGTCTAATACATAACTTCTCCAAACTGTTAACCAAGCTCCTGGCCATCAGGTTGCAACCACACATGGACTAGTTAGTTAATTACAATCAATGTGCTTTCATCAAGGGTCGCATAATTCAAGACAACTTCAAGTTCATGTCTGATGCCACTAGGAAGTTATGACGAAAAAAGAAAAAATTTCTTCTCAAACTTGACATTGCTAAGGCCTTTGACAGCCTGTCATGGCCATTCCTACAAAAAAAAAGTGTTGCACAACCAAGGCTTCGGCACTCGGTGGGGCGACTGGCTCTCACTCCTTTTTTTGATAACGGAAATCTTTATTAATAAACCAAGAGCAGTACATCAAGGTGATACACAGTCTTGGAATAAAATTTCCAGCCTCTGCCTCGCGCGGAGGCACACAGCTAAACCAATCAAAATCAAAGCATGATCTAAGGACTATCAATCCGTAGACTAGATCGCCACCCATATGCCGGGGAATAGAAATCCTTGGCCACACGGTCCAAATGTTGTGAGGCCGCCACAACTAAACCCTGCAAATCCGTTTTGTGAAGGATAGCCCATGAACGGAGTCGATGAGAAGCTGCGAAGATAACCTGCAAGGGAGAAAAAGTTTGTTTCTTTTCAAAAATAATGTCATTTCTGTGTAACCAAATTGACCAACAGATAACTGCTGCCCCAAGCAGAACTAGTGGTTTCAAGTTTTTGGTTACACCCGTAAGCCAACTTCCAAACATATGTGATACACTTTGGGGTTTCAGTATGTTGAGGGATAGTTGAGGGACACTCCAGACCGCCCTAGCAAAACGACAATGAAAAAACAAGTGCCTAATTGTCTCGTCTTCGTGACAAAAGCAACATGTTTTGCTTCCTGTCCAGTTACGCTTAGCTAGATTATCTTTAGTCAACACAACACCTCTCCGTAAATACCACAGAAAAACTTTCAGTTTCAGTGGCGCCTTTAGTTTCCATAATATCTTATTCAAATTAGGTACATCTGTAAGGAACATGGCTTGATAGAATGATTTCACGGAGAACTGTCCATTTGGGAGCAAGGACCAGCGAAACACATCCTGTCCTTGGGACAACTGTATAGTAGTTAAACGCGGAAGAAGATTATTCCACGCCACTAACTTTGGACCAATAAGGTCACGTCTCCATGATAGGTTTTGGGGATCGGAGTTGAGCACTTCCGAAATGGTTATGAATTTTGGTCGTACTATATTATAAAGACCAGGATACTGATCTTTTAAAGTAGAGTTACCTAGCCACTTGTCCTCCCAGAACCTCACTTGTGACCCGTCCTTAATAATGAAAGATCCAAAACGGAAGAATTCTTGTTTAATCTTTAGAAGACTGGACCAGAATTGGGAGTCTCCTTGCTTTCTCTCAACTTGAACAAGTGGTTTAGTGCCTAGGTATTTGTTCCGCAAGATCTGTTGCCAGGTACCGTCTGTTGTGAGAAGCTTAAAAAGCCATTTACCTAGAAGGGCGATGTTCTTCAAATTCAAATCATGAATCCCAAGACCACCCTGGTCTTTGGGCTGGCATAGGATATTCCATTTAAGTAGACGATATTTCCTCTTTTGATCATCACTTTGCCAGTAAAACCGAGATCGGTAGTAATTTAGTTTTTTTAACACCCCCTTAGGTATAGCGAAAAAGGACATCATATACATTGGAAGGCTACTCAAGACTGAGTTAATAAGTGTAAGTCTACCACCTATGGAAAGGTGTTTGCTCTTCCAACTACTGAGTCTTTTCTCGAACCGCTCCTCAATTATTTTCCAATCCGAGGTTTTAAGCTTTTTGTAATGTATGGGAATTCCAAGATATTGTAATGGAAAGTCACCAGCTTTACAACCAAATAGATCAACATATTGACCTATAGCCGACTGTGCTTCCCCAAAGCAAAAAATTTCACTCTTATGGAAATTTATTTTGAGCCCAGAAAGTTGTTCAAAGGCACAGAGGAGGAGTTTTAAATTTGTTGCTTTACCTAGGTCATGATCCAAGAAGAGAATAGTATCATCAGCATACTGGAGGATAGAAAGGCCATCATCCACTAGATGAGGAACTACTCCACTAAACTGCCCGTCCGCTTTAGCTCTTCGAATCAAGATTGCAAGCATATCTGCGACAATGTTAAAAAGCAATGGAGAGAGGGGATCTCCCTGTCGAAGACCTTTCTTCGTTTGAAAGAAACGTCCTACATCATTGTTAACATTAACCGCGACACTTCCTCCCGAAATGTAAGACTTAACCCAAGTGATCCACTTTGGTGCAAATCCTTTCATCCGTAGAGCTTGCATTAAGAAGGGCCATTTAACCTTGTCATAAGCCTTTTCAAAGTCAATTTTAAGGATCACACCACTTAGATTTTTCCTATGTAGCTCGTGTATGGTTTCATGCAATATGACGACTCCTTCCAGGATATTCCGCCCACGCATAAAAGCTGTCTGAGTTGGACTTATGACACGATCAGCCACAGAATTCATCCTTGTTGTGGCAACCTTAGTAAAAATTTTGAAACTCACATTAAGAAGGCAAATAGGTCTATATTTCTGGATAATATTTGCATCTTCTACTTTAGGCAATAAAGTGATCACTCCAAAATTTAGACTGAACAAAGGCATCTTCCCCAAAAAGAAGTCATGAAACATGGTCATTAAGTCATCTTTTAAAACTTCCCAGAATTTCTAATAGAATTCTGCTGGGAAGCCATCTGGACCAGGGGCTTTGTTATGTTCCATACTGAAGATAGCACATTTTACTTCTTCCTCAGTAAAAGGGGATATTAAAATATTGTTCTCCTCTTGCGTTACCTGAGGAATATCCGTAATCCGATCCTCCCACAGACTAAAGGAATCTTCCACAGGCTCGCCAAAGAGTTCCTTATAGAAATTAGTAATGTAAGTTTTTAAATTATCTTGCCCCTCGATTTTGCCATTATCATGGTCAAGGGAGAAAATATGTTTTTTCCTGTGCTTGCCGTTAGCAATCATATGAAAGTAACGTGTGTTGTTATCCCCTAGTACCATATTCTTTACTTTAGCACGCTGCGCCCATTTGATCTCCTCCTCCCTAAGAAGATTCGTTAGGTGATCCCTAGATTGAGCTAAAAGATCACGCTCAAAATCAGTCAAATCCCGAACCTCGGCTGTGGTATCCAAAAGCGTAACAGTAGATTGTAAAGCCGATTTTTTTTGTTTGTAGACACCATTCGAATGGGCAGCCCAGCCCCGTAGGTATCTTCGTAATGCGCTCAATTTGTTATTCCAGCGTTGGACTGGGTTTTGCCCTTTCACCGACTTATTCCAAATATTAACAACTCTATCATGGAAATCATCATGAGTAAACCAACTAAGTTCAAATCGAAAGGGTTTTATGAGCCCTGAGTAAGATGGTTCACCCGTGTCTAGGAGTAAAGGGGTGTGGTCCGAAACCCCTCTATCCAAAGCCTGTACCGACACCAGCGGATATTTAAATTCCCACTCAGTTGACATGAGAACCCTATCCAGCTTTTCGTACGTCGGATTAGGCAAAGAGTTAGCCCACGTAAATTGTCTACCAGTTAGCTCTATCTCCCTTAGGTCAAAGCTATCTATGATCGCATTAAACAGAAAAGGCCAACGATCATTAAATCTATCATTATTTTTCTCTGTACTTCTTCGCAAAATATTGAAGTCCCCTCCTATTAAGGTTGGCAAAGGACTTTCCTGGCAAGCGCGAACCAACTCTGCTAAAAAGGGTGACTTGAAATCATCCTGAGCAGAGCCATACACTGCCATAAGAATCCACTTGAACTGAGAGACCATGTGGTCTAAATCCCATGTTGGTAATGAGTAATTGACACGTGGTTTGGTTTATGTGAGTTTGGTTTGAGTGTTTCGTGCCAGGTTGGCATTCGGCGAGGTCGGGTTATGATTAGACAGATTTGACGCATGGTCGTCTTCCCGGTTGGTCACTTGGGCCATTTCTCGCTTGAGTAGGATTTGTTGGTACTAATCATGTTTATATGCTTTGTGCCGTGCTATGCGATGTGGTTTTTGTCTGTGATGGCTGCAGGACGTCGAGTGGAGTCGTGGCGAGACACGGAGGACTGGACTAGGCGCAGGTGGCGCTGAGGTCAGAACAGTCGGGATGTGTCGAAGACGACGTGGACTCGAGGTGGTTGCGAGGCGTGCGAGACAAGGAACGCGGAAGCTTCCCGGAAGGTGCAGCAGGGGCGTTTCGGTAAAAGCGCGAGGCTGCAAAAGGAAGCGGGTTAGCGGGCAAAGCATGGAGGGGTAAAATGGGCAAAGCAAAGTGTAAACCCATCAAGGAATGCTATAAATAGGAGGGTATTTCCTGGTTGTTGGCATGACTTGGAGAGGGGTTTTAGGGCTTTTGCTTTGTGCTTTAGTGGTTGAGAGAATGGGTGTATGAGATAGGGTTGTGTTCCTCCCAAGAACCATGTAGTTCTTGGTGTTCTTGAGGATTGAGAGAGAGAGATGAGCTGAACAACTTTGTAATCTTTCCTCTATGTTAATCATGTATGTCTCCGTATCGATTTTATGAGAGCTGTTCTTATTTCATATGTGATGTTTCCCTGTGTTTGAGCTCTCTTGTTTCTCTCTTGATTTCTTTTTGTGCCTTCAAGATCAAGTGTTTTTATCCTGCCATTTTACTTCATGAGAAAGGAGAGCTAATGATTGTGAATTCATGAACAGCAAAGCTACGTGGTGTGCTTTTCCTTGGTTACTTCTTTTCTCATGAGAAGTACATAGCCCATAAAAGTTCTGCATGTTCCTCATTAATGCTACATGTTATTTGACTATGAGGGTTCTTGATCTTTTCATGGTTCGGCAGTAGCAAAAATCTGCTCATGTTAATTTCGGCCAGGAAGAATCCGAATGACAGCAGACTTCCTAGTATATTTTTGTTGTCCCTCTCTTCTGCAAGAATTAATGCTAAGCTGCCAGCAGCTTGTTGATCATTCGGCCAAGAGTGTTATTTCTTTATGTTTTCTTGCTTTTAGCTACTGCTGCTGAAGTACTAGTCTTCAGTAAAGCTTTCGGCAGCAGCTGCTTTTATTTTTCCTTCCTTGTTCGGTCAAGAAGAGTACTGGATGCTTCTTTTCTTTATGCTTTCAGTTGATTAAATCCAGTATCTCTTTCTTCAGGAGCAAGTATCTTGTGACTTGTTAAAGACCAATGGTTGTGACAGTAGCTCAATGTTTTTAGTTCGGCCCATCCATTTTGAGAGCTATTAGTCTGTCTTTATTTTTTTTTGGGGGGTTGAATTTTCCTTGTCTTGCATTTCCAGTAAGTTGTGCTTCTCGCTTCATAGCTTCTCATAGCTCTAGAAGTTGAGATTTTCGTGAGTACTTGTGCGGGGTTAATTTTTAATTAACCGACATTCACCCCCCCTCTGTCGCCATTTCGGTCCAACAATTGGTATCAGAGCCGGTTAGCTCTAATTCATAGATCTTAACCGGTCTCAAGAGCCATGGCGACGGACAAGTACTCGACCAAGCCGCCCGTGTTCGATGGCATCGATTACCCCTTCTGGAAGAGCCGAATGGAGACATACATCCAGGCCCAGGGGTATGCCATCTGGCGGAAGGTCAAGGTACGATTCGTTGTTCCTGCCGATGAGAACATCAATGCCGGGAACATGGCTGATGTTGAGGCGAATGCAAAGGCAAGGAACATCATCATCCAGGGGTTGAGTCGTAGCGAGTTTGACCGTATATCTCACCTGTCGTCCGCCTACGACATCTGGGTGACCCTCGACGCATACCATGAGGGCACCACCCAGATCAAGACGGTTCGACAGGACCAGTTCAAGCGCGAATACAACAAATTCGAGATGCTTGCTGGTGAGTCCCTGGACGAGTGCTTTTCGCGATTTCACAAAATTTTGAGCAACCTCCGAGCGGTCGGTCTCACATACCCCGACTCGGACAACGCTCGTCAGATGCTCGCGGCACTCGATCTGCGCGTGTGGGAGATGAAGGTGACCACCATCAAAGACACGACAGACCTCTCGACCCTGACTCTTGACGCGCTGTACTCGCGCCTCAAGACTCACGAGATTGACGTTGTCTCTCGTCGGTCGAAGTCACAGTCGATGGCTTTGGTCACCGATCCCAGTTCGGCTTCTGGTTTTTCCGCCGATTCGCTTTGTGGGTTCTCCCTAGCTGCTCTATGTGACGTAACTGATGATCAGTTAGAGCAGCTAGAGGATGAACAGCTGGCCCTCCTAGCTCGGAAGTTCTCCCATGCTTACAAGAGGAGGAGGGACAGAAAGAGAGGCGGACCAGTCATCTGCTTCGAGTGTGGTGGCCCCAACCACATTCGGGCAAACTGCCCCAAACTGGAGAAGGGCAAAGCTGACTACGGCGGTTCGGGCAAGAACGACTACACCGACAAGAACCGCAACAAGAAGCCTCCAGTCCCTGCCCAAGGCAAGAAGAAGTTCCGCGACTTCGGGAAGGCCAAGAAGCTCTTCCACCGCGTCCTCACCGCCTTCGACGACCTCGACCTCAGCGAGGTGGAGGGATGGAGCGACGACGACGGGACGGGTGACCAAGAGCCCAAGGATGGCGGCAACGACTTCTCCGGCATGTGCTTCATGGCCCTCGAGGGCGAACTCAGCGACAGCGAGCTGTACTCCGACTCGGATGAGGTACTCCCTTCTTATGACCAGCTAAATGATGCTTTTCTTAAGCTAGGTGGATTTCATGCTAGAGCTAGGTCTAGGTGTACCGAGTTAGAGAAGGAAGTAGATAGACTGTCACGGGAGATTACTTCACTTACATCTGCTCCCTCCCGTGACGACTGTGATACATGCTGTGCCTTGCTTGATGACATGGAGAAATTAAGGACCTCTCATGATAGTGTGTCCTCTGAGCTTGATATTGTTAAGGTGGAGAATGTTAGTCTGCTTGCTGAGTTAGAGTTGAGTAGGATGGCTGTTACCCTACTTACTACTGATGAGACTACTTCTCCCACCTCATGTGAGGATAAGGACATTGCTGCTAGAGGACCTTATGCCATGCTCCTTGATCTGCCCGAGTCTTGTGAAAATTGCAATAACTTGAAGATGAACCTAAAACGGGCAGATCACAAGATTGCTGAGTTGAGTGCTTCTTTACTTGAGCCTATTGATTCATGTTTGAATTGTCCAAAGTTAACTGCTGAACTTGAATCTGTCTCAAAACAGTTTCAAGAAATGATTGACAACAACAAGAAAATAGCTCAGTATGCGACTAAGGATCCTGTTAGCTCACCATGCATTAGTTGTGATAAACTAAAACTTGAACTCGTTACTTTGAATGACAAATGTGTGAAGCTAACTAAGGACTTACTAGAGAAGCCACAATCTGGTTGTGATGTGATTGATGGTGTGGGGGAGAAGCCCCAGGGTAAGGATGAGACGCTTAGAGACGCGAACCAACCTGCTAGTAGTAGGACTGTCCCCTCAGAGTCGGCTGTGCGTGCACAAGCCATTCGTTCCTCTGCTATTGGTTCTTCATCTGCTTCCTTACCTCCTGCTGTTCCCTCTTCTCCCTGCTCTTCTTGCATCTCTCTCTTTCGGGAGTGTCAGTACCTTATGAACACTCTCGAGAGATTTGTAGGCGGCAAGAAGAAGCTTAATCTTATTCTAGACCAATCCAAGATTTGCAAGTTCAATCAAGGTCTAGGATATGATTTCTATGAGGATATGAGGAAGCATCCACCTGCTATTCTCCGACCCATCGTAGGAGGTGTGATCGAGGTTGAGCCCAGATCTGATGAGGTTAAATTCAAATCAGCGGGTTTTGTCCAGGGGATCTCTGACAGCAAGGTGATTCCACCTGCTGCTTCGGCCTCTCAGAAGGAGAAGCCACTTCATGCTACTTCCACCTCTCAGAAGGTGAAGTATCACTGCACCTTCTGTCAGAAGGATGGGCACTCGATCGAGAGATGCTTCAGGCGCGCCAAGATCGCGCGTAGAGACCGTGTTGAGTCTCTTAGGGGTATTCAGGGTCAGCCCCAGATCCTGAGTGCACCTAAGACCAACACGAGGTCTAGGGTTGCGTTTGCTGATGATTTTGGGCAGCATCGAGGACTTGGTTTTTCCGAGTTTTCTGGTTTTCGTCCTCGTGCTGCTCCTGGTCGTAACTTCCGCCGTCCTGAGGGTACATCTCGTTTCCCCAGTCGAGACAGCTACCCGCGGCGTGATCAGCGTGTTGCCGGTATTCCGACTCTCTCTCCCGTAGTAGTCGGACCCCGCAACAGCTTCAGGTCTGCTCACAGACCTTCTGCTTTGAGTGATAGAGAGCGTAGGGTAGCTAGAGGTCAGTCGTGTGTGGCTACTTCTGCTACTCGACGTGTCGTTCAGTATTGGGTGCCAAAATCACTCTTGATTTACCCCAGTACTGAGACTTTACTCTCTGTTTGACTCAGGTTCGCCGGGCAGGGAAGGGAAAGGTTTGGCTCGTAGACTCCGGGTGTTCACGACACATGACCGGAGATTCTCGTTGGTTTTCTTCCCTTGCCCGTGCTCCAGGTGATGAGACGATCACCTTCGGAGATGCTTCATCTGGGCGCGTCATCGCCAAAGGTACAGTGCGCATTAATGACTCTTTCATTTTGAAAGATGTAGCCTTGGTTAGTAAGCTGCAGTACAATTTGCTTTCAGTTTCTCAGCTTACCGATGACGACTTTGAGGTGAGCTTTAAGAAAAACAATTGCAAAATTCTTGATTCTTCGGGTAGTCTGGTTTGCGGGATTTCTCGTTTTGGGAGGATCTTTCGTGCTGATTTTTCTGAGTCTTCTGGTGATCCTCTCAGGTGTTTAGTTGCTTCTGAGTCCCGCGACCTTTCGTTCTGGCATAGGAGACTTGGTCATATTGGATTTGACCATTTGACCCGAGTTAGCGGCCACGACCTCATTCGTGGTCTGCCGAAGCTCAAAATGGTCAAAGATCTAGTTTGTGCTCCTTGCCGGCACGGCAAGATGGTTGCCGCCTCCCATCCTCCGGTCACAGTCACTATGACCGATGCACCAGGACAGCTGCTCCATATGGACACAGTTGGACCAGCTCGAGTGCAGTCAGCAGGAGGGAAGTGGTATGTTCTTGTCGTGGTCGATGACTTCTCGAGGTATTCTTGGGTGTTTTTCTTAGCCTCGAAGGATGAGACTTTTTCACTTTTTCGAGGTCTTTTCAGTAGGCTTTCTGTTGAGCTCCCAGGTGCCTTGAGAGCGATCCGCAGTGACAATGGCACGGAGTTCAAGAATTCCTACTTTGAGAGTTTCTGTGGTGAGACAGGTGTAGAGCACCAGTTCTCTTCTCCGCACGTCCCACAGCAGAATGGCGTCGTGGAGAGGAAGAACCGTACCTTGGTCGAGATGGCCAGGACGATGCTCGATGAGTACTCTACACCTAGGAAGTTTTGGGCTGAGGCTATTGCGACCGCGTGCCATGTTTCGAATCGAGTTTTTCTTCGGGCACACTTGCACCGCACTTCTTATGAGTTGAGATACGGGCGAAAGCCCAGCGTCTCTCATTTTCGTGTGTTTGGTTGCAAGTGCTTTATTCTGAAGTCCGGGAACCTAGATAAGTTCGAGTCACGTTCTTGTGATGGGATCTTTCTAGGTTACTCGCCTTCTTCGCGGGCTTATAGGGTCTGGAACTGCGAGTCTAGTAAAATGGTAGAGACCTGTGAGGTGACCTTTGACGAGGCCAGTCCGGGGACTAGGCCTGATATCTCAGGTTCTTTAGAGTAGTCCGAGACCATCTTCGTGGATGACGAGGACGATGGAGATGAGGGTTGTCTACCCGATCCAGTCCCTTATCCACCCCTTGAGGTGCCGTCTTCTACCGCACCTCCAGGTGATCAGCCCATGCCTTCTGCTTCCTCTGGAGCTAGTGGCTCTGTTCCTACCTCGTCAGCTCACGAGGTAGAGGCCACTTCTTCATCTCATCCTGGACCTCCCCGACATATCCAGAAAAGGCATCCTTCTGAGCAGATGATTGGAGACCTGTTCGAGCGTGTTACTCGCTCAAAATCTGGCTTATCTCAATTCTGTCTTCACTCTGCTTTCATTGCCTCCTTTGAGCCCAAGGATATTTCTCATGCTCTTTCCGATGAGTCTTGGGTCAATGCCATGCATGAGGAGTTAGAAAATTTCGAGAGGAACAAGGTCTGGTCGCTTGTCGAGCCCCCGCGAGGTCACAATATTATTGGGACTAAGTGGGTGTTCAAGAACAAGCAGAGCGAGGATGGAGTGGTTATTCGAAACAAGGCTAGACTGGTAGCTCAGGGGTTTTCCCAGGTTGAGGGTCTAGACTTCGAGGAGACCTTTGCCCCTGTAGCTCGACTTGAGGCCATTAGAATCCTACTTGCCTTTGCAGCTTCTAAGGGTTTCAAGCTCTACCAGATGGACGTCAAGAGTGCCTTTCTTAATGGAGTCATTGAGGAAGAAGTTTACGTCAGACAGCCTCCAGGTTTCGAGAACCCCAAATACCCACACCATGTCTTCAAGCTTTCCAAAGCGTTGTATGGACTTAAGCAGGCCCCCAGAGCTTGGTATGAGAGGCTTAAGTCCTACTTGTTGAGTCATGGGTTTGACATGGGTAAAGTAGACAAGACCTTGTTCATCCGCCGTCATGGCAATGACCTTCTGCTCGTCCAGATCTATGTCGATGACATCATCTTTGGCGGCTCTTCCCATACTCTGGTTTCACAGTTCTCGGATGTCATGAGCACCGAGTTTGAGATGAGTATGATGGGCGAGTTGACCTTCTTCCTTGGCTTCCAAATCAAGCAGACTCGGGAGGGTACATTTCTTCATCAGGGAAAGTACACTCGTGACCTCCTGAGACGCTTCGACATGAGTGATGGTAAGCCTGTGTCAACTCCCACGGCTTCTACAGCCTATCTTGACCCAGATGAGGACGGCGAGCCAGTTGATCAGAAAGAGTTCAGAAGTATGATCGGCTCCCTTCTTTACCTCACTGCCTCGAGACCAGACATACACTTCTCTGTGTGTCTGTGTGCCCGTTTTCAGGCTTCTCCTCGCGTATCTCACCGCCAGGCGGTGAAGCGCATCTTTCGGTACCTTCGAGCTACCATTGACTATGGCATCTGGTACTCTTCCTCATCCTGTCTTTCCTTGAGAGCCTTCTCGGATGCAGACTTTGCTGGCTGTAGGATAGATAGAAAGAGCACTTCTGGCACTTGCCAATTCATTGGCACTTCTCTCGTTTCTTGGTCTTCGAGGAAGCAGTCCGGTGTTGCACAGTCCACTGCAGAGGCCGAGTACGTTGCTGCTGCCAGTTGTTGCAGCCAGGTGCTTTGGATGGTCTCGACCCTGCGGGACTTTGGGTTAGCGATAGACAGTGTTCCACTCTTTTGTGATAACACTTCTGCGATTAACATTGCTAAGAACCCAGTGCAACACTCTCGGACCAAGCATATTGATATTCGCTTTCACTTTCTTAGAGACCATGTAGAGAAGGGTGACATAGTGCTCCAGTTTGTGGAGAGTGACCACCAGTTGGCTGACATATTCACCAAGCCTTTGGACAGTTCGAGGTTTTCAGCTCTGCGGGGAGAGCTTGGGGTGGTTTGTCCTTACGGACTGTAGTGAGGGGGAGCTTGGGCTTTACTGCTTTATTATATTAATTATGCTTCTGTCTCATTTCTGTTGCATTGCATTTGCGGGTGCATTGGGTTAAGTCCTTCTAGCATAGGTTAGAGTGTTTCTTGTGATGAGTTGCTTAGACTTCTTACTCTTATCTTGTGCTTCCAGGATTAGCTATTTCTTATCTCACTAGGTTGAGCTCACTCACTTCTTGTAGGTTCTAGCGAGGGTTGGGCCACCCTCGGGTAGACAGGGTACGTGTTTGCTCTCTAGTGTGTGTTCGACGATCAGCTGTTAGTCCTGGAGTCATTTGGGGTAGATGAGAGTCAGTTTAAGCCATAGTTGCTTCTATATCTTTTCTATGCTTTAGGGACTGCCTGTTTGGTTTTCTTTGCCAGCTTCTCGATTTTATTGCTTTGGTTCAGGGGGAGTTCATTTGGAAGCTTCTGAAGCTTAATTTTGACATAACTCAACTTGAACTAAAAGTTGCATCTAATGTTGAGGGGGAGCTGGACTTTCTTGCATTTTCAGCATTCTAGCATTATAATCAATCTGCATTGAGCCTTGATTATTATCCTGTTATGACATGCTTCAATGCTTTACACCTTGCCATGTCTTGTGCTGTATATGCTAGATTGATCATGACTTCATATGTGTAGACTAGCTTTTACCATGATAAGTTAATTAAAATTGCCAAACTTGAAGTAAAACTTGTCATGCTAGCATTTGAGTTTAGTCTTTCTGGAGCTATCTCTTTATGATTCATGCCATGTCAACTAGGCTTAGCTGAGCGTTGAATCTTTTATTGAGCCTTAGATTGAGCTATTTTAGTCTCTTGATGTAGCATGAGGTAGTACAACATGTTTACAAAGCAAAAAGATCTCTTTTGTGCGAAAAAACTGATTTCACCAATTCTTTCTCATGAGACGGCTTGCCATTGCACTAGGCATGAACTCAGGAGGAGTTTTGGATGACCTAGACTATCTTCTTAAGCTTCTCGCTTGGAGTAGTCGCATAAGGCTTGAGATCTAGCACAAAAAAAAAATCTCTTTTGTGCGAAAAAACTGATTTCACCAATTCTTTCTCATGAGACGGCTTGCCATTGCACTAGGCATGAACTCAGGGGAGTTTTGGATGACCTAGACTATCTTCTTAAGTTTCTCGCTTGAAGTAGTCGCATAAGGCTTGAGATCTAGCACATAAAAAAAATTGGGTTGGAAATGACCATGAGCTTTAAAAAGACAATGTTTCATGTGCTCAATTTGCTTAATCTACAAAAAGAACCAAGTACTTGCGCCAATGTTTCATTCTTGAGCATAGCACTCTAGTTGGTCTCAATATTAGGTTCTTGGTTCCGCTTAGCTTACTTGACATGGCCGGCATCATCCTTCGATACCTCTAGTTAGACTTTACTTCTTGATGACTTGACATTCTCACTTAATGTACTATATTTCAGATTGTCATCTATGTGTTCTAGCTAGCTTATACATATCATGTCATGATCTAGATAGCTTCTTATAGAGTTATGGCTTGGTGTATTTCATTATGGTCATTATGGATAATTCTCATGGCTCAAAATGCTTAGAAATAATCAAACTTCAGCCATATTTCATCCATCCTTGTGATCATACTCTCGCCTTTGCATTCTTGATGTGTTTATTGCCAAAAGGGGGAGAATAGAGGAGAAAAAGTCATTTGGGAGCTTTTTAGAGCTTTGGAGAACAATTTGCTCTTTCAGTTGTTGCTCTAATGTTCCTTCTGTCGACATGGTCATTAGCTTCTTTGGACCATGTTTGACTCTTTTTCATTTCAAACAAACTCACTGTTTTTCGGGGTTTGTCAATATACTCATCAAGGGGGAGATTGAGAGACCATGTGGTCTAAATCCCATGTTGGTAATGAGTAATTGACACGTGGTTTGGTTTATGTGAGTTTGGTTTGAGTGTTTCGTGCCAGGTTGGCATTCGGCGAGGTCGGGTTATGATTAGACAGATTTGACGCATGGTCGTCTTCCCGGTTGGTCACTTGGGCCATTTCTCGCTTGAGTAGGATTTGTTGGTACTAATCATGTTTATATGCTTTGTGCCGTGCTATGCGATGTGGTTTTTGTCTGTGATGGCTGCAGGACGTCGAGTGGAGTCGTGGCGAGACACGGAGGACTGGACTAGGCGCAGGTGGCGCTGAGGTCAGAACAGTCGGGATGTGTCGAAGACGACGTGGACTCGAGGTGGTTGCGAGGCGTGCGAGACAAGGAACGCGGAAGCTTCCCGGAAGGTGCAGCAGGGGCGTTTCGGTAAAAGCGCGAGGCTGCAAAAGGAAGCGGGTTAGCGGGCAAAGCATGGAGGGGTAAAATGGGCAAAGCAAAGTGTAAACCCATCAAGGAATGCTATAAATAGGAGGGTATTTCCTGGTTGTTGGCATGACTTGGAGAGGGGTTTTAGGGTTTTTGCTTTGTGCTTTAGTGGTTGAGAGAATGGGTGTATGAGATAGGGTTGTGTTCCTCCCAAGAACCATGTAGTTCTTGGTGTTCTTGAGGATTGAGAGAGAGAGATGAGCTGAACAACTTTGTAATCTTTCCTCTATGTTAATCATGTATGTCTCCGTATCGATTTTATGAGAGCTGTTCTTATTTCATATGTGATGTTTCCCTGTGTTTGAGCACTCTTGTTTCTCTCTTGATTTCTTTTTGTGCCTTCAAGATCAAGTGTTTTTATCCTGCCATTTTACTTCATGAGAAAGGAGAGCTAATGATTGTGAATTCATGAACAGCAAAGCTACGTGGTGTGCTTTTCCTTGGTTACTTCTTTTCTCATGAGAAGTACATAGCCCATAAAAGTTCTGCATGTTCCTCATTAATGCTACATGTTATTTGACTATGAGGGTTCTTGATCTTTTCATGGTTCGGCAGTAGCAAAAATCTGCTCATGTTAATTTCGGCCAGGAAGAATCCGAATGACAGCAGACTTCCTAGTATATTTTTGTTGTCCCTCTCTTCTGCAAGAATTAATGCTAAGCTGCCAGCAGCTTGTTGATCATTCGGCCAAGAGTGTTATTTCTTTATGTTTTCTTGCTTTTAGCTACTGCTGCTGAAGTACTAGTCTTCAGTAAAGCTTTCGGCAGCAGCTGCTTTTATTTTTCCTTCCTTGTTCGGTCAAGAAGAGTACTGGATGCTTCTTTTCTTTATGCTTTCAGTTGATTAAATCCAGTATCTCTTTCTTCAGGAGCAAGTATCTTGTGACTTGTTAAAGACCAATGGTTGTGACAGTAGCTCAATGTTTTTAGTTCGGCCCATCCATTTTGAGAGCTATTAGTCTGTCTTTATTTTTTTTGGGGGGTTGAATTTTCCTTGTCTTGCATTTCCAGTAAGTTGTGCTTCTCGCTTCATAGCTTCTCATAGCTCTAGAAGTTGAGATTTTCGTGAGTACTTGTGCGGGGTTAATTTTTAATTAACCGACATTCACCCCCCCTCTGTCGCCATTTCGGTCCAACATGAACTTATCTCATTTATTAATCAGGTGGAATTTTATATAAAATTCACCTTCACAAATTAAAGACAGATCAAGCGAGGAAGTATTAATCCCAAGGAGGATGCCCCCTGATCTGCCCCTTGGAGGTAGACAATGCCAAACGAAATCCGAACCTCCCGATAATTGTGTCAGATTCGATTTTGACATGTCCTTTTTGCCTGTTTCCATGATCGCAATGAAATCAAGTTTATGTTCTTTAACAGCGTCCGCTATATACCGATATTTAGCCAAGTCAGAAAGACCTCTGCTATTCATGTAAAAACCTTTCATTGGGCAACCGTTTTCTTTTTTTTCTTTGAGTTTTTATCTTTCCCCCCAAAACAAATTTTTCTTTCTTTGGAGGCCAACTTAGATTTCCGACAGGAGGCTTTCAGGTCACAAATCCTTGTGTCCAAGTCCCCATCATCAAGATTCACTTCAGAAACATCTTGTATCAAGTGCTCGAGTAGGTCACAATCATGTGTTTGTGCTTCGTCATCACTTTTCTCTAACAGAATACACTCACCAGGTAACAGACTCTTCTTATTACCACCTTGTGTTTTTATGGCTGGTTTGACCCCCACCCTATCAATTTCAATTCTTTTTAAGGCAATAATAGACTTAATACTTTCATCACAGTTGGCTCCTAACTTGAAACCTATGTTATCTAAGTTGGAGGCACAGATATCTTCAGGCAACAAAACAAAAGAAGTAGGAGATGGTGGTATAGGATTACCGTTCATCGAAGAAGCTGGGAGTGCAGGCGAATGTGGCAAACCGATATTGGTAGCCACCGTCTTGTTACCCACCTTGTTCACGTTTATATTTTCCAGGTTCCGGACCGCCACTCTGTTCATGGCCTTGGTCACCATATCTTCATCTGCTACTATTACCCCATCAACAGAAGAGAAATTATTACGCAAACTGCGACGAAAACCGTCGCACTGGTCACCCTGCACATCGCTGCTCTGAGCCGTAGCAGATGTCGGACAGGGAACAGGCGAAGCTACCTCCTGCAACACACCATCCAAGTTAGCATCAGCATCAGTTTCCAGCAGGCCAACCTGCCGATCTTGTCCTGGCTTCATATCATCCATTCTAACCATATTTCCATCAGGTCTTGAATCGAAAGCTACCTTCTGCCCCTGTGTTGTCAAGAGCAGTCTATCAGAGTCCCTCTCCAATTGGATGCCTGAAATATTCCCAACACTTCTGCTCCGACGAACAGGTTTAACGGCAACAGGCGCCAACTCGCCACTTAAACCCATCGAAGACCTTCTTTCCCTGTGAACCGGTCGAGGACCAAGCGGTGTGACTGCTATTTGTCCATACAACTGCATAGGAGTCGGGCCTCCATCCATTGTCGCGCCCGCAGAACTGGCCGGCTCATCAATTTTCTTATGTTTTTTGCAAACTGATTTCCTCCTTGCCCTCCTGCATTTTGATCCCCAACACCATCCTCATTACGATCCATGGAATCAAAGTCTTCTGGATCAGGGACTGCTGGCTCAAAATCTTCATGTTCCAATGTAAAAGTGATATCATACCAACCTTCCCAAATACAATGTCCGGATTTAAAGGGAGAAGTGATTTATCCAACATCCCAACCAAAATCCGAATAACTCCCTTTCGCCGATATGTCAACATGTCCACCTCAAGTGTTGTTCCAATAGCTGCGCCGAGGCCCCAAAACCCAAGGAAATGTCTCCACGCATGAGGTACACCAGAGACATGAACCCAGACCTCATCCAGGTGATAAGCTGGAACAGCATCACCATCAGCATGCCATGTGGAGATGAGCAAGGTGATCCCATGATTTTTCAATCGAAATTCCACATCAGCCATTCTGAGTAGCTCCTCCTCAGAGGGGAAAGCAACTAAAAAAGAATCATCACCATGTGGCAGCGCCTCCCAATTCCAATCTAACCGTGACAATCTCGCTAACTCTTCCTGAACCACAATAGCAGGTAGAGTTCCGCCCGAAATTTTGACTAAAGCAGTTGGAGCCGGTTCAGGTTCTTCCAACTTAAAATCAAAATCCGGTAAGCGGTAAAAACACAGACCTGCTTTTGCAAACCCAAACATTGACGCTCCCGGCCTCGACATTTTGAGAATTGGGCACTTTGCAGCGAGGTGAGAATTCTTCTTGTTACAGATGATACAGTCTAAGTTTGCCTTGCACCCTTCCGCGAGATGACCATTGGTCTTGCATCTAAAATAGTGCGGGGGACGAGGCTTTTTTGCTTTTGCTGTCTCAATCGGTGTAGCGATATCCTGCCTCTGTTGAAACTCTGCCTGAGGTCTAGTTGCCCCCTAGCCTGCCTGAGGTCTATTTGCCCCCTGGCCGATCATCTGGAGACTCCTCCTTGGTGGACCGTTCCCTTCCCTGCCGAATCCCCGTCCAGGACCAAAACCTCGTCCTGCCGGCGGGCGGAAAGGCGGCTGTCGGTATGGTGGCCGCTGCCTTGCCGTTGGCGGTACATGCTTTTGCATGGGTGGACGCGCTTGGAATTGCGGCGGTGGGGGATGGTTAGCCGGTTGGCGAGCTGGAGCAGGCGGCCGAGAAGCCATGGCTGCGTAGCTAGGTTTGATCTGTTGCTGTGCGCCGTAATTGAGCTTCCTGGGTTCATCTAGTCGATTTACCCTAGGGCCCAATCTTGGCGTGAAGTCCCTGGACGCACCGTAGACTCGGGCCCGTGCAATTAGCGCATCCCGGCTGTTTTCAGCCGATGGCCCACGCCCCACCTGAGATTCCAGGTTTTTATCTAATACAATCGTCTCCGAGATAGCCCTTCGGTTCACGAGAGTCGATGGCCAATACGCCTCGAGCGTGATTTCCGATGGCTTCCTCCGTGGCAATGGCCCTTTCCATGGTCGAATTTGGCAGGCGCGACCAGGAACGAAACATTTCGATATGATCGAAGGCTTTGAAGGGATATTAATGGTGACGGCAATCTGTTCATTGACATTCCTTGCGCTTTCATGGGTTCCATTCCCCGCACTAGAAACCGTATCAGATGCCAGCACCAAAGAACCAACTGAATCGTGATCACTATGAGAGGCTAGAACCAGAGAAACAGCGGCATCGCGATCTTTGTTCCCCTCCCCAGAATGCGGATCTAACCCAGAATCAAAAAATTGAAAACGCGGAGAAACCGGATCTGAGTTTACCTCACACCGAGATGGGGACGACGAACAAGACGACCGCACCTCTTGCCGCTGCGATTTCTCTGATTGCCCTTGTCGATTGCAATTCTCTTTGGTAGTCTCACATGCCCCCTGCACATCGAGCCCGGCGAGCAGTGCAGAATCCACGAAAGCTGCTGGAAGGGGGCGCACCGGGTCCAACAGCCCCCCTGTCGAGGACGCCGGAGCCGACGTTGACGGCGGGATCGGTGAAGGGGATGTTCGAGGAATCGCGGAGTTTCTCTCGAAACTCTCCGCGACACCCACGGAATCGCCCTCCGCGTCGCCCACTGAATCGCCTTCCTTCATCCACGCCCTCGTCTTCGGCTGTCGTACGTACCTTTAACCATACAAGTATAGAAGACATGAAGTGTATCCTCTCACTCCTACTCCATGGCCATGACAAGAATCTTGCTCAATGGCATCCCGGGCAGGAAAATACCCCATTGCAGAGGTCTTCGGCAGGGCAACCCCTTGTCGCCTTTGCTCTTTATCATTGCAATGGATGTGCTAAACAAGACCCTCGTAACAGCCACTCAAGCTCAAATTTTAACGCCATCACTATCTTTGCCAAGAAAATGTTCCCTTTACGCGGATGATGTCATGCTATTCTTTACTCCACAGTTCTAAGACATCATTGCCATCAGATAGATACTATCGCTATTTGGGGTAGCTTCAAGGCGCAAGCCGAACATGCTCAAATCGTCGGCTCAAACCGAACATGCTCAAATCGTCCTTAGTTCCAATCTCCTGCATGCAAGAGGAGCTTCAGACTGCCCAGCAGATTTTCAGGTGCAAATCTGATACCTTCCCCATCAAATATTTGGGAATGTCGCTGTAGACCAGAAAGCTAAGGAGGCGAGATCTTCAACCGTACATTGACAAAATACAGACTACATTACCCAATTGGAAAGCCAAACTTCTCTCAATGGCAAGGAGGCTCATCGTCATCAAACTGGTCCTATCGTCCATCGTAATCTACCCCCTCCTTACACTACAATTCCCTGCCTGGGCAATCAAAGCCATTGACAAGAAGCATCAATCCTTCCTCTGGACCGGAGGCAGCCTGTCCACAGGAGGAAAGTGCCTAGTCAGCTGGTAGCCAGTTTGTCGCCCATTGGAATATGGAGGTCTTGCCATCCTGGACCTAAAGCTTGCCAGTATTGTGTTTCGTTGTCGTTGGGAATGGATGGCACGTATTGACCCAGGGCGGCTCTGACATTAGTTGATGTTGACATTAGTTGGACTAACAGATGGCTTCATGGCAAAGGAATTTGCAACTTAGCCCCAACAATCTGGGCAAAAGTGAGCAAATCTCGCAAACAAAAGGCTGTGCTGCTGCGGGGGTTCCCGGTGCGGTCGGCGGCGGTCTTCGACCCCTGCGGCTGCTCATCGGCGACGGCCCCCTCCAAGGCCTGGAGATCCCCCTCGCCAACTCCACGGTGCGCGTCTTGAAAGCGCCGGCGCCGTGAACCTCACCTACGACGGGTCCGCCGACGGCACCGGCACCGGCACGGGGCGGCCTGATCGGTGCCGGCCCGTATGTCGTCTCGGAGCGGCGCATCCAACGGTGCTGAGGCTCGGCGCGGTGCGGGCAGCTGAGTCCTGGCTTGGGTCTACGGCTGGAGGCGGTGGAGGAGGATGACGAGAGGGAAGTGGGGTCGGAGGAGCTCACGGCGCCCAGCAGCGTCGAGGAGGCGGAGGCCAGTGGCGGCTCGGCGGTTCCCGTAGGCGCCGAGCGGTGGCAACAGAGCAATCGGGCGGTGAGGGTGGGCGCGCTGGAGAGGGTCGTTCGGTGGGTGGAGGCTGATCGGCGCTGGCGGCAAAGTCCGGGAGGTGGCAGGAGTGGTGGTTGCTGGGTTGTCCAGGCTTCCTTGGCGCGACGTTGCTCGAGCGGGAAGCGGCTTGTGGTGGGTTCAATGGATGGTTATGCCATGGCCTTGAGGCGTGCAGACCCCCGGTGTGCTGGTGGTGGTCTTTTTTGTGTGTGGGTGTGCGTGGTGTGCTGTGGTTGTGCTGGCGAAAGCCTTGCCGGTGTTCCTGCCGGTCTCGACAACTATGACGTCTATGGACGCCATTTTCCTTCCTGAAGGGTTGTCATGGCACTCCATAGCCATCATGTACTCTGTTCTCCAGGTGAAAGCCTTGTCTCGGTGAGGCGAGCGGCGTCGGTGACCCTAGTCGCCTCTTTGAAGACGTCGCTTCGGAGATTCATCTTCACACAGGATAGACCGGAGTTTGGGTGGCTCAATTGGAGAAGGTTAGGGGCTTGGTTGAAAGCAAGGACGGAAAAGAAGTTCTGAAGCTTAGTCTTTTTAGCTTTTTCTTAGTCCTTTAGATCTCTTTCTTGCTGTTGTGTACTCCTCAGTGTTGAGGATTTGGGCCTAAGAGCTCGTGTAACTTTTGGCTGTGTATATCCCTTGTGGATATAGAGGCCGGATTTTATATCCTTTATCTAAAAAAAGGACGCACTCCACAATCGATGTTGGATGAAAGATATACAAGCCCCCATCACCATTCAAGTCCTATGCGAATCCCTCATCTTGCATTCAAACATAAGCCAAGTGCACTTGTAGGAAGGCGCCTCAGACACCATCTCTTGGTGTTGGTCGGCCAGCGGGATCTACTCCCCTAAATCGGCCTACAAAACCCTTTTCAATGGTCCGGTTCATTTCCCTTGTGCCAATGACTTGTGGAAAAATGCAGCCCCCCCTCAAAGCCAAGTTCACTTGGCTTGTCCTCAAACGCTGATATTTGGACCTTCGCAAGACTTCTGCGCCACAACGCCTCAGCCCCGGTGACATGTCTTCTCTGTGATCAAGAACCCAGGACCGTGGAGCATCTCTTCGTCCAATGTCTAGTGGCGAAGTAGATGTGGCACCTCATATTTTCATGGTTGTTGATATGCTCTTCATACATTTTCACCGCGCAGACGCTGCACGAGCACTAGACTTCGATTCGAGAACTGGTGTCCAACTCCAAGCAAAAAGTTCTAGACACTTAATCACTTGGATGATTTGGAAGGAGAGGAACATGATGCACCATGATCAAGCCTCAACCTTCAGGAGTTTGTAAACCGCATCAAGCAGGAACTTCTCACTTGGTTGTCAGCAAGGAACTCAAGGCTGCCTAATCTCATTCTGAGCCTAGTTCCTGCTAGGTCGCCTTCTGATCCAGCCTAATGTTCTAGTCTGTTTTGTGTTGTTTTTTCTACAGTCTTTTCCTCTACCCAATCTTCTGTTCTAGGCTATTTTGTGTCGGTTTTCTCCTGTAACTCTAGCTTGAGACCTTCTTTCCGCTTGGTCTTCAGGACTTGATTGTACCCAATTCTCTTTATTGAATGAAACGCAACGCTCATACGTTTTCGAGGAAAAAAGGTTGCATAAGCTAATAGGAAGTATTTCACAGAGCAACTCCTTCCCCCTTTTCTGTATGAACAAAAAAAGAATGCAGCGCTGGGTTGGTCACGAATGATTATCATAAGATCATCCCCTCATTTATAGTGACGGTTGATACGATCACCTAATATGAACTAATTTGCTTTGAGATTTGTAAGCGTCTCTAAATGAGATATGCCGAAGCAAACCCCTTTCGTTTTTTTACAAGGGGAGGTGTAAATTTACGTGCTTCTTGTGAGGCCATATAGATTATGGAACCATGCATCCTGTTCGACAATGTGCGAAATTTCTATATCGCTTTTAGTTCCGTACGCGCATGCAGCATGCTGATGCTACTCACCAACCTAAGCTGTTGCCGTGTCACGAGATGTAATAGTTTGGTCGTTCTCCGGAGCGCTGTTCCTCGCGTCCTGTTAGATGTGAAGCTGCCGATGCCGTGTCGCGGCTCCGAAGAAGATGATTTAAGAGTTCGTTAGCCGCGTTGTTCATCGGCGAAGACTTCACACACGTCCCGAGCCTTCACGTCGTTTCGTTTTCTCCGAAAAGTGAACACCAGTTGACACCACCACCGCGTCCCATCGCCTTGACAAACCTTGGGGATCTGGTGCTTCCGGTACGTGCGTATACGTAGAAGAAAACGACGTACGTACCGACCGGCGGTAATGATCCAGCGGCGGAGCCAGGATTTGAGACCACTGGAATCTGGTGTGTTTTGTCGCAAGAGGCTGTCTCCGGTAAGTACAGGGTTCACGACGTCGTATCACGTACAAATTCAATTAACTTAGATATCGCAAGAGAGAGCCAATTGCAGGGGCGAAGTCAGACGACAGGAGCATTAAGGTCACCTCCATTGTACGATAATGTCCACTCTACTGATGAACAGTAATAAACAGTAATTTTCTATAGAATTTGCTAAATTTCATTGAGGTCACTGGATCTCAATGCTTATATGCTGGCTCCGCCCCTAGCCCATTTTGAACATAGTGCAGCATTCTCGGTAATCAATTTAATTTCAGGGGATCTCCCCCACCGTCGATAACGCACGATGGGGGCTGTGTCCACCGTGAACGTTGTACATGTGGGCTCCGGCCGGCCGGCCGGGGGAGCAGGGCCTTAGATCCGGCCAGCGCATCATTCAGGCCAGGCCGCCCCGTACCTCCGGGCGCGGCAGCGGGCCACCCGCGGCGCCGGTGCGGGAGGCTAGATCCGACAGCGATTAGATGCCCATGCTCAGCTCTTGCGCTGCGGGCGTCCCACGCCGTACGCTGCGGAGGCATAGTTTCCACTAGCGATGCAAATCTCGGAGCCGGACAACAAAAATACGGACGATAGCGGTAACAGGTAAAAACAAAAAAAAAGAAAGAGATAAAATTTATGTATTAAATTTTGAATTTGGTTATTTTAAAATCGATAACCGGAACGATTACCAGACAAAAACAGGAAAAAAAACCGCTACCAAAACCTGAAAAAGTCAGAGAAAATCATAGAGAATTTAGGAGTACAATAATTGAAACATATTTATTTCATGTAATAGGTAATTTAGCAAAAAAAAACTTAAAATAATATAAAAATGCATTATGTATCATAAATTTAAAATTGTATTTGAAAAAAAATAGAGATTTTCTCCTGATTTTGTAGTAACCGCTGATTTTTCTTTTCCTCGTTTTCCACCACGTCCTCCGCCTGTCGCGTGCGCGGCAACGCCCGTTTTTCTCTCTCTCTCTCTTTGGGTCGTTTTCCATTGCCGACTCGCCTCGGATGGTTCCAAAAACAGGGGCGTCGTCCTGCGATGTCTCGCGCTGCCGAGGCAGAGGACTGAACGCAACAGACTGAGACAAAAGGTCTCTTAAAAGTTTTTGATCTCCACGATCTGTTGTTGATGAGCCTGCCCAGCTATGGAGGCGGATGGTTCTTTCTTGCATGCAGCGCAGGCCAGAGTTGAGTCGAGGTACTGTACGTGGTCCAAAGAAGTGCACAGGAACAGAGAGGGAGAGATCAGAGATGCTGGGGTGACCAGGACCATCTTATCAGCAACGTGTGCCTGTGCCCGGCCGGCCGGCCCCTACAGAAGCCGGGATTCGCCTTTTATGAGCAGCTGCCGCTCGGATCCTGGTGCCCGGAACCAGAGGCGGGATCTTGCGGCACCGATAGCGACGGCCGGCCGGCCCTGTACCACCGCCGGCCCCCTGCTGTCCGGCAAGTGGATCGGCGGGGAACTAACCGTTCGACGATCGCCACCTGCCCAACCGCCGGTAGCTGCAAGCGTAAATAGCAGCGCGCTCGACCAGGCCCACCGTGAGACGCGTGTAGATGACATCCACCCTCAGATCGTATGATGGAATCGTAGAATCACGATTCTATTAAATTTTTAGTAGTGCATATATTTTATATAAAAAAATTGAATTGTATTTCTAAATATGCAAGTCTATAATAGATTTTTTATTTAATTTTGTAATTTGAGTACATTTATTCATGTTACATTGAATTAAGGTTGATTTTTTTAAAAATTATTTAATTATTTTTAATAAATTAATAATATAAAAATGTAATATATCAAAGATAATTTTTTTTTACCTTAGAACAACATGTAAACAATAAAACAAAGCAAATTAAACTAGTACAATTTAAACTAGCAATAGGTAATATCAAATTTTATATGTTAATATAGTTTGTTGTCGGAATCATGATCATTATGCGATCCTAACGATTCTACGAGTAGAATCGTAATCTCACTACGATACTATCTAATTCCGATTTATATTGTGATCTATATCATCTACTTCCGGTAAGAATAATACCACGATACGTATCGTGATACTGAGAACCTTGCTTGCAATGCAGATCATCCCCGTGTTGACCTGACATGACAAGTGAAGCACATTTCTAGGGCGCCCGGACACGGCTCCTGATTATGTGGGAACCGGGCTGGCTTGCAACCTGCTGCGAGCACTTCACATCGCGGACAGAAAGTTTGTTTCCTTCCCAAATCGCTCCGAAACCATCTCCAGTTCTGCTCATCCTGCAGACACACACACCTTGGGTGGCTTTTCCAGCTCTGCTTTCCATGCATGAACCTGAACCCCGGCCCTTCCAGGGTTTTGGAACTCATAAATAAACAGTTTCTGTGTCTTCGCGGACTGATCGAGCCTGCAGCTGCTTTCCCTCTTCTCAGGCTCAAAGCTTGTTCCAATTTAAAATGGTTTCTGTGCACGTTCTCCTGCACGGTTCTTGAGCTCTGAGTGAGCCATTTCCTAAGCGTGCGGTTTTATATTTGCCACGGTCTCGAAATGTGCGAGTAATCCTGATGATCTATTAGGATAATCGTCCTATTGGATGGAGGATTTTGGATGTATCTGTACAGCCCTTGAGGTTTTGACTAGATGTGGGGAACAAAAGCTTGGATACACCTGCACAGTTCTGGAGATTTGAGCAAGTGTCGGGAGCAAATCTGTGCAATGTGCACACCACACACAGTTGAAATGTGAGTAATCCTATCCATTAGATCATGAGAGATGAGGCACTAGGGACAAAACGGGGCACTGTACGTGTGCTTGTAGATGTCTCTGAAATGCGAGTAATGAAATGCACAAATGATGAACTTGTTTATTAGTATGCTGCCCACATTAAGCTTGTCATATCTTTGTGGAATCGGGTCTCCTGCCATTAAAAGGAACGCTATGACAGTGCCAATTGGCACCTTCAGACATCTAATCAAGCCTACCGCGATTGAAATTTAGCTAAAGAGAGTTCTACTATTATCTCCTCGTCTCATAACAACTCGAGAGTACCTTTTGTCTCCCTATATGAGTCTCAAGCTTTGATTTCAGATCGAACGGTTCGTAGTTGGCGAATTGCGGTTTCGCGCAGGGGGATCCGACCACATTTTCAATTAGAGAGGACCTTTAGCTATTGACACTTTGTGGGCCCCTCATGTCTGTGACTTCCAATAGTTTTGAGTAGTCCCAGGCCGAGCCAAAAAGTTTGACCCTCTAGGTGTTATTGTATTAGGGCCTATCCTTGATCCTTACCGTCCTAATCTCTCTTTGTGTAGAACGTGTCGCTCTTTTTTGAACTCCAAAGCTACGTTGCAATTTTACTACTGTTGGTCATCTCCTTGGATCCCTTTCGCGTCTGTTCTCGGTTGCATCGAAGAACTCGAACTATTTCCACGTTACATGCGCACGTACGCACACACGCACGCACACACGAGAGGTCTTCATTTGTCATTGCACGTTGCCCAGGCCTTAGTGTGTCGGTTTTACCATTACCGTGCCTAATTGTAAGTTCTTGGATTTACTGTGAGATTAAAAAAAAGAACAGGGACAACATCGTAAAATAGATACAAAAAGCAACAGTACTTCTCCGAAGTGGTTGTCGTTAAGCTTGTCCATTTGGAAACAGAAAGACAAAGCAAGCAATCTACAAAACAACACCTCTATGGATGCATCTGAAGCTGAGCGCAGCTACAATACGTAGGTCTACAAGCTAGTAAGTACCTCAGCCAATAGAGGTTCATATATATCGATCTCTATTAACCTTGGTACGTGCATATACCAAACATATACCGCAAGCTAGGCCTTCTCTCCTAAATGAGGGCCTTTGATTACCTCAGAAACAAACACATATCAGGAGATTGAAGAAGAAGAAAGGAAAGGAACAAGTAGCCAGCAGCAAATGCTACGTCTTGTCTTGACTCTTGTCATCTTCTCTTGTCTTGTCTTCTCATCTCCCTCCTCGCTCTTCATTCGTCGAAGCTATATATATATAATATAGCTACTAGCTAGAGCTAGGATCACCGGAGCAGGCTCCGGATGATCTCGGCCTGGGGGCTGTTGTTGTCCATGGTCGACATGAGCTCCGACAGCCGGTCGGAGAGGTCGTCGACCTCCCGGTGCAGGCTCTTGATGTAGCTGCACGTTTCCTTCAGCAGCTTCGACGCCGACGACTGCAACAGCGCCATTCACGTCAGTCAAGAATAGACAAACAGAATCCTTGTCAGACTTTGCTGCATTGACGAAACGGAGCTAGCTAGCTAGCTCCCGTCTGTACGGTCGACTCAGCCGGCCTGTCAGCGACAGTGAACACTGCTGCACCTACACGGAACTAACTAACTAACAGGATTAATGTGCATTCGTACGCGCGCGTACGTACCCGGCTCGCGGCGCGGCGGCGGGAGGACTCCGGGAGGAGGCCCTGCAGCTTGGAGATGAGCTCGTTGATCTCGTCGTCGGTGATCCTGCCACGGCTGCTCGACATCTCTCTCCGGCGACGGCTCTCGGAGCAGACAGCTAGCACTTGGCGCTTCTGGCCTCCTCCTCTATCTCTGTCTTTCTTGTTTCTGTATGTGTGAGAGCAAGTGATCAAGCTAGAGCAAGTAGCAAGCGTGCACAGAGGGATGAGAGCACGACGGGGTGGAGAAAAAGGTGAAAGGGACTTGGGAAAAGAGAGGATTTAAACCTAGCTAGTGAGCGAACTGAGCCCTGAGGGAGTGTGTGTGACTGCGCGGTGAGAGCAAGCAGCTTGCGCGGTGGAAGTAGCGAGTGGTGGTGTAGAAAGAGAAGGGGGAGGGAGCGTATATTAATAGGGAGAGGGGGGGTGGGCCTACTGCGCCTTCAGTTCGGCCCGACCTTCTGAGAATGGGCCCGGGCTGCCCTGGCCCGGCCCATGGGCTCCGGGTACACGTACCCACATGGACCAAGGAGTTGTGCCGGTGGCACTAATTAACTACTTGTTTTCACAAAACAATGCCAGTGTTGATCGCGTTACTACTACATCTGAAAAATGCACAGCAAAATAGTGTTTTTAGCAGAAGTTAAGAGCATCCGTTCTCGTAAGACAATGTTCACATAGTGCTCAGGCTGCATAATGTTCTCGACTCAGAGTACTAAAGAATTGATTGCAAATTTCAATCTAGTACCAATATGAAAACGGTGTAGGCTTTTTAGTACAATCAATGACTAATGTTGACTTTGGCCAGCCACACGCAAGGACCAAAGGGGCAATGTGGTACTAGTACTACTACTCAAAGGTGACAAGATCACGACTCTTTTGATCTAGAACTCGGTTAGTCTGGGCTCTTTTTTTCCTGAGAAGAAAGGAGCACTTATAGATTTAGGGGAAAGTTACTAGGATGCCTCATTGCCTCCTGTGTGGGGACTGACGAGCCTTGAATCTTGATGTGGCGTGATCTTCCGGTATCACCCCATTTGAGGCGGTGTGGTCCTTAATTTTTCTAGTTGATCTTTTTCTAGCTTCTGCACGATCTTTACAACTAGCTAGGAAGATGACACCCATGGACCCACATACATGTACTCTGGCATACAAGATTCCTGTCAATTTCCTGTATTTTCGGACTTAACAATCAGATCTGATGATAAAAGTTAGCCAGAGTCGTTCCTTTGTTTTTCTTCTCATTTTCTCAATTAAGCTGAAGAAAAACAGACCAAGTGCTGGGGATGTGCTAAATGAGAACCCTTTTGAGAGACCATGTACTAGGTCTAAGCCTCTAAGGTATGTAGTGAATAATTAGCATTTTTGGTTGAGTTCAATTTGAATTTTGTAATAATTTCAGAAAACTCAAATTTGCTGTCAGTGCTGGCGGTCATACCAACCTGTGAATGGTGGTCTGATCGGCGATCCGGTGTGACTGGATTTTGGGAGCGGTTAGACTGAGGAAGTGGTATGACCAATTTCTAGTTGGCAGTCGCTATTTTTAGATAGCATGTTTTGGAGTTGGGATGGTGCGGTTAGACTGGGCATGGTTGACGATCAAACCGAGGGAGTTGGCCGATGTGACCGGCATTGGAAATATGGTCACACTGGGGTGATCGGTCATACTGACCAGTGGTTGGCGGTCTGACCAGCATAAGGAGAGCGGTTAGACCGATGGCTACAGCTAGAGATTAGGGTGAGTTGAGTTGAGTTTGTTTGAGGTTGTTTCATGGCTAGGGAGCCATAAGGGTTTGTGTTGCATTGTATGATGCATGATTTTGACTAACGTAAGTCAAGTGCGTGGAACTTGTGCTCGATATAATTGCTTGGTCTTTGAATATACAGGCGGCTTAGAGGATGTGGCGGTCAGTGGCAATGGACGGGATTAGGCGAGGAGTTGTGGTTCGAGCGATCATATAAGTTCAAGTGAGACTATGTGGCTCAAGCAGGGAGCACAAAGAAGACAAGAATCATGGAGAGGCGAGTTGGTGTATATGATTTGCCAAGGATCACAGAGACAGTTTAGGAGAGTCCGAATATGTGAAGATGCGATGGCTAGTCATTTGGCACTACAAGCTATGCGTCAAAGTATGTGGAGATACTTTGATGGAAAGGTGAAAACAGACTCAAAGAAATGTGCCCGAAAGTTTCATTTAGGGTGTTTTGAAAATTTATCCAAAATTGAACTTGAGGCCTACACCAAAACAGAGACGTAAGGAGATGCAAAGGAGGTGATTTAAGGTTAGAATAGAGTTAGTTGTGTAGAGTGGATCAAACACAAGTGTGTTACAGGATTGATTCTTGTAAGCGCTTGGAGAAGTATGTTTAAGTATGTAAAACCCGTGTTAGTAGGGTTGACGCATTTTCTCAGTAGGCTTAATGGGTTGGACCTGTTAAGGGTTATTGCTAGTGATTTAGAGGGGTGGATAGGAGGTGGAGGACTCAGATTCTAGGGTTTAGGTTTGCTCCACTACCTTATCTTCTTCAATGGTTGTGAGAAAGAGATCTTGAGAAAGAAAAGATTGTGCTTTGGCTGCACTCTATAATCATCCATGAGCATGTAAACTTCATTATCTACTAAAATAAATTAAAGCTTTGCCTTAATCATGTTATGTTTGAGTTCTTTCTTATATTTTCTTATTCTTGAGTTAGATTTGTGATTTTGATTTGTAGGAGTTCTAGCCTGATCTCTTACTTAAATTATCTTACTAGAACATGTGAGAATAGATTTGGAAGACCTCTCACGAGCAAGAAGTAATTTTAGATTTAGGGTTTTTTGTGTTCTCGTGATCTAGATTCGATTCTCTTCAATTTGGTGAACTCGAGCCCAAAAACCTTGTGATTTTTTTTTATTAATTTAAATTTTTATTGGCTTGAATAAGTCTCATGTAAAAATTAGATGTTTTTGGATGAGAATTTGACAAGTTCTTGATATTTGAGCTTTGTCCCTGGAGGTGTTCAGGTATGGAAACATAGACTAGTTGGACCGACCCCAACCCAGTCACAAGCTAGTAGTTAGACCGGCCCATCAACAGCGGTCTAACCGGGCTTGTGAAAGAGGCTGATTTTATTAGCTATTGTGTTTCTAGATTTGGTTGCACAGCCGCGTTAGTATGATCTGAACTTGGTAACTGTTATAATCAATCAAGTAAAGATTTTAAATACCTTAAGAGAATAATTTTAGAAATATTCAATCACTCTGATTGTCCGCATCGGTTTTGCACCTTTCAAAATTAAGAACCCAAACACGTATGGGTGGATCTAGCCAAGGGGTTCTTGGGCAGCCAGCCACCCACCCAACCTTGACGCCGAAGAACAGTGGACCTAGCCGTGTAGGTATCTCTCTCTCTCTCGGAATGGGGTGGTACCCACCATGCCACCTCGAGGAATTGAAACGTGGTTGGCATTTGCTATTGTTTTGTCCAATTCAAAGGCATTTGCACATGAAAACTGCAAAGTCACCCTATCCCCACTTATTCTTGGCTACGCCACTGCAAATACCGTGACACTGAGCCATTAATGTTTATTCGGTCATAGAATTCCAGTATTCCTAAAAAAACATAGAAAAATAGTATTGCCACAGTATAAATGTTTGCATTATAACGGTGTATTTGGAATCGGTGTGGCTCATTTTTTATGCCGCTAAGTGAGTTGGCTGTTTTTTGCTTGTACCAAATACGTGCCCGGCCGCTTGACGAATCTTGTGCTCACTCAGAGCATTACTCACCGGCTGAAGTTTTTATTGTTCTCGCCCTCCGTGGCATTTTCTTGCAAATATAACATCCAAGGTAGCATTTTTATGCTGTCCTCCCCCTGTGCACACGCGGACTACCAGGTCCAACGAATCCTACGGTCGAGGCGCGCAGGAAAGGCCAGCCGTACTCATCAATTCCGGCCGCTGCCGCTCTTACGACTACTGCCACTCTACCGACCACTTTATAACCTCCGACCGTCCCGACCACTTTATAACTCCCACCCGCTCCGACCACTATATAGCTTTCGACCGCTCTGATCACTATTTAGACTTCGATTGCCCGACCACGTTATAGACTTCGACCTCCGACCACTCTGTAGTTTCGACGATCAACTACATTTAGCTATCAACTACTAAGCTTCGACTACTCTCTAACTATCAACCAGCTACTGTAGCATCGACAACTGACCAGATACTGTAGCATCGACTGTCGACCAGCTACTGTAGTATCAATCATCGACCAGCTATTGTAGCATCGACTACCGACCACTTTATAGTAGCTCTCGGCACGCCTTTTCTGCGGACGCTGACCGCAACTCACGGGCAACCCCGCCAGTTCGCACACGTGTGCTGAGGCCAAGCAGATTTCCGTGCGCCCTAGCCATAGAAACACCACGTGTCACCTGTCTATTGATCCGCAGTTAGAAAGGGGTCAATGGGGCAAAAAAAAAATAGACACCGGATGCCATACCTGCAGAAAAGAAGGACACGGAGGCTACTGTTGCAAAAAAATCCTCACCGTTAGCTCCCTACATAGGCACGCGCGGGCTAAAGTTGGAGGTGGTTTAATCGCTGTGCAGCGGGCCCATCGACTGTGCTGCGCCGCCCCCACGGGACCCACCTGTCTTCCAGAGGGAGTCGCGGGCGTCGCCAGAAACGAAAAGCAGAGCGATGCGTAGCAGCCATGCAATGCAACGGGGAGACGCGGCAGCTTTGCTTGCTGCAGATAAGCAGCCAATGAGGATCGACATGGCTAACTGGGAACACTTGTCAGTACCATATGCCACTGCCTGCTAGCTCTGCTCTAGCTCTCCTAGGTAGGGATCCTCCCCCAAAACAGATCTTATTAGTCCTTGTGGAACAAACAAAGCCCTTGATTGCCCTTGCAGATGCCTGCAGTGGCATGCGAGAGAGACATGTGACTGACATGACAAATCAACCTAGTATCATACATACATGGTTTGTGTTATGCCCACAAGAACATATGGCCATTTCAGTGGCACACGCAGTACTACTAACGAGAACAGTTATCACTGGCTCGGTAAATCTGCTGCAAACTAAAGCCAGTTCGTTGCCATTTCTTTTCGTCCCCTGACATTTAAAGGACAGTGCCTGTGTCACATCCAACTACTCACTAGGTTGAGTAACCACAGGCAGACAGAGCTAGCTGCTGACAATTTTTCTCCGTGGCTGCGTGCGATTGCACGGATAAATTTTAAAGGGCATCCCAACTCATGAATCCGTGAGTAGAAGGTAGAAACTGGAGGCATGGAAGTCAATCCCTTGTCATTCCTGTCCTGACAATTCCACATGCAGCGGCCTGTGCACCGCAGAGCAGCAAGCGCCAAAAGGCGATGAGGAGCTCATCGGACATCAATGATTGCGCCATGATGACGCTGATTGTGCAGTTGCACGCGAGGATTCCCGGCCGGCAGTGGGATGTGGATACTGCATGCTGCGAATCTCCAGATGATCTCATCGGAGAGGAGAGAGCCTCATTCCAAGGCATGAGAAAATAACACGGAAACTTAAAAACTTTCTGCTTAATTTCTCATTTGATATGTCATGAACTACCATTCTTTTGGCTTTTGATTATTACTTACTTGCATTTTACCTTGTTCAGTTTGCTAGCACCAGAGGACGGATGGTTAGTTCATAGTTTTTTTTTGATAAGGAAGACTTTATTAAATCCCAATTCTGTACATCGAGGTGATACACATCATTGGAACAAAAAAACTTCCAGCCTCTGCCTAGGAAAGGCACACAGCTTGTGATTAAAACAAAACTGAACAAAACTTAGTGACATTCAATCCTAAGACTAGATCGCCACCCATATGCCCGGGTAAAGATATCCTTCGCCAACTGCTCCAACTGTCGCGATGCCACCATAACCGTTGGGACTAGTTTTTTGTTTACCTAGCATGGATTGTGAAGCTGTCATTCTACCACATTTTTGCCGGAGTTTGGTCTGCATCACAGGTAGGATAGCAATCCGCACAGCGGTACTCATCTATATCCATGCCCGCGGGCAAGAGCAATGGACAGAGAACCTCGCCTATGCCGATCGTCTGCGGGTGCCTGATGCCAGCGGCAAGCCGTTTACCTGTCACCACCCCAAAATAGTAGCCAACAACCTAGCACATAGTACATGACAAAATCAGTGACTCAAACAACAGCTCGCCACAATTCAAAATGCACATGAGAAAAACAAACAAGGGATAGTTCAATTCAACAATTAAAATGGAAGGGGTAGCTCAAGTTCAACAATCAAAATGTAAATACAAAGAACGTAGTTCATTACACATATAGACATACACACGAAAAGAGTTCAAATTCAACAAATAAATGACAATTGACAACCAGAAGGTTGAGATTCGAAACACGAAGGATATAGTTCATCACACATACTACAGCCGGTTTGGATGATGTTGAAGAAGGTATTGTAGCCGATTTGCTATTCAAAGTCGGTTGACATTGGACAACAATCTTTAAGCTCCTCTCCAATGTCTTCAAGGCATGTCCATAAACCCTCAACTCTTCCTTCACCTAAAAATTAAACATTGCTTTACATCACTAGCTACAAGATCACATAGAAAAAATACATTATTTGCATCATTCATTGGTATCTACATGCATTTATGTTCATTCCAAAGCCAGTTTTGTGAGCACATGAATGCTTGCAATATATTTGGTGTGAGACAGTTGCGATGTTCACATAGCACTCTACCCTTAGTACTAAAAGGTGACTCAGAAGCTACAATAACCAAGATATCACGAGCAATCATCCGTAATGTAGAATAACGTGTCCCAACCACCTTCCGTCAACCCAGTGTATCAAATTTCTCATCTGTGCAAGGAAGAGTTTCTTCTTCCAAATAGCACCACGCCGGTACTTTTCTTACTAGCAGCTGGTGTTTTAAAAAATTGAAAGCACCTCATTAGTGTCAATGGCAACTAGGAGTACAAGATGATGTGGCCATACCATTTGATAAAAAATGTAGCAAGCAAATTTGAGGTAACACAACTCACAAGCACCAGATCAAGATTTGGGAGGGGGAATGGGTGAAAAATGAACCTTGGGTTAGGGCCAACCTCTTCCCCATGGCGTCGTCCACTTCTTCAAGCGCGGGGGTGTGGCACCACAACCTGGTGATGGGAGTATGTCAGAGCAGCCTGGTGACAAGAGTATGCCAGGGGTAGAGAATGCAAGGAGATAGGGAGTATGTCGGAGCCGAAAGGGGGTGATAGGATTTGCCAGCAGCCGGCTCTGGTCTAGGCTGGGGCGCGGTGCAGGCGTGCGGCACTGTAGGGTTTGGGGGAGTCGGGAGAGAGTGCGAGGGAGTGAGACAGATGCAAGAGGGAGGATGCGCGATTTGGGATTAGGGAGGGATGAGGAGGGACGGCAAGTGGTCGAGTGGGGTTAGAGTGGAGACTTGGAGAATTAGGGTTTTTTTTTCTTAAGGGCCCACCTATCAGAGGAAGATGTCGAGTAAGGCCCCGTTTGGCACAGCTCAGCTTCACTAGTGAAGCTGTTTTTTTTTGTTTCAGCTTCACGAGCAGCTTCACCGGTGAAGCTAAAACTGTTTTGGAAAACTGTTTGGCAAAACAGCTTCACCAACAGCTTCATGCATGGCTGAAAGAGGGCAATTGTCCAAGATGCCCCTGTCTACCTGACCTGTTCTAACATTTGGAGTTGTATGTTTGTATATGGTCATATGAATTAAAAAATAATATATTTGAATGAGTATGAATTAAAAAATTAAAATAAAAAAAATTAAAATCATTAGAGAAGTGCGAACGGTAGAGAAGTGCGAACGGGAGGAGAGGAAACAGGCGTGGGGACCCAGTGGCAAAGTGTTGTAATTTCTGTCAATTACAAGGGCAGTGGGTTCCTAGAACTGCGAGCCTGAGGGAGAGAGCTGTGAAAAGCTACTATTTTCAGCTTCACCCCACCCCATTCCCTTGTGAGAGCATGATTTAAGGAGCTTCATCCATGAAGCTGTTTGCAAAAAGGGTGTTTGGCAAAAAAACAGCTCATGAAGCTGTTGATGAAGCTGTGCCAAACAGGGCCTAAATAAGCGAAGTAGGCACAGGTGAAGCACACCTATGTCCACGCCTGTCTACTCAATGGGCAGAGGATTGCCTCAATTTTTATGTCGTGGGCAAAGAAAGGTCTCTATGCCTGACTCTATTAGGATATTTACCTTGTGAGCATGTGGACACTCAGGCATAATTGCCATCCCTAATCAGAGAACAATGCGGATGCACCGAGCGACAGAGCAAACCGTCTTGCGTGGGCTGTTCGGTTCCTCCCTGAGTGAGCTCGCAAAGCATGCTACAAGCGCATGTGCTCTTGTCTACCTGAAGCTTACTTTTTGCCCCCCAATTGTTAACGTCTGTGCCTTACGGCGAACCTAAGGAAGCCCATTTCTGCCTACAAATGCATTGTCGTCGATGGAAGCCAGACCAAGTGCACCCACGCGCAGTGGGCAGCTGGGTGAAGCACGGGATTGATTGATCTGAGCCATCCATTCCGTGATTGGACGGCCATCGGAAACTAGCCCTTTGGTACGCTGCGAACACAGAGGTAGGTAGAAACCTCCCCGCCAAGGAGAAAAACTTTTATGGGATCGAACCCATACAGGTATTTCCCGCCGATTGACGCCGGTGAGCTAGCTAACTACAGGCAGAGCACCAGGAGTACTAGCCAGGGCCTATGAGCTTCTCTGACTCCGTGTCACGAGATGGGGAGATGCATGGGCATGCGATGCGATGCAGACATGTACGCAGGCACAACGACGGCACTAGCACTAACCAACAACCCACTCGCAGTGCTAGGTTTCTGGGCTACCAGTACAAGAGCCCAGAGAGGCAGGCAGGCAGCGGCACGCACGCACACCTCTGCTCTGCACTCACATGTGTAGATAGTTGTTACTCGTACCCCTCCCTCACAGTTGTTATTGTCGGCCTCCTCGGGAATCAACAAGGAACCCCAGGACAAACCAGCGTCGCCTTAGCCTTCCGTATGTGGTAGCTGCAGCCTGTCCCAGGAATCCGAAATGACTAGCGACTGCCAGAATTCTGAAGATCAAGCATCTTTTTTTCTCTCTCTTCTTTTCTAGACCAACATAGAAGCTGTGTTGCCCCTGCCAGTCTCGACGAGGCAAGCACACAGTAAGAGCCTATTTGAAACACAAAAAATTTTACATGAATTTTACGGGAAACAGTTTGATTTTAATAGGAATCGAGGAGAAATCCTACGCCGCAGACTGAGCCTGAGAGAGGATAGAACAGAACGGACTTGGAGAACACAAATCTGGGCCTGATTAGAAGCCTTGAGAAGCCCATTAATCTCCGGGCCTAATCCAGAGCACACAGCCTCCCTAATCAGTAGAAGCCCAAATCACGGGAGGAAGAAGCCTTCACTTCGAAGGATGAAGCAAAAGACAAGCCGTTCACAAACCGTGCAGATATACCGAGGCGTTGTATCTTCGGCTGCACAATACTATCAGCCGTGAACGTGGACTTGAACGGTCAATGGTTTGAAGCCACGAGAGGCCAGCCCAACCCCAGGAGCGTAGCGCCGGCGCCACCGATGCGGACGTCGTTACGGCAGTGGGAACGGCGAGCCGCGACGGCGACGACCGGTAGGAGGTCTGATGGGCGGCGAAGAAAAGAGATGGGGGGAAAACAGAGGAAAGTTTCTTGCAACTTGCGGGAACGCACCACGCAATGATTCTTCTAGCCTCTCCTTGCGTGATCGCGTTTCCGTCCATGCAAAAAAGGAAGGGGAAAAGAGTGACGAGAAGAAGAAAAAAAGGGACTTTCCGGCGGAAGAATATCCGGTGTTTTTAGTGCTCTTCAAGGATAAATAGGGTGAGAAGAGGTGAAAAATGGGGCCTAATGCAAGCTTGCGAATAAAGGAGATGGGCATGATTTCATATGCCGAGATATATTCTCCACCGAAATGTTCTCTCATCTCCAGCTGCAAATTATAGCGTGTAAACTGGACAAATTATTCGGTGATGGCAAGATTCTAGGAGGACACCAGCTGATTAGCTTTAGACTTATTTGTCGTTTCGTCACAACTGATCATAAGCATGGCAACAACATACCTCACAAATTTGAATTTTTCTACCTGCTCGGACACTTCAGAGCACAGGTCAAACAGGAATGTAAAAGAGATGGCAAATTTGGAACTGTCAAACAAAAAGATCTGAACATGCCCATACATATTACTGACCTGAACCCCAAAAAAAAATGCTTTGTGGCACGTGAAGCATGCACTCATGCAGTTGCAGTAACCGCACGACAGAATTCGATACCAGAATAGTACAACAGCGACTGCTATCAAATTATTGTGATCCTATTCCGAACGCAATGCAGAGTCAGGATTTAGAAATAAAGGGGTTAAACAATCTATACAATGTAATTACATTTGAAAAGACCAAATAGTACTACGAAAACAAAATCCCTTCAAATATAAAGAGCTATAATATAAATTTATACAATCATGAGGGGCCTGGCCTTTGCCAGCACGCCTCCCTCCGCCCCTGGCTCCGTGGAATATTTTGCAAACAGAGAAAAGGTAAGGCAGCCGTGCTGTAAAAGTACCACAGGAGCGTAGCCACAGCGAGAACAAGACGCCAGATTAGGCATCTCGTGGAACAGGTAGCCCTCCAGAGTCAAAAGAACAAAGCTTCACGCAACGTACCACTGTACCAGAGCAATTTCAGGTACGCATGCAGTCTATATACATTTTCCTCGATCCTCTGTGGAGCCCTTTCTTGTTCTGTTCCAGGAACAAGTCAGCAATTTTTCAGCTAGAGATTATGCAGAGCTCTATCAAGTTGGGTTACTTGTCATGGATGGAACAATATCAGATTCTACCAGACTGAACAAGGCTTTGTTGACCTGATAACCCATAGAAATGTGAGCACACTAGTCAAGATTCAGAAACAGCCAGCACAGATTTCAGCACGAAGTTCACTGCCTTGCAAGGCACACATACACACAAGGGACCAGCATTTCTCATCAAGAAGCAAAGTTCAAAAAATATCTGTAAATTAATACACTGAAAATTAGCCTTATTTCTTTTAGCAAATTAGACTTGCTACTATAAAATCAAAACAAACAGGACGTCACGAACAGGGTCAACACAAACAAGTCTCAAGTAATTCTAATTGCAAAAGAAGCTCTTATAACCATATTTCTACTATCCACGTTGCTAATAGAGATTGACACTGACAGCAAACTACATTATACAATATACCAAACTCAATTAAGACATGGTCATACACAGCATTTGTCATGCAAAATGATTGCTGTTTATGTAAATAACAAGTATGCTATTCAAATGTGAGCATAATGCGAAAAAACACAACTCTTGAATAAGTCCTTTCCCTTCACTTCTGTTCCATACAGCTTATGTTTCATAAACCCCAGACTCCAGGGCATTCCTGACTATTACTCGCAACAAATGTGACTAAGTTTCTACAGAGTTACATCTGACCCCGTACTATTAAGGTAACTAAAGGGTGCCTTTTACTTCCAGCGGCATTTAAACAGTATCTCATATTCAAATGACATTGCCATTTTGGCTGTAAAGTAGCCAACTGCTGCGATGATCGATCATTTGATAAAAGTGCAACGCTCTTCCCTCAACCCTGTTCTCACTCCAAATTGCAAGATCTCTGTATGTATTGACACATATTCATGTAAGGCTGATATTGACAGGTACCAACTCAGAAGCTCATAACACAATTCAAGAACGATAGACATACCATGAAGCAAGTAATATGGTCAAAAAAATTATACCGGTGAATACAAGACACGACATTCATAACTGAGATCATGTCTTTGTTGCAGCCACAGATGAAGCAAGTATTGCTTAACAGGTTGTTAATCAATAGTGAAAAGCCTTCTGAAAGCTCTTTCTAGATTATTAATATAACACTGTTTTGCACAGTCTCATATCTTTGAAATCATGAGCAGTTGATCCAAATGCAAATGTAGAAATGGACTAGCGAGGAAAACAGAAGTATTAGTACTCAAGGATTACATGAGGCTGCTGCCGCTCAGCAGATGTCCAGTTAAGGTCTGAAACTGGGCAGAAGGCAGAATTCTCTACGAAGAATCAGGGCTGAAGCAAATGAACAGGCTGCTTTTGTGCATACTATCCTTCATAAATATCCACTGCATTCAATCTTATTCAGTGGACTCAGCAACCCATCACGGCGCAATTATACACGAAGTTCCCGGATGGCCGTCTGGCAATCAAATTCCACACAGGCGGTCGCCCATCCGGGATCCATGAATTGAGCTCAATCATACCACCAATAGAAGTCCTTGGGCCTCCAATGACGATCAAACGGTCACCACATGCTCGGAAAGCAAGGCCCCACCCATTCATCGACACAGACCGTTCAGGCAATTTTCCAAGAGTGTGCCACTTATTGTTCTGCTTGTCATACTTCTTTACATCCTTCTCACTGTAATCAGCAGCATAAAGCTCGTTGTTGACAACTGCAATAAGCGGAGGAGCACCAGTCACTCCATTGAGGCCCTCAGACATGTTCTCGATCACCCTCCAAGACCGCCACTTCAAGTCATATTCCTCCCCACATGTCAATACCTTGTTGTTGCTGGCCACACCACCTATCACATAGAACTTGCCGTCCATGAACACCCCAGAACACATCTTCCTAGCCTTATTCATGCTAGGAAGGGGCGTCCAAGTATGTGCCTCAGAATCATACATCTCTGCGGAGCTCAATATCCTGCCAGAAGAATCAGTGCCCCCCGCGACATACGCCTTTGCCCCAACACTTGTTGACCCAAACAGGCACCGCGGTGAGTTCATCGGATCAGCCCGCGCCCATGAATTGGTTAGGATGCTATATCTGAACACAATGTGTGCCATCCCAAACACAAGCAGCTCAGTGCCCACAGCAAGCGATTCCTTGTCAGAGCACATGAAGCATTCGTCGGGTGGCATCTTGGGCACTTGGATCCAGCGCCCGCGGTATGGGTCATACGCGTCCCACTCTAGAACATTGCAAGAGAAGTAGACCCAATGCTCCGCTACGCCATTCTGCCGCCGCAGGCGGTAGATCTCCCCATTGCGCACCAAGGACCGAAAGTCCCGGCTCAGGGAGGCCACCGAACCGTAGTCCGATCGGGACAGCCGGAGGAGGCAATTGATGGTCAGGTCGCGACCAATTGCACTAATGAGGTCACTCCCGGTGCCATGCTGCTCTCCACCACCGGAGGAGGCATGGCGGCTGGAGCCATGGCTCTCAGAGATGTCCGGAGTGTGCGGTTGCGGAGACGGCGGCTTGCTGCGCTTCCCGTCGCCGCCGTCAACCTCGTCCAGGTCTTCGACTTCGACATCTTCCGGTGCCGGGCGCTTGCCGCTGCGGACCTCGTGCGCGAGGTACGCCCACTCGGACTCCGGCTCGAAGGAGCTCGGCTGGGAACGCGAGGCGAGGCAGGACTTGCCTTCCAGCATCATGCCTTCTCTCCCTTGCTCCCAATTTATTTTCTTGCTGCTTTGTTCCCTCCTGCTCTTCTGAGATTGATCCAAAAAGAAATTTTTGCTTGCTTGCCAACTTCCTTGCTGCAATCTGCAGGAATGAAATTTACAGAAAAAGAAGTAAGCGAGGATGAAATCGACAAGAACAACGGGATCGAGAACGGGGGGAGCATTTCAGATCTGAGGAGACCGAGTGAATAAAACTAGGCATAAAAATCGAATCTTCCACCGAGAACCCAATCGATCTCCCCAAATCCTTTCCCCCAAACCAAATCTTTCACCCCCCACAACAACTCAGGTAAACGCGAATCCAAGCCGACCAAAACAAGACGCGAAAAAAGAAGGAAGAGACAATCACAAGAAACGCACCTAAACCGAAGCCATGGGAGACCACAGACCCCAAATCTCCTCTCAAAAAGATCGCGCCTTGGAACCCAATCAGCTCCTCCCCATCACCCCGCACCCAAGAAATCCCCTCCCCCACCACTCCTGCGCCCCCCCACCCCCTCCCTCCCTCTCTCTCCCCTCTCCTATCGATGTGCGAGGAAGGATTTATAGCTGTCGAGATAGATGGCTCTATCTAGTATCTACTGCTGCCACTTGGTAACAACTGCCGCTTGTAATGCTCTTCTGCCTCTGCCTGCCGCCGCCCACACTCTCCTCTCTTTTGTAGGGTGCTGCTCTCCTCCTATCTCGTGTGTAGTACTTGGGGAAATGGGATTTTCCTCTCACTTTTTATTCCTCCATTTCTTGCCCTTTATATTCCTCCATTTTTTTTTCTCTCGCTCACGCTCACGCTCTCTCTCTCTCTCCGTCTGTTTTGGCTCGTCGAATTTGGAAACCGGGCAGGCCTCAGAAAATAGAAAAGGGAGAAGCGGGCACCGGCCAGCTCACCTGAAGCTTAGGTGGATTCTGTGCAGCCTCCGCTCCGGTGGCTGTACAGGCAGACGGCGTATGTCTTTCGAGTATCTATGTATCTCCCGTTCTTTTCATCGGCTGGATTGGCGCTGCTAGTGCAAACTATAAACCACTGCCTGAAAAAAAATTAGTTTCTATTGCACCGATACCAACAATAAAAAAGATGAATGATTACGAAATATTTTCTTCCTACAAATATTTAAAATCATCATTCAAATGACTATAAAAATCATCAAATTCATATTACACCTCCTATAAGAGAATCGCATATATCTAGGATCAAAACGAAGCAAAGCCCGCATTTTGATTGCACAAACGGTACTACCGTCAGGAGTGGCCGGTACTACCGCTTCCAGCTGGTACTATTGCCAAGGTAAAGCTGGTATGACCGCTCTACTGTACTATCGCCACAGTGAGGCTGATATGATCGCTTGTCTTGATCCTAGGCACAAATCACTAGAGACAAAAACCCAAATTCAAGCATAATAATCAAAACGTGTCCAAACGCTACTAAAATTAAACATGGACCTTTGTAAAGATGTCAGTAACTAAATCAAAAAAAGAAACACAACATTCTTAGACTTGATTTCACTCAATTGTAGATTTGAGTTCTAAGTCACAAGAACACACCAACTCTAAAACTCAAATTACTTCTCGCTCGTGATGATCTAAGTCATGAGAACTTTCAGATCATATCTCACATGTCTTAACAAGGTAATTTAAGCACTTATTTGAACTAGAAATGTTACAATCATAGAATCTCAAATCTTAGTAAAAAATGCAAGAACTAGACATGATCTTGATTCTTGTTATAGAAATGATCTAGATAGGTAAAGTTTGATCCCAATGATCTACTATAGTCTTTTACATATCATGGATTACAACAAGATTAAGAGGAGCAGAAAAAGAACCAAATCACAAAAGTAAGAATAAAAATTGATCTATTGCATGGAGGAAAATGATTCCGTACAGCTTGTTGGTTACAAAGGATCATCCACAAGTCTCACTCTTACACATATCGTGAAGGAGAGGAAGAACTAGCCTAAGCCTAGCAATCTATCATATTTCCTTGCAAACCCTAGAACTCCTCACCCTTCATCATATAGGCTAACTAGCCCATTGTGGGTCTAGACTCGCTAAGGACTTAAGGAAACTCGTCAAGCCTACAATATCGGGTTTTACACTCACATACATGCTTTTCAAATCTCTTACGAGGATCAACCTACTTACACCTGAGTGTTCAATCCACTTCATATGCATAAACCACTTCCCTTGTGTCTCCCAGCGCTGCTGTTTTGGTGTAGGCCTCAAGTTCGATTTTAATCATTTTTCCCAAAATGCCCCTAATAAAGCTTCCAGACACCTTCACTTGACTCCGTCTTTAACTTGTCATGCAAGCCACCAGGCATGCCACGCGTAGATTGATTAATGGTTTCTCTTCCATCGGTGAGCCTCTTCTACTTTCGGCTCCCACGAATTACACCTCATTTGAACCGACGAATCCACTTGATCTTAACCCGTTGCTCGAACCTTCTCTCGAACGCATTCCTTGACTTTACCATGTACCATGCTTGAGCCCACTATCCCACACGACCTCCTTAACTATTCTAGACCTCAATACTCTCTGATCTAGTCTCGATCATCCATCGTTGATCATAGTTGTCTTCAAACTTTCCCACACATGCAAAGACCAAAAAATCATTTTCAAGCACAAGTTCTTCATAACTTGACTTACGTTAGCATAAACGTGCAACATAATACAACCATAACAGGAGTTCCAAGATCATCACATGATCAAATCTCCCATAATTCCTAATATTTAGAGCCAACTCTCCTCAGCCGGTATGCCTGCACTACTCATAGTGGTCGTACTGCCAACTACTGGCAAATACTACCGACCTTTAACCATTTCCGAATAGCAGGGGAGCAGTATGACATTTGCCAAGGTCGGTACTATTGCTACAGTAGTACCACCAAGCAAGGCCTGATCATACCATCCTCTAGTAGTATTGTAGTTTTGCAACGGTATTACCTAACCTGGCTAAAGCAGTAGGAGATAGCCTCAAGCAGCACTGCTACCTAGAGTTTAATGAAGTTGTAGCATTCATTTTGGACTGTGCTCATGTAGCTCATGTGCCCTTTAGTAAGAACTTGTTCTATTTGATCTGTGATGTAACAAAGATCTTATGTAACTTGATCTATTTGTTAGAATTTTATCTATTTGGTAACAACGTGCTTATGTGTTATGTCCATGGTTCATGTATAGTATCAGGTCATTTCCTATTTTGATACTTTTTTTCAAAAATTCTGATACTATTCTGCACATGCAAATATAGTACCAATTTTGATTCAATGCTTCTTAGCGGTCCTTTTTATCTCTTTACATGTTCTTGTATTAGCAACAACAAGGGTCAGATCCTATCAAAATTGCTATCAGAGCTCAAGCATCGACCCATACTTTCATGCTAACAACTTATTTTGTAGGGATTCACAATCTCAGTCGGTCTATTTCATGTCAGATTTCAAAACTCTTATACAGGAAGTCAATGCACATGTCCTTCATGCTAAATCTATTCATTGGGGCATCAAACCAGTCATTGCCCACATTTTGAATGCAACTGACCACCTGCAGCATACATTTATTCATGTACCAAGGAATGCAAATGGAGCAGCACACAGCCTAGCAAAAGAAACACTCAAGATAGACACTAATGGGTTTTGTAATCTTGATGTTTCTTGCCACAATTTGTATCATCATGTCACCGTTTAATTTTACAAAAATAAGATAGTGTAGTCACACAATTCTGCTTCTATCGATTCAATCCAGTCACACAATGCATACAACAGAGTAGTCTTATGAGCAACAAAACAGAAAACAGAGTACATCTACCTGATACTGTTCAACACCAACACACTCACATTGTGAAGGTATTCATCATTCACAAGTGCACTTAGGAATTGATACTATTCATAAGTACTTGGAGGGATCGATGACATTGCAACTAATGGAATATTTTTCACACAAGTATCCTGGATCTTACAACTACAAATCACAGGTTCACTATCAACAACATCCTAATGTCTTGTTCATTTCGGCTAGAACTTGCATAATTCCAAACAATGACAAATCTTCAACTTGAACCTTGGCATCCTTCACACCATGTTCTTGCATGCCCTCCACTCTCATCAATCATAAGCTCCTCAAGGGAGATGCTTGGAAGGCCACTGCAATAAGAACATAAACAACCAAACCAATTGAACTTTTGAAAATTTCCAAATTTGAGAAATCCCACTTAGGAATAAATCACACAAATTAGGTTTGGGAGGGTGGGGTGCTGATGGAACTGGGATTAGGGTTTGGGGATGGGGTGGTCGCCGTCAACTCTCACCGCAGCACGAAGAGGGAGCTCGTTGCCCGTCTCCCATTGTCACCACCACTATGCAATGAGCAGTGCCGCCATGCTAGTCGAGTTCATGTGGGGCGTCATGAGAGCTTTGGGTGGCGGCTAGAGGCAGCGGTTGGACCAGGGGCGGTGGCATCGTAGGGGCAGGCGATGGATGTTGCATCATCGTTAGGTCACTGCCGTGGTGGGATGGGAGTTCGTTGGGAGCTTAAGGATGGGGATGGAGGCGTCCTGGAGATTGGGAGGGAAACAAGGGATGGTGCGGCGAGGGTTTTTTTTTGGATAAAAGGGCGGCTGGTTGTGGGCGGTTTTCTGAAAAAGACGGCTCATGGATTTGAACAGCCGGACGATGACTAGGTGGACAAGATTCGCCAAGTGCATGAGTGAACCAAGGTACGTGGTTGTGTGCATAGTATATGTTGAACATATAGTAGTGTTTAAATGTATACCAACGCTTATGTATTCTTCCTCATTAAGGTCTACAAGTTGTTTGGTTTGCTACTTTTGCAAATCAAACCAAATATTAGTAACACCAACGAAATTTGTTTGTTGTTTGGTTTGCTACCAAATTTGGCAATGCTCATGAAAATTCGTTAGCACCAATGAAATTCAATGTCACACATGAGCAATCCAAGAGCGAGAAAATCGTTCATCAAAATATTTGTAACACGAAAATTTGGCTTGGTCACGATCCAAATAATATTCTTTTTGCCAATAGTTGGCTTTGCCCAACTTTTAGTCATGCCAAAATTTTGGCATGGCTCGTTTGGGCCACAAACCAAACAGTCCATGGTAGTTCAGTTGATACGTTTAGGTCCTAAACTGTCTACTAAACAACACCTTAACTGCTAGCATTGGACTAATCCATTTATGTCTAGGTCTAAGTGCATGTACAATGGTAGATGTTAGCTCTCTGTAAATTTATGCTACATAGAATTTTGGATGATGTGGAGGAAAGAGTAGAATGAGGGAGAAAGATATTATCTACTATTTAACCTACGGTCTTTCTACTGTGTATACCATCGTATATACAACTGTATAGATAACTAATTAATTATATAAGGTCATTGTAAACAACTATATAGACAATACATTATATAAATTATTTTTAGTTCTATCTATAAATGATATGAATATGTATTATAGACAACCTTGGTCTATACCATTACACATGCTTGCTATGTATCACTCTTTTGCTGAGCTGACAACCATATTTCACTCTCTCACACACACATATCATCTCAACTGCTGATGTGAGATCTTGTTGCAGCTGTCAAGAATAACAGAAATAGTCTATTAGCATCTCCAACAGAACCTTGGCCGGTCCAGACCTGAAACTTCGGATTCAAGTTAATAGCTCGTAAATTCCAATTAACGTGCAGTTTTCATTTTCAGAAAGCGATGCTCTGTTGCTACCAATGCAAGGATCTGCCGCATCCTGCAACAAGTACGTACCAGGGGAGATTCACTTTTCGCTTGTACTTACTGGCGTCTCAAACAGTTGGATCCATGGGCATCTCGCTGAACTGGAGAGCACGAGAGGGAATGATGCAGAGTTTCTAAAAGAAAGCAGGCAGGAAAGCTGAGGCCGCGTCAGCGTCTTGTGCTCGTTGCTCGACGGCCGAGAAAACTGCACTGCACCAACCCACCTCTGTAGTCTGTACTTCGTGCGAATCTAACCAGGCCAGCCACCGGCTGCTGAAACTTCAAGCTTTTCAAAGCACTGCATCTCCATCGCAACACTTTTGCAATAGTCCTGTATTAACTACACGGTTATCAAATCATGTGTAGTAACAATCATGTGTCCTTTTAAAAAAATCATGAGGGACTATTTCAATCCTGAATTTACGTAGGATCTTAATTAGGGAGACCGACCTTAAGATCGTTGAAATCATGACTTTTAAGACATGATCAGACAATACAATCTTGATTTCGACGACCTTGACCATAAGGTAAAGGGAATTTGGTGTTTCTGCCCCTATTCTCGACTGCAAATGTGATTTTACCCTTATTTTTTTAACTTTGTGATTTTGCCCTCGCGATTTTGAAATGAAGACTCCGTTTACCCCTGTTTTTTAAAACCGTTAAGACTAAAGAATTAAATGGTACAAAAAATAAAAATGTCCACGCGAAAAGACAAAAATGCCCCCCACTCCCTCCACTCCCTCTCGCCTCCGCCCCCACTCCCTCTCCCGTCTCCACTCCCTCGGCCCCTCCGCCCCCCTCGGCCCCTCCGCCGCTCCACCCTGCACTGGACGTCGCCGCCGCCTTCTTCGCCCCGCCCCTCCGTCCCCCACCAGGCTGCCGGCCGCCGCCTCCTCTTCCTCCTCCTCCGCCCCCACCAGGCCGCCGGCCTCCTCCTCCGCCCCTAGATCCGCCGCCTCCTCTTCCTCCTCCTCCGCCACCACCAGGCCGCCGGCCTCCTCCGCCCCCAGATCCGCCGCCTCCTCTTCCTCCTCCTCCGCCCCCACCAAGCCGCCGGCCTCCTCCTTCGCCCCCAGATCCGCCGCCTCCTCTTCCTCCTCCTCCGCCCCCACCAGGCCGCCGGCCTCCTCCTCCGCCCCCAGATCCGCCGCCTCCTCTTCCTCCTCCTCCGCCCCCCACCCGGCCGTCGGCCTCCTCCTCCGCCCCCACCCGTCCGCCAGCCTCCTTCTCCTCCTTCATCCGCCTCAGCCCTCAGCGCCTCCGCCGCTCCACCCTGCACTGGGACGCCGCCGCCTCCATCTTCGGCCCGCCCTTCCGCTCCCGCCGCGTGCCCCCTCCGGCCTCGGCTCTGCCCGTGAAGTCCTGCGCCCGCGCCAGGGCTGGCCTCCCTCTCTCTGCTCCCGGCCGACGACAGCGCCCCGGCCGAGCCGCCGCCCCGCCGCCACCGTCCTCCAGATCGAGCCGCCGGCGGCCTGATGGTAGCAATGGTTATGCAATCAAGTAGCAATAACAGAGCTCTGTTGGTAATGGTAGCAATGGTGACTTGTGAAATTGTCAATTTGATTATGCGTAAGTAATTGCTGTCAGTTCTATCTCCGGTTGGCATGCTCAGTGGTGCTACTCGGTGGACAGTGGTGCTACTCGGTTGCTACTAACGATTTGTCATATGCGGTGAGCTTGGTTTGGCATTGGAATGAATACTAAGTTCATGTGTGTGGTATTACCTTTGCTGGTGATTGGTTGGCCTGTCGTGAGGGGGCTTAGGGTTGGCTTGTGATCTTGCCCCCTGCCGTCGCCGTCACCTTGCTCCTGGTCGGCTCGCCTGGCCTTCGTCTTGCGGTCTGGATTCTACTCGGTGGTTTCTCTGTGATCGGATGGTTTGAGAGTTTGGGGATGGGAATGAGAGGCAATGATGGTTTGCTCTGCCGAGATATTTCTGCCAAAATGTAGCCTTTTCAATTAAAAAAAGAACATTTAATGGTTCTACATTTAATGGTTGAATGTGACGTTTGCAAAATTTGACAAATTTTGTCTAGATTTATATTAATAAAATGAATGCATAAATTTGTGTCTACATCTGTTGACAACATCCTTACCAAATATGTCAAAACTTCAATTTCGAAATAGGGGTAAAATCACAAATTTCTCTAACAAAACAGGGGTAAAATCACATGGGCAAACTTGTCTATTCGTGCAAAAGTTAACACCGTTAACTGGCTTTAACGGAATAGGGGCAGACTCTCCCTTCAGTTCAAAAACACAGGGGCAAAATCACAAAGTTTAAAAAATGAGGGCAAAATCACCATTTCGCTTGAAAACGAGGGCATGAACGCTTAGCCCCCTAAGGTAAAATAAAGGCTATAATTAGTTGTTTCACTACTGAGTCGGAATCTTTTTGTTGAAATGAGATTCAACTTGATGAAAATGTTTTGGTATCCATTATTTGGATGAGTGACAGATGTTGCAATCTCAACGACTACATATGTACTAGTACTAGTTTTAAGTACTAATTGGTTTAGTTCGAATGTTACGTAAGGTGACGGTGACCCCCCTTGGTCATTGGGGCTATGATTTCTGTTGGTAGTGCCCACTGGGTTTGCGTTGATCATCCCCATTAATGCGTGGGATTAAGGGATCTGTCCTAAAAAGAAGTGCCCTCCAATCTATGACACCAAGTGCCACAACACTTGCCCCTTTCTCTCTCCGTGCCTCCTTTCAGGTCCGTAACGCACTTACCAAAAAAATTATCTCCTCTCTCTGCCCGCCAACTATACTTTAACAAATTGGAGGGTGATGATAACTTGTGCAGGTTTATATTGGTTTCTATTTCTATTTTTATATTTTTTAGAGAAATCAGAAAATAATATAAATATTTAGTTTTTTGAAATGGCATTCTCACTTCTCTCGCTCCTATCTTACTTCGGGGATAAGACAGGGGTTATGGGCGCATCACGCACCCACTCGTCTCGTTCCCGTCTTACGCACATATCTCTCCTTCACTTTCTTTATAGCTCACATACTGTTTCTGAAAACTCACTTTTTTTAACTACTACTATTTATTTTTAAGTAAAAGCTATTAGCCGCAACACAATACGCCCCTGAATCATGAGTAATCCTAAAGCCAAAACTTTATGGATGCCTTGGTGGAATAGGGGAAAAAAGATGGGAGTACGAAGAAAAGAGAGACGAATGCATTGCCCGAGTTGAGAGAAGAAAAAAGAATAGGATTCTCTTATGTCAATGTGAAAAATGGGTTCAAGAATAACCCAACAGTATATGAACCATGTCACTGTCCAGCCTTGAGCTAGATCCTCTGATTAGTTTTATTCGACCCTGTCTGAGTTGATGCTACACACGAGTCAAAAGTGGTGCTTTCTACACGGTTAGAATATGACCACTACCACTTAAATAAAAGCAATAGAGTCGAGGTCCCTATACATATATAGATGATCTCGTAACATTTCATAGGAGCCGGTACGTATTGCTGCTGTTGATCTTTGGTGTGTAACGGTGCCATCGCTCAAGTTGGGTCGGTGTTTGTAAACTTAGCCGTTCTCTCTCTCTCTCTCTCAGTAAGAGGGCAGAGCTCCTCACTACTATAGAAAGTCTAATACTAGACGGTCAATTACAGACAGTTTGACAAAACCATCTGTGATTGACACTAACACAGACGATTTTAATTTGAACACCGTCTGTGTTAGTGGTCGAGTATCACAGACGGTCCTTACCGATGAACCGCCTGTGATACTTTAGTATCACAAATGGTTTTTTTTTAAAAACCGTCTGTGCTGTGTAGACTATCACAGACGATTCTTCTTAAGAACCGTCTGTGAATGTTCACAGACGGTTTTTGACAAGAATCGTCTGTGATGTCCCTTTGTCTGTCATATTCTGTTCATGATCAGAGGTTAATATATAAGTACACATTACTTCTAATAACTTAATTACAAAACTACTGAGACAAGAGATCACAAATTAAAGGCAAATTTATTAATTTCAATTAGAGGCGAATTTATTACAAAAGTCGCACAGGTAAAGAGTTTTCCAGATTGTAATCTTTTGGGCTTCGTACGCTTCTTCTTCGACTTTGGGACTTGGAGGATCAGCCGCTGACTTCTCGAACGCCGTTAAGATTGTCCTTGTCCTCAGCACTTCCTCCTCCAGCCTGGGCAAAGAATCAGTAGCATAGCCCATAATATCGTAGAGGATAGTGAAAAGATTCCTCAGAATCTGCCATTTCTGCTTGATTGGCAAGGCTATCCATCAGTCTCTCCAATGCGTGTAGAGCTTCTTCCGCTTTGCGCACATTGCGAAGAAGAACCAGGGTAAGGGTTGTTTCCCTTTCTTGAGCGGCAGCGAGACGCCTCCGTCGACGACGGATGATCAGGTCGAGTTGACAGATGCAAGAAAGTCGGGGAAGGAGAGCAGGGAGTGTGCGGAGAAGCTGCTCCAGATGCAAATTGCTGGCCGCTTGTGTAAGGTTCCGGCCGAACAATTCTTGATGAACAGATGAGAGGAAGGAGATGATCACAAGAATAGTAGAAGCCATATTGTACGTACGTAAAAGAGACCTGGATTAGGCGCGCATATTTAATCTTTAGCACAGACGGTTCGTATACCCAAACATTAATGATATAGACGCTTTGTATAACGATCGAGAGACGTTAATTAGACGATCGAAACACGAAACGTTCTGACATAAAGCTTATGACAGATGATTTTTTTATAAAAAACCGTCTGTGATAAGATTTATCACAGACGGTTTTTAAACTTAGAACCGTCTGTGATATTGATATCACAGACGGTTCTACGTCTAGAACCGTCTGTAATAAGCCTCCATATAAATACCCTCTGGCTAGGGTTTTCCCCGTATGCTGCAGTTATATTCTACATCTAAATCCCGATCTGTCTCGTCGCCGCTGCCTCCCCGAGCCCTCGCCGGCCGCCTCCCCGACGCATAAGTACTAAGGTACCCTTGTCTGGCCTTTATGTATTACTGCTGTTTGCTTTGGCCACAAAACTGTACTATATGGTATTGTTGAACTATTGTATTATATTGCTTATGGACTGTATGGTATTGTTGAAATGTATGGTATAATGGTGGATTGTTCATACTGTTGGTATTATAATGGTGAAATGTATGGTATACTATTGTATTATATCACTTTAGGTGTTGTTACTCCAATAATGATTTTTACACAAGTGTGTTTAGCCTACATGTGGAGTAATCCAAACACTTGCCATAATTTTTTGCCACACTTTTTGTGGCAGTGAACCAAACAATAGCCACAAAGTTTTTGCCACACCTTAGTTATCAACCAAACACCTTTTTTTGCCACAAATTTGGCTAGCCACAAGTGTGGTAAATTCTTAAGTTGAGGCATGGCAAATTGTGGCCTCCAACCAAACATGCCCTATATGCCACATAGACCTTCAAAGGGTATGAAGCAAGTGACACACTCTAGTGTATCCGGTTCAATGAACCTGATACACTAGTTTGTGTCATTTGCTTCATAGAACTTTGTTTAGAGACCTTGTAGTAATAATATATGCCACATAGACCTTCAAAGGGTATGAAGCAAGTGACACACTCTAGTGTATCCGGTTCAATGAACCTGATACACTAGTTTGTGTCATTTGCTTCATAGAACTTTGTTTAGAGACCTTGTAGTAATAACATCATCGCTTGATCTGCTTGTTTCAGAGGGCATGGCTAGCATTACCTGAGGCTAGCCAATAAACAGGAATAGTTTTAGGGGTAGGAAAGAATATCACAGACGATTTTTAACTAAAAATCGTCTGTGATATCTGATAATCACAGACGGTTTTTAACTAAAAACCGTCTGTGATATATGATAATCACAGACGGTTTTTAGTTAAAAACCGTCTGTGATATCTGATAATCACAGACGGGTCTATGATAACCTTCGATTATCACTGACCCATAAATTCAGACGGTTCACAAAACCGTCTGTGATGACGTTTTTGAACCGTCTATGATGACCTTTTCTGTAGTAGTGCTTACTCATGTTTCAAAAAAAAAAACCAAGAGGAAGAGTGCTTGGTGGTTAGGATTTCTCTCATCACGCATGTAAGCGTTGGCACGGACGCGCAGCTCTAGGACTGTAGTTTTGTGCGTGTGGCGAGCGGCGACAAGTGAAAAACGACCGCGGAATAACCAGTCAATATGCAGGGAGAGTACATGCACGCACAGCAGGGTGAGGTGAGGTGCTGAGAGCAACCCATGCATGGGGAGGAGCCACATGCATTACAGATCGTCGATCGTGTGTCGTGAGCTGTGACCACACTGATCCCTGCCCTAAAGTGATTTGCGCTCACATGGCTAACCGCCCTCTTGCCTGCCTGTGCGATGTGATATTTCTTTCTACACAAGCATGCTTAAAGGCCCACTTGATCTGTCCGTCTAGCACTCACTCGCAACGAGACGAGACCAGACGGCGTATACTACTACTAACTAGCCTCATAGGCGCGGCGACACGCCGCGCCAGCCACCGTGTGTACCGAAGTAAAAGAGGCGATAATTCGTGAGGAGTTTTTTAAAAAAAATCGAGGGTACATACATATTTTCGAGAAAGCTAAAGGGTTTTTTCGTAAAAAATTGAGGACTTGTAAGGACCTGTACGTAAGTAAATAAGGACCTATATGTAATTTCGGGAACCTGCGGGGTGCTATCCAAATTTTTTTTAAAAAACTTGCAGAGACTTTTTCGCGAGGAAAAAGAACCTTTACGTAATTTCCGGAAAACTGAAGGAAATGACCTCTCCCGGCCGTACGAAGATTCTCCCGCCACGCGGCCGACAAAGCGCGCGCGCGGGCGGGAGATGCCGACGTGGAGGCCCTCCCCGCCCGGGAAACCTTCCGGGTTTGTTATGGTTATTATTATTCTTAGAGAGAGAGAGAGAGAGCCAGGCTTAGAGAGAGAGGGGCCTCTGGCTTGTCCTCTCCTTCCCATGCATGTATAGCCACCAGGTCCAATGATTCATTTCGTATGCTCATGCGGTGGCTTGCTGGGCTTAAATGTCACTTCAAGGGAAGGCTACTTGCTTGCTTTTTCATTGATCGATCCGTGCGAAATTGATGAAGTACGAGAGGCTTTTTTTAGTTAGCTGACACCTTACCTTCTCCCTTCCACTTGAAGCCATCCTTGGCCTAAATTTATTGCACCTAAGCCTAGCGCTACTAGCATGTGATCTTTTTACTCCATTCAAACTGCAGATGCATCGATTAATTTGCCAAGAAATCAAATGCGAAAGACCGTTGTTTATCGATAAAAAATCCTCAGCTTAGCCCCATGCTCTCCAGTTAATGACAGGACTCAGCATCGGGACAAAGGGAAGGGAAAAAGAATGGGTTATGGTTTCGGACTGATAACTGATGGTTTAAATATTTAAATTTTGGCTGTTTTTAAGAGGTAGTATGGACAGAAAAATTATGTGATTTTCGCCGATACAGTTAAACTCATTATACTTTTTACTATAAATTTTTTTTATTAATTTTATTTTAAAAAACATACTATTTAAAAGTTGATTACTATATGTATATTATAAACATACTCAAGCCAGTGGTTTGAATAGTCTGAATAAGAACTGGAGGTGATATTTGGGGGGTCCAAGCTAGCTAGCCAAGCAGTTGGTTCCCAGCCTAGACAATTTTGGTCGTATGTTGTGTCGCGCTGGCCGCTGCCGCGTGCATTCCCCCTGTCCAATCTGTCGCCGTACGTGGCCGCGGACGCGCGCGGTGACTGACTGACGTGTTGCTGCCACCGCGCCGCTGCCCCTGCCGCGTATGTGCCTGTGTGTGTTTCGGACGGCCCGGACGCGCGGGGTCCAACCGTCCAAGTCCAATCCAATCCGCTGATGTGGTCCGCTCCGACGTCGCGCGACGACGGGAACGGGAGGGTGCACACGCTGCGCACACCGGCCACCACACGCGAAAGCCGAAGCGATTGGCGACGCGCTTCGTTCGGTTCGGTTCCCACGCCGATTGATCGAGCTGGTCAATTGTCCGGTCACCTCTGACGGAGACGTCGCACCCAACCACCCCACCGAGCCATTCTCCGCCGCAGCAAATCCTCTCTTCCCCTTCTCTCTCTTTCTTTCTTACCCAGTAGAAACGTAGAATTATATCACGACATACCCTCTGTAGTGAATTTTTAGCACGTTTAACACTATTTTAATTTATATTCATAAAAATATCAATATATACTAAAAATAGTAAAAATGACATTTCTACCTATGGTGATCGAACAGCAACGACGTGAAGTTGACACATGGCGCCCACCGCCTAGCCACCGTGCGCCTCCTAGCATGCCGCCTGGCCACCATGCGGCAGGTAGTCAACTTAATTACCCGCCTTAATTATTATTTTATATTACTATTTTTTATTTTTAAATATAGTAAATGTACTCAAAAATTACAAAATTTTACGTACAGCCTTCTGACATAACGTACTTCATTGTATAATTTTTCTATAATTTTATTAGTTATGAATATTGCTTGAAAATTTATACGATTAAGTTGTTTGTAGGAGTTGTTACATACAGCAAACGAGCTCCAAAAATTACGAAATTTTATGGCAACCTTCCAGCACAATCGTTCTAATTGTCTATTTTTTTGGAAATTTTATGCATTATGAGTTTTGCTCGACTGATACTAGCACGCCTGGGTCCCGCGCGGGTAGAGCGCCGTAACAATAACAAAACAACAGTTGATCCTATAAGGGGGTGACATGGCAAGCAGGCTAAAGAACTAAAGATAGTACATATATAGGCGAAGAGGGTGGAGCTACTGTGTTGATTGTGGCCATTTGCCATTCCTCGCGAAGTTAGCGTTGTAGTCCTCGCCGATCGCGCTGGCTTTGGCCGCTAGTTCACGCTTTCTCTCACACTCCTCCTCGTGAGTCTCATGCTCCCTCTGCCTACACACTTCCATGTGAGTTTCAGTCTCCCACCGGTATGGCCAAAATGCAGACACAGAGAGGACTAGATCATGCAGGTCTTGGAGAGGGCAATGAGGAAGTCATCAACATAGAAATTTCCTATGATTCTACGTGCTACTGCACGAACTCTAGTTGCACATGTGTGTGCCACTACAATGATAGCCAACCACGTCCGAGTCGACTCCCTCTGCAACACTCCACATGGGTAGCACCAGGCACGTTCTACAAGTAGGCACGTCCGGAGATGCATGTACCACGATTTCCCCTGTTTTATATGGTTATTTTCAATCTCCTAAAGCATGTAACTAAATAGTTGATGTGTCGTTATGGTTGGTATAAATAATCACATGCGATAATAGATTACGAAGTTAATCATTTAAGTAATCAATTGACTAATCGTCAATTACCACCATATAAAATAGTACATCTTGAATTGCTATAAATATGAATTAATTGGATAAACAAAAAGATACACCGTGTGGCCTAGGATTTCAATCGCTAATTAAATGAGCATCGCATATCGTTAATTCGTTTAAATGAACATGGATTAACATGATAAATTTAGAGCACATAAAATTCTTAAAAAAAATTAGACAATTAGGTCGACGATGTTGAGAGGCTGCACATAAAGTTTCGTAATTTTTGGAGCTCATTTTGCTATATGTAACAACTCCTACAAACAATATTATCGTATGAATTTTTGCTATATTTAAAAATCAAAGAAATGGTAATGTAAAATAATAATTAAGACAACTAATTAGTCAGCTTAATTACCTGCCGCATGATGGCTAGGGGCATATTGGGAGGCGTACGGTGGCGGGGCAACAGGCTGCCTGCCGTATGGTGACGGGGCTCTAGGTGCCATATGTTAGCTCCACACCGCCGCCGCTCGGTCACCGTGTGATAAAAGTGCCATTTTTATCATTCTCTTACGTATACTGATATTTTTGTAAATTTGTTTTTAAATAGTGCCATATGTAAAAAAATTCCTCAGTCCATACAAACACTGTTCATATAACGGATCGTCCGTACCGTGTACGTGGAGACGGGTTGTTACTTGTTACTACAATTGTTTACTCCCGGACCCCCGTGATCGACATGCATGATGCAGGGCGAACTGAATGAGAAAGGGTGGTGCTACGTGCAATGTTGATGTTGTGGTTCAGAAACTTTCAGCTTTCAGGTGCGCGCGCGCGCGCGTGTCGTGCTTATGGCTCGTGCGTCCTGGCTGTTTGGAGGAGCTGCAAGTGAGAAACGGCTGACAGATTTAATGGGATTGGTTGTGTCGGTTCCCGAATCCTGATAGGCTAGCAGGCCAAGGTGTGGTCCTCCATGCGCGGAAGCGTGCAGAAAATGAGAACTCGAGTGCACGGACTGACAATAAAGGCGTACCGCTGCTACTATGCTGTTTTTGCCTGGGAATCACAAACCATGAAATCACCACGCACACACGGAGTATGTGCTATTTCTGCTCTCTCCTCGCTTATCTTCTGTGTCACCACATCACAAGCATATACTATACGTACGCTCTTCATCTCTCTATGTTGTCAGCGTCTCATGCATATCGGCCACCAGGACGGCATTTTGGACGCTAGTACCACGTAGCGTTTAATCCCTCCTTGCTTGACAGAGACGGCTGTACGACACGGCGCTGTGCCATTGACGTGCGCACACATGAGTTCCGTTGGCGTTTGCTGACTGTTCATGCGGCCGTGCCTGGCTGGCTCCCGTCCCATTGGCACCGATCGGTTCACTCATTCGTTGGCAACTTGCGAGTTCCAACCGGACAAGCGAAGGGGAACCAGGAGACCTCACTGGATTAAAGATTCCTCTGGTGCTTTCGCTGCGTTGCATGCCCGGCCACCACCGTCTTCGCCTGGCTGGCTGGAGGTGGACGGATGGAGACGTGTGCCGGCTGGGTGGGGTGGCCCTGGCCGCTGGCTGGTCGCACGCGCAGTCACGGCGCCAACAACCTCCCGCGCCCGCATTGATTCCGTCAACCTCGCCACCGCAACCGCAAGGAAGCGGCCTCGGGTACGGGCTGCTCACGTCGCCAGTTGGAGGCCCATCTGTCCAAATGACAGCCATGTTTCCAACCCACCGTTAAATCACCGTTCAAACTGGGTGATTGGGACAAACCCACCGGCCCAGCACGGCCGAACCAAGCCACTCCTGCTCGACGGACGCCCAGCTCGGCCCAGCCGAAGCCACGCAGCGCACGCAGCTCCCGTCGCGTCGCGTCCGCGCCCAGATCGATCGCTTCAGTTCCCGCACCTTCCGCTCCCTCCCTCCCTCTCCTCCGCTCTTGCGATTCCCCCGCGAAGCTTTGGGATGGTGGATTCTGCTCCAGCTCCTGTGCTCGTTTGGATTGGACCCCAGTGCGGGTGCGGCTTCCCTGATGGCGTTCTGCGTCCGTTCTATGATGCGATCGCTCTGTTTTACGAAGAAAAAACGACGCGAGCTCCCGCTAGGGTTTCGCTGTAAGCTTCCCCTTTTTCCTTCATAAATTTTGGTGGTGGTCTTATGGCTTGTTTCGATGTTTTTATTTCGGTGGGTTTTTTGGCGGCTAGGAGTTGGTTTACCTGGTGCTTCGTTAACCTGTTCTTGCGGGTGTCAAATTGTCGATGCTGATTTTTTTCCACGCGAGAAACTCAGAATCCATTACCAAGATAACGGAATTTACATAGTTCTGTTTCAGTGTTTCTTAGCTATTGCATTTGCAGATTTACTGTTTTTCTCGCCTCAGTCCTCTATCAAAGTGCACTAGCAACAACCTGAGCGAGAAAACCACAGCCACGGCAGCCGACAAAAAGCGGAAAAAGAAAACTGATAACCAAGCTTATACAAAAGACTAGCCCACTCTTCAAAGTGGCAAATGATCAATTTTCTCTTTTTTAATAGAAGCATGAATCTATCATCAGTGAATTGAAGCATAGTAGCCGAGGCACTGTGCTGGCCTCCTCCTTGATGATGGTGAAGGGTTCATTCTGCAGTATCCCAGCTCAAGCTGAAATGGCTTCCTTGGTTTCTTCCTTTTTGTTGACCTGCCCAAAAGTTTAAGAAGGAACATTGCATAGCAAATGATCTCAGCTGGAGATCGAATCAGCTTATGCTGCCTTAAAACATGCATTGTTTCTCAATTTCCATATAGCCCAACAGATAGCAGCCAAACCAATCGCTTGAATATTGACATTAGTCGTCATGAAGCTTTTAGCCCACCAGAAATACCGAGTAAAGTTATTTGGTCTACAGTTAGCTCCAATAACATTTCCTACAATCCCCCAAACATATCTAGCAGCCCCATGTTAGTTCTAGGTTTCTTTTAGGACCTCCTAGGGTAGATCTAGCGGGGTTATCCTCTTCTCTAGGGTTCTTGGTGTTCTACCGAGAGGGAGATAGGGGTACCGACCTTCGGATGTAGAGGAAGCAGAAGCAGCCATCACGGGTGCGCTCGGTGACGTCTGCGCACGGGCAGCGACGGTCGGGAAAGAGGGGCAGGGCTCCTCGGCGGCGTGTCCCGGGCGGCGGCGTCTCCCTGGCGGCGGTGAACGGCGGTGGAACTTCCCGTCGCTTCAGCGCCCCCTCAACAGATCGGGTCTTAGGGTTTGTCGGTGGGGTGGCGGCGGCACGGTCAACCTTGGGATGCGTGCCGCCCGGCCCCCACCTCTGTTTATATAGCGCTGGCGACAGGGGCCCACCAGCCAATGGGCTGGGCGCCCCCGATCAGGGCGCGGTCAAGGGGTGGGCTTTGGCCGTTGGGCCAAAGTCCTGAGATCACCCTAACATTCTCCCCCTTGATCTCAATCTATGCTTTATCTTTAATTACATTTGACTTTACACATTCCATCACAGATTAGTGCATAGAACATATCTCATCGTTACGGTCAATCGCCGATAGATTCAACAGCTACAATGCACCTCTCTGTTCTGAAATAGTTACTTTAATCTTTTGGGCCATCTTTTAGTCCAGGAATCATAGGCTTTCCCTTAAACCCATGCCGGCTACATGTTCTCTGAACACGTTGGGTGGTAAGCCTTTGGTAAGCGGATCCGCTAACATCTTTGCGGTACTTATATGCTCAAGACTTATAATTTGATCCCGAACTTTATCTTTCACAACATAGTACTTTATGTCAATGTGTTTGGCAGCACCACTTGACTTATTGTTGTGGGCATACGTTACTGCGGGTTCATTATCGCAGTACAACTTAAGTGGTCTATTGATGTCGTCAACCACTTTTAAACCGGGTATGAACTTCTTTAGCCAGTTCACCTGCCCCGTAGCCTCATAACATGCTACAAACTCGGCATACATTGTGGACGATGTAGTGACGGTTTGTTTTGAGCTTTTCCACGATATAGCTCCTTTAGCGAGAGTGAATACATATCCGGATGTAGACTTTCTATCATCTCCCGCAAAATCAGAATCTGTATACCCCACTATATGTAGTGAGTCTGATCTTCTGTATGTCATCATGAGGCCTTTTGTTCCTTGCAAATAACGCAAGACTTTCTTTATCAATTTCCAATGTTCTATTCCAGGATTGCTCTGGAATCTGCCAAGTAACCCAGTAACAAATGCTAAGTCAGGGCGTGTGCACACTTGAGCATACTGTAAGCTTCCGACAGCTGAAGCATATGGAACCGCTTTCATTTAATCGATCTCATACTGGTTCCTGAGGCATTGAAAATCCCCATATCTGTCGCCCTTGACTATAGGTGCAGGTGAAGGACTACTTTTATGCATACCAAATTTCTTTAAGACTTTCTCTATGTATGCCTTTTGTGACAGTCCCAATACCCCTTTGTTTCTATCTCGGTGAATTTCGATCCCTAGAACGAATGAAGCTTCACCAAGATCTTTCATATCGAAGTTTGAGGACAAAAACTTCTTTGTTTCCAGTAGCAGACTAACATCACTACTAGCTAGTAGGATATCATCCACATACAGGATTAGGAAGATAAACTTCCCATCTTTAAACTTTGCATAAACACAGTTGTCCTCAACATTCTCTTTAAACCCAAATTTTCTTATTGTACTGTCAAACTTCAAGTACCACTGTCTTGAAGCTTGTTTTAACCCATATATTGATTTCTTTAGGCGGCATCCCATTCTTTCATTTCCTTCCACGACAAAACCTTTCGGTTGTGCCATGTAAACATTTTCCTCCAAATCCCCATTAAGAAATGCCGTCTTTACATCCATCTGATGTAACTCTAAATCATAATGTGCTACTAATGCCATTATGATTCTGAAGGAATCTTTACATGAGACTGGAGAAAAAGTCTCATTGTAATCAATTCCTTCTCTTTGCGTAAATCCTTTTGCCACAAGTCGCGCTTTGTGTCTTTCTACATTCCCTTGGGAGTCATGCTTTGTCTTGTAGACCCATTTACAGCCTACTGTTTTGGCTTCTTTAGGAATAATTTCCAAGTCCCAGACTTTATTAGCCTTCATGGACCTCATCTCCTCTTCCATGGCCTCAAGCCATTTTGAGGAATTTTCGCTTCTCATGGCTTCTTCAAATGAGGTGGGATCATCCTCCATTTGAAATTCCTCTGTATGATAAATCTGATAATCATCAGAAATAGCTGATCTTCTTACTCTTTGAGACCTCCTCGGGGCCTCCTCATTTGGTACATCTACTGTTTGAGGCTGCTGTTGCTCCCCTTCATCTGTGGCAATAGGTTCTATATGATCCTGAAGAACAGGTTCTTCATTCTCATTCATTGTTGCCACGGGAGGAACAATAACAGGTGCTGGCACCACAGTGTCTTGCACCGTCGGTGCAGCGACAGCAGGTAGTGTGAAGAATGGCTCTTGAATCATCGGAGTGGGCGCAAACACCCGCTTCACTTCAAGGTCAATCTCTCGAGCTAACATGCTCCCCCTCATCATTTCATCCTCTAAGAAGACAGCGTGTCTCATTTCTACAAACTTTGTATATCTGTCTGGACAGTAGAAACGATAACCTTTTGACTTTTCAGGGTAGCCAATGAAATGGCAACTTACTGTTTTTGGGATCGAGTTTCCCAAGGTTTGGGTTAAATACTTTAGCCTCAGCAGGACTCCCCCACACACATAAGTGGTTTAGTGAGGGAACTCTTCATGTCCACAACTCGTACGGTGTTTTGGGCACCGACTTACTAGGCACTCTGTTGAGAATATGAATGGCGGTTTTCAACGCCTCCATCCATAAACTCAATGGGAGTGTGGAGTAGCTCATCATACTTCGCACCATATCCATCAGGGTACGGTTGCGTCTTTCAGCTACTCCATTTTGCTGAGGTTCGCCCGGCATAGAATACTGGGCCACTATTCCATTTTCCTGTAAAAACCTCGCAAAAGGTCCAGGAACTTGTCCATATGGGGTATGTCGACCGTAGTACTCCCCCCCACGATCTGATCGGACTATCTTAATCTTTAAATCGTGTTGGTTTTCAATTTCAGCCTTAAATATCTTGAATTTATCCAAGGCTTCATTTCTTTCTTTAATTGGATAAATATATCCATAACGGGAGTAATCATCTGTGAATGTTATGAACGAGTCATATCCATCCACACTTTTCACAGGAAAAGGACCACAAATATCTGTGTGAATAATTTGTAGAACTCCTGTGCTTCTTTCAGCGTCTTTCTTTATTTTCTTTACATATTTTCCTTTAATGCATTCTCTGCATTGTTCTAAGTCTGAGAATTCTAATGGAGGAAGAATATCATTCTTTACTAGTCTTTCTATTCTCCCCCTCGAAATATGGCCTAGACGACAGTGCCATAATTTCGATGACTCATCTAGAGTTCTCTTTCGTTTTCTGTTTACATTCGTAGACGAGGATTCAATCACTTTCTCGCACGCAACGTTCTCATTATCGCATACGACATTCACATCATCACATAATGATAACAAATAAAGCTCATTCTGTAATATGGCAATACCAACATATTCTTTATTAAACATTATTTCGCACTTGCCATTTCCAAAATTGCAATCATAACCATCTTTGTCCAAATTTGACACACTAATCAAATTCCTCTGTAAAGAGGGTACAAAAAGGACATCTCTAAGTAAAAGAGTGGAGCCATTAGCTAATTCTAATGAAAGATCGCCAACGGCTTCAACTTCAGCTTCGACTCCATTTGCGACTTTAACGCATCTTTCTTTTCTTTGCGTAGTCCTCGTCGAACGGAATCCCTGTAAAGAATTAGCAACATGAACAGTTGCTCCTGAGTCAATCCACCAAGTGGATTTCGAATATTGTACATACAGACATTCATTTATAAAGATAATAATGTTCTCACCTTTCTTAGCCATTATCATCTTTAAGTAGTCAGGACAGTCCTTCTTGTAGTGTCCCGTCTTCTTGCAGTGAAGGCACTGGTCTTTGTCTACAGCAAATTTATTCTGTTGAGGCTGATGTACAGAGGCTTTGCCCTTGTTCTTTGAGAAGGGGTTACTGTTGTAATTCTTTTTCTTGTTTTCCCTCACAAAGTTGATAGAACCACTATGTGAGGATTTGATTCTTTCCTAGTCTTGCACGCACATAGCTATGCACTTTTCCATGTCCCATTTCTCGGGCTGCATATTATAGTTGACAACAAAGGTGTCAAACTCTTTGGGCAAAGAAGCAAAAACCAAATGAATAAGGAACTCATCCTTGAGAGCCAAATCCATCGGTTTAAGTTTAGATGCCAAGTTGCTCATTCTAAGAATGTGCTCTCTTATGCCATTGCCACCGCCAGAATACCTCTCTGTTACCAGCTGCTTAATCAGCTGTGTAGCATAAGTCTTTGAAGAGCCAGTGAACTGACTCTTTATTTTATCAAGGTATTCAGTGACAGTGTCACACTCTGCAATTGAGCCCACAATTGCAGGCTCAATTGTGTTCTTTATCACAGCCATACATTTCTTGTTGGCTGTGGTCCATTTCTTATGATCAAGATCATAAGACATCTGTAAGGGAGCATGATCCCTCTGTCTTTTCTGCCATGCAGTGTCATCCTCATTCTGTTCCCTCACTGGCGCCAAAGGCTCAGTGGGACGTGCTGTAGTGAGGACCCAGTCCACCTCAGCCAAGATAAAAGCTAAATCTAACTTTTTCTTCCACTCTCCATAATTATCACCTTTGAGAGTGGGGATTTCTCTAATACAACTCATTAAGTTGTATCCTCCTGAAAAAAATATTTCAAATACAGTGAGAACGTAACATCAAAATTATATGCCTTATTTCCAACGTTGGTCAAAAATACGACATACAATTTAAAAAATAATTCTATCATACATTAAATCTACATCACCGTTGGGCAGAAATAGAAATAATGCATAAAAACAACATTAAAATTTATAATACTGTTATTAACAACGTTGGTCAGAAAATAACAATATCATAAATCTCTGGAAATTTTATCTATTTTTCCAAAATTAAATTCTCCCGTTGGTTCGAATTTAATAATGAAAAACAATCAATATTGACTTTTGCAGCGGAAACTGTAATTATTCAAAAAATAATTCAATATTCAGAAACATTATACTGTACTCTTTTAATCTCTGAAAAAAAAATACACGTTGGTGCAAAAATTTGCAGAGATTTGGATCAAATTTCATTCAAATTCATCAAAAAATGTTTCTGAAAAACAATAAAAACAATTAACAGAATTTACTGTTCATTTAGCCATTTTGGCCTGTTCGGTCCGGCCCACGGCGGCCTGCCCGCGCGCGCGGCCTCCGCGGCCTGCTCGGCCTGCTCGCCCGCGGCCTCGGCGGCCTTCTCACGCGGCCCAGCCAGCCTTACGCGCGCGCGCGCCCGCGGCCGCACGCGCTGCCGCTCGCTCCCCTTCGCTGCAGCGATCTCAGCCGTTCACGCGCGATCTAGCGGCCGAAAACACGCGCATCCGCGGCCTTCAGCGCCTCCGCGCGACCCATCAGCCGTCGGATTCTCATCCGACGGCTCTTGTTCCTCGCGGCCGAGCGCCCCGCGCGCGCAACCTGGGCCTGGGTTGGGAAACGCCTCGCCCGCCTGGGCCAAAAGGCAGCCCGCGTCCGCCCGGCGCGATCACAGCCGTCGGATCGCATCCGACGGCTGTGCGACGTTCTCGGTGGATCAAAACGGCCGCGGCGCGGCGGAAAACCTAACCCTAACCCATTCTGTTCTCTCCCCTCTCCTCTCCGCACCCGAGCGAGCGAAGCGGCGGCGGCGATTTCATCCACGCCGCCGGAGAGGGAGAAGACGACGGCGCCACCGCGGGCCCTCTCGCCGGCGTGCGCGCTCCCCTGAGAGGGAGCGCGCCGCCGTCGAGCGGCTCCGTGTCGGCGCCCCTCCGAGCGCGCGCGCTCGGATCTGTCCCGCTCGTCGCCGGTGGCCGGTACATGGAGCGCCGGCGAGCCCAAGGCTCAGCCGATCTCCCGTACGCCAGCAACGACGACGGCCAGGTAAGATCTTTTCAGATCTAGGGTTAGGGTTTAGACCCGTTCCCTTTCTCTGTTCTTTTAGGGTTAGGGGGTTTCGATCTCTTTTCCTTTTCTTTCCTTTTCCTCCGTCTAGATCTAAAACTAGGTGCTCTGATACCATTGTTAGTTCTAGGTTTCTTTTAGGACCTCCTAGGGTAGATCTAGCGGGGTTATCCTCTTCTCTAGGGTTCTTGGTGTTCTACCGAGAGGGAGATAGGGGTACCGACCTTCGGATGTAGAGGAAGCAGAAGCAGCCATCACGGGTGCGCTCGGTGACGTCTGCGCACGGGCAGCGACGGTCGGGGAAGAGGGGTAGGGCTCCTCGGCGGCGTGTCCCGGGCGGCGGCGTCTCCCTGGCGGCGGTGAACGGCGGTGGAACTTCCCGTCGCTTCAGCGCCCCCTCAACAGATCGGGTCTTAGGGTTTGTCGGTGGGGTGGCGGCGGCACGGTCAACCTTGGGATGCGTGCCGCCCGGCCCCCACCTCTGTTTATATAGCGCTGGCGACAGGGGCCCACCAGCCAATGGGCTGGGCGCCCCCGATCAGGGCGCGGTCAAGGGGTGGGCTTTGGCCGTTGGGCCAAAGTCCTGAGATCACCCTAACACCCCACACTAAAAAAAAAGATGCAACATTGTTTCAGGTTCATTGCAAAAACAACAAATAGGATGTCCTTTTCCATTTCTTTTCAACAAGTTATCCTCTGTAAGAATAGCATTTGGCCAAGTCAACCAAAGGAAAATTTTGACTTTCAGAGGGATTTTTGCTTTCCAGATCATTCTAAAGTTTTTGTCATGAAGGTGATTATACATTTTCCTATATACAGAGTTCACTGTAAATAAACCAGATTTGATCCAATTCCATTTAGGGATGTCTTCCTCATTGCTCAGAGCAAACTTACAGAGCATGTTTTTTAGTGTATTCAGGTCTTGTTGTATGTTTTCATTCAACCATCTTCTCAAAGTTAATGTCCAGCCAGTTGTTGCACTTGCAACTTGATTCACAGTAACATGTCTTTTTTTTTTCAAGTGGGCTCACCCGGATTCCATTACCACCAGATAACGGAGTAAATACCTCCAGCGTTTCCTAGTATCACTTTATTACAAATCAGAAAAAAAAGAAGCTCCTCATTCGATTGTTACTTTCAGAAGAGCACCAAGCCCTCCGTGAATTGTCGATGCTTATATGTTGCGTCTGCCATTTTTTAGAAACGAAAGTGTTGCTTGGATATGGCAGTTCATGAGATGTGTGGTTGGAGAGACCCTGAAGATCGGTGTGTATTGAGTGGATTAAGTGCCTTTCCAAATTTCAGGTGTTTTCATGCTAACGAAGCAATAGAAAACCTTAACATGTCAATTGCACGCCTGTTTTGCATCTTGGGTTGCTGTCTGGGACGGATTGCTTAATCTTTTACTCTACCAAGATTGTCTTGTCATATTAGTACATATAAGATCCACCTTGTTATAAGTTCTTTAAGGGACCTAGAATTTATTAGTCATACCAGCATGTGTCTTCTACCTTTACTGACTCTTGATGCACCTTTCTTGAGATTTTGGGCAGAATGATAGAGTGGGAGGTGAACAAAAGAAAGCTTCAAACTAACGCATTCTTTATTAATAACATTTTTGTATTTCCATTGGTTCTGCAAATCCCCGTCGGCCACAATTTTGTTTTATTCAACAAATTTCTTGTCCTCTGCAGACTGCAATCCTGAACATAATATAATTGAAACTACAATGCAGATTGGTACACTTTTCCATTCAAATGGAACTTATTTATTTGTCCCAACTATATTTTGACACCTCAAAATCTATAAAGCTTGTCATGGTTCTTTTCAATGACAAAAATGTTCAACTACTAGGCCCATTCTAACCTGGGATCTTTCTCGTTCAAAAAAACCTTGGATCTTAATGCATATACAAGTGCCATGTGTCTTACCCTTGGAAGGACTTAATTATGTTGCTCTAGATGTTGGGCTCTAGACTTAGCCCTATGTTGGTTACCAAGCTATTAGGTAGGTAGATTTGTTTCAGAAATATCTATTGATTTGGAACCTGCAGTGACCCCATCTTACATTCTGAACTTGAAAGTGGACTAGAAAAGATACTACTTGGTCACCAACTCACCATTCAACAATGCTGAGACCTTGGATTCAGGAAACTTCTTTCTTGTAAACAATGTAAAGCTTCAATCACTAGCTATCCAATTATTGGGAGTGAAGCTTCTCTGGCTTTGAATTGGAATGTGGCAGGTTTTGTGTAAAGTGGATCTTGTTTGCATGCAAGCATACATTAAGCTACACATAGCCTGCAACAGTTTTGCCCCAATTTCTCATTCCCTTTTTACTTTATTCAGGCTGTACTGCCCCCTTACAAAAGAACATTTAGGACCAATGGCATGCCTACAGCATCCTTCTAAACAGTACTAGACAAAAATCACCCTATTGTTAGCATCTTAGCCCCTGCCCCTTTCATGTTGCATTGTTGCAACTGTCCCCCTTTTCTGGAATCAATATTTTGCTCAACTATGGTCTATGACTCAGAATGCATTAGGGAGGATGGCTTATTTGGTGAAAAGGTCCTTGAGTGTAGCTTGACCAGTAGATCCAGAGACATTACTCAGTCTTGGTGAACATGAAATAAAGTAGGTTTTCTAATCTAGCTATGTTTGTGCTGTTTAGTTGTTTTCAGAATTTTTCAAATGCATGTTCCCAGTAGCTATAATCATGTTTAGTAGATTGAGCAATAATTTATTGAAAGTGTACACACATTATTTTATTGATCAAGTGTTTGATAAAATAAAGTTGGTATACTGATCAATACCGGAATTATAATCAAACACTTCAATCTAGATGCTTGCATATTGGGTTTAGATGCATTTTTGTTTAGAGGAGACAATAGAAGTGGTCTCTTCTTAAAATTCTTGCCTGTTCTATTTTGAGTTTCCATGATAACAATTCTCAAGTAGTAATTGCATCTCGAGGTGAACGTTTACTGAATATTAAGTATGTAACCCTAGCTCAATATGTGAGTAACTGTGCGTAATTTATCTACCTAGCAAGAATCAATTTAACCAGATAAGAGTACCTACTACCTAGCTTTAATTATTTACGTTTCCTTTCCCTAATATGGAAACCTTGGCAAAATCACAAAAGACTATTAACATCTGACAGACGAGCAAACTGTAACCATCTCTTGGAAGGTATCTCCATTCAATTTTCCTCTCAAAAATATATTGTGTTTGCAAAGTTTGCATACTTCATTTTCTTTGGTCCATATATTAGATCGGATAGCTGAGTTTGTGCTCATGTTGTTGGAGAAACTACATGGAGTTTTACATCCTGAAAATTCAGAAGATATGTTTCAGAATGGAAGAATCATATAGGATGTTCATTGCTAGCAGTTTGTGTTGTCAGCTAATTTGTACCTATGACTATCATCAAAAAGTTATTCCCTTCATAAGGTGATGCTGATTTTCTTTCCAGCCTAACTAGAGATTGCCTCCCCTAGATGTAGCAATACCTTCTATAGTGCGCCTGTCGGATCTGGATTTAGCAAATCCAGAATCCTCTGTGAATCTACTGCACTATTCTTTGGATCAGTAGATAGTGCTCACAAATAGATAGCTTAATTATCTTATACACCATACAGATCATACCATTCATTAATATTACAATATTAGAGTCCAAATAATCCACATCGGGATAAGTTTTACATAAAAGGCCGTCAAGCCAAATGTTCACATTACACAACTAAGAAGTGACGGCGGAAGCAAAAAGGAGGGAGCTCATCTCTCCAAAGGCAGCAACTGGGAAAACTCAAGTGGAACTGATATTAGCCAAGGGTCTAGCTAATATTGGAACCACTCAAAAGTCAGCGTGGTCGGCTAGTCTGTGAGGAGATGCTAGACTATAATAACAACAAATCCTTTTGTCCCAAACAAATTAGGGTAGACTAGAAATAAAATCTTCTCAAGATCAAAGAGATGAGAGCCTTGAAATAAAACCTACAATGCTAAAACCCTAAGCCGTACAACTTGCTATCTGAGTCAAGAGTCTAAAACACTGCCCCTAACTTTCTTATGGTTCCGGTACGTAGATCGCTAACTTCCATGCGCTTCTATCCAAAGTTAATTCTTTAGATACATTCCAATCCCTCAAGTCTCTTTTAACTGCTTCCTCCCACATCAGTTTTGGTCGACCTTTGCCTCTTTTTGCATTTTCAGTATGTCTTAAAATTCCACTACGTACCGGTGCCTCAGGAGACCATCGTTGGAGATGTTCAAACCATCTCAAGCGATGTTGGACAAACTTCTCTTCAAGTGAGTGATAACTACCTTACAAGTAACATATATTTGTACATGAAATAAATCATGCAATTTGACTAGTTTAAATGAACATAATTTGCATGAAATATAGGATAGAAATGGTCAAAATGTTGACTCGCCTGGGTCACAGGTCGGTTAGTCTTGTTGCTCTTGTGATGCATCGACTTGAGGCTCGGTCGTGTCTTCAAACTCTACTCGGATGAATGCGCTGAAAAGCGATCGGCAGGCAAAGAGAGCAAATAAATACCCAAATAAAATTCAAATGAACTTCAAATTGAACCAAACTAGAACCAACAGAAAGATCTTGAATTTAGAAAATTTTAGAAATGAATTTCACTAAATTCGGAGCTAAGACAGGGGAGAACGAGCTCTTCAAAGCTTATTTTCAGAAAAATCTAAAAAATAAACAGAGGAAAAAGTTGCAATTTTTAATTGATTTTTAAAATATGCTTAAGTCTTAATAATTTAGAGTATGACATGTGGGGCCCACGAGTTAAATAATTCGGGGTTTTAAAAGAATTAACAGAGGCGGGGTTCGCACGTCAGTGGGATTTAACATTATAACGGCGTCATTAGTTAATAACTAAACATTAATAATGGTTAATGATGTCGCTATAGTGTTCTCTCCCGACCAAGCAGTGGCGAAAGCTGCCGGCGGAGACGACGGCCACGGTGGCATGGGAGCTTGGCTGAAATGGGATGCTCGGCCCCTTGCACACCCCCAGGTGAGTTGGCCCGGACCGAAGGGGACTGGGGGGGGGGGGGGGTGCCGGCGACGAGCTTGGCGGCGGTGGAACCAGGGGATGGGCACGGCGACGGTCCACTTGATTAGGATGCAACTAAAAGAGAGGAGAGCATCTAGGGGTGAGTACGAGCTCATGAGAATTGAGGGAGGGCTCGGGAAGGCCGGAGAACAGAGAAGAGCTGTCGTCGACGGGTCAGAGCGGCGAAGAAGGGTGATCGGCGCCGGTGAAGACGGGGTTGCGGTGAACCAAATTGGCGTCGGGGTTAGGTTGGGTGAAAATTTAAGACGAGCGGCGGCAATGGCGGCACTGTGGATGAACACGGGCGGCACAGCTACGGGGGCGACTCGACACAGCTAGAAGGGAGAGAGGGAAGGAGATTGGAGGGGGAAACTAGCGCCAGCTAGGGAAGTCAATGCGCGCGGGGAAGGGCGATGCCTGATGGAGGATTTGGTCGCCTGGGTACGGCCGCGCGGCGGTGATGCCATGAGGCGAAGCTAGGCGGAAGGGGTGGTAGGGCTAGGCAGGGGAGGTGCGAACTCGGCGTTGGCGATGTCAATGCGGTGATGCATGAATGTGGCACCAAAGCACGCTGGCTACGAGGAAAATCGGGGGCGGTTTTGGCGTCGGCCACGACGGGGAGAGAAGGTGGCCACGCACGGCGAGGCTGAGGGGAAGAGGTGAGGATCTAGGCCTGAGGAAAGGTACAACGCAGCGACGGCGATGCTACAGGGATGGGCTAGCAACGGGGAGGAGGCGGAACCGAGGCGTAGAGCGGCCGCCGCGCTGTGCGGTCGGTGAAACAGGGGAGGGGGAAAAGGAAGGGAGGAGGGAGAAGGTGGGCCGGCCGGGTCGAAAGGCCAAGGGCTCGGGAAGGAAAAGGCCGGGCAGGCCGGAAGGAGGAAAGGGGCCGAGGACCAAAAGAGCTTCAAAATTTGAAGATTTTCCGAGATTTTAAACAAATTCAAAAAAGAGTTTTTGGAAATTTAAACTAAAACTTTTTAAATTTGCACAGGAACAAGTCCATCCCAAAAATGGGATGTTACAGTGCCAATTGCAGCAATTTGTTTGGATGAAACAGATACACATGGACCAAAGTTCAGACATGAATATGCTGGCCTCAACATGCATGGAACGATGAGAGTTGAAGCTTTCAGTGTCGACATGTGTTTGCCATGCGCTTCCGCACTTCCTTTTCTTGAACTCCCTTCCCAGAGCTATTTCCCCTGCCCATTCAACTCACTTGCTTTCTTATCCTACAGTCATTAAGACATGATTATTTAACTCTGTCAGCACACAAATTTATCAACAGTCACCTTGGTGCATTCCTTTTACATGCCTTTTTTTTGGGGGATCTTTTCCATGTTACTCTATTTTCATTGTTACCCGGTCCTGAATGACTTTCACCGTGAAATTCAAGACTATTGTGTAAATTTAGGCAATGATTCCTGATATAATAGACGTTCACTAATAGTAGCTTTGGCCTCAAAGTATTTATTTTAATTTCTTGTTTACCAACCGTCGACCCTAGTATAATCTAGCTTTTAATGATGAGCATGTTGGAGTTCTACAGCAATATCTGAATTCTTTTCCTTGTAAATTGAAAAACTTGTATTGTATTCTTTCAGCTGTTGGGCACCAGGAACGTTGTCAGGACTTTAGTTTTAATATTTATTCGGCAAGTAGGTCTTGGATTTCCCAGATGTGGGTGTATATTTCCCAAGTGTGTTGGACTGAAAACAGCTGATCTTCAGTACCTCCAGGTCAGATGATTCCTCTTGTGTCAGAGTATACCTGTCATTTCCAGCTTTGATTAAGGATCCTGTTAGTTATATAGAGAGTGGAAGTTTCTCGCATTATAAAATCAACCCTCTTTTTTGGGGGGGGGGGGGGGGGGGTTGGCTATCTATATCTCAAGACACATTCCTAGGTAGATTTACCTTCATTCAGGATGTCACTCTGTTCTGTAGTTCACTTGTTCTTTTGTTTGGTAAAGAGTTGCTTTGCTTATTATGGCAACAAGACATATAAACCAACTGAGATGGATATGAAGTTTCGTTCACTGGTACTCTTAAGACAATTCCATCATGCTGCTTGGAGGTCGGTGGTCAATAGATTGTCCAATTGATGGCCAAATCATGCGAATGTTAGAGGTAGGAAAGGCCAATTTTTATGGCCAATATTGGCACCCCACCCCACATATCCTAATCATTCCTGAACTGGACCTGCTTCTTGAGGGAGCCAACAAGTTAGGTCTCCTTTTGCCTAGTTCCGTTCCTCAGTCGTCTCTGGTTGGCAACTTGTAATTACAACCTCCCCCTGTTTCGCCCTCTCTTGGGCTTTCTTTTGTTTGCACTGTTCCCTTCTTAATTGAATGAAACGTGTCTGGCGTTTTCGAGAAAAAAAAGGATCTTTTCAATATCATATGATGAGGCTGCATCATTGTCCCTGCTTGATCTGCTTTACAAATTTACTTATATCACATGATTCCCATAAGACTTTTCAAATTTTACACACGAACAGGCTGACAGATTAATATAGGTAAAGCATGTGAGAGCCCTGTTAATGTAGTGCAATGCGTTAAGATAATGCATGTGATTCCTAGCATCTGTTTAACAGGCAGGCCTACTTGGCCTGTTGTTTAGTAGATAGGCAGCACTCTTGATTCTCTTAATTGATCAAGTGTGGACTTAAACAAGAGATTGATTTCACTTGTGTGTGTGACCTTGGGTGGGGGCAAGGGGTTCTGCATAAATAAAATCGCGTCCACGTGACAACCTGTACGGCGTTTTCTACTAATTAGATTGAGCTACATGTGCCCCATGAGACATGCTGCCATCATGATACGCTTAGATCATCACCCACTAGCCGGTTTTGATTGGCGATTTGATATTTTATACTGTGTTTACATCGTACTTAAGAGTTACATAGCGATTTGCAGAGCAGCTTACCCTGCAATTGATATTCTATGTAAATCCTATGATGGTAATTATGCTCAGAACATAACTAGGGCTAATTAACTTTGTGGAAAGGTCAATGGGATAATTTTATTACAGGCTTGCTGGGAGCTGAAAGCCTATACATGATTATGTATGCTAATTGGTCAAGCCTAATTCATTTCAAATCCCAAATTTCGAAAAGGCATTATGGTTATGTTTTAAAGCCTTAATGCATGCATGCTATATTACCATATGCCAAAAAACACTGCATACTTCTTCCATATTTTTTATCGTTTAACGTGCAACTAACTTGCTAATCATTGGTTACTGCATTTTGTATCTGGTCTACTTGAGTAACATAACAGGAATGACTGAAGTAGGGAAACCAAAGGGTTCATAAAAGTAATTGTTTTTCATGAGATTGCATGATAGAATTTAGCTGCAACCAGCTCATTCCTTTGTTTAACTCCATTTTTGTACGTGAAACAGTGCAGGGATCTGATGCATGGACATCCGGTATCGGTCTTAATGCTTCCTGATACTCTGGTAGTGTGAGGGAGTAAATAACACTTGTCAATGTGACCCATACCTGTATTGATTATCAGGCGCAGCAAGATGTCTGTGGGTGCCAAATGATCGGAGAGACCAGTCGGCATCTTGGCACTGCTGATATACACTGTGAGGTATTCAGCACTCTAAAATCTATTAACCGTGCAGTTACTTATTTTTGATCTGTTCGCTCACTGATGGTTTCAGCAGCGTGCATGGTACTGGTTATCTCTTAAATTTATGATGCAAGAGCAGATTTTTATAGGGAACAAGTAACAAGTTCAATGATGCTAATTTTCCTCAGTTGGTAGAATATATATATATATATATATATATATATATATATATATATATATATATATATATATATATATATATATATATATATATATATATATATATATATATATATATATATATATATATATATAGGAAAAATATTTTTTACTCCCGGGTGTAATTACACCCACCTCTAATATACCACCTAAATAAATTTGAAATACTCCTTTATCACTTTAGGTATACTCATATACTAATTATAAGATATTCTAATGTGAACCACACGAAAAAATTGCAAGAGAGTCAATAGTTTTTAGCGTATTTTGTAAATACCTTTATATACGTACATAAAAAGGAGTATGTTGAAAAAAATGTACATACCACATCTGAAAAATTGTTCATACCACCTATATAGTCTTAAATACTCGTATACTACATGGACATACTCCTCGTTACGCGAGATACTCCCTACGTTGTGAGATACGACATAGGGTGTAATTACACCCGGGAGTAGAAAAGAGGCTTCCTCTATATATATATATATATATATATATATATATATATATATATATATATATATATATATATATATATATATATATATATATATATATATGAATGAGTAAATTGTGTGCAAACACGCCCATTAGAATGTACAATGTCTAGGAGGCAATTGCGCGTTGATTGGAGTAGTGACTGAAATTCACCCAGTATTGATGTTCCTTCGGGCCATTAGTTTTCCTACTACTGTTTAGGAAGACAAGAGATGTATGCTGCATGCATGGGTGTATACTGAATCCTAGACATGTATAACGAGAGTCGCACACAGAGCCATCTACCTGTAACCGTAGAATCACTGTTCATTTTTTCCATTTATATATTAAATATCAAATGTGGGGGAAAGCAATAAACCCACATATTTGGTAGGTCAAGTAACATGGCATGCGTGGTTCCTTCTGACAGTACTACCCTGCAAGTCGTCTCTCTCACCAGCATTTCGTCTCCTGTTGAACAGAGCTTCCTCCCAGTTGCAGGGGCAATGCACGAGTAGCACAACACACACAAGTTCCTCAGTATGGCCTTTCTATATATATCATCTTTACAGTTTCGCTTTCACTTTTAAATATCCTGCCTGTGACTGTCATTCGGGCCATAGTGTAGTCTTGTCCCTATAGGTCAGGGTTTTGGGCTGGGTTGTACCGTGTGTAAGATGACTAGATGAGAAGCTCTTCTATGGGTTTCTCTATTTTCAGCTAGCACTATTTAACACCCCAGTAGTACCCATTTCTTTCTCCCATGCACTTGCCTTCCCTCACTTCCTAACACCCCTCTTCTAGCTTCTCCCCATCCTTGTCTGCCACCACCTCTGTCTCTCAAACTTCTCACCCCAACCGTAAACCCTCACCATCTTTGTCTCTCTCTTGCAAACACGCAGCTCCCATCTCTCCCAAGTGCATGGTTATACCCTAGCTCGTCAATTGCAAGCGCCCACATTGGCCGAGATGTCGAGCCGGAGGTCGGGGTCGAGGCAGTCAGGCCCGTCGAGGATCACTGAAGAGCAAATCAGTGACCTCGTCTCCAAGTTGCAGGGCCTCCTCCCCGAGGCTCGCCTTCAGAGCAATGATAGAGTTCGTGATGATTTGTTGCCATTATCACTTTATGCAGCAAATGGTTGCTCCAGAAATTCAAGTTTTTAAAGAACATTGGCCAGCGCTATGTTGTAGTTATAATTTAGCGTTCACAGTTCAGTCCAGCCTTCGGTGCGTTGTGGCCTAGATCATGATCTAGTATATACGGGCTGCTCTGTTAGTTGTTACACCTACCGACTTGGCCAAAATTATCAGTCCAAGTTGAATGGCCTCTACTATTGCTCTGCAAGAGTTGAAGATTCTATGAACTAATCGACTACGTCAAACAATCCTACAATTGCATGTTCTACTCACGCTTCAACAATCATACGCATCAAATTGCATGCGTTAGCTTATAGTGAGCTTGAACTGACAGAAAATCTTTTCCCTTTCTTTTCAATCCAGGTGCCATCTTCAAGGGTGCTGCAGGAGACATGCAACCATATCAGGAGCTTGCACCAGGAGGTCGATGACCTGAGCGAGAGGCTGTCAGAGCTGCTGGCGACGTCCGACATGAGCAGCGCGCAGGCGGCGATCATCCGCAGCTTGCTGATGTAGCGGGGCGCGTGCTGGCGCGCGAGAGATGGCCGTCGTCGCCATTGTTCTTGCTGAGCACACCCTTTGAGCGTTTGTAGCTTAGAGAGTGATCTTAATTAGTGCTGGAGGGGCAGGTTACCTAATTCGCTGTGTACTGCGTCTACGAGCATACGTACTGTTGTGTTGTCGTCTAAATCAGGCCTATCCTTTTTGTGTACTTAATTCCAATCCATCGTGATTAGTGCAAAGCTTATGTTTAATTTCTGTGTTTTTGCTACTGTGTTATTCAGTAGTGGTACATGCGGAGCCGCGCCACCAGGGTTAACAATATCAGCCGAAAATCGGAATTATACAAACCTATCTTAAATATTTCGACCTAGTTTGAATTTACACCGATTTAATCCAATTTTCATCAATTTACTCCGACTTAGACTAAATTTTGGCCGATTTTATTTTGAAATTCAAATTTTGATTTGAATTTTTTGGTCAAAATCCTCCAAAATGTTACGAGTTAGTCTCCTTTTTGGCAACAGGGGGTGGTTGCCGATGGCAGAATCCTTTCTCTCTTTTTCAGATCTTACAAATGCGAGGTCGCAATTTAATTTGACCATGAGTCGGTAGGAGCCATAGACAAAAGGCTCGCAATTATCATGGGGGTGCCAATTGAATAATTGTATCAATGCAAATTCCTCTGCTAAACGTATATGGCAGCACACTACTTGCATGCCATTGATTGATCAATATATATATTACATGCGGCAGAGTACATGTGTGAATACAAGCAACAGAAGACAACGGAAGCTAGCTAGGTATCAGGATCGGTTGAATACCGAGTCCTCAGGTTTGTAGTGCGTGCGAGCAGATCGTCACGTACAGCATGTGGATGGAGACGTTGAGTCTGTCTTAACATCCTCGATAACAAATCCAAATTGCATGCTATCTTGTCAGTCTGATCACAGCACTTGCTCCACACAAAAAAGTCACGCTAGCTGCGAACCACCGATTGGGAGTTTCACTTGAGGAGCATACATAATGACATGTCGCAGAGAAAATGAAGGCAAATGTATCTAGAATTTCTGAGTTGTGACAGTCAATTAAATTGTAGCCAAACGAACGGTCAATTTTGAATTACACTGGCTGTTGAAAGGATCTTGTTGGCTGCAGAGATAACCTTTTCAATTGCTTCTAGGTGGGAGGAGAGAAAAAGAGAGAGAGAGAGGATCCAATATCCTGATATCATTTTCAAACGAACCCTAGAGATCCTGCCACCCTCCGCGCTTCCGGCGTCGTCCCCATGCTAGCATAGCACTACTAGACTTACTCGTGCGAGTCAAATGGACTGGCTAGGAGCTCCTAGCATTCTACCAAACTCTCAGGTCCGCCCGCCACGACTCAGCAACTACCAACGAAACTCGGAGCTGAACGCTGATACGCAGTATGCACGACCTAGCATCCGCTAGAGGGGAAGAAGGAACCGAGAGAGAGAGAGAGAGAGAGAGAGAGAGAGACTAGCGTCTCTAGCTAGCTTCATTCGGGTAGGAATGCAAAAGAAGCAGATAGTTTCTATCTGACCGATCGATTGAAGGTTCACGGAGTGAATACGGAGGAGGTAAATAGATATATGACACTATCTGTGTCTGACTCCGACTGTAAAGAAAAAAAATGAAATAAGATAGATAAATGATATCCGTGATATAAGGAAGTTTATTATGACTTTAATTAGGAATAAGATAACATATAAATAGATTGTCATATCTAAATAGATGGGAATACTAAGTGCTCTTTCTTTGATATCTTAGCGATTAGTCTCTTTGTGTTTGCTCTGATTGCACCCTACTATCTAATGTTCTATGTAAAGGTGCAAAAGAAATGGATAATTTCTATCCGACCGACCATCTGAAGGCATATGCAATGAATACAGAATGCAGAAATGGGTATCTAATATCCACTTTGACTCCTAAATACATAAAATATAATATATAATAAACGATATCTGTCCGTATCCGTTTTGATTGCACCCCGCACCTGGGGCTCAAAATTGTTACGGGGCATTTGCACCGGCATTGCGTTGGGCTGGGCGCGCGAGCCGTGCGGTGCGGAGGGTAGATTGGGCTGCGCGCGGGGGGAATCAGCCAGGTCGTTACGGGAGAATCTGGGCTCCGTGCGGGTGGAGTCACGTTCGGCTGGGCCTTGGCCGCGCACAAGGGGAAGCGGAGCCACGGGCCACGGCCGCGCGCCCAGCTGGCCCGCCCGCCATCGCCGGGCAAAATGTGGCCGGGTGCGTGGAAATCTGGGCCTCCACGGGGGAGCTCGGACTGGCCGCGGAAGTTGGCAGTGGGTTCGACTCGAGCGGTTGAGCCACATGCCGTACGCGGCCGCGGAGCGCATGGTGGGGAGGGTCCGTGGTCCGCTTCACGCTGAGCGCCTCCGCGTTTCTCGCTGCCCGGTGCGGAGCCGGCGCGACGGCATGTCCGTTTCGCTGTGGTCTGCGCTCGTGGGAAGCGAGCTAGCGACACAGGTCATAGCGGCCATTTTGCGTCCGGCACCGACGGGCTACGCCGACAGCGTTTCCGACTCCGGACGTGCGTGAACCAAGCGACACCTCGCTGTATTCTCCGCAGGGTAGATCGATCGATTTGTGCTGCAATTGCATTTCTGAATGCTCCATGAAGATTGTGCTAAGTCCTAACCGCAATGAGCACATACTAGCTCAACAGTTAAAGCTGCTGGCTGTGGAACAAGATAGATACCAGGCATATGTTCGGTTCTTCACAGGCAATCGCTACTACAATTCCACGGTAGCCCGAGGGCTCGGAGCGTTCCACAGCATCTGAAAATGACACCACCTATCCAGGACGTACTGAATCCTATCATCCGCGTGTAAAACATCTGTGCAGCGGCCTGTCATCTCATCTTAGCTCTGTGCGCACGAAGCAGCAGCAGCAGCAGCAAGAAAGAAAGGCGCGCGGCGAGCACACGCGCGAGTCGCAGTAGCGCCCTACGATCGAGGAGGGTGTAATTGGTCACATCTTATTCTTCCTCATCCATCCATGCAAGCATTGCATGGCCGTCCCCTCAATTTAAATCCTCCGTACAGGAAACCGGATAGCCTCGGTATGCAAAATCTCTGCATTACGGATGATGTGGTTGACCAACCCAGTTGACAGTTGTCCATCCCTCCCTGCATCTGAGAAATTTAAGGGTCGATCTTTCTTTTCCTTTGAAATTCGTTGACTACTTGACTTGGAATTTGGATGAGCCTGAAACATTCCTTCCTCTTGCACTGTCCCACGACAAAAGTAACTCCAATTTTTTTTTCTAAAGGTTGACAAGGACAAGGAAGGAGCATTAATTTTGCTGAAACTTCTGGGATCAGATCGTCGTGCTACTACTTGCAACCTCTTCATTGTAATTATAAAAATGCAATCCCCTTGCCTAGAACTTGTGATCATTATTAGTATTACTACTTTGCCTGTCACAGTAGTCTACAAACACAGTACAATGTGGAGAAGATCGAGTAACCGCCACCTCCTTTTATCCGGTATGGATTTGCGTTCTGCATAGAGTACTGATTTAGGAAATTAATGTGCGCTAGCTTTCTATGAAGTTCCAGCTGCGTCTTCCTTTGTCAAGAATGATCAATGTCCACGTTATGTAGATGTAGACATCGAGGAGTATATATAGCCTTGTATCCGCTTGTATTGGACACTTATCTGATAGCCCTTACGCTAGCTCCGTCCACTTTACCATCTAGCTACAATTCCATCACCAAGTACATCGAGGAGGTGTAACAAGAGCACAAGACCTTCAAATTCGTAATTTTACATTATAAATATAGCAAATGAGCTAAAAAATTACGATATTTTTGGTGGAGCTTCCCGAGGCATCGTGGTACATTGTGTAATTTTTTTTTGTAATTTTTTGAGGTATTTGCTATCTCTAAAAATTCTTGAAACAACGCATAATTAACCAAACGATGAAACAGTTATGTACCGCTCTAAGAATTTTTAGACATAGCAAATTCTCGTGAAAGATTACAAAATTTTTTATGGAGCTTCCTTATGTGGTGTGCTATGTTATGTAATTTTTACGTAATCTTTCGCACCACTTTGCTACCTCTAAAAATTATTTAAGCAGCATACAATTAAATGGATGATTAAGAACTAATGGTCGGGGGTAATGGCCTACCGCCCGACCACTGTGCGGCAGGCTTGGTGCCGACCAGTGGCCAGACGGCAATACATTACCCCCAGCCATTAGTGCTTAATCACCTGTTTAATTATGTGTAGCAAAGTGGTGTGAACAATTACGTAAAAATTATACAACATAGCACACTACATCAGGAAGCTTTACAAAAAAGTTGCAATTTTTTACGACCATTTTCTACCTTTAAAAATTCTTAGAGTGGCGTATAACTACTTAATCGCCTGGTTAATTATGCATCATTCCAAGAATTTTTAGAGATAGCATATGTTCTCAGAAAATTGCAAAACAATTATACAACATACCACAATGCCTTAGGAAGCTCTATCAAAAATTTTATAATTTTTTGAGCTTATTTGCTATATTTACAAATTCAAAAAATTATAACATAAAATTACGAATTTATGTAAGTAATTAAGCCGGCTAATTATTACCTTCCGTTTTGTGGGCAAACGGCAGGCCACCTGCCGTTTGTTGGCCGGGCGGTAGGCGCCTGCCGTCTACTGGCTGGACGGCAGAAGTGCTATTTTTGTCAATACCGTCCGTATACGGCTATTTCTATAAATACACATTGAAAAGGTTCTATATATGGCAAAAACTCATGGTGTATCCATGTATACGTACTCCTATGTATGATGCTTGTTAAGATACATGCATGCAGTGTGGAAATCAGGATTTGGCTATGCCCTATACTAAATTCTAACAACATAGAACTAATGTCAATTTATACTTATACCATGGTATAACAAAAGTATATCATAAATTCATCATTGATATGAAACTTGGGTTCAATGCTAAAACATAATAAAGAAAATATAGCAAAACATAAACAATATAGCATAATAGAGATACAATTTGAGTACTTAAATAACGAAGATTTGCCCTCTATCCTATCTCACCATTTCTTCATTAATAGTTGGTCATAAAACAGAACCTACAAAGATAATATAAGAGTAAACATTTGAAATTGGATATGAGTGTGAAATCATGCACTGAACAACTAAATGATTCTAAATTTCTAACCTACAACTTACCAACAGCTCATCAACCAGCCTATCCCTTAAACACGGTCATCAAATCTAAAATGCCCAATGCCCCAAATCCCTCATCAAATGGGTGTATTAAGAGGAAGCCAATCAAGCCATAAACAGAAGTTCTGTCATTTATCATTACTACACCAAAACTAACAACAAAATCCTAACTTGGAACTGGACAAGCCAATGGACAACATCTCTAATCAAAGCATGTCCCAATGGGAACTTCATTAAAGATCCCTCTGCCAAGATCATCTATTTTTTCACAAAATGAATAAGTAGAACAATGAGGATTGAGGAATGCAAATTTTCTCTCGCTTACCGGGAGGGGGCCACACAGGGAGGGGTGCCAGGTGGGGAGCAGCGCTGGGAGGAGGGGGTGGCACAGGGAGGGGCGTCGGGAGGGGAGCAGCGTAGGGAGGGGCGCGACAACGAGAGGGAGCGGTGCAGGGAGGGGGGCGGCGCTGGGGGGGGGCGGAGCAAGGAGGGGGTGGTGCAGGTGAGCAAGACAATAGTAGGGTTGGGGCCATTGGGTTTGGGCGTTTTGCATTTGGCTCTGGCACTTTGTTTGGCTGCTTTGTGAGCGAGGCCGATTGGCCGAGACGCGAGTGGCTTCCAAGCCAGGCTAGGAGACTCAAATCACTTAGGCTACCTGGGCTGGACTAGTAGAATGCTATTCTAGGTTGGACTAAAATTATCTGAGCTATATGTTAGCCAATTTTTCAGGCTCCGGGCTAAAACCTATGTTACCATGGGCCTAATTCTACCCTTGCATACATGTAGGCTACCATCCACGTGGCAGCTGGTTGTGCACGTCACTTTATCTCCAGCACATCACTATGAGTAAAATGTAGTGGACCTTGCATAGAAAGCCGATGAGTATGTCCTAGTTGCGAGGATTATGTAAGCTTTTTTCCTACGCACTCGATGTCGACGTCGACGTAGCCATGCATTGAAACAGAGCCCACCGGAGCGTAGGCATACGGCAGCACGAGTGCCCTTTGCATGGCAAGCAACTGAAATTGCTAGGTGCACCCCATAATAGTACACATCCAGACTCCTACTGACCCACTGTAACCACTTAACTATTTTACTGTATTAAAACAGGGGTACAGAGTAAAAATATTGCAATAACTTTGATTCCTTCAATTGACTTATGCTGTGGAGCATCGCTTCCCAAGATGAGGGACTTATATTGCAGGATGGAGAGAGTATTAGCAAAGTTGGAAATGTTAAATAAGCTAGCTATTTTCACACTAAATTCAATTGTATTAATTCACTCTAATTTTTCCATATAATAACAACCCATGAACATAGCATATCTCAACTTGTTTGAGATAAAAGGATTTGTTGTTATTGTTGTAATAACAACCCATAAACAACATACAGGTAAAATCGTACTACTCTTAAGTGAAAGTGGAATTATCCCAAACCAAACCACAATCATATATACATACATGGGGTAGGGTAGATGTCATAAAATAGAGCGATGAGAGTAGAGAGATGGGCATGCAAAACTTGGAAAATAAGATGCTCTCGAAAAGGTACAATTCTAGTATTCCATCTTTGTGTGTGAATGTAGCAATTGCACCTTGATGATAGCATGAGCAGACGAGAGGCCGCATCCGAGTTAGCATGGTCCGTGTCGCGGTCGTAGCCAGTCGCGGCCTTCAAATGCATCACCACATCTCCATCGCACGAAACACAAATCCACCTCCTCTCCTCTCTCTCTCTCTCTCTCCACACACACACACACCTCCTTCCTCATGCCCTTTCCATTCCTGTCTCCTCCCCTCCCGTGCCTAGCACCTTCCATTTTTTTGTTCACTAATTTTCTTTCCTTAGCCTAACCCTAAATAGGGTAAGGTGATCGTCCGTCCATCCTCCCATACCTCAAGGAAGCGACGGTTGTGGAGGTGAGGTGGAGCTCTTGGTGGGAGGAGGCAGCACCGGCGGAGGCAGCACCGGCACAAGGGCGATGGAGACCACGACATCGATCAGCCTGGGAGGCTTATTGATGTGACCCGCCGCTCTCATCAGTTGGCTGCGCCGACGCAGCGCTAAAGTTCTAACTCATCGGCCTGTTGCCGCCACCGCCACCAGTCCTGGCGAGGGCGGTGTGGGGAGACCACTCATGTCACTTTCTATTATCAAGATATCTACTTTCTATTTCTCTATTTTTTATTGTTTGTCTCCATCTAATTTATAATTTTTATATAAATTTGAAATTTTATAAGAGTAAAAGACTAATTTTATGTTAACTTAGTTTAGACTTATAAATAGTTGAGTTTACCCTTAATTTTATTCCTGACTTCGCCACTGCTCACCCCCTACGTCCAGGTACATGTATATGCTTGTATCAGTTGTATTTATGACATGTACGCGTGGTTAAGTGTACGCGTGCATCGTGAGGTTGTGCATGCATGTACGCGCGGTGCTGCGTCGTTTCGACCGTGCGCACGTACGTTTGGGTCAATTGCTCGGGAGTTTTCGTGTTTTGCTGTTTTGAATTGCACGGCCTGAAGAGATCGAACTTGTTTGGTGAGTTAATGAAAAGGAGGGATTTTTTAAGTTGATGTTCTTGAAATTTTTGGGGCATTTTGTTTGTTGTTTTATGAAGATTTCTCCTTTTTAAGGGTAGATTTAATTGACTGGTTTTTTTTGAAAACGGTAGATTTGACCCATGTTTTGTCCTGTTCTCTTTTCGAACCTTTTGTCGGTGTATGTATTATGTTCGTGTGGCTAAACAGGGATTAGCTGCGATGGTGGTTTTGTTTAGATTGGACATTGGAGTACAACCGTCTCGATCGATCTTCTCTCTTGGGCTATTATTAACTGCTGGGAAACACGAAAAAATCTTCCCATTTTTCCTGTTCTCTTTCCAACAATGGTTTGCTTTTCACTTACCCTAGTATTTTGCTTCGATCATTGCAAAAAAGCCTCGAACTTTTCTTAACAACTTGCATGCACAAAAGTCGAACCTCTCAATACATTTTTGTGCACTTCGGGACACATATGACATGACACTTGAATCATCATTGTTTGCTAAGCTAATTCACTTCGGTCAAGTAGCATGCTTGGAATGCCGATTCAATTATATCTGAATTATCCTGTCAGCAAGTACAAGTATTACTTATTCACCTGACACCCCTTGATTCCCTACGGTTGAACATATATTAGTTAGGTAGAAATGAAGGACCATGTGAAGATTTAAGATAATGTTAAGATGAACCATTATAAGTTTTATGGAGTAGTGAAGTATTTTTGTAAATATTGCATTTTGCTTGGTCCATTTTCTGGAAGTGTCAGGAAAATCGGTAGTACCGTCGTTGTGGCAGCGGTCATACCTTAGAGCGGTAGTTTCGACGTTGTGAGTGCGATCATGCCGCACGAACGGTAGTTCCGGTCTGAGTTACGGTTCATTTTTTCCTAGAGAGATCCTGTGTGAGGAGCGAAGGTGCAAAAGTACCAGTTTGGGGAGCGGTAGTACCGCAGTCGGATTTCATTTCGCAGGAAAACAGGATTTTGGGTTTTGAGTTGTGGTTTGAGATGGGATGAGCATGTGGTCATAGTATGTGTGTTGTTGCTTGTGTGCACATGGGGTTTATTGTTTGGTCCTTAGTTTAGGATCAATATTTTGGTTGCATACATTTTGCATGGTGTATTGTATGGATTAATTGTGTTAATTGATAACTTTGTGTATTGTGCGGTATTATGTGACAGTTTGCTTCTTGTTGTTGGTTGTAGGACTTCGGAGCTAGGACATAGTGAGGCGTAGGAGGACCGAGACTAGTCATAGTGTGGTGTTGAGGTCTAGAACAGTCAGGAAAATGCCAAAGATGTTTGAGTCTCGTGACGTGGTTGCAAGCAGGGATGACGAGGAACTGGAGCGGGTGCTACCGGTGGTGGACATGATGGGCAACGGTAAGGTGGGCCGGGACTAGACTCAGGAGGAGTTGAGGTCCTGTGCGATTACGGAAGTCGAGTGCCATCATGCACAAGGAGAAACATGTGATGCGCCAAGTGATTTGGGTCGTTTGCAAGGAGGATGGTACAGTGGGATCCGAACGTGTGAGAGGCTGGTGGCAAGTCATTGGGGCCACGTAAAAGATGGCAAAGCATGGGCGATACTTTGTGGCAAAGGAAGCAGGAAGCTTTGCAAAAAATGGTAGAAAGGCATTTTGGTAAATTACCTAATACCGAAAAGGTGGTAATGTGTGTGAAATCGTGACATTGGCCTAAGTGGTTTAGGTATTATGTGTTAAAAATATGAAGTAGATCAAATGTTAATTCACTAATGGGTTAATGGTTGTAAGTCAGTTTGAGAAGCATGCATGCGAGAATAAAACCCGACGTTAGGTGGGGTTAACGGGTTATCTCTGGTTTGGCCTAATGGGTGGATCCATTAGGTTTTGGTTCAGATTGTGAGGCTATATATGGAGGAGAGGCAAGGGTTAGAGCTTGAGAGAAGGTTAGCTAAGCCTTTTGGTGGCTAGCTCTTCCTTCCTCCTATGTGAGATTAGGTTTCCTTAGGTTGGAGCCTTGTGTGTGTTCTAGCCTTAGAGCTCTACTATCATGAGGGATTGTCTACAAAAATATTCCTCTCCAAGTGAAATGGATATCCAAACTTTGGCTAAGTGAGTTGTGCCATGAATCCCCTCATGTGATTTTGATTTTCTTAGCTTTCCTGTTTGGATTTCTCTTTTGTTGAGTTTTTCTAGTGCAAAGCACATGTAAGAGGTGTATATGTCTTTTGGAGATAAGATCCCATTCATCTAGGCACGATCTAAATGAAGTTTTTGAGTTTGCTCGATTTCTCTCAAGAGAGATGTGATTTTTGGGTTTTGCTCTTGTGGGTATTTTGGGTTAGATTTATGTTGTGTTCTAACTAGCTATGACATGTGAGAATACATCTAGAGTCTTCTTGGTCATCATCTACTCACGAGCATGTTGTATTCATCGATTGGGGTTTTGGCTCGGTTTTAGCGCACTTTTATTTCAATTGCAAAAAAGTAAGAACTTTGGCAACAGTCTATTGATCATTAGATGGAAAAGTTCTTGTGACCTTAGGCAATTCATGTATGAAGTTTCACAGCTTTTGAATAAGTCAATCAAAAGTTACGTGGATTTCGGATCTTCGGTCGTGCTGAAAACCCTGTTCATTCTGATTTTGGTGTAGCAACGGTTGTACCACTAGTCCTATAACGGTAGTACCACAGCTACTAGCCATAAACCAATTTTGTTTTCGAGCACTCACTGGTTGTTGACCACACCAGTTGTATTTCGACTTGCTTCGAACACTCGGGTGTATGACCACTCTCGGGTCATCGACCACGTCGGTTTAGACTACTCATTGGCCTTCGACCATGTTGGTTTTTGGATCAGTCTCAGGGTTATCGACTACGTTGGTTTTAGACCACTCATTGGTCTTCGACCATGTCAGATTTTTTACTACTCTTTGGTCATTGACCACGTTGCTTTTCGACCATTCTCTGGTTGTCGACCACGTTGGTTTTCAATCATGCTTTGGTCATCGACTACGTTGATTTTTGATCACTCTCTGGTTGTCCACCACATTGGTTTTCAACCTCACTTTGGTCATCGACCACGTTGGTTTTCATCCACCCTCTAGTCGTCAACCACGTTAGTTTTTGATCACTCTGGTCGTGTTTCAACTTGCATCGATTGCTCAAGTTTTCGACCACTCAAGTCGAGTTACGACCACTTGTGTAACACCTCACATACCAATATGAGATATTACTATAGAACGTCATCGTCAAAGTAAAGAATAAATAATATAAGCAATAATAGAAATCACAAGAAAATTAAAACTTTAAAGGTACTTTATTAGAGATCCAACGAAAGCTGAAAGTAATGTTTGAAATATAGGACCGATCCACTTCTAACCAAATGAAGAATAAATAAAATGACATAAATAGTGGCAAGTCACGGTGCTGAAAACTCGAGTGCTCCCATCCATGTATGTTGCTATCACTCCACTTGCCTTTTACCTGAGAATGGAAAGTGCAAGCGTGAGATTTAGAAATCTCAGCAAGTACCCAACAACAGTCGCAACACGGTGAGTAAATAATAAGTAATGCAAGCAAGATATGTAAAAGACAAGCAATGTAAGCAAGATGTGAAAAGGACAAGCAATGTAAGCAAGTAATTGATGCAGATTAAATGTAATAATACTAGGTTACCGACAATACTAATAAATGTCAAAGATAGCTATTATAGGATCAATGGAATTAAAGATAATTATTATTTAGTAAGCTATGACAATGGCACCAGCGATCACTTCCCACATACCCGGTTATACGATAATAGTCAGGCACGTCACTGTCCTCGATTATATAACCACCGACGGGGTATAATATCTTGAGTAACGAGAGTGTATAGCCCCCCCGTATGTTACCAAGTGGGTAGCAATCTCCCCTATATGTGGATGACCCCAAGCCAGGTAACTGTTATCTTGTCAATAGGGATAATTGTTATTTAACAAGTTATGGTAATGACACTAGCGACTACTGCCACATACCCAGTTATACGAGAATAGTCAGGCACAACGCTGTCCTGGACTGTATAACCATAGACGGGGTGTAATATCCTGAGTAACGAGAGTGTATGACCCCCCATATGTTACCAGGTAGGTGAAAATCTCTCCTATATATGGATAACCCTAGGCCAAGTAACCGTTATATTGTTAACATGTTATATGGTATGAATTTAAGAGAACTAAGGAAATGTTAAGATAAAGTTATGAGAAGTGAAAGGATGTGCTAGGGTTGGAAATGGAGAGACATAATTCCTGATGAGGGTGATGTGAAATGATGATGTGGTGATAGTAATATAGAAATTATCCTAAAGAGGTAAGAGACAAGAGACACGAATTTGTTACGTGGAAAACCCTTACGGAAAAAAACCACGAATGTTTGAAGGTAAATCACTATAATGAGGAGACTTTACAATGAAGCGCTTGCTCTTCCTATGGGATATTGTGGTACATATATATAGCGTGAGGGAAAAGAGTCCTATACAGAGAGGAAACTGAAAAAGTCGGTTGCTACAGATTGACACCACGTCTGATACAATCTATGTATTCACCTGCTATGCCACGTCTAACATGAGACGATGAAGTATCCTACATAGACACGGTATAAATTCGGATCAATTTTAACACTCCATTTTACTGAAATAGATTTCACAGAAAACCGGCTAGGCTTAGGAGGGTGAGGTGGCCCTGTAGCTGGGGCCCTCGTTTGTCACCTCTGTACAACAGAATAAGAATGGAAGGAAACTATATGTGTATGCGTGTAACTGTAATTGGCAGGCGAAGTGAGCATCCGTCACCAGTAGTTCCAAGGCCTCTGCAGCTCCAAGGTAGCCATGTTCTAAACAATTTTTGGTTTATTGCTTTTAGTTTTAGAAATTAGAAATCGTTTAGAACGTGTTAGTTTTTAACGGGTTTTTTTTTCTTTTCTCTCTTTTTTTGCTTTTTTCCTTTGCATTATTTATAAGATGGTGTTTTTATTTTTCTTTCTATTTTATTTATTTTTCTTTGATTAAATAATGAAAAAACTAACAGCTACTATAATATCATTTTAGCCAAAAGCTGGAGCCTAAGAGTGAGCAGGTCATTCATGCTGGTGATCTGTGAAGGCTTTGTAGCCACTGGAGTACCCTTGCTTTGATCAGGTGACATCTTGTGTTGCGTGTAGCGAACTGGTCGTCCGTTGCATTATGTTCAGTCATGTTGCCTGCTTAGTTTACATGATCAGAAAGATAAACAGTTAGTAGTACTCCTGATTCAGTCAAGCAAAAGCACACTAAATTATGTCCGCGTGGCATCCGATGGTGATGATTGGTCTAGAGGCCTATGGATACCCCGTTCTGAAATTTTTGATTGCAGCACCTTGCTTTGCTCCAAATGGCCCGTTCTTCTGGCTCACTTTGCAATTAAAAATGCGTCGCAGCGGCGCCGGCTTTGAACCGAGGCTATTGGCTATGCTAGCTAGAGTCGCCAACAACTCCAACCAGCTAGGCAGCCGTTCATGTCGCCAACAAAAAGAACGCGTAAAGGAAGCGGTTCACTGCCGTTGAGGCCGGCAAGAGGTCTAGATCTCGGGCAATCATCTGAATTTGCTGTGCAATGTTTGGATTATCAGAGGAAGAGAAAGCTAATACTCTTGTGCAGTGTTTGGTTTATCTCAAGAGCGCCACATGAAAGAAGCTGAGTACAAGCATGAAGCATTGGCATCTCTTGCATCACAAACATGCACAACAAACAGAAACGGCACGATCACCGTGCGCCGTCGATCACCCAACACACAAACGAATACACGATCATTCACAAATCACACGAGCGCCACATCCAAGTGGCGCACCGCACACAAAAAAGAAATCTGAGCCGTGATGTCACGTATCCGTGACCAGAGACGCAAACGTCTCAGCGGCAGCAAACCGGGCACCTCACGATGCCGTTCTCGTTGCACTCCGGGCATCGCCGGAACCCCACGGCGCCGCCGTCGTCCAACGGTTTCTCCTCTTCATCCTGCTGATCATCCTCGTCCGCCTCGTCCACGTACACCTTGCAGCTACCGGAGCACACCTCGCAGAGCACGAACCGCACGTCCCCGCAGGCCTCGCACACGCCGGCCTCGCCGGGCGCCCCGTTCTCGCACCCGGTCAGCCTCGCCGCCAGCTCCCCGGCCTCGTGCAGCCGCTTCAGCTCCTCGGCGTTGCCCACGAGCTCCCCGTCCACGAACAGGCTCGGCAGGATGGTCGCGGCCGGCGCCCAGCACTTGGCGAGGGTGCCTCTGAGGCCGAGGAGGCCGTGGAGCTCGTCGCGGAAGCCGCGGTGCATGGACACGTCGCGCTCGTCGACGCGCACGTTGCAGCCCTTGAGGATGGCCCGCGCGAGGCAGCAGTCCTCGTGCGTTGCGCGTACGCCGCGCAGCGACGTGAAGTAGAGCACGGCCTTGCGCGGTGGCGCCTTGCTCGCCTTTTCCTCGCCGTTCACGACCGCGTGAGCCATCGGCATCGGCAGCGGCGTGACCTTCGAGGACACGGCGAACTCCTGCGGCATCGTGGAGATCGGGAACGAGAAGGAGTGGCGAGCGAACGGCGTGGCCAGCGCCGGCGAGTGCTCCTCGAGGCCTGCCATGAGCGTCCACGCGTCGATGGCCTCGGGCTCGTTGGGTGGCGTCATGGTCGGCGTGCGCGGCGCCATCCTCGTGGGCGCGCGCGCGCCCGCGGCCTCCGGCGCCCGCGGCCCGGCCATGTCGAGCTCGAGGGAGCCGAGCGTGGACGACGTGAGCCGCACGACGTGGACGCCGGCGTCGCAGCGGGCGGGGAACGACTGGCTGCGCGGCAGCGGCGACGGGCAGTGCCGGAGGTCGTGCCGGGCTTGCCTCGAGGTGGTGCACCCCATGATGGCAATGCACAATGGCAGTGCCAAATTGGCAATGTGATCAATTAGCAAGAAACATACCACTCTTGAGGGGTTCTAAGTAGTGGATGGATGAGCTGGATGCTAATCTATGGGGATTGGGGTTTCTGGGGTTTAGGATCTTATATATGGCTTTGGGGAGATAAAACTAGTAGGACATGATAAGTGTTAGTAAGATGCAGTGTATCAATTTAATTTGTCTAGTATTTGCCCTAAAAAGAATAACAATAATTGGTTTTTGGAACATCCTTTCCTGAAAGTAATGGTTTTGGAACATTCACACTTGGGAGTTTGGACTTTGGAGGGAGGTTCAAATGTAAGTGGGTCATTTTGTGAGTAGGAGTGGCCTTCATTATTGTTGATATCTTAATAGTACTACCACCTTTCAAGTTGTTTGCATGAATCAAAATGCCTGCAAAGCTATCTGACTTCGGTTACTTACTTGGTTAGGACCTAATGAAGATTGAAGATGAAAGAAAATTCACTACTAAAGTTTGCATCATCCCTCGTTACTACTCATTGTGTCACTAACGTGTGGACCATTTTGAGAATTTTCAGTGGCATATAAGGACTTTTTTTTTTTGCGCAAGACTAGCACCATTGAATTTAACATTGGTTAGGGTCTTCTTGGTCAAACGTTACATTTCTCCTTTCTTGCATCTTTTATTCTTTTGTATCACCTGTTCCCCCTTGATTCTAGGGCCCTGTTCACAGGGCGTTGGCTTTGGACTTTGGAGCTTCTCTTTTGTTGCACTTGCACACAGATAGATATACGCATGCAACTTTAGGCGCAAGTTAAAGGTTTGTATGTTAATAAATGCTAAACAAGCAAATGAGTGAATCGAGCCATGCGAGGATGGCAACTAGCAAATAACAAAAAACTGTGGATTTTGCCGCCCTATTTTCTCATTTACGTGTGGCCTCGGAATTAGGGGTGGATATCGAGCTGTCTCAACTCGACTCGGCTCGTGAAGGCTCGTTAGGCAAGAGGCTCGGCTTGTTAAGCTAACGAGCTAAAAGAGAAACTCGGCTCGGCTCTTTGAAAAGCTCAGCTGACTCGTTGGTGGAATATGCAAATTGCATCAATCCTATGACTCGTTAGACTCAGCTCGTTAGGCTCGTTATGTTTCAGATTTGTTTTCTGAATGATAACTTCTATGATTTTTTAGAGTGATAGTGAAACCTATATAGTAGTAATTCTATGACTGAAATTACATCAAAAAGGAAAGAGCACATAATGTAGTAAGTTCATAACAAAGTAAGAAAAACTTGTCAAGAAAACTCTAGTTCCAGTATGAGCAAATATGGCATCTGATAGTTCCTTTCTATAGGTAAAATTAACAGAGAAAAGAGTAACTTATACTTTAATAATACCTCTCAGTGACTAGAGAGGTGTGAAAATTGGCATGCATACATACCACTACTGTTGTACTAAGCTGTTCACGTCGTGATGGACCGAAAACGTTGCCGAGCTGGGCCGACTGAGCCTATCGAGCCTAGCGAGCGGCTTGCGAGCCAGCTCGGCTCAGCTTGTTAACGGTCCAAGCTGAAACTTGGCTTGGCTCAGCTCATTTGTGCTACGAACCGAGCCAGCTCATAAACCTTCAACGAACCGAGTCAGGTCACGAGCCTTAAGCTTTTTTGCCACCCCTACTCAGAACCACACGTATTAGAAGGCATTGAACGGTAAATCCTAAAGCAACGGATGGGATGGTGTATCCTCGATTCCCGGCAAATAATCCCAGGTAGCAACAAAGAAAGAAGAAGATTGGTACGTAGGCCCAGCCTAACAAGAGGAAATATTGATGCAGTTGAACCATACTTATTAGCTATTGGGCTGGCTATGCTATTTTTTATAACATGTGATTCTTTGATTCCAAGGTCAGCCCAAAAAAATGTCGCAGTGTACTTGGCCCAGACCCAACTTCGGTCAACTTTCGAACTCCGCACGGATATGGAATAGTTCTTTTCAGCTTTTTTTCTTCTGATTTTTAGCTTTAACTTCTTTCACTAATTATTATTTATTAGACTAATAAGCTGTAACTATTGGCTAAAATTCATAGCTTAAAAAACAGGATCAATAAAATACGACAAGAATTTGAGTACTTGACTAGCATTAGCCTATAAGTCCAACAAAACAAAAAAGTCACCATCAGTAATTAACTTCGGTTGTCTAATTTTAAATTTCAGATCAACTTATCGTTACGAAGCCTAGATGAAATGACACAAGAATTCACGTACGGCCTGTCTATATTGTTGGAATTCTCATAGAACTATCGAAAAATTCGTACATTTCACATGATACTAAAATGCTAAACTACACGGTCGGTATACTAGAGGGTTGGCTCGGAGAATGCTGGCAACCCATTATGTAGGACTAGCATGTCAAAAGTGATGGTAAATAGTATATTTAAATTTTCTCAAAGAATTCGTTAATTCTTCACTCTAATAGATATAAAGATTAAGAATCCAAAATTCTAAAAACACTCGGTGCTACAGTAATTTTAACCCCATAAACAGTAAATTCAACACTATTTCAAAAACGAAAATATATGACACTTTTTATTTGTCTATCTAAAAGACTTAAAACTTGAACTAAGAATAGATCATAATCTCAAGAATCTATCCTACGAAAATATTAAAAGAACTTAAGAGATTTGATATCTTTTGGTTCGTGAAGTTTCTACTACACTAAAACCGGGCCAAAACTTAAAATTGAGCTAACACTTAAACCAAACCTCCAAATAACTTAAAATTTGGTATACATCTTCTCTAGAATATCATGAGCCTATTTCAATCAATGATAAAAAAAGCAATTGCCAAAGTTTTGATCTTTTTTTGTTTGAAGAAAGGTTACACGAAAAAAGGATAAAAAACAAAAGGCGGTAAATATGACTTTGCTTATAGATGAACGATGACCAAGATGACTTTAAATGTATTCTCACATATCATAACAAACTAGAATACCAAAGAAATTGAGGAAGAAACAGCTGAATCAAGAATTCACTTGGCGATGCCAAAAAGAGCAAAAACCGGTTTTTTCATGACCTTACCAACCAAGTGCGTAGATAGGTAGAGATTAATTTCCAAATCGAGGTTATCTTTATCTCTTAGGGTGCGTTTGGTTTGTGGATGGAGGTTGTATCGTATATCCTAACTGAGTGGATGCAGGCTGAGTGGAATCGTATTTCAGAAAAAGAAGATGTTTGGTGAGGTTGCATGAGCGGATGCAAAAAACCTGAGATGCTGTTTGGTTGCCTGTATGAGCGGATGCAGTCTACCAAACCTGAGAGGCTGACACGTGGGACCGCATAAGATACACTGCATCAACCCATCCAGGATGGCCAGTGAAGCTCATTTTGAGCGTATCCACCCATCCAGGATGAGGGCGTATTTTTGCATCCGCTCATGCAGGCTGCATCCACTCATACAGGCAACCAAACAGGCTCTTTCTCAGATTATACGGATCCACCCAGTCAGGACGAAGGAGATTCAGGCAACCAAACACACCCTTACACGTTCTTGGCACAACAAAATCAAGAAGTGAACAAAGAAGAGCAAAACCCAACTAAAACAAGAGCAAATCAATCAACACAACATAGATCCATGGAGATAAACAAAGATTAATGTATTGTTAATTGACGATAAATGTTTTATAGTCGCTCTATTTAGAGGATAAAAGAGCACACCGCGACACTCAACTTCTCTCAAACCCTAACCCTAGAACTCATGAACACTTAGTCTCAAAAGATGATGGTTAACACAAGTCTTCATTCAAACCCATTAAATAGATGGGCTAGCCGGCCCTATCTAACCCTTAGGGGATACTCCCTCCGTCCAAATAGTTTCTGTTATTTTGGTCAAACTAATAAAATACCATTTATTGAACCGGTCATCTCCTTCCATTGCAAGCAATGGTCATGCTTGCTATGTGTAGGTGCACCACTGGCTTGCCACGCATCGGCAAGTCTCTTCCGTTCTGGTTCCACCAGACCACGACTCGCTTGGACCGACCAAACCACATAGTACAACTTGCCGTTCGAACTTTCTTTCAATATTTTTCGTATTTTGTGCCATACTTGAACTTATCCTTCTCACCCGATATTCTTGATCGTTTTAGGTCTCGACTCCTCTATGAGCGTAGTTTTAATTTTTGTAGTTGACTATGGTTGACTGCAAACGATCTTGTACATCCAAAGACGAAGAAATCATTTTCGGACGCAAGTTCTTCACAACTTGACCCACATTAGCAATAACATATCTTATACAACTTATAACCACTTCTTATACAACTTATAGCCATCTACCTAGGTCACCAAATTATTTTATGACTCAATTTTTTCATAATCATCAATTTCTACAAGCTATCTAATCATCAATTTTATGACTCAATGTTTTGCTCCAGAGGTGCGGAGCAACGAAGAAAACCGCGCGCCGGCTGCCAAGCTCTGTGTTGGCAACCTTCGATGACGTAATTAGCGATCAATTTTGTAATGCGATCGATGTGGATATATTTTTTTATTAACCCTGAAACATTCCACCATTTGTCACCAGGGCAGTGGTAATGCACTTCGCGTGCTGCTAACAACCGCGCCGTCAGCTCCTCTCCCATATGGAAAAGAATATGAATAATGACGGGTATGTGGTTGGCACGTGAGAGTGGGAGGACGAGAAGGTTCCAAACGTCGTGGTGTACACACCCACTACCGTGCAAAAACCACAGAAAAATGTGCAAGTCGTTAGCTATGTGCACAAGTCTCGAGTATCGACATGCCCCTACCATGGACGCATCTGCTTTCCATTAAATCATTATTGTGAGATATTTTACGCATGATCAGCAGTGTCGAGCGCTATAGATCGATCGTCGCTCCGTATAGTATGATGACGTGGTCGATCCGATTTTCGCTTTGACTCGTAAAATAAACTCGTAGAATTCTAGCTAGCATTCTTGAAAAGTCCCTAAAAATTTCAAAATTTTTGAGCCCCTTTTTGGTGCATTTTTGAGTGAATTCTGGAAACTTTCCATTTTTTAGAAATTTTCCCCGGAATGCGCTTTCCTTTTTCGGCCGTTCTGCTTTCCCGTTCGGTTGGCGCCCCGCTCCTTTCCGCTTTCTCCTCTCTCGCGCGCCCGGCGCCCGCGCCTCCCCGTTGGCGTCGCCCCGCTCTTATCCGCCTCCCCCTCGCACTGGCGTCGCTCCCCTCCCCATCTCCCGTTGGCGCCGCGCCCGTGCCCCGCTTCCTCCCCGCGCACGCGCGTACGCTGCGCGTTGCGCCGCCCCGCCCCGACGCCCGCGGCCGCGTTGTCTCCGCGCCGCCCAGGATCCTCTCGCGCCAGCACCGCCCCGACAGCGTGCGTGGACGCCCTCGCGCCACGTCACCCCGCCGCTGCTCCGGTCCCACCTGGCAGTCGCCGCCCCTTCCCCCTCCCCGTGCGCGGACACGCCCTCGCCCGTGCGCAGCTCGCCTGTCCCGTCGCGTCGCCAGTCCGCCGCGCCGAGCCGCGCGTCACCCCGCCCCCTTCCACTGTGCGAGGAGACGCCCACGTCTGCGCCTGTCTTCCTGTCGACCCCGGAGCCGCGCCCGTTGCCTTCTCCCCGAAGGTTGCGCCCCTCCCGCTCGGGTATAAAACCCATTCCCCGACTCCCTCCTCCTCCTTTGCTTCCTGAGCTTCCCCACCGCCTTCATTCCTCTCCCAACACTCCCCGCCACCTCCCTGAGCCGCTGATTGAAGCCCCGTCGCCCGTAGCCCCGCTACCGTCGTCCCCTGCGCCAGCAAGCTCCGCAAGCGGATCTTCTTTCCTCCGCTCCCATTCTTCAATTAACTCTCGCCAGAGCTTCTCCTCGGTGTGCTAATCGCAATGGTGGGCTTGTTTGGATAGGTGTTCGCCCGTGGAGCGCCGTCACCGCAGCTCCTCCGCCGACCGAACCAGCTCCCCGTGGCCAGCTCTCCTCGAGGCTTCCCAGCTCCCTCCGCCACCGCCATTGTGAGCCCCTTGGGCCCCTCCCCGTGTAGCCGCCACCGATTGAACTATCTCGCCGCCGGTAACCTCACCCGCCACCAAATACCCGAAGCACCCCCATCTTCCTCCTGCCCTCTCCTCTATTCCCCTCGCACTCCAAAGCCATGAAATGGATTCCCCTAGCTCCCCTCTCTCTCCTGGTGTCCTTGGTCGCCGGCGACGCCCCTTCCCGCGCCTGGACCGCCGTCGTCGCCGCTGCCCTGCCTCGGGCGCACTGTAGCGGCTGGAGGAGGAAGACGACGACGACATGGCCTCCCCTCCACCGTTTGATCTCTCCGTTGCCTTTTAATCCCAGACGCCGGGTGACCGTCGCTCTCCACCGTCCGATCTTCGTGAAAGCACCGCCTCGCGCCCGTCCGATCCGCCCCGTACCGCTTCGCCCGCTCTCGCCGTTCCCTTGCCGTCCGATCTCCCTGCTTTTCATCTCGTCGGTTCGCCCTGCTCGCCCCGCTGCCGTCCACCCCGGGCCACGCGGCGGGCATCAAAGCCGCGCGGGCGCGCGTTGGCGTGGGCTGCTTCCCTTGACCCACTCGTCTCCCGCGCAAGCGCGCGCGCGCACTGGGCCGCGCCGGCCTCCCGGCCGCGCGGGCTGTTCCTCCGCCCGGGCCACACTGTAGCATAGGCCGGGCCGGGTACTGTTCATTTGATTTTCCCGAGTTTATCAATTTCCAAAATTCCAGAAAATCCAAATAAATTCTAGAAAATCACAGAAAATCCTAAAAATTCCCAAATTTCACCAATTTGCTCCAAATAATATCCTGGACCCATTGGTAACCTCCATTCCACCAAAATCATCCCAGATAAATTCCTAAAATTCCTCATTTGGAGATTTATGCACTTTACTCCTTTTTAATAGATTATTTTTCCTCGCTTGATTAGGCTCAAGCCGGATTTATGTTATTTTCAGTGTTTGCGCTAGTGTTGGAGATTCCGGAAGCTCAAGTGCAGTCGCATGATCTAGGAGCTTCTACGTTCAAGCTAGTCGAGTTCGTCCCGATTCACGGCAAGTCGCAAGTCCTTGATCATGTTGAAATCCCATGCCATTTAAATTATGTTATTATGTTATTTGCATTATGCTAATTTTGAAATGTTAATTCGAAAATAAAATAAAATGTTTAGAATGACTTGTTATGTAGTTAATCCCACCACCGACAAATGCCATGTTAAACTTGCAGCCATGCCTTTGTAACCCTAGAAATAATTATCTGTTAATCTAGATAATTGTAGGATATTATTATCATGCAAAGTATTACCCTAATAAGGTTGTGGCTGTGGGCCAATAGAATTTGGAAAACCCGACTCTAAGGTAGGGTGGTATGGGACACCGTATCTTAGAGCGAAGAGTGCCGGCGTGCACAAGGTAGGGTAAGGGGGAGTGGAAACCGCAAGACGGTCCTCGCCAATCTTTTACCCTAGGATTGAAGTTAGGGTAAGGGTGTTGTGGGGAGCCGCGAGACGGCCTTCGCCCACCGCTTACCCTAGGTTTGAGGTCGCGGGCCTGGCGAGGTTGCGGACCATGTGAAAATATAAGGACTGAAACCCTTACGTGAGCAAATGTCACAGTGATCGCTCAACCACAGGAGTTGACTTGTCAACACTGGTCTAGTAGCTGCTCAACTCGATTGAAACTCTACAGGAGGATGAGCAGTGAGGTTAGGCAGACCGGGCTACAGGTGCCTAACAACGGTAGAGTTCACTCGAAGCGGACACCGTCTTCTTTTGCGTGTGTGTGTGCGTGTGTGTGTGTGTGAAGTCCAGACCCGAGTGAATTCTACCGGGTAGAGCCTATATAAAGAATTGAGCAGTGAAACGACCTGGCTTTCTTAACTCTGTCGCGGGAGTTAAGGGATCGTGTGGGTAAAGCTGAGCAAACTCTGCAGAGTCAATTAAATGGTATTCGAATACGCCGTGCTCCCGGTTATTGGAGCTGTGTCACTTGGGTGATTCCAGCCGCGAAGCTTAAGTAGTTTTGTACATGCTTTAACTTGTTTAGTTGGTTAATTGAACTCTTCATGAAAAACCCCTGAGATCTTGAGAAGTAGTTTTGGGTCCATTTTATAAAATGCTTGCAAAATAAAACTGCATCCACCAAATGTAATAAACCAAGTATACTCCCTTCCTTTGTTGATCCGTGCAAGTAGTAAGTTAGGGTTTCCCTTGTGATTTGCTGAGTACGGGGTCGGAGTACTCAGGCTTGCTAAATGCCACAGATACCAGAAGGAAAAGAAAGCAATTCAAGATTTCGTGTTAAGAAGGTCTCCCCGTCGAAGACCCGTGGCTTTAGGTCTTGGCCGCGCTCAAGCGGATTCTGGAGTTCTTGTAATGTAAGTATACTTTGGGCTTGCACGCCCCGCTGTCAAAACTGGATGTTAATCCTTATGTAAAATATATGCTGGTCTTTTGTTGTAAGCATGCAATGGTATACTCTTGCGCGACACTCCATAACTGTTCATGAGTGAATAGTTGCGGGGTGCCGTGTCCGTACGCGCCCCTGGAAACGGGGGCGTTACAAGAAGTGGTATCAGAGCAGGTTCTTTGACCGTAGGTTGAGACCTAAGGCAAACTAGAGAGCGATTTTATCGCAAAACTTAATTTAAAGCCATAAAAAGGGTTTACGAAAAATATAAGTACTATTGCTGTCTTTTCCCTCTCTTGTTGCTACCTTATCTATCTTAGTTTACTTTTGCTTAAGTTTTACTTTGGCAAAATGTTTACTGTCTTACTTATCTAGCTTCAAAATTTCGTTTCTCGGCAGCTGGAGGAGTAGCCGTTGTTCGCTAAGTCTAGACTGACCCTGAGTAGTAGTAGTGCTTTTGTAATGTAAAGCAGGTGTAATCATGAACCCTAAGAGGTTTGGGTATCACTTGCATAGAGTAAATTTATGTTCATTATCTTATTTGTTGTTTGCTTAATTATCAGTAATTCCCCTGTGTTCAAAGCTTTCTCCTGTCCCCTTTCGCTCTCGATCTTACCTTTTTCACCCTATACTTACCTTGAAATTCAAAGTCTTACTTATCCCTTCTTATTCTCCAAAAGCCGCTGCAAAGCTGATCTCCAGTTCCCAATTGGCAGATGGATCCAACACAGCAGAGTGGTCAGACCAACGGGCAGGGTGCACCTGCCACAGATCAAGTCCAGATGCCAGAACAGCGAGGAGAATCACTGCCACAGTTCATTGTCAAAGTGACACCCGAAGAGTCAGTGACAGCGTCAAGCGCAACTGCATTGAAGTTTATAGCCTTCCTGCAAACTCAACCCCCAATATTCCCTTCAACAACAGGGTCACTGAATGCAGATGACTGGTTACAAGATATTGAGAGAAGAATGAATACTATCCAGTGTACAAATAAGGAGAAGGTTCTCTTTGCCACCTATCAGTTGTCCGAGCCCGCAATTACTTGGTGGAATGCTATCGAGTGGATGCACCCAAATAAGGAAGACATTACCTGGGAAGACTTTGTGAAGAGATTCCGTAAAGCCTGTTTTTCTCCTGAAGTTATCACAAGAAAATATCAGGATTTTCTTAACCTTCAACAAGGAGAGAACTCCATCACAGCATATCTACAACAATTTCATCAGTTATCCCAATTTGCTCAAGAGGAAACTAACACTGAAGCTAAAAGGATGGAGTACTTTATGAAAGGTCTACAACCCAATATGAGACAACGCCTTCAAACCATGAAGTTTTCAAGCCTATTGAGCCTGGTTGATCGAGCTCTACAGATAGAAGAAAGACCAGGTTACGTGAAAGTTATGAAACGAAAGCAGCCTTCACCTCCATCACCAACGGCTTGTTTTCACTGCGAACAGGATGGGCATTATCGTGACCAATGCCCACTAAAGTCCTTACCCGAAGAAGAAGCAAAGAAGCAAGCAAAGAGGCAGACATCATCATCCCGCCTGCCACCGATGGAAGAAGATGAATCATACCCTAAGAGGACCAGAATGGAGGATTACAGAAAGCGTGAAGCAACGCACAAGTCTCAGTCTTCACACGATGCACAGCGGAGCAAGACCATGGAATCATCCTCATTTCATTCCCAACCCTTCCGTCAGTTTGTGACGATACCGAAGACCCAGTCCGGACAGTCTCAGCAGTATGCCACTCCCTCACCACTCGCCACCAAGTGCCTCACCTGCGGTGGCAAGCATCTTGCTAGCAGCTGTCCACGAAGGACATTTGCATGTTTCCATTGTGGAGAGATTGGACACTACAGGCATCAGTGTCCCAGGAGGAGTTTGTCATCAGAAGCAGCTAAACTCCAAGCCCAAAACCAGCAGATAGACAAGAGAATATGAGCTATGCAGAACAAGAAATGAGATGATGTACTTTTGGTTATCCTTTTGTAAACCAGTGGAAGAACTTAATGGTTTGTCTGTAATTACTTTAACTAAGGCTTGTGACAAAATTATGATGATGTTTGAAGACCATTTGTGTAAAGTGAAATGGGTGTGATGGTCATGTTGTAATAGAGTTAATCCCAGCAGACCCAATCATATCCAACCTTGGTACGACATAATTCATCTAAGTGGGAACTATCACTACACACGCAAGGATGATGTACAGGTACGAGTCAATCCAGAGAAGGTTGAAGCAGATTTGTTGCAACCAGATATGCAAGGGTTAGATGTCATTTTGGGTATGAACTGGCTAGCTCAGAACAAAGACAAGGTAGATTATGAGATCAAAACAGTATCCCTGGTCAACCCTGAAGGTCAGAGAGTGGTAGTAGAAACAGACCGGAAGGTACTGAAGGATGCCAGAAAGCGTATGATCAACATGATAGCAGCCACACCCGATCAAGTACCAGTAGTGCAAGAATATCCTGATGTATTCCCAGAAAAATTGCCAGAAAGACCCCCTGACAGGCAAGTAGAGCTTGCCATAGAGTTGGTTCCAGGTACCAAGCCAATTGCCAAGCATCAGTACAGGATGTCAGCCAGTGAACTGAAGGAGCTAAAGAAACAGTTAGATGAATTACAGGAAAAAGAATTCATACGACCGAGTGTTTCACCTTGGTCGGCCCTAGTTCTATTTGTGAAGAAGAAAAGTGGCGAGCTGAGGATGTGTGTTGATTACAGAGGATTGAATGCTGTTACAATCAAGAACAAATACCCCCTCCCAAGAATTGATGACCTGTTCGGTCAACTCAAGGGAGCCAAAGTATTCTCCAAAATCGACTTGCGCTCAGGTTATCATCAGCTCAAGATCCGAGAGCAAGATCGAGAGAAGACAACCTTCATCACCAGATACGGATTATTTGAGTTCACGGTCGTGCCCTTTGGTTTAACCAATGCGCCAGCCTATTTCATGAATCTTATGAATCTGGTGCATATGGACCAATTGGACCGATTCGTGATAGTCTTCATTGATGATATTCTGATATATTCTAAGAATGAAGAAGAGCACAAACAACATTTGCATATGGTATTGACAAGACTGAGAGAACATCAATTGTATGCAAAGTTTGACAAGTGTAGTTTCTGGCTAAAAGAAGTTACTTTCTTGGGTCATATTATATCGGAAGATGGAGTCAAGGTTGATCCCGAAAAGATTGCCGTAATCATGAAATGGAAACAACCCAAGACAGTGATAAAAGTGAGAAGCTTTCTTGGATTGGCAGGTTATTGTCGCCGATTCATAGAAGGATTCTCACAAATTTCTCGTCCACTCACTCAACTGCTGAAGAAGGACAAGCCATTCACATGGACAAATGCCTGTGAAGAGAGTTTTCAGCTGCTGAAGACCAAACTGACAACAACGCCAGTATTGATTTTGCCCAACCCAGATAAAGAGTTCCAAATCTATTGTCATGCTTCAAAGCAGGCTTTGGAATATGTGCTTATGCAAGACGGAAGAGTTGTTGCCTGTGCTTCAAGACAGTTGAAACCGCATGAAGAGAACTACTCCACATACGATTTGGAGCTAGCAGCTGTGGTGTATGCACTCAAAATTTGGCGGCACTACCTGCTAGGGAATCGTTGTGAGATATTCTCAGATCACAAGAGTTTGAAGTACCTATTCACCCAGCCAGAGTGGAACATGAGACAACGAAGATGGCTAGAATTGATAAAAGATTATGACGTTGATATCCAATATCATCCAGGCAAAGCCAATATAGTTGCTGATGCCCTTAGCCGCAAGGCTCATCCTAGCAAAGGCAGTCGGTCAGAATACCCACCAGAGTTGCAGAGAGATATATTACAGCTGAACTTGGTAATCACAGAACAAGGTGAAGAAGCAGCGTTAGAGATTCAACCACTACTGACAGATTAGATTAAAGCAGCCAAGATGAAGATGAAGAGATTCAGAAACTGAAAAAGGATATTCAAGAAGAAAATTCATCGGAATATACGATAGACGAACATGGAATCCTTACCTTCCGTGGTCGCTATTGCATACCCGACAAGAAGGAGTTGAGAGAGTTGATCTTATCTGAAGCCCACTCATCTCAATTCTCAATTCACCCAGGAAGCACAAAGATGTACCAAGACTTGAAGAAACAATATTGGTGGAACCAGATGAAGAAAGAAGTGGCAGAATATGTAGCTAAGTGTGATGTTTGCCAGCAGATCAAGATAAATCACCAAAAACCATCGGGATTGTTGCAGCCTTTACCAATTCCCGAATGGAAATGGGATAGCATTAGAATGGATTTCATTACTGGACTTTCCAAAACTCGTGAGGGATATGACACTATCTAGGTCATTGTTAATAGATTGACCAGGGTAGCTCATTTCCTCCCGATTAAGCAAACCTATGGGAAGGATAAGCTTACCGAGCTGTATTGCACCAGAATAGTGACATTACATGGAGTTCCAAAGAAAGTTGTGTCAGATCGAGGAGCACAGTTTACATCCAAGTTTTGGAAAAAATTACATGAGGCTATGGGCACCGACTTGAACTTCAGCTCAGCATATCACCCACAGACAGATGGACAGACAGAGAGAACCAATCAGATTTTAGAAGACATGTTGAGAGCTTGTGCGATAGTGTATGGAGCATCATGGAACACCTGTCTCCCGTTTGCTCAGTTCTCACATAACAATAGTTACCAAGCTAGCATCAAAATGGCACCATTGAAGCACTTTATGGCAGAAAATGCAGAACCCCTCTGAATTGGACAGAAACAGGAGAACGACAACTTATTGGTCCCCAGATTGCTCAAGATGCAGAAGCACATGTCAGAATCATCAGGGACAGACTCAAGATGGCCCAAGACCAATAGAAGAACTATGCAGATAATCGCAGGAAAGACTTGAGTTTCGAAGTTGGAGATTATATCTACATCAAAGTCACCCCATTCAAAATAGTCAGGAGATTTCAAATCAAAGGCAAATTAGCACCAAGGTATGTGGGACCGTTTCAGATAATTGGAAGAATTGGGGAAGTAGCTTATCAAGTACAGCTTCCGCAAACTTATCCAGAATTCACAACGTGTTCCACGTATCCCAACTTCGAAAGTGTCTACGCCAACCAACAGATGAAGTGCCATTGTCAGATATTGAATTGCAAGATGACTGCACATATGCTGAAGAACCACAACAAAAACTTGAGACGACAGAAAGGCAACTCAGAAATAAGAACGTCAGGTTTTGCAGGGTACAATGGAAGAATCATACAGCGGATGAGTCCACTTGGGAAAGAGAGTCAGATTTGCAGCGAGATTTCCCCAACTTACTCGCTGGACCAAGTTAATCTCGGGGTCGAGATTCTTTTAAGGGGGGTAGGTTGAAAAGTCCCTAAAAATTTCAAAATTTTTGAGCCCCTTTTTGGTGCATTTTTGAGTGAATTCTGGAAACTTTCCCTTTTTGGAAATTTTCCCCGGAATGCGCTTTCCTTTTTCGGCCGTTCTGCTTTCCCGTTCGGTTGGTGCCCCGCTCCTTTCCGCTTTCTCCTCTCTCGCGCGCCCGGCGCCCGCGCCTCCCCGTTGGCGTCGCCCCGCTCTTATCCGCCTCCCCCTCGCACTGGCGCCGCTCCCCTCCCCCTCTCCCGTTGGCGCCGCGCCCGTGCCCCGCTTCCTCCCCGCGCACGCGCGTACGCTGCGCGTTGCGCCGCCCCGTCCCGACGCCCGCGGCCGCGTTGTCTCCGCGCCGCCCAGGATCCTCTCGCGCCAGCACCGCCCCGACAGCGTGCGTGGACGCCCTCGCGCCACGTCACCCCGCCGCTGCTCCGGTCCCACCTGGCAGTCGCCGCCCCTTCCCCCTCCCCGTGCGCGGACACGCCCTCGTTCGTGCGCAGCTCGCCTGTCCCGTCGCGTCGCCAGTCCGCTGCGCCGAGCCGCGCGTCACCCCGCCCCCTTCCACTGTGCGAGGAGACGCCCACATCTGCGCCTGTCTTCCTGTCGACCCCGGAGCCGCGCCCGTTGCCTTCTCCCCGAAGGTTGCGCCCCTCTCGCTCGGGTATAAAACCCATTCCCCGACTCCCTCCTCCTCCTTTGCTTCCTGAGCTTCCCCACCGCCTTCATTCCTCTCCCAACACTCCCCGCCACCTCCCTGAGCCGCTGATTGAAGCCCCGTCGCCCGTAGCCCCGCTACCGTCGTCCCCTGCGCCGGCAAGCTCCGCAAGCGGATCTTCTTTCCTCCGCTCCCATTCTTCAATTAACTCTCGCCAGAGCTTCTCCTCGGTGTGCTAATCGCAATGGTGGGCTTGTTTGGACAGGTGTTCGCCCGTGGAGCGCCGTCACCGCAGCTCCTCCGCCGACCGAACCAGCTCCCCGTGGCCAGCTCTCCTCGAGGCTTCCCAGCTCCCTCCGCCACCGCCATTGTGAGCCCCTTGGGCCCCTCCCCGTGTAGCCGCCACCGATTGAACTATCTCGCCGCCGGTAACCTCACCCGCCACCAAATACCCGAAGCACCCCCATCTTCCTCCTGCTCTCTCCTCTATTCCCCTCGCACTCCAAAGCCATGAAATGGATTCCCCTAGCTCCCCTCTCTCTCCTGGTGTCCTTGGTCGCCGGCGACGCCCCTTCCCGCGCCTGGACCGCCGTCGTCGCCGCTGCCCTGCCTCGGGCGCACTGTAGCGGCTGGAGGAGGAAGACGACGACGACATGGCCTCCCCTCCACCGTTTGATCTCTCCGTTGCCTTTTAATCCCAGACGCCGGGTGACCGTCGCTCTCCACCGTCCGATCTTCGTGAAAGCACCGCCTCGCGCCCGTCCGATCCGCCCCGTACCGCTTCGCCCGCTCTCGCCGTTCCCTTGCCGTCCGATCTCCCTGCTTTTCATCTCGTCGGTTCGCCCTGCTCGCCCCGCTGCCGTCCACCCCGGGCCACGCGGCGGGCATCAAAGCCGCGCGGGCGCGCGTTGGCGTGGGCTGCTTCCCTTGACCCACTCGTCTCCCGCGCAAGCGCGCGCGCGCACTGGGCCGCGCCGGCCTCCCGGCCGCGCGGGCTGTTCCTCCGCCCGGGCCACACTGTAGCATAGGCCGGGCCGGGTACTGTTCATTTGATTTTCCCGAGTTTATCAATTTCCAAAATTCCAGAAAATCCAAATAAATTCTAGAAAATCACAGAAAATCCTAAAAATTCCCAAATTTCACCAATTTGCTCCAAATAATATCCTGGACCCATTGGTAACCTCCATTCCACCAAAATCATCCCAGATAAATTCCTAAAATTCCTCATTTGGAGATTTATGCACTTTACTCCTTTTTAATAGATTATTTTTCCTCGCTTGATTAGGCTCAAGCCGGATTTATGTTATTTTCAGTGTTTGCGCTAGTGTTGGAGATTCCGGAAGCTCAAGTGCAGTCGCAGGATCTAGGAGCTTCTACGTTCAAGCTAGTCGAGTTCGTCCCGATTCACGGCAAGTCGCAAGTCCTTGATCATGTTGAAATCCCATGCCATTTAAATTATGTTATTATGTTATTTGCATTATGCTAATTTTGAAATGTTAATTCGAAAATAAAATAAAATGTTTAGAATGACTTGTTATGTAGTTAATCCCACCACCGACAAATGCCATGTTAAACTTGCAGCCATGCCTTTGTAACCCTAGAAATAATTATCTGTTAATCTAGATAATTGTAGGATATTATTATCATGCAAAGTATTACCCTAATAAGGTTGTGGCTGTGGGCCAATAGAATTTGGAAAACCCGACTCTAAGGTAGGGTGGTATGGGACACCGTATCTTAGAGCGAAGAGTGCCGGCGTGCACAAGGTAGGGTAAGGGGGAGTGGAAACCGCAAGACGGTCCTCGCCAATCTTTTACCCTAGGATTGAAGTTAGGGTAAGGGTGTTGTGGGGAGCCGCGAGACGGCCTTCGCCCACCGCTTACCCTAGGTTTGAGGTCGCGGGCCTGGCGAGGTTGCGGACCATGTGAAAATATAAGGACTGAAACCCTTACGCTGAGCAAATGTCACAATGATTGCTCAACCACAGGAGTTGACTTGTCAACACTGGTCTAGTAGCTGCTCAACTCGATTGAAACTCTACAGGAGGATGAGCAGTGAGGTTAGGCAGGCCGGGCTACAGGTGCCTAACAACGGTAGAGTTCACTCGAAGCGGACACCGTCTTCTTTTGTGTGTGTGTGTGTGTGCGTGTGTGTGTGTGTGAAGTCCAGACCCGAGTGAATTCTACCGGGTAGAGCCTATATAAAGAATTGAGCAGTGAAACGACCTGGCTTTCTTAACTCTGTCGCGGGAGTTAAGGGATCGTGTGGGTAAAGCTGAGCAAACTCTGCAGAGTCAATTAAATGGTATTCGAATACGCCGTGCTCCCGGTTATTGGAGCTGTGTCACTTGGGTGATTCCAGCCGCGAAGCTTAAGTAGTTTTGTACATGCTTTAACTTGTTTAGTTGGTTAATTGAACTCTTCATGAAAAACCCCTGAGATCTTGAGAAGTAGTTTTGGGTCCATTTTATAAAATGCTTGCAAAATAAAACTGCATCCACCAAATGTAATAAACCAAGTATACTCCCTTCCTTTGTTGATCCGTGCAAGTAGTAAGTTAGGGTTTCCCTTGTGATTTGCTGAGTACGGGGTCGGAGTACTCAGGCTTGCTAAATGCCACAGATACCAGAAGGAAAAGAAAGCAATTCAAGATTTCGTGTTAAGAAGGTCTCCCCGTCGAAGACCCGTGGCTTTAGGTCTTGGCCGCGCTCAAGCGGATTCTGGAGTTCTTGTAATGTAAGTATACTTTGGGCTTGCACGCCCCGCTGTCAAAACTGGATGTTAATCCTTATGTAAAATATATGCTGGTCTTTTGTTGTAAGCATGCAATGGTATACTCTTGCGCGACACTCCATAACTGTTCATGAGTGAATAGTTGCGGGGTGCCGTGTCCGTACGCGCCCCTGGAAACGGGGGCGTTACAATTCTGCCCTCAAGTGAGGGGCATGCACTGACATATAGGGGGTGTTTGGGACTGCTCCACAAACTCTGCTCCACGAATTCTATCGTGGAGCAGCTACACATTAGGCAGAGAGAGAAGGGCATTTGGGCATGGCATGAGGGGGAAAGGGTCCAAGGCATGGGAGCAGATGACGCATTGGGATCTCTCCTCACTAACAAGGCCATGTGCTGGCCTTGGCCCTTTGAGGCCTTCCACAGAGGCCAACTAGCGCTTTGGCCGCTCTAAATGGCTCCAGTTTTATACTTAGAAATTATTTATAATATATTGAATTCTTAATTTTAGTTTTTTATTTTTTCAGTGTCTGTGATGATATAATAGATTTATATATTTTTTATTTTTTAACTTTAAAAATACTAATAACCGTTACAGTATTTTGCAGCTAATAGATAAAGCCAGAAACCAGGCTTTTTAAGCCGTTTGGAGTGAGCAGGGGAAACGGTGGGCCCATCCCGAGTAACCGTTGCATCGATCTCTACATGTGTGTGTACATACAGCTCGCTAGCTTCTCAATCTGTGTGTGTAACAGCATTAGCGTTTATCGAAGTCATGGCAATGCCCAAACATGACCTGACACGTGCATGTACAAATTTAGGTCCTCTTTAATTCGGCTTATACTTTTTAGCTTCTAGCTAGAAGTCAAATAAACAAGTCAGCCTTTCAATTTTGACTGTTTTACTTCTTTTATTTGTATTGTTTATGAAAATATAATTATGTTTTATTATTTTTTCTTATTTTGTTTTAATTGAATGATTAAGAAAAGCTAAAAATTACTATAGTGTAATTTTAGCTAATAGCCGAAAGCCGCCAGCCAAGCCGGATTGACCGGCCCCTTAGCGTGTAATGTGTGTGTAATTTGTAGGAGCGTGTCACGCAGATCAACGGTTAAAAGGAATCCACGGCATTGACATGGGCTGGATCTAGCCGGCCACATGCACGACGCGTTCAAAGCCAGGGCTGCTGGCCTCGTGCCTACCGCGCGCGAAATGTATGGGCGGGATATATGTAGGATCGGGATCCTATGGTGTTACCGATGGAGGAGTCCGTTTAGTGGTGGAGTTTTGCGTGATGTTTAGGATTCTGCTTCAAATTTAAAATGCATGATCAGAATTGGACTTAATTATAACGGAAGTGCTATACAATATACGGATATTTTTTTGAGAAAAATCAGTTGAATTTCTAATATTTGGATCTGCTTCAAGATTTATGCATTATCCACCGTTGTCTCTAACTCTAGCCAGCGGGTTCTTCGTCTCTAGCCACAGTGGTTTTTCGCCGAATTAGGGTTAGGATTCACCTGGTTAGGAGTTTATGTTCATGTTGTAGCATGGCTACAAAAGTGGTACGGGTACCCCTTTCTCCATAGGAGGAGGTAAATGTAGAGAGAGCTAACGACATGAGATAGATAGAGCTTATGTATAAACTGAGTAGATCTAGCCTCCTCGTACACCTCTTAGGGGCTTATATACATGAGTAAGGTAGGATAAAAATTTACATCCTACCCCTTAATAATTAGAAAAGGTAGGAGTACATTGATATATTTCTTTATACTATTAGGGCTATACTATTGGACTTGCTGTAAGGCCCGATAGTTTAAGGCTGGGCCACCCATAACAGTTCACATAGTTGCCATAGAGAGGGGATTTTTCTTTGATCTTTTTTCATTAAATGTTTAGAATTGGACTAAGAATTCTAAAATGGACAGTTAGGATCGACAATGTTGCACGAGACAAAATCGTAAATGATGGAACTCCAGTTTATACTAAATGTTTATCCAGCAAGGAATTCAACTAGACGAGATGTACTGAATAGTTAGAATCAATAATTCTCAAGGATATATTGTACTTGACTTTACACTCCACATATATCTCTTGCTACTCACAAGTTCTCATGCATGCGTAAAGCATAATTGCATGCAATGCCTATGATGAAGTGAGATACGGTGCTCATTTGATCATCAAGTTTGGAGTGATGTAAAGATTATCATTAAGGTCATCATCATACGTAGTTTTCAGATTCTTTGTCAATTTATAGAACCATTTCATCCTACATATATAGGCTCGAAGGGGATGTAATATTCTTATTAGTTTCATTTCATTCATCTTCCTTCTTTCTTTTTAAAGTAAGAAAAAGGGCATCAAAAAGTTGAGAAAAAGGGTATAGATACTAGCCAGTACATGAAGGGGAAAAAAAATAAAGGAACTGTAGAAGCTACTGTCCTAGTCATCTTGAGGGTTAGCTTTTAGGAAGCATGGTCCTTTTGTGGTACACTTTGCTGGCAGGTCATTTAACTAAGCAATATGCATGCCAGTATTGTCTGCTGGTAATTTTTTAAATACTGTTGTATATAATAGACAATTTTAATTTGCACCCTTTTCTCCACTTAGCAATATAGGCTAAGCTAAGACCATCAGCGTAATGAGCTAGGTAGCTCCTAGAAATTTCTTTTTGATTCTCTTCAAAGAAGAACATATTTTTGGATACTTTGACACTGGGGTGGAAAAAAAAGCTCGTTAGTGGGCTCGTTGGCTCGGTTCAAAATTACTTCAATTATACTTGTTAATTGGTTAAACATTAAAATGAGTTGATTTTAAATGAATTTGAATTTTGCTTAAGCTCGGCTCGGCTCGTTAGCTCGTTTCTAAAAATACTTTTAAATTATCCGTAAAATGATATTAAATCAAAATATGTCAATTTAGAAAAATCTCGATAAAACGAGCAGTTGGCTCGATATCCACCCCATAACATCCATTTTTTCGATTTTCTTTTTCGATAAACAACCACCGCCCTGTTATATTTCCATTTCCTCATCACTTCCCCCTCTCACACACAACTCTTTCTCTCTCAAACTCCCCATTCTCCTTGGCCTCTTCGTTTGATGAGGCCAATGGCCAGCAATGGCATGGCGTCCTCCCCCTCCTTCTTCCCTCCAAACTTCCTCCTCCACATGCAGCAAGCACCACCACCTCATGAACCCCAAGAACACCACCACCACCACCGTGAGCACCACCTCCCTCTTCCTCCTCCTCCTCCCCCTCCACACCACCACCCTGGCCACAACCCCTTCCTCCCCTCCCTCCAAGACTTCCACGGTGGTAGACACATCCACAATTCCATGGCTAGTTGTCCACCCTTGCACGGATCATGCATCAAGAACTGAACTGATCCATTCACTGGCATATGTGCATGTAGGTATGGCGCCAATTCTGGGGAAGCAGCCGATGTACGGAGGCGACGGAGGTGGCGGCGGCGACGAGGTGAACGGCTGCGGCGGCGGTGGCGCGAACGACGACGAGCTGTCGGACGACGGGTCGCAGGCCGGGGAGAAGAAGCGGCGTCTGAACGTGGAGCAGGTGCGGACGCTGGAGAAGAACTTCGAGCTGGGGAACAAGCTGGAGCCGGAGCGCAAGATGCAGCTGGCGCGCGCACTGGGGCTGCAGCCGCGGCAGGTGGCCATCTGGTTCCAGAAACCGCCGTGCGCGGTGGAAGACGAAGCAGTTGGAGAAGGACTACGACGCCCTCAAGCGCCAGCTCGACGCCGTCAAGGCCGAGAATGACGCCCTCCTCTCCCACAAAAAGAAGCTCCAAGCCGAGGTACAACTCCAACCACCACTAATCTAATCTCTCACTTACACGTACAATTCAGTGACTTCATTCTGTGGTCTCTGCATTTGAATCCACGGCCACCTGCGTAGATCTGTGTGAATTTTGCGATCCTCGTTCCACTGTCGATCTGGGGCTGCGCTTTCTCGGGCTTCCGGCTCCTCAATGATTGGTTGGTGATGGCTTAGCTAGCTAGGATCCATGTGGGTGTCAGCGTTTGCAGAAAGGTTGTTGGAAACGGTGCCAATGGGCGCTTGCCTCCCTGCCTTTCCATCCTGCGCGTACGTACGTAGCTGTTTGCAAAGCCAGTGTCAGCAGAATACGCAGCGTCTCCTCGATCTCGTGCTCTTGCTGTGGCGAGTGTCTGTTTCTTTCTTTTTCTTCGAGTCTTTTGAGGAGGATCGATCGAAGCTGTGGTGGAGTCAATGGCTTCATCATGCCATCTCTGTGCCCTGGTCTCAGGGTGCATGTGCTCCTTTTCTTTTCAATCAGGTTTTGCAATGATGCGTGTTGACTGAAGAGAACACAATGCTCGTATGATTGGGGATGCATTTGTAAGTTGCTTGGACTAGTATCTCTAGCTGTCCTTCGTGTTTCACTGAAGAAGCAGCAGTATATTTTTATCAGACTTGTGGGACCGTGTAGTACCAAGAATATTGCATTGCATCAAGAACCCAACCGTAACATGCTAGTAGTGTAGTGTTGCATTTTCTCTGATGATTTATCTGCTGAACTTCACATAAGCAGATGCAAAAATTCTCATGATCTGGCAAGATCACTCGCTGCAATCCCTGTTTAGTAACCACGGGATGACTGAAATATATTCTCGAACTGTCGTGTGGTAATTTAATGCAGATACTTGCGCTGAAGGGCAGGGAGGCGGCGTCAGAGCTGATCAACCTGAACAAGGAGACGGAGGCATCCTGCAGCAACCGCAGCGAGAACAGCTCCGAGATCAACCTCGACATCTCGCGCACGCCGCTGTCCGAGACCCCCATGGACCCTCCCCCGCCGCATCAACAGGGCGGCGGCATGATCCCCCTCTACCCCTCCGTCGCCCGCCCCGCCGGCGTCGACATCGACCACCTTCTGCACAGCTCCTCGGTCCCCAAGATGGAGCACGGCAATGTCCAGGCCGGAGACACCGTCAGCTTTGGCAACCTACTCTGCGGCGTCGACGAGCCGCCGCCGTTCTGGCCGTGGGCTGATCACCAGCACTTCCATTGATCAATCGATCGATCAGCACAAATACATCTTGCAGTTAATGATGCATGCATTCATGATGATCAACAGTGAACACGCATAAAGATTCGAGGCATTTGGATTCTTGATGAGGGAGGGAGAAGGTTGTGTATGAATTAGAGCTAGCTATGAGTAAGTTGGTGATGCAATTTGAGTTGATGAGGAGAGGGGTTGTAGGGAATAAGTGTGGGTGGTGGATTGTAGGTAGATTTTGGAGTTCAATAGTATCTTTTGTATCTTAATTTTTCTTGGCTTCTTTTTTTTTTACTTTTGTTCACATACATAAATTTGTGAATTGTGAGTCAGTGTTGTTGCATAGGTGCATGGTACTTCTTCCACTAATTCGTATGGATCATGTGAGGACTAAAGAGTACCTCTCCCCCCCCCCTCTCCCTCCCTCTCTCCCCTAGTCGTCCATCACAACTCCATAGTAGTACATTTCAAGTTAAGTTTGTGTGGCTAGGTTTTTGACATGGAGCTTTGATTTAGAGGCATGTAAGCTAACTTAATTGTGTTGACGATGTGTCCATTGTTTTGAAATATATTGAGACCATTAGCTTGGATTTTACACACACTATACTGTACTTGGATGAATGCAAGACTGGATAATTTTTTCAGATTAAGTTTTCCACTGTTAAGCAGTACTACTACCATTCATCCTGGCATTAATCTTGCTCATGCATGCCATCCTACACTGCAATTAAGGCCATTTAAAAAGAACAGAAGCTTGTACAGCTATGTCTTGTTGGGTCCCTTTCTCTTTGGAAAGGTCGCACGCTACATGTTAAGCTTGTGAATAATCCAACTTGTTTGACAGAGTTTAATCTCAGAGCCATCAACTTGTTACAAAATACTCAGGATACGTGTGAGACAGTGGGAGGACTTCAAGAAATAAACTAGCAATTCGCATAAATGCTGGATGAGAGGGGATTCAGTTTTTCAGTACATCAAGCAACATTATGCTGAGTTGAAATCACCGGCCGAACAAGACCTAAATTAAAGATACCTTCACTTTAAAATTTTAGGGCCTGTTTGGAACAGAGGAATTTCACAGGAATTTTGCAGAAATTTTACAGAAAACAGTTCAATTCCCGCAGGAATCGGGAAAAATTCCCGCATTCCAAACAGAGCCTTAACCATTGTAGATACGGAGTTTTGTAGTGGTTAAATAGTGGATGGGAATGTTGAGGCCTACACACACATGATCATGCATGTCGAGTCTGGTTTCCTTTTTTACCTGCTGGCTCTCTCCTGTGTCGTACAAACTGTACATATATATTACCCTTTCCTTCCCTTGTCGCCTCACTGGCAGCTACAGTTCACTGAACTGGACTTTGTTTGGAAATGATTGGTGAGATGGGAACAGGGGGCGTGTACACACCAAATGAATGCAAGTAAAATTGCAGGTTTTATGGCGTCACTGTCTACGTTTCTCTAATTTGTCACCGCCGATCAATTTAGTACCAAAATTCAAGGATACACTAATTACATAACAAAAATATTTAGGATTATACTACATTAGTGTACCAACATTAGAGTAAATGAATCACATAACAGGTAAAATTGAAAGACGAGTGACTACTACAAGGATCGTGGCATCAAACCTCAGCGTCTAACCAGGCAATCGGGTGCCATACCAGTAAAATTTTATACCATCAAACTTGCATCCCTTGCGACGGAATGCGCACCACATACATACACACCTTAACCTATTCTTTTTTTTGATAAAACCTTAACCTATTCTTGCTGGCACATAACGAGACGAAAAATTCAGAGAGAGAGAGAGAGGGGGGGGGGGGGGGAGGAAGCAAGTGTATGGCATTGGCAGGGTAGGTCACCTCACGGCCAGGTCCACAGCTCATGGAAGAGAAGAACAATCCCTTGTGGGTTGATCAGCAGTGGCGGGGCCGAAGCAGGCAGAAAAACCAAAGGACCGTGCCTGGCCCCGTACCCCTATGCCCGGCGGGCCCGCGCGGCTGCAGAGAAACGACGCCCTCCTACAACGTCACTGGCTCAAGTACCTCGCGATCTTGACGTGTACACATCGATGCATCACAGCTTCCCATGATTCATGATCCCATTCTTCTCTCTCTCTCTCTCTCTCTCTCTCTCTCTCTGCTGCGAAGGATAATAAATTAATGGGTTACTTCTCGTTAGAATTAGAGGGAGGCAAGTGAACGGTGAATGGTGAGGCAGAGGAGAGAGTACTCTGAGCAGTTCCGTGCAGTGGATGGCGCATGCAGTACTGCCATGAGCAGCTTGATCTGGTCCAGATGTGAGGTGCATGCTCGAATACTATACTATAGAATCGGTAAGGGGAGTTGAATGACCATTCTAAAATTATGAACAACATGTAATGAAAATCAAACTCACAAATTCATCAAAACCAAAGACTGTAAACTCGTGACAGAGTTTTTTTGCCAAACCGGTCTGATCGTCAGCTTAGTTGCGGTTTGATCGCTAGACTCCAGTCTAACTGCTAGCTTTGTCGTTCTGACCGCTCGGCGATTGGACCGCCCGAGCACCGATTTGACTATACTCCGGTCGGACCGCTTGGTTCCTTGTGGTCTGACTGCTCGCTGAGTAGAAGCGCAGAACGACACTGCACACGATCCAAGAAAAGAGCCAACTTTCAAACCACTTATCCAAACATAGTAAAACATGGCACAAACTCTCTCTAGGATATTAGAAAACCTATTCTAATCATGGATCATAAAAATCGATGTCAAAGTTTTAACCTTTATTTAAAATAAGGAAGCTTACACCAAACTGGGTGAAAGAGAGAAACCTTATGCACTCTTGCTCATGAATCCTAGATCATCTAGATAACCTTGGATGTGCTCTCACATGTCATAGCAAACTAGATCACTACACGAATTTAAGCCAAATCACTCCCAAGAGCAAAACCCCAAAATCCCTTCTATCTTGAAGAAAATCATGCAAACTCAAGAACTCTCCTTAAAAGTGTCTAACTAAATGGGATCTGATCTCCTAGAGAAATCTCCACCTCTTACATGTCTTTCACACAAAAAAGATCAAGAAGTGAGAAATTTGAACAAGAAAGACAAGTAAATCAAAAGCACAAACAAGGATCTATGACACAACTCATTTATGCAAACTTTAGATGTTTATTTCACTTAGAAATGAATGTTTTATAGCCACTCTTTCAGGATGGCAGAGTTTTAAGCCTGGAGCACACACAAAAGTCCCTAACACCAAGAAAACCCTAATCTCTCACCTCTTTAATTGATTCCACACACAAGGGCTTATATAGTGGAGGCTCACTTCCCACTTAGCCCTAGTAACCAACAACATTTAGTGGATGATACCACTTATAAATAAAAAAACCCAGTAACCCATATACAAATACATTTTATATTTCACACACTCGCACGTTTTTCAAAGTACAACTTCCACATAGCCCCACAAGCTCGATAAGACGGTCCATCCTTAATGACGTGATCTAAACCACTTAGGCTAATGCTGTAGTTTTGTAAAATGCCATTCCACCAGGTATTAGACAATTTCCTCAATTGTCACCCATTGGCCTTCACGAAGATACGATGTTGTTAGACCATGTGGCTAGATCTAGAATATTTATGATGATAAATAATTGATAATGTTACTTATCGATATTGTTTGAGGTGTGTGGCATGTGTAGATTCATGTCAGTCAAGTTGGAAAGAACTTGTGTTGGAAAAAGATATCGCTTTGGTCTTTGCTTGTGCAGCGTAACTTGGAGGCGATAATGGTCTACAATGAGAACCAGGAGATGGTTTGGTGCAAAGTCATGGTCCAGAGGGTCAAGGATACTAGAGGAGACGGTCGTGCTTGAGTTGGGACGCGTGGAGATCAAAGACAGATGATGCATGTTGGAGCTACAGAGGTGCAGTCTGAAGACTATGACATATGATGATTTGGAGTGTCCAATTAGGTAGTGTGACAAAAGTTAAAAAAACCCATATTACGTAAGTGTTTCGGGTCCCTTATTTATTGGAATTGGATAAAAACTCATGATCTTATGATTAAGATCAATGTTTGTGCCTTAGACTATAAATAGAGATGGAGTTAGGTGTTAACCCAAAAAGGTTGAGAGATATAATTTTCATGCTAGGGTTTGAGGGATGCTCAAAGGGCACTTTGTAGCCACACAAACATGATCCAACAATACAAAAATTAGATCTAAAGAAGGCAAACAAGTCAGTGCTCGATGCTCCCGAAGAAAATCAATCTACTTTGTTCATGTGTTTCATCTCCTGATCATAGTATATGTATTAGAAAACATGCATGGAGATTTTTCTACATGCACATGGTAATACTATTTAACACTCTTTGGCCAGACCACCACTCCACGGTCGGTCAGAGCGCAAGCCGGTCAGACCGCCACCTCCTGACAGCAAAAAACGGAGTTCCAAACACCAAATGGAACATAAACTTTAATGACAAGGCACAAGCAAAATCAAATACTCATCACACTCGAGGGATGACCTCCACATAGTCACACACATACATGCATACATACACACACACACACACACATATAGGAAGCTTATTTGTTACACCCGGGTGTAGTTACACCCATGATATCTATAGTCCATTTACATCGGGATACCACTTGATACTTTTGGTTATTGGGCCGATTTATATTGCAAAGGTCCCAAACAGACCCATGTAAATTCAAAAGATACCCGTGTACATACAAGGATTTAGAAGTAATTACTACCGTGATTATGTGTTCGCATGATTGTCGAGGTTGGTGCGTCGTTTAGCACATAATTCCAATCATGCAAATAGAATGGACTGAAAACATGTTGTTGTTTTCCATTGAAATATGGACATACTTCCAATTGTAAAAAATTGAATGGACTGAAACCTAATATGGATTTTCTATTGAAATCTGGAGATGAGTGTGCATTCACATACTTCCAATCGTGAAAACTAAACGGATTGCAAATTGTTATGGTTTTCCCATTGAATTCTGGATATGAGTGTGGGTATGGGTAATGTAATCATCATGGAGAGCAATGGCAGTGGACAGGAAGTTGCCGTGGAGATAATCCTCCAGCCACCGCCTCGCCATGGAGATACTCCTCCAGCCGCAGCCTCACCATGGAGATACTCCTTCAGCCGTGCTGCATGTCACCGCGAAGATACTCCTCCAGTTGGTATCTCCTCTGGTGCCGTCCTCAACCAGTTGTGGCTACACATCGCTGTGGAGATACTCCCTTAGCTAGGCCTCGCCAGCTCTGCCCTCAACTCGCCACGGCCTCCCATTGACACGGAGATACTCCTTCAACTGCGGCCTCACCGACGCCGCTCTCAACCCACCATAGTCGAAGGCAACTGTGCTCGTGGTGGCCGTGGTCATGATCGAAGGCGACCGTGGTTGGGGCGGCTGTGGTCGCCACGGAGATACTCCTTCAACCTTGGCCTCACCGGCACCACCCTCATCCCGCCGTGATTGAAGGCGGTCATGGTCATGGTCAAAGAAGGCCATGGTCATGGTGGCTGTGGTTGCTGTGGAGATACTCCTTCAACCGCGGCCTCACTGACACCGCTGTGGTATAAGGCAGTCGTGGTCGAAGGCAATTATGGTCGTGGTGGCCATGGTCGAGGTCAAAAGTGGCCGTGGTCATGGCGGTTGTGGTCGACGCGAAGATACTCCTTCAACCGTGGCCTCACCGACGCCGCCCTCAACCCGCCGTGGTCGAAGGCAGCTGTGGTCATGGTCGAAGGCTACCGTGGTTATGGCGGCTGTGGAGATACCCCTTCAATCGCGGCCTTACCGGCATTGCCCTCAACCCGCCGTGGTTGGAGGCGGTCGTGGTCGTGGTGGTCGTAGTCGCTGTAGAGATACTCCTTCAACCGCAGCCTCACCGATGCTGCCCTCAACCGTGGTCGAAGGTGGCCGTGGTTGAATCAGCGAGGCTCGACGAGGGAGGGAGGAGCTCGGGGCAGCAGGGACGCTAGATCCAGCACCGAGGGGGCTGGGGAGGAGCTGGGGGTGGCGGGGAGGTCGGATCTAGCCCTGAGGGGTCAAGGAGTATCTTGGGAGCGGGAGGGAAGAGCTCAGGGGCGGCGAGGAGGCTAGATCTGGCTTCGAGGGGGGCGAGGAGGAGGGAAGAGCTCGAGGGCATGAGGAAGGAGCTTGAGGGCGGTGGGGTGGTCATGCGTCTATTTTGCGATGGCTAGCTCAGGGATGACGATGATGACCTTCAGCAGATCCGCAGCAGCTCAAGGCAGGAGAAGCTGCTGCGGTGGCAATGGCTCGGGGGGAAGAGACCTGAGGTGCAGGCGATCGGCCAAATAGAGGGCCCAGCACGACGTGGAACACCGCCACCACCTCCTTCTTGGGTAGCGTCGGGTCCCGGATCTGGCGCCGAGGTGGCCAAGGAGGATGGAAGAGCTCTGGGATGGTAGATCTGGCGCCGTGGCATCGAGGGTGGCCGGATTAGGGAGAGAAATCATGCTTGTTGTTTGGTTGAACTCAACAGAGAATCTAAAAATCCCGGAAATCTCTCGATGGATAGCGAAACTCTTGGAAGATACTATTGCTGGCATTAGTCAAAATTGGATTGGGTCTTCTCACACCTGTGACTTTTAGCTCCGTTATTATCCAACCAAAGCACGAATCTCAAATAGTTAGCAACGGTAGATAGACTGGGTATAATTACACTTAGGAGTAATTAGTATTTATATGTATGTATGTACGTATGTATGTATATGTATATATATCTAACCGCACATAGGGATGCACCACCAACCATTATTTCCACCCAATATTCATCTCTAGGAAGGAAAGATCAATTCATCCAATGTTGATCTTTGAAGAAAAGCAGAGAGAACATTCCATCCATTTATCTATCCCTGGTACAGCCATGGACCATTGTTTAATTCACCCAAGGTGGAACCTTTTGGCACTATACCTCACGAACAGCGCCTTTGTCCTTCACAATTGTGTACGGCAAACCTTTTGAAGACCCATCAACAAGTCAATCTACTAAAAACTGGCTTGGCATTGGCTCTCACGTCATTCGGTAGCTAGCACACCGAGCAAACCATTCTGGGTTGTAAAAATTATATATGCAACACTGACTGACAATTTATCAGGTAGTGTTCGATGTGTGGCGATGTACATGAAGCTCTGGTATATTACGACATTGCGCAATTTCTTTTCTGAAACGAAGGTATTATGGGAGTCCTTCCAACGCATCAAACAAAAGGAGAGGGAGAGGGAGAAGCCGAAAAGGGGAGAGACCGGGGGATGCATGGTGAGTAGGGTCTCCAGTGTCTGCATCGAAATGCATACCAGATGCTCCCCGATGGGCTCAGCAAGGATTAGGGTAGTGATATATAGTCCAAACTGTTGGGCATCGGCTTGGTGCTTTTGGGAGGAGCATGCATGGCCAGGGGCCTTGCTCCTCCATGTGGGAGCACAGTGCCCAGCTGATCATGTGTCCTTTGCGATGTCCCAACTTAGCGCTAAAAGCCACCGGTCGATGCAAAATGTGCGAGATCGATCTTGATGCTGGCTGATGGGCCCGCTTTGGCACTGCATTTCATACGAGAGTTCCAGGTTCGTAACCCCTGCATCGCATGCTTGCACTGCAGTTCAAAGAAACATAAGGCCAGTTATATAGTACAAGTGCTCCAAGTGATCACGAAGTCATTGGAGTCGAGTAGCTGAGGTTAATCTTTGAGCTAGGACAGGTACATAGTACATGCACATGTGGACAGTTGTACGTACCGAATAAAGGCGGTAGGCTAGGCACAAGGTGAAGGAGGACCACCATGGATGTTTCTGCGATAGATTTGAGCATCACACGCGACCTTTTTTTTTAATCGGGGGATTAGGAGTGGAATCTGACGAATCGCATAGAAAACCAAGGGTGTGGCTGCGGTTGTTAGAGTGATCGAAATCCGCACATGAATCGGCGGCTAAAGTCAGCCCACCATCGCGTTAAATATATACATGTACGCCGGCGCATCGCCAATTCCGTCGCGCAGATGAGATTTTTGTTAATTGATCGTCTTAGGGAACAAGAGATTCAGAAGCATGTGTCGCCAACTGCCCCAACCGATAGATAATATGGCACATGTATATGGTAGAAAAAATGTAATTTTTATCAAATGTACATGATCCTCTACCGTTACGAAGTATGGATAATGGCAAACAATTTTACTATTGCATAATCGACTGATATTTAAATTGCACTCTATCAAATATAAGTTGTACTTTTAATTACATAAAGTTACAGTATAAAAAAAAAGACTAAAAAGAAAGAAAAAATAATTGTCCGTACAATAGTCACTCCCAATGACAAATTAGGAAGCCAAACGTTTTCGCCATGTATCTCATCTGTTTCGATCGGAATCCTGACACCTTAGGTCGGTTATCACAGTGCCAGTGCTACAGCATCTTCCTCGCAGAACGCGCGACAACCCTCGGTGTGGTATGCAACGCCATGGCACTACACGCTTTGCAACGGCGGAGGATACGAATCCAGGGTTTTATACACGCGCATCTCGCTTTTCGTGGAGCCTTTCTCCGGCTCTGCGTCGAGTTGTTCGCGGTGTTACCTAATGGGGGAATGGGGCTTCCCTATCCCCATCTCCCTATTCCCCTCCCTATCCCCTCAATCTAAACCATCCATTTCTCATCCAAAGGCTACTTTTTATTTATATTTGCACCATTTCTCATCTATCATAAATAATAAACAAAATACAGAAAAAAATTTAAATTTATTTTTTTCTTGTATTTTTTTGTTATAATTTTTTACAGAAAAAATAAAATTATAATAAAAAATATAGAAAAAATAAATTTAATTTTTTCTGTATTTTGTTTATTATTTATGATGGATGAGAAATGGTGAAAATATAAATAAAAAAGTAGCCATTGGATGAGGAATGGATGGTTTAGATTGAGGGGATAGGGAGGGGAATAGGGAGATGGGGATAGGGAAGCCCCATTCCTAATGGGGAGGGAAGGGACAGGTGTGACGCACATGGCATGTAGGGAGAGGTCAGCCTGCGGTTAGCCGCACGAGGTCGCGTATCTGTATGCTCCAATCTCCATCTCTGAAGAAGAAAAAAAGCTTGTGAAATGTGAATTGTGAAGGAGTGGCGCGCGCGTGTAAGAGAGACAGCGAAGCTGCAGTCGTGAGCTGAGCTTGGTCCAGCAAACGTTTCCTGCAGATCGATCTCAGCCAATCATGCTCGGTACTGATGAAACTGTTAATCTTTTGTCAGGCAATGATTCGTGAGGGAAAGTTGAAGGGCACATATGTGAACTACTCTATGACTGTGACTGTGTATTGCGATGAACTATCTACTCCTGCTTTCATTGATAGAGGAAGAAACCGTGATAATAGTGAAAGAATGAGGGTACAAAAGTAAATCAGTACTGCAACTGAGGAGATCGTTTTAATCAATCTGTTCTATGGCCAGGCCAGCAGCTCTGCTGCAGCTGAAAGCTATGTTTCGGTTCCTTCTGCTAGGTTCCTTTCTTAAGTGCAATCAGTTCATAATGCTCTCCCCTTTTCTTCTTTTGGAACCTCAGTCAGTTCACAGTTCTCACTTTCTGGTTGTCCAAGGCAATCTCACATAGTACGGCTGCAATAGGAGGTCCATAAACAATGCCCAAGTTTGGTGCCCATAAGTGGCCCAAAACTGTACCTCATGTATGAAAAATAAGGCCCAAAACTGTAGGCCGTATTTGGCTATGGGCAACCAAAATAAGCCCAACGAAGCCTACGTATTGTATTGTGGTTCGCCCACGCGTTTGAGGTGTTTCACTCCCGCGCACACAAACGTCCACCAAAAACCGAGGGAGGCCACACTTCCCTCCACCATCAACCAGAGATAACCCATCGGCACAATGCCACCACCGCGGTATCCTCCTTCCCCTGGCCGCTGCCACCTCCCCTTCTCTCTGCCCATACCACCCTCCCGCCTTCCATACCCCTCAGGCGCTCAACCGGCAATTCTCTCCTGGTCGCACGGGCCGCGGCGTTCGGTAGGCGCGGCGCCGGCGGCGCCGGGACCGAGACGGTGTTCTTCGACGGAGGAGCCCACTATGGCGACCTTGCGGCGAACCTGCTTCTGGGACTGACCCTGCTGTGGCTGCAGCTCACCCTGGCGGCCGTGTCCCGCGCATTCATCCTCCGGTACAGCTTCAACTCCCGCCGCGTGACCGTCATCTCCGGGCTGTCCGGCGCCGATCGCACCGACTTCCCCTACTCGTCGGTATCGTCCGTGGTCGTCGTGCCGCGGTTCGTCGGCGAGTGGGGTGACATCGTCATCACCCTCAAGGACGGCACCAAGGTCGACCTCAGGAGCGTGTCCAGGTTCCGCGAGGTCGCCGAGTACTGCCGCAACATGGCCGCCGCCGAGGGCGCCCTTGGGAGCCGGTAAGGGCGGCGAGATTGCTCGTAATTTGTGCAAAGTTTTGTGCGCGCGCTTGTCTGCTGTAAATTTGGAATGTGAAGACTGAAGCATCTGGTTATAAGCATGTGTGACGACGGTTAATGCTGATTCGATAATATGCTGATTCCTACAGCCTATTGTTCCACATGAATCATTTAAGGTCTACTGTTAGATCATATGGATGGTTGTAAATAAAGTGATAATAAATAATTAATATTTTAATTGTTTTGGATTTTGTATTTGTGAACGTTTTGATCGATCACAGTTGAAGGTTTCAATTTCGAGTGGTTTTTGTCTCGTCCGAATAGCTTTGCTTTGCTCCAAGTGGTTTCAGTCGGCTTCGAGAGGTTTTAGTCATCTCGAGTGGTTTGCTTGAGTTTGAGTGGTTTTGGTTTTGTCCGAGTGGTTTTGCTTTGCTTCGAGTGGTTTTGGTTTGCTCCGAGTGCTTTCGAACGGGTCCGAGTGACATTAGGAGATCGGGCGACGTTTGAGTGTCATTAGAGTATCGGAGGATCGGACGGTGTTCGAGTGCCACCAGATGATCGGACGGCTTCCAAGTGACACAGATGCATCAAACGATGTTCGAGTCCCACTGGATGATTGGACGGCCTTCGAGCGGCGTGATCAAAGATTTAAAGTATGGACCAGTCAAAGCTACAAGTTTTTTTTGTATGCCCGAAGCTATAGTGATATAGTTGAAACTGTACGGTCGAAAGAACAATACTCGGAGGTGAATAGTGATTCAACTGATACTCGGAAGAGTACTGTAGCAGAGCTTGGCTTTATGACCACGTTCAACTTCGACCACTACAGCTTTCGACCACGGCAGTACGAGCGCCATAACACGACTACGGAAGAATGACCTCGTCTGTTTTGGACTATGCCTGGCTTCAACCACAACAACTCAATTATAGCATTCTGACCACGATTGACTTCGATCATGTCCGGCTTCGACTATGTTCGACTTCGACCATGTTCGGCTTCGACCACGTTCGACTTCGACCATGACAGAATGACTACTGAAGGTAATTATAGCTATAATACTTCTCATGGTCGTATCAACAGTACTTTGCATGGTTGAAGCTACAATACTTTTTCATGGTCGTAGCTATAGTACTTTGCATGGTTGAAGCTACAATACTTTTTCATGGTCGTAGTTACAGTACTTTTTCATGGTCGTAGATTTTACTAGTCATACTCGATAGTCGTAGACTTTGTGGTCGATGGTGGTAGACTTTGTGATCGATAGTCGTAGACTTTGTGGTCAATGGTCGTAGACTGTTGTCATACATGTAGATTTCATGGTCTGCGGTTGTTGTCTTCGGTTTTCTGGTAGGTTGTCGTAGACTACATGATCGATAGTCAAAGGCTTTGCGATTGGTTGCCATTGGTTCACGGTCGATACTCGTAGACTTCTTGATCGATATGCGTGCTTCATCCTTGTGATCTTTGAGTACTTTGAGTATTCATGTTAGACCAGTGGGATGACTGGCTGATGGTTGGTGGTCAAGTGGTCATGGTACTCGGTAGTCAAAAGGAACGGTACTCGATGATCGTTGATCGGTTGCCGTAGGTGTTACAATCAGTTATTGTGAACTTGTCGTATGAGATCGATACTCGGTATTCAGTACTCGATGACTCTGATCAGTAGCGATGTTTGTTATTCCTGAGTGTTTTAAGCGGAGCGATGATATTTATCGAGTATTTGTGGTTTTAGAGTACTGCATGAGCTAACGGTCGTAATAAGTGATCTGATGCATATTTTTGGAAAGCGATGGAATGTGTGGTCATGGACGACCTGGTTGATGGTTGTGGATGACTTTGTTTTTGTCTATGGATGGACAAGAATGGTGTGAGTGTGTATGCTGATAACGGTCAAGTTGTGGAGAGCTTGTGCCGGGAGAAAGTTTCTTTGGTCTTTGCATATGCAGGTGAGCGTGGAGATGATCATGGTCAGTGATGAGGAGGACCGAGACTAGGAGAGGGTAATCTGAGATCCAGGCAGTCAGGATATCACGTGAGGTGGTCAGGCTCATGCTGGAGTATGTAGAGATCGAAGATGGATGATGCATGGAGGCATGGAGATGGTTACGGTCAGTGACAAGGAGGACCGGGACTAGGATGGGGTAATCTGAGGTATAGGCGGTCGAAATGTCACACGAGGTGATCGGGCTCACTCTAGAGCATGTGATGATGCATGGAGAAGTTACAGGAGGTGCAGTCCTAGAGGTTTCGACACGGGAGTTGGTGATGCATGATAGAGATATAGGAGGTGCGTCCTGGAGGCTTCGTCACGTGGTGAGATTGGAGACGTTATGGAATGAGTCAGTAACAGGAAGGTTTATTGATGGTAAAATCTGTGTTAGGAAGGGTTTCGGGTCACTTAATTTGAGGAAGAGATAGAGTTATGTGTTCGTATTTAAGCCAGACAAGGCTTGGACGTTAGCTTATAAAAACAGGGAGAGGCTAAGAGCTAACGTGTTGGTTTTTTAGAAAGCTTTCATTGAGAAAGCTTTTAGGGGTGTCGTGAGAGCACTTTGTAACCACATCCATAATACAGAAATAATAGATCAGATATATTCGAAGAAAAGTTTGCTGGCATCAACGACGTGTTTTTTGAGCATCGTTTTTCTTCTATTTCCGGCATGTACTCGTTCGAGCGATTGAAGTGTTCGAGCGGCCAAAGTCTTCAAGTAGAAAGAGATTACGATTACGTGCGTCGGCAGTCGTAGCGAGCGATTGAAGGGAACGGTTGGACGATCGAAGTGTTCATCGAGCACATACGAGTGAACCAACATCTTGCAGTCGTAATCTACATTCGGTAATTTAGATTGTTTTTTTTCTGCTTTTAGTTTTGATTTCAAATGTGAAAAAGCGGAGGCAATCATTCACCCTCTCTGATTGCGCCACATGTTCCTATATCTACTGATTAATCAACGAGATGCCTTGGCTAAACTGGTAGTAAAGATTGTGCCTTTTGAAATTTGAGACTAGAATAATGCGTCTGTTTTAGAGAATGTATAGATTTCTCGGAGGAACAGGATATTCTACTACCGTTTTTGTGCTCAGATTCAATTAGGACTCTTTTTCTGAACTCAAAGGCGATGATTGCTTGATTAATTTACAAGTGTCACATAGTCCACACGGGTACAGAAGACAAAATCAGGAGGCTCTTCCAGCCGTTTACACTGAAGATTCAGACAATACTTAGCTTATTTCCTAGCTAACACATCATGAGCTATAATCTGCCTCCTCCCTGGAGAAAGACAGCCTGAACTCTTGCTTCGTCAGCGAAGATGCTCCAGGAGTCCTTGAGTCTTCACTCTTTAGGATTGCAAATAGCTTCATGCCCTTGATATACTCTGCTCGTTTGCTCCTGTATATGAAAGTAGGATTAGTGGTAACATATATCGTAGGATCACGGGTCTCCGTTTTCGTAGCAGCGAGCGAAGTAGCGAAGCTTGGTGTTGTGGCCCATGGGGATGGCACCATCTGTCTAGTTTTCAATGGGCCTGCCCAACAGAGGGTGGCACAGAGGCTATAGATTTGCATTCTACTTTGTTGAGTTTGCACGCACCGACCAATTCATCCCAAAAATGTTAACTACTAAGAAAAAACAGTCTAGTCATACTTTGACACTTCTCTCTACACCAAAGGAGTTGATCTAACTTTTATATTCAAATTTATATAACTTTGGAAGCTGATCAATCTTGGTACTGACTACCAATTGGGTGCCTGCCGCTAACAGCAAGCGGCAAGTCTGAAAGCAAATGGGGGTCTGAGTTAACCTTTCATGGTTTCTTCTAAGCATGGTCATTGAGGTGCTATTTATTATAGTAAACTGTGTTTTATATTAAGTAACTTGTCGCTTATTTCACTTTGCATTAGAATGGACTAAATAAAATTTTATTTTGCACTAGTTCAACCTTGCTTACACTAGCCCCGCCCAATCCCTTTGCTGGTCCATTCTGATTTAGATGATTGGATGGAACAAATCGTGAGAAACAAAGATTTGTGGGTTGAGAAAATAATAAATCAAGAAGCAAGATTCCGGAGAAGCTGCAGACTTGTGGACGTCGACACCGGCGATGGAGAGGATAGGCTCGGAGTTGGCTACTGTGAAGCGGCAGCGGCGAGCCGTGGCTCTTTTCCAGGCTGATCCATCTCGCAGTGAGTGCGCAAATTTGTGGATGTTACCTCCTGGGCCACAGGTCTAAATGGGCTGAACACAACTAAGCCTACAGAGCAACGGAACAACAACCTTATAAGTGGTATTGGACATTCTCCCCCCAAAAGACTAGTCTAATGGGTGTGGACTCCCTCACAACTTATAAGTTGTGCTTGCTTCTCTCCCACAATCCATGTGGAACTATTCCTAACAATCTCCCTCTCACACATGTATTGGGCACTTCTGCAACCATGAGATCCAAGGAGATGTTAGGCACCTGGGCTCTGATACCACTTGTTACGTCCTGGGCTACAGATCTAAATGGGTTGAACACAACTAAGCCCACGGAGCAACGGAACAACAACCTTATAAGTGGTATTGGGCCTTCTCTCCTCAAAAGACTAGTCTAATGGGTGGGGGCTCCCTCACAACTTATAAGTTGTGTTTGCTCCTCTCCCATAATCCATGTGGGACTATTCCTAACAGTGGATTTTATCTATAACCCACAAAGTAACAGATTTGTGATGCCCTAAATCATATTCCTTAAATTAAATTGAAGGAACAGAGCAATTAAAATTATATATACCAACTCAATTCTAGTCCCGAACACATCAATTCCACTCCACACACAGCAAATCGACCCCAAACCTTTATGGCGCCGCCAAAGCAAACAACGTACCTCGGTATCCATGGCGATGGCCTCGCCATACACTCCTATAGCCTCCCACAATTCCCTCGCCATCTCTTGTGCCGCCGGCGATTACGCACAGGTGCTCGACCCACCACGCCACCGCTTGGCCCTTCCCTTCTCGGCGTCACCTCGTGCTGTCGCTTCACATGTGCAAGGAGAACAGAGGAGTCAGGTCTGGCCTTGGTTCGGTGACCCTTTCATCTCACAAAAACTGATGTGGAGAGCGTCCGCCAATGCACGGGCCGCGTGGAGTCCAACGTGGACGACAGGTACTTCTACGTGTGAGCTTGACTTGTCATTATACAGAGCTAGTTTGAACTAAATAAAGGTAGACTAGTGCAAAGTGAAATTTTATGTAGTCTATCCTAGTGCAAAGCGAAAGTATAGGTTAATTCTAGTGCAAAATTAAACAAGCAGCAAATTACCCAGTGTAAAGTAGAATTTGCTCTATTTATACTATGACACTAACAGTACTAGTATAAATTATTTTTGTTCTGTCAACTGTTGTGTTGGTGCTGGACGTACTGGAGACTTTAGGTGGCACACTGAGTTTAATGTAATTTTTCCTTTAATTTGTTCGCTTGTGTGTTTTCATTAGCAAGCCAACCCGGCTGGTGCATTTGTAAGGTACCCATTCACTATTGCCCATTTGCCCTCGCCTCATCACTAGTATAGTACTGAAGTTCATTTCTTACTTAGGCAACAGTGCAAGACAGATAGCTAGCTTAAGATGTACTACTACGATACACCAGAAGAAGAATAAATGACCCAGTCGAAATTATGTCAGCCTTCATCACTTTTCTGCACACCTAATGGCTGTCATGATAAAACACGATCGATCGCTCACCGAGAACATTGTATCGGTTCTCAAGAAATTAAAGTATTTCAAGTTGCTCATATATGGCCGGCGCTCTCTAATCGGCATCCGATTCTTGCAAACATTAACGTGCAAATTAAGAGACCTTCAACTTTCACTTGGAAAGCTGATTCTTCTCGCACAATCTAGAACAATGTATATAAGTGCCTTTGTGGGCAATTGTCCTGTTAGCAAGTAAATAAAAGGTGGGTTCTTTTGGGCTGAATCTTATGACTTATGGTTGTGGTTTTTGAATTCTGGTCTGTTTGTGAAAAGTAGTACGTAGAGAGAAATAGTCGCATGCGATTTTGGCCAATACAGTTGAACTCGATACAATTTGTACTATAATTTACTTGTAGACCCCGTCTTGAAAAAACACGCCGTTTAACAACGTGTTACTGTTTATCCGTACAGAATCCGTAAGCCATAAACTCTAACGAACCCAGCCAAAGATGCTTGAGACGATTGGTGTCAGTGCCAGGCCGGTAGTAGTGGAACGGTCTACCATGGCAGCGCAGCTCAAGCAATCAGGTCCACTTTCTTTGATTCCTTCTTTTCTTTGCATTTTGCCCTTCACCTTGAGTAGTCGTTCTGAAATGTCAACTTCATACTAGTGCGATGCGTCGAAAGGTTTTGGAATGATTCCGTTACCCTCCACATTAATTTGTTAATGCCTGTAAATTAAATGATGAGTTGTTTAGCATATCTAAGACGCTTTTGTTAATCTTCTTTTTGGGGTGGATTTGACTAAGAAAAGAGACATTGGGCTTGCCGTTTATATTTGCTTATAGAAAGCCAGTACACTAGTCACTTTGGAGAGTTAGTGCCCACTGCCTAACTCAACTCGATCTCCTGTAACCTGCAAGCAATTTGTCAAGAACAACGACAGTAGGAAGCTAAAGTTAATATAGCGCTAAGTCAACTACTTGATGCTACATTTGCAAGTAGAAAGGGGTGAAAAAAGCATCTCGACTTAGTGCAATAATATAGCTCTTGTTATTGCAGTGATGCAGTGTGCATTTAGAGAGCTTCTGTTCTGCTGATGAGCGATATGGCAGTGCAAGCGACGAAAGTGGTCAAAATAGATTGTTGCAAGCGTTGCCATTATTATTCTGCAATCTCCACCTTCTAGAACTTTATGAGATTCTTGTTCTTATCCTTCCATATTTCTGCTTTTTTTTCACTCGCGCATAATATCCGAAATTGTTGTCATTGACTTCCCCTAGTAGTAGACGAGGATTTAGTAGGGCTTTGAATTGTTGGATCAGGACATAGCCGCAGTATTCGGCCGGTCGTTGGAGTTGATTCTTGCTGTCCCCCGTGACTCGACATGAACCAGGGCAAGGTTTTGCCAATCAAGGCCATGAAGTAGTAGTACCTTTTTCATTTTTCGGTTCCTATGTATCTTTATGAAATACACGTACCAAATGTGGCCTAAACTTTGTTAAAATAACCATTTCTCCGTATTTTCCATCAGATACGGAGGAGCAGCACGATTAACATCTCTTGACCTGTGCCCTAGCTTTACCCTATCCCATCAGAATATCAGATACGCATTTCGAGACTGCATGGCACCGCTTGATTCATCACTCATGCATAGAGATGGCAACGGGTATAAACCCGCTGGGTTTTGCTATCCCAAACTCGTGCCCATAAAAGTTGGACGTGCCCACTAAAAAACTCATGCCCGTGACGGGTGCAAATTTTTGCCCAGACTCATGCCCACTGGGTTAACGGGTACCCATGGGTTGCCCGTCGGGTCAGTAATGCGAGCTGCAACAATGGTTAATGGAGAGGAGGAAGAAGTTCACCGGCCATCTTCGTTGGAGCCGAAGGGCAGCGCCATGGCCAAGGGCCTACTGCTGTGATGTGCGTTGGCTGTGGCGTGGGGGCGATGGGCTGAACAGGAAGGCCAGGTGACGGCGAGGGCATGCGGGAGGACGAGCATGCGACGAGAGTGGCGGGAGTAGGAGCGGGAGCTGCGGGACGGGAGGGCGAGCGTGGAGACTACCGGAGGCTGCGGCGGCTGTTGAATCGGGGTGGGGACTGGGGAGGAGTGAGTAGTGACCGTGGCGAGTGCTAGCTAGGGTTAGCCGTAAGGGTAATGGGGCATTGCCGCATTGGATTTGGGGGCTTGGGGCTAAATGGCTAATGGGCTATGGGCTGGGCTGGTTTGCCTGGGAGGCTGGGAGCCTGGGTTTATAACTCCTATGGATCGGGTTTATATTACCCATGGGTTTACGGGTTTGGGTACTATAGGAACGTACCCGAACCCGTCAGACCCGATGGGTTGGGCTTTTTGCCCATTAAAAGACCCATGGGTTAGGAAATTGACTCAGATCCATGCCCTAATAGAATAAAAACCCACCGGGTATCGGATTTCGGGTACCCATTGCCATCTCTACTCATGCACCATGGCAACTGTTGGTGAGGTCATATGCATGATTCCACAAATTGGAACTACCATGACACTGCGAGACCAAAAGAAGAAAAGGAAGAAGTTGCAATCTCTCGATCCCTTTACTTGCACAAAAGGGAAAGGAGAAAGGTAAAGTGACAATGCATCACACAGAACGACAGTAGAGAAGGGCAATGGTGTGATGGGCTTGAAATGCCAAAGGAATCTCTTTGATGCAATTAGGTATTGGTGAAAAACGGGTGGATGCAGTGTAGAGCGAAGGGAATAGATGGGTCACTTCACTGGAATCCCTTTTACAGATCGGTTTGTGACTACAGACAAAGTGTCATTTTTGCTGTTGCTGTTGGGTGGAATCCTGCTAAGCTCTCTCCATCCTGCCATCCCATTTTCAGGTTCAAAGAAAAGCCACACTTGATGTCTTCATCCAAATATTCAGTAAAAGCACTGTCTTCACAGTGGTTGAACATTTCAACTGTACTTCCAGTTGTTTGTTGGAGGTGAAGACTGAGCATTGATGCCAATAGCGAAATCTGGTTGCTGCTTTTTTGCCGGCACCATGAGTGCCTGCAATTTTTGCAGTCTTAGGTTCCTTCTCAAATGCTGGAGCACTAGTACTCAGGGTTTCCCAAATCGACTGAAAATCGTCCGATTTTCCCGAAAATCGGATATATCGGCCACCACTGGTAAATTTTGGTTTCGGTTAAAATTTTTTGGTTTTGTATGTTTTTTTGTCAAGTATAAAGGAAATTCGTAACCACTTCCGATGAGGTATGTGTGCCTTGGAGCAGCAGGTTGTGGGTCTTGAATCTTCATTTTTATAATTTTTTTCGTTTGAACTTCAAAAAAAATTCAAATGACGATTTAAAATTTTTGGCCAAAATTGGTTGAAATTTTCCAAAAATCAGAAATTTCAGCCCCTGTAAAATTTGAAAACCCCGGTAGTACCACGTCGGCAGGAATTATCACTTATTAGATATATACGAATACAATGTATCTGTGGAAATGGAGGCTGCTGCAGCAAAGTCATTCGTGAGGTCCACCAATTTACGTCAACCCTAGAATAGACAATAATGAAGATGACGATGTTGTTGAGATTCATGCATGGTACTCTAGTATGAGTAGCACATATTTCAAGTGTAAATGCTTTGACAACATGTTTAGGTTAGCATTGCAGTATCATTGTGCATTGACGCTGTTTGCCAGTGTCAGGAATCGACAGAAACAAGGAGGCCGTTTATATAATAATACTAGCGTGATGCTCCGAAGCCCAGATAATGCACTATAGATATCTGATATACATTAATACATGCAGTCGAGTAATTGCAGAAACATCGTCGCATAAATTAGTTAGAAGTCAACATACATTCGGAACAAACGAGACCGGCCGCTGAATATCTTTGCCTTCACAACCAAGCTGACACAACAACCGATCAGCGTTTCTGATGTCCCAGAAACTTGTGGAGTTGTGGGGCCCCTGGCTCAGTTAATTGCTGCTCCAGTTAAATACGTTTCTCTTTTTTGTCTTGGAATTAGGGGGCGTGTGGATTTTGCTGATGGTTTTTTTTTTTGCATTAACTTATGTTTTTAGCTGAAAATAAATAAGTAATAGCTAAAAGATGTATTTTTTGAAAGAGAAGCGAGTGATGAAAAAGTGATGGAGAAATACGTATGTGTGATGGAAAAGAGGAGAGTAGGATGCGTGATGCAACTGTTACCCCCTATCTCACCCCTGGAGTGAGACGATAGAAGTAAAGAAGACATTTTGAGAAGCCAAATGTTTATATTGGATTTTGAATTTTTAAATAAAAGTTAGAAGTAAAAGCCAATATGAGCAGGGGCTTAAACACATTTATGTGCTATGTATTCCAACTATTTAGTGTGTGCCAAGTTCAAAAAAGAAAAAAAGAGGAAACTATGTAGTTGTGTGACGAATGAAATGATGCATGGCACGGAAGAGATCTAGCAATGGAGGGCATCACTGGAAATTGCTGGCAGAAAAAGAAGTAAGGACAGGAAAGAAAAGAAAATCAGAGTCAGATTCTCAAGCTCTTTGGATGCAGTATTAAAAGTGAGACGATAAGGTTGAGTAGCTCAGTATGTGTCATGCACATACGTTTGTGGATTTCTGTATTTTTTGTACAAAAGAACTGGAATGATTTTTCATTTCAACTCAACTCGGCGCATGTGTTGGATTCTTTTCTGCCTTTTCAAAGTGTTGAATCATAATAAATTTCTTACCTCAAAAACTAGTCAATGAGGTGAAGGATTTCCCCACTTTTAAATTAAATTAAGGCCCCGTTTGGCACAGCTCCACCACCAGCTCCTGGAGCTGTTTGAAGCCGTTTTGTGCCAGACGGGGTACAACAAAATAGCTCCACCCAAGGAGTTCCTTAAAACCCGCTGAGACAAAAATAGCTCCACCCAAGGAGCTGAAAAAAGTAGCTTCACCCTGCTCCACTTGTGAAGTAAAAAAAACAGCTCCACTTGTGAAGTGGAGCCGTGCCAAACGGGGCCTAATTGTCTTTTCACAACCAATGTGTGACTATTCCAACAATCTCTCTATTCATATATTGGTGTCTCTCAGCCCTTCGCTGTTTTTTCATCGTACACTGACGATCACTCAGTATCCCTTCACCGCATACGAACGGTTCTTTTGGGTCATAGTCTATCAGACGGTCCCTTAGGGTCATAGTCTATCAGACGTTCACACATTAGTGTTCATTGGAGCAGAGATGTTAAAATCAGGCTTTGATACTATTTGTTAGATTGTAAGAGCCTTCACACCCTAAAAGGTCAATAAAGTGAGTGATTTCCTCATTTTTTGAGTTAAGGTCTTTACCTTTCTATAATTAATGTGGACTATTTTAACACAAAGTAAAATTTCTGTGAGGCTTTTCTCACGCAACTCAGAATAGGATCCTATGTAAATAGTTTGGTTATTGCTCCTCTCTATCCCAGTACCAATTCATTCAATACGAAGTTTACATATTCCCAAGTAATACATTTTTTTTGCTTTAGTAAAGCACAAACCGAAATTCCTCCCTAAAAAAAGTACGAATCGAAGTTCCTCTCTTAAAAAAAAGTACAAATCGAAATTGGTGGTAAACATCGTGACAGATTTCTTTTTTTTTCCCTTTGCAACCGCCGCGCAAGGTTCTGTTTGGTTGTACTGAAAAGCTGTGATTTATGACTGAAATTTCACTGTAGCTGAAGATGGTTTATTTAGCATAATTAAAATTTAAAAAATTAAAAAAAGAAAAAATACGCTAGCTCATCACGGACAACGCAAACGAATACGGAAAAAAAGAACCGACAAAAAAGCTCAAAAAACTAAAAATTTAGAAAAAGATAAAATTTATAAATAGTAAAAAATAAACCAAATGATATAGAAGGTGAAGTCGGAACAATGGCGCCTTGCTTCTGCAACCGTCCGGTGTTCTGCATTTCTGCAAGGGTATATACGCAAGGAACATATCTAAGCAAGGGTGTTTCTGCAAATATCCACAAAGTGTAGTAGAAGAGAGAGGGAAAGAAGCCCACCGTGTTCTCGTTCGCAGCTCCACTCCTTCACCTGAGGGCGGTCGGTGGCTGCGGGCTGCTTCCGCCGCTATGCTCCCTCCCTCCTCGCCTCCTTCCTTCCTCCCAGCCTCAAATCAAGCGACCCAACCGTGCGGTTCTGGGCATCTTCCTGCCTGCGTCCCTCACCGTGCGCGCGGTTCTTGGTGAGGGGGTTGTTGACTCGAGGTGTGAGGACTTTGGCGTTGGGACAACTTCTGTGGCTCTTTTCTCGGCTGCGTGCGTGGTCGCTCTCTCCTTGCGGATAGGATTTCTTTTCCTCCGTGAGTCAGTGGGTTGGTCAGCTCGGACGGAGGAGGAGCTGAGCCTGGTTCGGCGTGGGGATTTGATTTGACTTTTGCTTGTTTGTTTCTTGACCTTGCTGCTGCCGGCTTTGCGGAATTTTTTCCGTGAACTGGTGATCGAGCTCGATCGAAACCTTGCAAAGATCGGACTTTTGGAGGTTGGTTGCTCAGTTCTTAGCTTCGTTGGCGAATCTTTGAGCTGCTGTTAGTGTTCCTCTCGATCCCTTGCATTATTGGCCGTCTCTTGTTGCAAATAGCTATTCAAAGAGCCAAGAGTGGCCATCTTTTTCTGCTCTGTTCTGACTTCCAAGGCGAAGGATTGAATTGACGTAGGGATCTTGTGAGGCTAGAAAGTTTCTTGATTCTGTTATTTCACAGCTCAGTAACAAAGAAGGATTGGGGGCAGAGGCACACAGTGGATGAATGGTGGGTAGATTGGTATAGAGGAGATATAGAAGAAGAGGAAAGATGGGGAATTGCATGGACACCACGGCGCGGGTGGATCACAGCGTGAACAATGGTGCTTGTGAGTGCCCTAACTCTCTCTTCTTAAAAATTCTAAATTTGCTCTGTATATGCTTGTCAGTTCTCTTTATAGTTGTGGATTTGGCGTGGCTACTTGGGGTGTTGGGCCATACTGGTAGCTTGTGGATTTGAATTTGTGTTGAATTGAGATTAATATATGCCAATTTTAGGTTCAGAATGTATCTGTATCCTTGCACTAGTTATTTTTAGTCAAACGCTTGTTCCGCTTATGCACCTTCACTTCTATTTTTGTTCCTCTCTTCCTATTTCTGTATAGTAAGTATAGCATGCCATGGTGCATGATACAGCCTTTACAACTGTGCCCAAGATCTTACAACCATGTTCTGACCGCTACGACCACCTCTTGTAGCTGTACGACCACATTGTAGTGGCTACGACCACTCCCTGTGTCACTATGACCGCTCTGTTGGTCCTTCGACCACATAGACAATCGTTACGACCACACTGCGATCTCTCCGATCACACCTCGCTGCTCCGATCTCGTAGTCGTAAACTTTAGCTGAAGTTACGACCACGTTCACCGCCTCGCGTTGCGCTTCCTTCGACCACGGTCGATCACCGTAGTCGTAGCTCCTTACGACCACGCAGTGATCTGTCGACCGCTGTGGTCGTAACGACTTATGACCACGTTACGACCACATCTTCACATTGTGGCTATGGTTGTAACTCATTTACAACCACTTCTTCAGCACCTGCGAACACCTCCGCTTGTCACCGTGGTTGTAACTCCTTATGACCAAGTCTGCTGCTCCTGCGGACGCCCTTTGCCCGATCGTCGTGGTCGTAACTCCGTCTACGATCACGTCTACGATCCTCTGCTCACCGTGGTCGTAAGTCGTTTACGATCACGTCTGGAACTCAATGAACTCGATAGATTTCCAGAGCCAAACCGCTCTTCTCTTCTTTATTTCTTTCCCTCGATCACACAGAGATCTCTCTCTCTTGCCTCTCGATCACACTGATCGCCTTGGCCTCTCTTTTGGCTCCTTCTCGCCCCTCTTTTTCGCCGTACTCTCTCGGTTACATGGCTCTACTTTTTATACCCTACTCTAGGACTTCGACTCGGTTATGACCACGATTATTACTCGAACTCGGATACAACTATGAAACAGACTCGAACTCGACTACAACTATGGAGCGAACTCGTATACGACCACGACCCAAACTTGTGTACGACCACGGACAAACTCGTACACGACTCCGACCACTCGTACACGACTAGGACTATGACCACGACTGGAAAAACAAGATTACAACTCTAACAGTGCATGGATAAGACATAGAAATAGGGTTTAAAGGCAATCAAGGAACTATTTGTCTACTTGTAGTAAGGGCTCTTTTACAGTTCTTCTAGGAGGTACTAGGTACGGTGATGAATCAAACTAGAGCTGACCGTTGATCTATGATAAACATGAATAGATAGTCGATTATACTTAAAGTGCTTGGCAAATAGATAGTAATTCCAACATGGCAGTCCTGTCCAACTCTATGTGGCGTTAACATCGTTGTAAACCTAAGATGTTATTAGTATCAAGTTATTGCATTGGTACCTGATAGGGAGGTGCGTTTAATTCTGATCAACCTAAAGCATTGGATGTTGTTAACTTGACAATTCGTAAGTTTAATATCATTGTAAACCTAAGATGTTATTGATATCAAGTTGTTCTTATAAGCATTTCCTTTGTTTCTTGTGGGGAGGCCAGACCCATCAAAAGTGACCAGCAAAAGAAGTTTATCATCTGTCCCTTCCACGATTAAGACCAACTCAAGTCATTCAACTTTGACTCTGCCTTCTATGAAAGATCGAAGTGAGCTTCCAACTCCTCGAACAGAAGGTGAAATCTTGTCGTCTTCGAATTTGAAGGCCTTCTTATTGAGTGATCTAAAAAATGCAACCAAGAACTTCCGATCGGACAATCTTCTTGGGGAAGGAGGATTTGGGCATGTCTACAAAGGTTGGATTGATGAACACACACTTGCTCCTTCAAAACCGGGAAGTGGCATGGTTGTTGCAGTCAAGAAGCTTAAGCCAGAAGGTTTCCAGGGACACAAGGAATGGCTGGTAGGTTCAGCATTTTTTCCGCACTATTTTCCACTTTTTCTCTAGGACATTTTTCATGTTTCCTGATTGTTATTTTCCTTCTGCAGACAGAGGTTAACTACCTTGGCCAACTTCACCACAAGAATCTTGTAAAGCTCATTGGTTATTGCTCAAATGGCAATAACCGACTTCTGGTGTATGAGTTCATGCCTAAGGGAAGTTTGGAGAATCATCTGTTCAGAAGTATGCATTTGCTTAATATGGTTCTGCCTTGTTAAATCCCTTGTTTGTCATATTTTAAATGCTCATGTGTTGACTATCACGTAATATTTCTTTCCTTTTAGGAGGTGCGGATCCTTTGTCATGGGCAATAAGGCTCAAGGTTGCTATTGGAGCTGCTAGGGGTTTGTCATTTTTGCATGATGCTGAAAACCAAGTTATATATCGTGATTTCAAGGCATCAAACATTCTCCTTGATTCGGTATGGTTGAAAAAAAATGCTGACTCTGATTATCAAGCGTGCCTAGCTTGTTGAAATAATCTTTTAGCTTGTTTTTCTTGATTCAATACAGGAATTCAATGCAAAGCTTTCAGATTTTGGTTTAGCGAAAGCAGGTCCAACTGGGGATAAAACCCATGTTTCCACACAAGTCATGGGCACTCGTGGATATGCAGCTCCAGAATATATTGCAACAGGTATAAAGATTATTCTTTGTTTGCGTAATCATGAAAATTGGGCCATTGGTCCTTTATTTCCCTGTTATATATGTGACACCCCAGCCTATAATGACCTATATGTGTGTGTACATAAGGGTGTGGGTTAATCTCATCTTGCTAGTTTAGCTTGAGAAGCACTTACATATAAACCTAGAAGTTCCAATGGTAGTACCCCATGTTAACTGTTTTACGTGAAGCAAGGAGAAAGTGCAAACGGATTGCTACGTGTGCGTGGCCTATCCAGAATAGAGTTAGACCTAAGCCGGTTTAGACTCTAGGGCGTTACAAATGGTATCAGAGCCGACTCTCACGGTTACATGAGCGCGTGCGGATCAGGGGCGAAGGCATATGGCACATGACGTGTGTGGACCCGGAGTGGACACATGGCATGGCATATGTGCTGGCACTGAACACACGAACATGTGCCAAGAGGGGAGATCATTATCATTTGCCCAATGTGGGTATGTTGGTCCGACGAGGACGTCGGGTCCTTTGAGTGGGGTGTATATGACACCCCGGCCCATGATGACCTATATGTGTGTGCACATAAGGATGTGAGTTAGTCCCACCTTGCTAGTTTAGATTGAGAAGCACTTACATATAAGCCTAGGAGTTCCAATGGTAGCACCCTCGGTTAACCGTTTTGCGCGAAGCGAGGACGAAAGTGCAAGCGGGTTGCTACGTGTGCGTGGCTTATCCAGAATGGGGTTAGGCCAAAGCCGGCTATTCTCGTCATATGACCGGAGACTCCGTTGGTTCTTTTCCCTAGTCTGAGCTTCATGTAATGAGACGATCACTTTTGGAGATGCTTCGTCAGGTAGAGTCATCACTAAAAGTACTGTGTATATTAATGATTCGTTCATTCTTAATAATGTTGCCTTAGTAAGCTGCAATATAATTTGTATCTGTTTTTCAGCTTACCGATGATGATTTCGAGTTAATCGATGATGATTTCGAGCCAAGCTTTAAGAAACATGCTTGTAAAATTCTTCATTTTTAGGAAGTCTAGTTTGTGCTCCTTACCGGCATGACAAGATGGTCTGCTTTTTATCTCCTAGTTACTGTGACTATGACCAATGTACTAGGACAATTTCTTCATATGGACACTGTTGGTCCAGCTAGAGTGCAGCTGGCAGGCGGGAAGTGGTACGTTCTTGTTGTGGTCGATCACTTCTCGAGGTTCTCTTGGGTGTTTTTCTTAGCCTCGAAGGAGGAGACCTTTAGTCATTTTCGTGGTTTGTTCGGTAGGTTGTCTATTGAGCTCCCTAGTGCCTTATGAGCGATCCGCAGTAACAATGGCACGGAGTTCAAGAACTACTTTGAAAGCTTCTGTGATGAGACGTGTAAACTATCAGTTCTCTTCTTTGTATATCCCTCACCAAAATGGTATTGTGGAGAGGAAGAATCGTATCTTGGTTTAGATGACTAGAACGATGCTAGACGTGTATGCTACACTTCGGAAGTCTTGGGCTGAGGCTAAAGCCACCGCGTGCCATATTTCGAACAGAGTCTTTTTGAGGGCACACTTGCATCGTACTTCTTATGAGTTGAGGTATGGGCGAAACCTAGATAAGTTGAGTCTCGCTCATCTGATGGCATCTTTCTGGGTTACTCGATTTTTTTGCGAGGTTATAGGATCTGAAACTGTGAGACTAGTAGTGTCATAGAAACCTGTGAGGTTACTTTCGATGAGACTAGTCCTGGCATTAGCCTCGATATCTCAAGTCCAGTTATATAGTCCGAGACCATCTTTGTAGATGATGAGGATGATGGAGATAAAGATTTTTTACCTAATCTAGTCCATTCTACCCTTAAGTGCCTGCTTCTACCATTGCGCCTATCCAGGCAGTGGCCCAACTAGGTGACTTCCGGCAAGCTAGTTATATTGGCGACGATGGCTTGCCCTAGTACTGTCATCATTTTTTAGGACCGAGGGAGATCAACCCTTACCTTCTAGCTCTTTTGGAGCTTGTGGCTTTGTTCCTACCTTCTCAGCTCATGAGGTAGAGGCCACTTATTCTTCTCATCCAGGACCTCTCAGACACATTCAGCGTCGACACCCTCCTGAGCAGATCATGGGAGATCTTCTTGAGCGTGTCATGCGATCAAAGTCTGCTTATCTCACTTCTGTCTACATTCTACCTTTGTTGCCTCTTTCAAACCCAAGGATGTTTGTCATGCTCTTTCTGATGAGTCTTGGGTCAATGTCATGCATGAGAAATTAGAGAATTTCGAGAGGAATAAGGTCTGATCGTTTGTTAAGCCCCTAGTGGTCATAATGTCATATGAGCCAAGTGGGTCTTTAATAACAAGCAGAGTGAGGATGGGGGTAGTCATTTGAAACAAGGCTAGACTGGTAGCTCAGGATTTCTCTTAGGTTAAGGGTTTACATTTTGATGAGACCTTCACCCCTGTGGTTAGGCTAGAGGTCATTATGATTTTACTTACATTCGCAATACCTAAGGGCTTCAAGCTGTACCAGATGGATATCAAGAGTGCCTTCCTCAATTGATATATTGAGAAAGAGGTCTATGTTAGATAGCCTCCAGATTTCGAGAACCCAAAATAGCTAAACCATGTCTTTAAGCTTTTCAAAGTCTTGTATGGACTTAAGCAAGCCCATAGAGCTTGGTATGAGAGGTTTAAATTCTATCTGTTGAGTCATGGGTTTGAGATGGGTAAGATAGATAAGACCTTGTTCATTTATCGGTATGGCAATGATCTTCTGCTTGTCCAAATTTATGTGGATGGCATTATGTTTGGTGGTTCCTTTCATGCTCTTGTTTCCCAGTTTTCTGATGTCATGAGTACAGAGTTTGATATGAGCATGATGGGGGAGTTGAGGTTCTTTCTCGGCTTCTAGATCATGCAGACTCGAGAGTGTACCTTTTTACATCAAGTCAAGTACACTCGAGACCTCCTGAGATGCTTCGACATGAGTGATGGCAAGTCGGTGTCAACTCTGATGGCGACCTCGACTACATTGATCTTGATGAGGATGGCGACTCTGTAGATTAGAAGGAGTATCACAGCATGATTGGCTCCCTCCTGTACCTCATAGCCTAGAGGCCAGACATATGCTTTGTCGTATGTCTGTGCGCTTGATTTCAGGCCTCTTCTCGCGCTTCTCACCGTCAGGCGGTAAAGCGCATTTTTAGGTATCTTCGAGTTACTCTAGACTATGGTATCTGATACTTGTCTTCTTCCTATCTTTCCCTGAGGGCCTACTTCCATGCAGACTTTCCTGGTTATAGGATACATAGGAAGAGCACATCTGGCACTTGCCAATTTATTAGCACTTCTCTTATTTCTTGGTGTTCTAGGAAGCAGTCTAGTATTGCACAGTCCACTATAGAGACCGAGTATGTTGTTGTCGCTAGTTGCTACAGTTAGGTACTTTGGATGGTTTCGACCTTATAGGACTTTGGGTTATTCATAGATAGTGTTCATCTTTTCTATGATAACACTTTTGGCATTAACATTACCAAGAACCCAGTACAACACTTCAGAACTAAGCACATAGACATCAGATTTCATTTCCTTAGAGACCATATGGAGAAAAATGACATAGTGCTTCGGTTTGTAGAGAGTGACCACCAGTTGGTTGACATTTTTACCAAGCCTTTAGATAGCTCGAGGTTTATGGCCTTGCAAGGAGAGCTTGGAGTGATACACCCTTATGGCATAATCTGAGAGGGCCATCATGTACTCTCTGTATTATATGTACATTTTCATTGTGTTGTACTTTGTTTATTGGGTATATTTAAATTAGTCTTTTTAATATAGACTAGAGTGATTCTAATTCTCAGCTGGCTAGATCTCTTCATCTCATCTTGTGTTTTTAGGATGCTGCTTATTAGTTGCTTCTCTTCTTACAAGATTGAGTTTACTCACTTCCTTTAAGTCTAACAGGGATTAAGTCCCCTTGAGTAGATAAGGAACGTGTTTACTCCTTTGTGTTTTAGATGACCAGCTAATAGTCCTAGAGTCATATGGGGTAGATGAGAGTGAGTCCGAGCTATAGTAATCCTTTTATCTTATCTATGATTTAAGGACTGCCATTTTCTTATTTTCCAAAGGTTCTCTCTTGCTTTTTGCTTTGCTTCAAAAAGAGTTCATTTGAGATTTTCTTGAGCTTAATGCTGACATAACTCAATTTGAACCAAATTGCTTCTAAAATTGACTCACTTGCTGAGGGGGAGCTGGTTCTTTTCATTACATCATCTTGCATTTAAATTTAGCAATGTGAATTGTAATATAAATACATAGAGCCTTGACTATTATCCTTGTGTGATATGATATTTTGTTTTACATTTTGCCATATCTTGTGTTAGCTTGCTAAATTTATCATGCCCTTCTATATGTAGTTTACCTCTTGCCATGCTAGTTTCTTTAAATGTGAAAAACTTGAAGTAAATCATGTCTTGCTCTATTGAATCCTCTTTTGATTCATGCCATGTCAAATAAGCTAAATTGAGTTTTGAATCTGCATTGTGCTTTACATTGAGGTATGCTAATTCATTAGTGAAGCATGAGTTAGTATTAACTCTCTGTTCTTGATATTGCACTAGACATGAATTTATGACAATTTTTAATGATCAATATCACTTCCTTAAACTTTTTTACTTAGAATGGTCTAGCATATGGCTAAAGAAACTAAATTTGTGAAAAGGGTTGAAGTTTAGGTAACACCAAAAATGAATTTAAAATTTGCTAAATGTGCTAAATTTGCTTAATTACAAGTAATATCAAGTGCTTAAACAAAATGTTTCATTTTTGAATTTGTAGGACTCTAAATTGACTCAATTGTAGCTTCTTGGTTTCATTTAGTATATTAATATGGTCTGGCTCATTTTTGGATACTCTTGGCTAAATTATGAACTTAAGCACCTAGACATGTTAACAATCCATTTAATTTTAAATCAATGCTTATTTGGCTTTAGCTTAGCTATATATGGCTTGTTGTGATCTAGATAGCAATTTCACTTTTTATGGCTTGGTGTAATATTTGAAAAGTCACTTTGGATAATTTTCATAGCTTCTAATGCTTAAAATACATAAAATGCAGTTACCTTATTTTATTCTTGCTCTATCTTCTTCCATACATCTTGATGACTCTACTGTTAAAGGGGGAGAAAGATTGGTAAAAATGCACATTTAGAGCATGATTAGGCATTTTTATGCAAAATGTTACTAAGTTGGAGTCTTTGATCTCTTCTCACAATGACCAAGGTCAAATCGAACAATTGCTCTTTCATATAAATCTAAAGTGAGATTTTCCAACCCATTTTGTGAATTTAAAGCTTTTTCTGTGAAATGTCAATTATATTTAGTAGCTTCATTTCATCTATCTCAAATGGTCATTTTCAGCTCTTTGCACTCTTCTTTTGACCATTTAGAGCTTTATTTGTAAATTTCCACTCCCTTGTCTAAATACAACTCATATTTGCATTTTTGAAGAATTGCCAATGAATTCATCAAGGGGAGAGTAAAGGACCATATGAGAATGTCCTAAATATTGTTGTGATGAATCATTGTCAATTTTGGGAGTTGAAAATTTGAAGTTGCTATTTTCAACAATTCTCTGGATTGTATACTGATTTTCGGCCAGATTTTGTATACTATGGCTTTTGAGTTGTGAAATAGATTTTGGTCATTTTTCTCAGTGGCTTTATGTTGCATGAGCTATGTTACAGCTAACGTGGATCAAGTTGTGAAGAACCTGTACCCGAAAATGATTTCTTTGTCTTTAGATGTGCAAGGACGCTTGGGTCAACCGTGGTCAAAAGCGAGGATCAGAGCTAGACTCATGGAGGAGTTGAGGCTTCAAACGATTGAGGATGTTGGGTGAGACGGTGAGCTTAAGCATTACACGAGAAAGGTGAAAAATGTTGAAAGCAAGTTTGAATAGCGGGATGGCACCGTGTAGCTTGCACGGGTCAAGTGAGCTATGGTTCGGTGGAATCAGAACGGGAAAGACTTGATGGCACGTGGCAAGCTAGTGGTGCATCTACATATGGTAAGCATGGTGATTGCTTGTAGTGGTTACTGATGACCGGGTCAACGGAGGGTATTTTGGTAGTTTGACTAAAATACCGGAAACCATCTTGGATCAAAACTGTGATGCACGGGGGATGTGTTGGAGTGGTTTAAGTCAAGGTGGAGTTAGTTGGATCAAGGCTAAGAATTTAACAAATGCACATTTATGCGCTTTGAAAAGCGTGCATAAGTGAACTTGTGAGAGGGAAACCTGTGTGGATTTAACGTGTTCCCCCTATTGTAATAGTGGATAGTATCCACTAAGGTGAACAAGTGGCTGGTTGCCCACCTATAAAAGGGATTGAGATGGAGACGTGTAAGATTAACCATCTAACCCATTTCTTGTGTTGTCTTCTCTAGGTTTAGGGTTAGGGTTTGATATTGAGTACCTTGGGTGCTCTTTGTTCTCTAAGGTGGAGTGGCTATAAAACTTACCTGCTTAAGTAAGCAATACATCAATATTTGATCAGCTATATGTATATCTCATGTTTTGATTGATTTGCTCTTGATTTAGTTGGTTTTCATCTCTCCTTTTCCATTTTCTTGATTTGCTGTGCAAAGGACGTGTAAGAGATGGAGATAACCTCTGGTTATTTATCTGCACCCATTTAGTCACTTTGATAGTAAGTTTATCAAGAAAACTTGTACTTTCTTAATTTGGCCTCAAAGTGTGATTTCTTGATCCGAGGGTTTTGATATGATTTCTTTTATGTTCTTGTTTACTGGGACATGTTGGAACATATCTAAAGCCATCTTGACCATCGTCCACCTACGAGTAAGTTGTATTCACCGAATTTGGTTTTGGCTCAGTTTCGGTGCACATTTCCTTCAAACTGAAAAAGGTCTCAACTTTGGCAATAATTTTCATGATTATTTGTTGGAATAGGTTCTTGATATCTTAGAGTAGATCACTGCAAAGTTTTATATCATTTGGATCTACAGATCAAAATTTCTAACACCTTAAATTTTTGAAATCGGGTTGAAAATATTATTCATTGCCCTAATTTTACTATAGCAGCGGTAAGACCACCCTTATACTAGCAGCCAGACCGCTGTTTGCTGGCCGATCAGACTGTCGGGAAGGGTTAGGTTCCAAGTTTTGTTGACTTGAGCTAGTTGGTTTGATTTTTAGCTGAGGTTTCTATGTTTTACACCTCTGTAGGTGTGAGAATGGAATCTCAAATACTTAGGGGAAAATTTTGTGGTGACACTATTCACCTCCCTCTGTTGCCATCCGGTCCAACATAAGTCAAACTAAATATTTTCATGGAGGAAATGTTCCATTCCACTTTCTTCCTACTCAATACGATGGTCGACATGTTATTCCTGGATTTTAGGAAGTGATAGTACATCTGTACATGTATCGATAAAATTTCGCATAATAAATGGATTTTATTTCTTGGTCAGCCCACTTTTTTTTCAAAAAAAAAAGATTGGTCAACCCACTCTCATGTTACTTAAAAACTTTACAGGTCGCCTCTCTGCAAAGGCAGATGTCTACAGCTTCGGTGTGGTGTTGCTTGAGCTCCTCACAGGAAGACATGCTCTAGACAAATCGAAGCCAGGCACAGAGCAGAGCCTAGTTGACTGGGCCAAACCTCACCTGGGTGACAAGCGCAGGCCGCACCGCATCATGGATACGAAGCTGGGAGGCCAGTATCCAAAGAAAGGCGCACATGCCATTGCAAACATCGCCTGGAAATGCATCTGCAATGACGCCAAGATGCGGCCTCGGATGTCCGAGGTCTTGGAAGAGCTGGAGCAGCTGCAAGACCCCAAATATAACTTAGCATCACCACAAGTCGACATCCGGAGGACCTCAAACGCTGCCCCAAAGTCACCAATGGGAATCCAACCGTCGCCGCGGCGCTCGCTTGGAGCAGTCTCCCCGTTGCCAGCTTCGCAAGCGCACTAGAAGCGCAACTTGGAAGAGGCCATGTATTTGTGCGGCTCTATATTTGGTGGTGTAAGCAGTAAGCAGTGTAACTTTGGGTTTCTAGTGATGTTTCTTGGTCGTGTGTGACACGGACTATGACAATGTCATCCTAAGATAAGTAGTTTTACCAAGTTAATAGGTGCTCAAATTTCGCCCCTCTGGGTTCTGCTGTTGCCATTTGTTGGGGGAGCGAACCCTACCTGGTCCAAGCAGCCCATTGCTTCAAGAAACCTAATAGTTATAAGGCCACATGACTGGCATAAGAAGACTATAGCAAGGAAAAGACAGTGTTGTCTCTACAATCATAGAGCCAGATGGGGGTATTTATTTAACATCCCTCCTTAAAGCTATAAATATATGTTTGAGGGCGCCACGAGAGGTAGGGCTCTTTTTTCACACGAATCTAGGTAATACAAACTTCTATCCTTATCGTCATGGTTTGTAAAATTCTAGACAACTCTTTTGTGGCCTTCCCGTAGCCCTTAGTTTACTGTTTAGTCTATGACCATAACAGTTGGCATCGTTTGTGGAGACCGACGTAGAAGCTGCGAGCCAAGGTAAGAGCATTCAGACGCAATGGCGTCAAACAAGGTGGTGACATCAACCCCAAAAAAGACATCGACCCCAGAAAAGACGGCGACGTTGACCCCCAAGCAAAAAAACGAGCATCGTCTCTGAAGTCGCCGCGGCAAGAACAACGGAGGAGATATATGAAAGACCCCTGCCCTTGTGCAGCGACGCACCGATGCAACGACATCTGAAGCAGCGATGGGCAACGAAGGAGGTCCTTTGACTGCACCGACGATGGGGGCAGGAAGCATCATGAGCAGAGGACCCGATGGCAATGGCCAACCAAAACCCTAGGACTTGTACCGACATCAACATCGTCGCCATCACCGCACAAGGGGCGGAGAGTGTCCTCCCTCCTACAATGAATGCGGGTAGAGGCGCCCTTGAGGCAATCTACAGGATGCTGCAACAAAATTGGCGAACTTGCGGAGAGCCATACACGAGATGCAGGAAAGCTGGAGCCAGTTGGTGCCCGTCGCGGTAGCAGTGGGGGCAACTATAGAAGGAGGGTCGCCAAGCCCATGCAGGAGCGTGCAACACCTCCCGCAGGTGGATCCAGAGTCCCTCCTCTCTGCAGGCCTGCAGCAAAGTGCCTAGTCGAAGGACTTCAAAATACCTACTTTGGAGCCGTACAACGGCGACAAAGACCCCAGCAAATTTCTGCACGTTGCTCCTCGCTCTCCACGGGGTGCCACTCTCTTGGTTTTTTACCATTGCCCTCGGCTCCGTATATGCATGGGAACAGATCCAGAATGTCATGCATAACAACTTTCAAGGCAACTATGTAGAGTGGGTCGACACCGACCAACTCTTTGCGGTAAGACAAGAACCAGAGAGAAGCTACAACCTACTTCTGGCACTTCATGAAGGTTTGTTGTCAGGTGAAGGACGTCAATGACACAACTATCATCAATGCGGCCATCCGAGGTCTCCAAAAGGGCCCACTCACCAAATACAATGTGCGGAAACCCATAAAACCAGTGGCCAACTCTTCGACAAGATGGAAGAGTACACTAGGGCGGAAGAAGATGTGATGCGACACAAGGCAGAGGTTACGCTGCTCACCCCCCGAAGCCAAGTCCATCCCTGTGGCTCCGAAAGAGGACTCGAATCACAAACAGCGGAGGGCGCCTCGCTCCAAATATGTTTTCGGCATTGAAGAAGATGAGAAGAGCAATGCCCTCGAGGGTCGTAGATGTGGTCAAAGGGGCCACAGGCATGGAAGGGGACGAGGTAGTGAGGATAGGAGTCAGCAAGGGCTTTGGTGTGAGGTTCAAGGCTGAGGAGACCACATCACCTGTGATTGCTCTTCCATTGCAGCCCTCCGCAAAAGCATAGCTAGGGAGTGCGCCCAAGATGCGATGGCGCCGGTGGTAGCGCACTTAAAGCAGCGCCTGGAGGCACCCCACCCAATCCTCTCTAGCTGTGCTGCGAAGCTAGGGCCCTAAAACCGGTCCCCATAGAGTGATCAATGCCATCATGAGTGGATTGTCCCTCGAGTTCCATTCTGAGAGATGGCGAAGAGCTGACGCTCGTTGAATCCATCACATCACCGTGTACCCAACGCAGGTGATCCCAGAATGGTCTCGGGTAGATATCACCTTCAGGGCGTAGAATGCATTAGGGGTGGACTTTCCCCACCAGGATCCCCTGGTAATCATAGCCAGCATCATGGGATACGACGTGCGGTGAGTCCTAGTTGACAGAAGCAGCTCCATGGATCTCCTGTTCGCCGATGCCTTCACCAGATGGACCTCCCGTGAAGTGGATTGGAACCACTAGGCACACCCTTGTAAGGTTTCGATGGGCAGCCAGTCAATGCATTAGGACAAATAGCATTGGAGGTAGTCTTCGTACAAGAGGAGCACAGCAAACATGTAGTCATCACCTTCTACGTAGTCTACCTCCAATATCCCTACAACGCTATCCTAGGAAAGGCCACCCTCAATGCCTTTGATGCGATCCCGCACCACAATTACTTGTGCATGAAACTCTCGGGCCCCGATGGAGTCATCACAGTGCTGGGTGACCAAGACCTCGCATGACAAATCAAAGTAGGCACACGAAGCCCACACCAGAAGGTGCACGCTATGAGGGACCCGCCCCACCCTCTACGGAGTATAAATACAAGCACAGAATCCAACAACTCCGTGCCACTCTATGGAATAAATACAAACGTGGAGTCTAATGGCTTTGTGCCACTCCACAGAGTATAAATAAGAGAGCCTTCTTGCCAATCGGGTGCCGGAGAGCAATGTTGGAGCACTTGCGCGTGTCATTCAAGAAAGCATGAGCCTGGCTCGTCCTATCGTCGACTTCGTCGGTGCTCATCTGAAGGGTGGGGTACAGAGCGCACGCGAGCTTTAGCTCGTCCTACCGCCGACTTTGTCAATACTCATTCAAAGAGTGGGGGACGGAGCGTACGCGAGCCTGGCTCGTCCTACCATCGACTTCGTCCACACTTGTCCAAAGGGTAGGGGATGAAGCACACGCGAGCTTGGCTCACCGCTTCACTGACTTCGTCCATGATTGTCCGAAGGGAGGGGGACGAAGCGCACATGAGCTTGACTAGTCCTGTCACCGACTTCGTTGACGCTCGTTCGAAGTATGGAGGATGGAGTGCATGCGAACCTAACTCGCCCTACCGCTGACTTCATCCACGCTTGTCCAAAGGGTGGGGGGATACAGCGCATGCGAGACAATTTGCATCTGGCTTGGTATCACCACCAATCTCGTTGACGGTACAGGAGTAACAGTACATTCATGTATTTGTTCTACACACGAAGCTACATGTCATTACATCATGCGGAGGCAACTTGCCAGTCAAAAGCCCGTCCAAAAGCATAGGGACTCCTCCACCCGACCCCAATGGCGGAGACCGCGGAGATGTTGTTTCATGGTGGAGAGTCAATCTTTGTCGAGTAACTATCCAACCAAAGCATGGTAACAAAAAACAACGATGAGAGGAAATTGCAAAGTCACCAAAAGACAAGTATATTCCCAAAAGGGGCATCCCAATACAAGCATCGCATGTTCACTTATAAAGCGCGCACACACATGCCTAGAAAATGCTTCGTGTAGGAGCCTATGGCCTTACACCTTTCGGCGGACCTCCGTGGTGACTACGCCAAACGGCCGTCACAGGGTTAGCTCCTCGAGCCAGGTGTCCAGCTCCATAGTCGCTCTAAGGGTGCACCATAGTAACTTTCGCGGCGACCTCGCCCAGGAACCCCCATATATGTTGACGGAAGGCACAGACAGAACACCGCATCATGTGAATAACTTGCAGCATCGTCGTGTTTCCTGAAGGAAGGTCTAGGTTTGGGTCTGCCAGCTCACCAACGTGAAAACACCCGCGGACATGCAGCAACCCAAGGACAATCTATGCCGTGACTTACGAGTAGTGACCCCCGTACACGCAAGCCATCCTTAGGGTAAGCACCAACGCATCGCGTATATGACAGATGCTACCCCAAAGATCTTTCGCCCCGTGGAAGCACGGGGGGACTTTAATAGTGAGGTTTTTCAAAGTCTCCTCCAGGGATTGCATGGCCTCCCATGCTGCCAGGGCCGTCCCGGGGAAATTCGAGGCCTTGTACGAAACTAAAAAATGAGGCCTACTAGCCTAGAAAAAATAGGGCTAAATGTACGATATGATGTAGTATGTAGTACATTGCAATAAGATATATCAAGAATGGTACCTATGTTGCATAATCTTTACTTGAACTGTTGCCGTCAGTTCGTCACGCTCGGTCGCTCGTGATACGCGGCCGGCGGCCGATAGGGCATCAGGGCGATGGCGGCGGCAGGAGACGTGGAGACCTAACTGCTGCAAATTGGGATCGGCAAAACAAAACGACACCCACTGTCCATCGGCTGGCCAACAAGTCATTTTTTATTGGGCTAAACTGCTGCTGTGCACGCTGCCGTAATTGGCTTGCTAATGGGCCAAAGGCCAAAGCTTCTGCTGTGCTTATCTATCTATTATGTATAAAGTACTCTATATTTGGAGGCCTACGGGATTTGGAGGCCCTGCGCCGTCGCTCATGCTGCACATGCCCAGGGACGGCCCTGCATGCTGCCTTGATGAACTAGTCGCAGAGGCAATGGACATCCGCTAGCTCCGCTTGCAAGCGGCCCTTCTACTCCTCAAGAGTGGTAATCTGTTGAAGGAAGTTATGCCGCTCCTCCGTGGCTTGACCGTTAGCCTCGGCAACAGTGACCTTCGCAACGTCGATGGCCTTTGCACCCTCCGACTCGAGGAAGTGGATGCGAGCCTCATGCTCGCCAGCAAAGACCCTAGCTGCCTCCTTGGCTTTGGCAAGTGGTTGTGAGCGTCGTATGGGCATCCTCCATAGCTTTACAAAGTGAGGAGGCTTTGGACTGCACATCTTGTAGCTGCTCATGCATGAGTGCCGACTCCCAAAGCGTTGTGGCCTGGAGTGCCCACACCACAACCACAGTCTACATAGCAAAACGACGATACCGACTCAAGAACAAGATAGCAAATTGAGAACAAGGGTGATAAAAAGGGCAACAAACGAATGTACCCTCGCCTTACTAGCCTTGAACACCTCCAACAGGAGTTCCGTCCCACATAAGTGGAGGGCTCTTCAGTCGAGGGCCAAGTCCACGCACTCTGTGGCATAACGCAAAGCGCGAAGTGCCTCTGATCGGGGTACGAAGTCTTTCAGAGAGCCACCGCGACTCCGCACCTACCGCCTCCATCATACCGGGACGTGAGCCTTCCTCTGCGTTGAGGGCCTCCGTAGTCCCAGTTCGTGATGCGTCTTCAGTGCCAAGAGCAGTTTCGAGCCCACGGCCGAGCTCTGGCCTAGAAGAGTGCAGCTTCGACACTAGGGAGAGGGCCGCTGACGAGGGTGATAATGTAAGGGAGCATAGCGGGGAAAACCGTGCGAAGTCCCAGGAGAAAAAGGAGGAACTCAAACCTAGAACGCGCTAGGCTGGCTCAAACATTGGTGTGCTCTCCTCGCCTTGTGCGAGGTCTTCCCTGTAGGGCGTCATTGCGGCAACAGTCACATAGGTCAGCCTGACCAAAGACGTGCTACCCTCAGAGCTGGAATCATCACCCAACATGCCCATGGCAATGCAAAACCCGGTTGCAGGGGCTAGGGTGGGCAACTCTAGCCATACGCTCTTTGCATGACGATCAGGCGACGCTCGGGATGATGGTTGCATGGGAAAGCGACGCCATCAGATCTGATAGCGAAGGTTCCACCGCCGCCTTGCGCTCAGGTGCCTTCGACCCGTCAGGGGCCCGATCCTCGTCTAGGCATGCGGTAGGGTCCGCGTCATGGGCCGCTTCACCACCCTATGCATCCGAATCCAGTGCGATGAAGCCGCAAGGATTACTGTCACCTTTGCCAGTGGCATCATCCTCGCCAGCGCCATCGCCATCCCCGCAACTGTCATCGCAATCCTCGCTATCGCCGGTGTCATGTTTACCTTGCGTGTTATGATGTCCGTAAGGTATGGAAGTGTCAATAATTGTTATCTTTGTTTCGGGTAGGTTTTAAAAGGCACAGTTATGCTCTTGATGCATGCTCGCGTAAGGTTTTGAGACTATTACAACGTCCGGTCACTTGACTAGTGTTTGGGTTAACTGATGAAGTGGTATGCTATACTCAACCAACTATCGCGATTACAATTTGAAATAGAAATTTGCCAAATAACTACTAGTAACCACTACTAATACGTATGTGTTTCTATAATCTAGATAGGCTTGAATGTCTCAGTAGAAGTAAAAAGGGAGTACTCTAAAAAACAAAGAGAAGTTTTCAAACGGAGTATCAGAACTTTCACAGGTAGTCCAATACTGAGTAAAAACCCTCTAAAAAAACGGAGTAAAAGTCAGCGCTGGAGATTGGCTGCTGCTACTATGGGCCTAGCATAGCATAGCCAATGCCCAGTGCAAACTGAGAGTCAGTGAAGGACGGGGGGTTTGCAACGGTGGCCCGTAGATTCGGCCCGGCCTGGATGCCAAGATGCAGCAGGAGGCAGGAGAGAACAGACGTGGCGGCGCACGGCCTGGGCTAGCAGCCCAACTTGGGAGCCAGAAGCGGAGCCGTGCGACTTGGGCTGGCGCGGGCCGCAGGAGCACCACGTCTGTCGCGCGCCCGAACAGGCCGGCGACGGTTCGCTCGGATTCGGCGTTGTGTTTTCGAATGGAAGTGCGAGCCCAGCGCCGAGGGATGTGCCGCGCGGCCGAAGAACGCCACGAGGAAGAAACGTGGGCACCGCGTGCTTTTCTGTATGGCCCGACTATACCGTGCGGCCCAAAACTACTCAGAGGTGTGTGCTTCTCTCTTGTACTTACAAAAAGCAAGTTGGGCCAATTGGACTTCCCACTTTATTGGGCTCCTAAAGTAGGGTTCTATGGATGGGCTATACTAAGAGAGGCATGGGGCAAAGAGATGTATCTCATACACATCTATTGAAACCCTAGTCACCACCTCTCGCAGGCCTATTGTGCACGCTGGTGTTAGCACACCGGCGTAGGACGTTTCTCCCTAGACATGTAGATATCGATAGAGACGTTAATGTGACTACGACGCTAATTAGGACGATCATAAGGAGGAGACAGTTATCTCGTGGAGATCGACTATTTCCACTGCACCATGTGAGCTACGTTGAACTGGCATATTTCAATTATTTTTCCACTATATTGCACGTCTAGTGATAACGATCTAAAATCTCCTACTCGCATGGTTTTTCGATTTACGCATATAAATTTTAATATTTGCGTTAGTATAGTCCATCTTGTCTCCCTTCAGTGTTCTCTGCACCGCGTGCGCCGCATCCGGTTGTGCCCGAGACGCGACGGACCGCGTCAATCGTCCGCTCGGCACAGCCGATCGCCGCCGCGCAGTCCACCGGACCGTGCGGCCGTGCCCGTGCCAAAAGATGCCTTGAGCTCGCAGTCGCGCGAAGTTTCGTGTGCCGGCTGTGTCGAACTGTCGAGTTTACCCGGTATTTGCACGACGCTGATGAAATCAAATCAGGTTCTGCCGAGTGGAGATGGCTGACTAGTAGTGAACTGTTGAGCCGATCGAGCTAAGTCGAGACGCAAGCGAGATGATCTCGAGAGAAAACATGGCAAGGCACGGCAGTGGCAGACACAGGGACCTGGTCCAAGGACGCGCCCTGTATCTTTGTCTTTCCATGATCTCTTGTTCTGGCCAGGTCCAACGGCTATCCCGTGACAAAATTAGCATCCGATGGAAGGGACCTTATTGCAATTAGATCCTTTAGTCTCCTGAAAATTAGATTTATTTTCCTTATTCGCTTAAAGAACATTTGTTTCAAACCATAAGAAATTACGTCTCACAACTAGTTTCACTCCCTAACACTAAACAACAGCCGAAATGGAAAGCTATAGTACATTAGAACTGCTAAGCGCAACGCTTGCAATGATTATATTTATGTTATACATTTTCTCATCTCGTTAATTTATGTGTAGGTCCTGTACATGCATCTTTGATAGATAATTGGAAAGTGTACAATGCTTTGCAACTAAAAAAAACCATGTATGAGTCATGCTTGTTAAAGCCATTCTCATTGTAAGGAAGTTCAATAAGAAGGATGCTCGATAAAATATGGTTTTTTGCCCTTATGGATATGGATGGACGATTGGGTAAAACCTCAGGTTCGGTTATGTGAGCGATTTCAAGAAGATTCAGGACTCTTTTGCAAAATCAATCCAACGGTTCAACCCTCCTACCTCATATAAACGAGTTCGCTCCCCTGCAACCCGAAGGCCGAAGCCATTCCCACACCGTCCAAAGAAGCACGGAAGCCGTCCAAAGAAGCAGAGAAGTTCAAGATACAGAGCAAAGGAGGATCTTCGCGATGGCCGGCTGCTGCGTCTTCCTCCGGTGGCCGTCGACCTCGCCCTCCCGCCTCGGCTACCGGTCCCTCGACGAGGACGGCGGCGAGCTCGCCACCGGCCCGTCGACGGCGACGATGACGGTCGTCGTGGGGAAGGAGCGGAGGGTGTTCTTGGTGGACCAGCTCGTGCTCGACACCTACCCGTTCCGGGTGCTGCTGGAGACGGTCGTGAGGAAGGAGGAGCGGAGGGGCAAGGCCATCTTCGTCGACGTCGACGCCATCCTGTTCGAGCACATACTCTGGCTGGCCTGCCACGAGCGGTGCGTCTCGCTCCTTCAGCTCGACCTCAAGGAGATCATAGAGTTTTACTCCCAGGACGCGTGATTCTGATTCCGCTCGTCCTTGCTGCTGCATGCTGATTTCTTGATAAGATTTTTCCCATTTATGTTCCCCTTCTGTTCTTGCTAATGTGCATACTGATGATCATCTGTTACAAGTTACAACAATACTAGTGGCAATGAAAATAGTGAAGCATAAACACGCTTGATCGCCAAATCTGATTGCCTCGCAGTTCTCTGGTTAGTTCTTGGGCTCTTGCCACGCACGTCCTTCTGAAGATTCTTGCCAGTTTCGTTAACTCTGTTTCTCATTTTCTTTTCGTTCAAAATATGTGCTCATGTACGTGGTCACCGTGACACAATTATCAAACATGCAACGCAATTAGGAAAGAAATTTTGTTCTTGTCATTTTCACTCAATTCGGTAAGAACATGTCAACACCTAGTTTGCTCAGATGTTGTATTACAATACGCTATCGCCTGAACATGACATCCAACAACTTGAACATCTTGACCATTTCGTTGTCATGATATTTGTGATCGAATCATCGAATTGTTGACTACTAGACAAAAAAAGCACAACAATGTGTACATCCCAGCATGATTGGTGTCCTAATGAGAGAAAAAAAAACGCGTTACTAGGTAAGAACATCCTTTGGTGTATACACCCGATTCCAGCTATATTTGAACTAATTATTGGCGTCAAATCATACTTATCGTTTCATAAACAATTCAACTTGATGCGGACACGCCGAGTAATTTCAGAGAAACGGCTGTTTGTTTTGTTGGCTTTCTTTGGTTTTCCATCGCTCTAGTTTATGCATGGTTGTCAGAATGAACCCTTTCAACATGGACAGGTGCTAGGTGAATTCCAGGCTTAAGCTCTATGATCCTTCACAACCCTGGGTTTAGTGGGCTAGTTTAGGAAATTAGGCCCAAGCATAACTTGGCTGTTTCTATTGGAAAATAAAACAATAAAGCTACTGTTTTCTAACAGCTACAGCTTTTGGAAGAAAACAATATTCATTGATACCAACCATAGTATTTTGGTGCAGATGAACCTTTAAATTTAGGGCTGGTTATAATAATCTTTCTGGAATATTATTCATGTAACCTTGTATTGATGTATGTAGTTGTTGCGGAACGTAGACAGCAAAAATGCTGAAGTGTTCTAGTACTTGTCATAACAGTGTTCTCTGAGCATCTTCTGTTCCCAACGAACAAAGGTCCGGTGCCTTTGCAACCGAATTCCTTACCTGTTAAGCCCCTCTATAAATTTGGCAGAAAGTATCAGAAATACTTCAATCACAGGTGTCCACCACTGTTGCATTGTTACTCCGAGATGTTCTTTATATATATCTCCGGAATTCAGGTGATGAAAAATCCTTCCAATCAGAAGTTGCCAACGCGTTCTGCCGTCAAGTATAGCATAATTGGTACTAGTTAATTAGGAACGAAGTACTGTTGAGAGCTATGGCAAGTGTCTGAAATCTGCCTCACTATGCTCTCTTCTTTTAGAACGTCGCAGGAAAAGAGACCGTCTGAAACCTGCACATATCAAGAAGTAGGAGATCGATGTGGAGTTGTGGACAGGATACGTTCTTTGCAAGCTGCAGCCATGCATTGGGCAAGGATAGACGCACTCGCTGTCAGGGGCGGATCCAAGACAAAATCTGAGAGAGGGCACACCCACAAAGGCAAGTATACCTGGGCCTTTTAGTAGAGGGCAAAATGAAGGCTTCCTTCATCAATTTGATAAATCACAGATGAGTGAGGGCCTTTTAGTTGGGCTGAGTGGGGGCACTAGCATTAAATCTTGGACTATATACCTGAACTTCTGCGAATTGAGTGGCGGCCTGTGCCCTCATTGGCTCCTCTTTGGATCCGCCCCTGCTCGCTGTCGCCTCCAATTAGCAAGGAGGTTAGGCTGGGTGATCCCCTGAATTTTGCAGTGTTTTTCCCCCTTACAATCTGCACTGAGCTGGCCACACGGAGTCGCCGATTTTTTTCGCGGACCAAGCACGGAGCTTGCCTACCTTCTGCTCCCGGAAAGGCAGCTCAGCTCATCTCAAAGCCGTGTGAAACTAGCTGTAGGTGGGGTGAGAGCATCTTATATTAAGTCAGTATCGATTCAAAGTTATGTCACGTAGGTATTTTAAAATTTTAAATTTGTTTTTCTTCAATATATTGAATCGATTTCTACTAATAACTAGGATGTTTTTCTTAAATATATTGAACTGATTCCTACTAATAACTGGAACTCACGTTACATTAAAAAAACCACAAAATAATAATATCTCTTAACCACACTTTCTTCTATCCTATATAATTATTTTAATGCTAATATGAATTGTTTAATATTTTGAATCGACTCTTAATTAGAGTCCGGTTCTATTTTTTTATTGGAATCGACCCCTTCAATATATTGAATCGATTCAATGCTTTCTCTCTCCTCATTTGAACCGGCTAAAACACAACATTGAAGATAGTTTGACAGCCCACAGGTTGGGTGGGCCCAGTCCTGTCCAGACGTATCGACACACCACCAGCTGCAGGCGCATGATGTACAACGGGTACTACAGCTATAGCATGTTGTTTTCAGCTTCAAAAACTACTTTTCAGTTTTTTATAATAATTGGCTTTTTAAATAAAATATCTTTTCAAAACAGAGTTTACAAGTTAATTGTGGTACTTACTGTAGCGACTTCATTCATTATTGGCTAAAATCACACGTAAGTTTCTATTACTTTGTACTTTTTCTCATAAATAGTCAAAACCTATAAGCCACAACTAAAAGCAATACCTCAAAACCAAAAAGAACATGACAACGTCTCAGAGTGACTCACAGTCCTAATTAATCACACTCCAGATATAGATGGAGCTTAATTAACAGAGAGATAAGTCCCTAAGCTATGTCTGAAGTGCGGGCCTACTGTTAGCTAATTACCAGCTGGGTGTGGAGGATTTTTTTTGGGGTTCGTCAACATATATAAGTACACCTCTATCGTTTTCTCCTCCCCAGTCTCCACACATTTTTACCTCCAAGACAAGCTCAGCACCGTACTGCCTGCTGAATTTGCTCCACAGCTCCAGCAGCAACACAAGAGGACAGGAACTCAGGAAGAGATCAGTTGAGAGAGAGAGAGAGAGAGAGACCATCCATGGAGAACCTCAAGGAGGTAAGAGCAATTTCCTACGAACAAATAGATCCTTGTTGTCTCCCCTGTTTCTTGAAGAGTCCATGGATTCTTTTCTGCCATCCATTCTGCGAAAGCTTAAACATTTCGCTGCGTGCGTGGAGCAGCAGCAAGGGCAGGGGGCGGCGGGCGTGAACGGGTGGATGACGGTGCCGGCGTTCGGGGACTGGGATATGAAGAACGGCGCGCTGCCGAACTACTCCATGGACTTCTCCAAGATCCGCGAGATGCGCAAGCAGAACAAGAAGGAGCTCCAAGATCCGCGAGATGCGCAAGCAGAACAAGAAGGAGCTCTCCCGCGCCAGCCTCGGCGGCGACGACGACCTCCTAGCTCATCAGCAGTACAAGCCCGCCAAGGCCCAGGCCCAGCCCAAGCTCGCCAACGACCACCCTCGGCCGCTCCACGGCCGCGACGACTCTCCAACGGTAAGCTCATCTTCCTCATTTACTGGTACAGACTGACGTTAACTAGTACTGACAAGTTAAATTATTAAAGGCGAATACATATAAAACTAGCAAGTGGCAAAACCAGTTCTTGGATGTAGCATTGACGCATGTAAAACTACACATATCCATAACACTTCAGTAAGCAGCGCCACTGTAGAAGCTCTATTTTCTATCACAACAATTTCTTTATCGCATAGTTAGCGAACAGCAGCCGCATGATGTTTTGCCTAGTCAAACTCATATTCCAAAGCATGGATAATTTTACCGTGGACGGTGGATCAGAGCATTCGAATGTGGGGACTGTAACTTGCATCTGCAAGTAGTAGTACCGATGTTTGGATTGGAGTACCACTAGTTAATGTCTTGGACAAATGTTTTCCTGTAGTAACTAAGAGTGAAAGGGCTTCCTCAGTACAGCTTACTACATGGTGATAGCCATTCTGTAACTCTGCATTTGCCTGATGATTCTCCTAAGTTCTAGCTCTTGCTGCGACAAGTTGTAGACTAAAAAAAGGAGAGGAAAAGAACTGCGGGCATCGAAAATTTGGAACGTCTTCTGGATGTATGGTTTAGAAGAAATCATGTGAAAGGTGTAAAAACATCTTCTGAATTAGAATTAACCACAGTTAACAGATCAACAGATATATGATTAAGGAAATTTAGATGATAGTGTTATGATTGGCCGTATCCAAGTCTATGCCCTTGTCCTGTACCCGCATTGACAATGGAGTTGGCTCAACAGCTATAGGTAGGTTGGCGAATATATGAAGCCATATCACCGGCCATTCCAACTTTATGCATGTATTGCTTTGTCACAACTCACAACTAATTGGCAAGGAGAAATCCTCTTATTTTGTTAATCAGATGCCCATATCCCCATATATGTATGCCTCTAAAAGGCTGTACTGATATGCATTATGTCATTGTCCATAGGACCCCTAAATATGTTAAGAATCTTGATGGACGAAAGATGATTAGAGGGAATTAATAGTTAGTTGAGTTAGGTTAAGAGGATAAGCAGCCTTTAGACTGTAGATATGATAAAAGTGGCAAAATACGGTTGAAGAAACTGAGGATTAGTTAACAACTACCTAGTACAGTTTGGTACAAGTTGGTCATCTTGGTACAATTTCTATTTGCTTATGCTGTTGCTTATGAATAATGACAACAGAGAAATTAAATGACAACGGAGAAATTAACTGCCAATAAAGCTTGTGTCCACATGTCAGTCAGTTCCTTTCTCAAGACATAGCATGACATATAACATTCAGAATTGCAATCCTGTCGCTGTCCCGTACTCAGAAGTGCAAGTACTTTTGATGCATAACATATGAAATTGCACATTTACTAATTCGCAAAAATGGTTGCATCATGAGCTTAAACTTCACTATGTGTTGTAATTTTGTTGTATAAAATTGATTGATGTCTGTGAGTACTGACCTGGAATCGTTGATGCAGGGAAGCAAGAAGTTCCTGAGCTACTTCCAGTGCTGTATCAAGGCCTGAAGAAGAACTGATACCACTGCCTGTGTCGTGTGGCAGCACAGAACAGCTGAGCAGATTTAGTTTAGGCTTCTTTGGTTTTGTTAAAGTTTGCAAAAATGTGTAATATATTCGTCCTGATGCTTTATCCACTGGTCTTTTTAGAGAACAAACCGATTTATGAGGGGAACATACTGCTTGCAAGTTGAGGTACAGTGTTACCTTGTAATATATTGAAGGAGAAATGGCATCTTGTATTTTTGTCAGATTGAAGGCATGGTTAACTTGGACTGGTTCAGTAGTCATGAACAAACATATAACATTCACTTATCATGATAACTTACGTTAGCATCACTATATGTTCTACAGTGCTTGAATGGTATTTCAAGGTAGTAGCACTCAAAATATATCAAACCTTGATTTGGCAAAGGGTACTTTAGGGATGAGATTTGTGTTAAAATAGGTAATAACCTTGAATCCTTTTTTTTGCCTCGTTCTTTTAGCCTTTTCAGTCAGCAATCACTATTAATTAAACTAAAAGGTATAAGCCGTAGCTAAAAAAATAGACCCTCGTTTCCTCATTCTTTGGAGGAATGATCCCTTCTTTGCTAGTTCGTGTTCCCCTCCTTCACTCTCTAAGGAATTGGTGATGTTTTAATATCGATCTTATGTATAATTTATTTGGATTTGGAGAAACTCTAAAAGACTCGGTGTATATACATGTAGATTATAGGCATAGGAATTTTTATATAGGTTCGGATCTTCTCCTGAGAGAATAATAGCCATACGTCCTATGTGGGCATTGCTCAGAAAAGTGATTACAACTGAGGGTAATGCGAAATGTCTAGCACTATCTCTTGATCCAATATGTTTCGATCCTCTCTCCTCTTCGACATCAACTTTTATATAGTCGGTGAAGCGGTGGGCGTTGTCCTATGCCAAAAGACGCTTCAATACTTCGGGTGATAACCGTCTAACGGAAGTTACTGTCAAAGAGACGTAGTGGCCTGTTCGCCGTGCGATGGTTGTTATCAGAGAGAAATTGTGTGTGGTTATTAGGAATAAGCGCACGTTCTAACCGCTTTATCAGACGACTCTACAATGAAGTAGGTCGTCATAAATAAGCTAGTTGGGAATATACTAGTTGCAGAAAGATCCACGACCACGAGATGGTCGTAGAAAATCTTACGACTAAGTGGGCGTAGAAAGACATATAACCAAGGTGTAGTTGTAGTAAGACTTACGACTATGTGGTCGTAGAAAGTCTTACGATCAAAGGTGGTCGTAGTAAGACTTACAACTACGTAGCCGTAAAAGAATTTACAACTAAGTAATCGTAGAAGAACTTACGACTATATAATAGTCGTAGAAAGGCTTATGACTAGGTAGTCGTAGAAAAACTTACGACTACTCTGTGAAATATATCCCTTAACGATAAGGGATATACTTGGAGAATATACTGATGTAATAATTAAAAGATTATTATATCCTCGTCAGGAATCATACCCTAGTCTGTCTTTTTTTTAGCACCATGGATGGAGCCAACGTATATGCGACAGTAAAACTCACGAGGATGTTGGCACAGGATTATTGTAGATAGCCATTAGATAGAAAACTATGTAAATTATGTTTAGATGATCACCTGGTTGCAATCTGATTTACCAAGTTGCGAGGAGAGGAAGAGTATGATTAATTCAACTTTCTTTTTTTATATAGTTTAGTGAATACAGGGCATGTTCATTTTGGCTTCGATTTATGGTTTATAATTGTGGCTTATGGTTTTTACGCTGTTCGTGAGAGAGAGTATGGAGTAACAGAAACTTGCATGCGGTTTTAGCCGATATAAGTGAAGTTATTATAGTGTGTATTACAATCAACTTGTAGATTCCGTCTTAAAAAGATACTCCATTTAAAAGCTAGTTATTGTAGAAAAACCGAAAGCAGCCTTTAGAACCTGAAAAGAAATATATTCATGATTCAACGTGTAGGTGCTTATCATTTCCTCCTGCTGGTGCTACCATTGTGAGCCTTCCGCCATTGACTAGCTCCATCGTGGAATCTCTGGTTTCCCTTGGTTAGTTGTTTAGATGGACAAGTCCTTCCATGAAGGATACGATGGACGAATGTACTAAATGAATGGATTTTACAATTTAACGACGTATCTTAGCTATTTTGGTGGGGAAATAGCCCTACGCATCATTTCTAAGCTAGTACTTGACCCATAACTTATGTATTTTCTCATAGGTGTCTCTTGTCTTGGACCTTAGACCATTGGATTGATCAAATGAATAGACCTCGTCACTTTCAAGCATCGTACAACATCTCTAACATTACATATATGTGAAGGACCATGTGAGAAGGACCAGAGTTTTATTGTGATAGATCATTTCTATTTTGGAGGAGTTGAAAATTGAATTTTGCATATTTGCAGTTTTTCTGGATAGATTACAGACCTAGTGGCTTGACAGGCCACCAGTCAGACCAACAGGCGCTAGTGGTCTGACCGGCAGCTAGCAGCGGTTAGACCAGCTGGGGCTAGCGGTCTGACTGGCAAAGCAGGTTGTCTTGACTAAAAACTAGATTTTTAGGAATTTTGGTGGTGGGTTGATTTGGTTTTGACCTAGGTCAGTGCATATGTATTACATGATGCATGTTTCAACTAACGTGAGTCAGGTTATGAAGAATTTATGTTCGAAAAATATTTCTTTGTCTTTGGATATGTAGGGAGGCTTGAAGTCAAACATGGTCAATAGTGAAAATTGGGGCTACGTTTAAGGAGGAACCAAGGCACAGAATGACCAAGGATGTTGGATGAGATGGCTAAGCTCAAGCATGGCACGAGAAAGGCGAGAAATATTGAAGGAAAGGTTCAAGTAATGAGTTGCACCGTGTGGTTTAGTCTATTTAAGTAAGGCATGGTCCGGTGGAACCAGAACAGAAGAGACTTGCCGATGTGTAGTAAACTAGTGGTGTACTTACACGTGGCAAGTATGGTGATTACTTGCAATGAAAGATGAAGATCGGGCCAACAAAAAGTATTTTGGTAAGTTGACTAAAATACCATAAACTACCTTTAATAAAAAACGTGGCGCTTGAAAAAGTGGTTTAGGTCAAGGAGAAACTGAGAAGATCAAGTTGGTTCAAAAGCTAAAGGCTTAGCAGATTCGGGCTCATGTGTTTTAAAATGCGCGCATGAGTGTAGTGTGTGAGTAAAACTCATGTAGAGTGGGATTGATGGGTTTCTCTTATTTGTACTAGTAGATAATATTTATTAGAGAGATAGGCGTTGGTTGCCTATCTATTTAATGGGTTGAGATGATGACTTGCTAATTAACCATCCTACTTTTTCTTATTGAAGCCAAGTGATCTAGGGTTAGTGTTTGAGAAGTGTGAGTATTGTGGTGTGCTATCTTGTTCTTCAGGTTGAGTGGCTATAAAATCTTCGTCCTCAAGCAGAAATACATTAACTTTGTTTATCTCTCATAGATCCTTCTTATTTTGGTTGATTTGCTCTTCATCTTGTTGTTTTTTATCTTCTCTCCCCCTTCTTGATCTTGTTGGATGCCAAGAACAAGGGTGGAGATGTCTTATAGAAATCAATCCCTATCCATCTATACATCAAGTTTAGCAAATTCTTGAAGCTGTCCAATTTTACTTAGATTTAACCTCAACTTGAGATTTCGTGTTCCAACGAGTTTTGTTTCAAATATTTGGGAGTTCTTGCTTGCTGTGACATGTAAAAATATATCTAGAGTTATCTTGGACATCCCCCACCCATGAGCAAGTCGTATTCCTCATTTTTGATTTTTGCTCGTCTTAGTGCAATCTTGCTTGTTTTTTATGAAAGGTCTAAATTTTGACATGGATTCTTGTGATCGTAGGATAGAATAGGTTTGTGAGATCTTAAAAAAGGCGCGTGCAAAATTTCATATCTTTTGGAGTCGCATCAGCTCGGGTTGAAATTTTTAGTTCTGGAACAAGAGAACCGCCTCCTCTGGTCAGACCAGTGCCTAGCTCGTGGTCAGACCGCCTTGGTAGCTGATCTAACCGCCAGTGTGTGAGTACTTTGGAATTCATTTTCTTGAGTTTATCACTTTGGTGTTGGCTTTCAATCCTAGTCTTCATCGCTCGTTAGCTATTATAGTGAAGGATCAGTGAATATTTGAGAAAAAATTGAAGGCATCATTCTTCCCCTTCTGTTGCCATACCGGTCCTACAAAATGATTCTTTTTCTTCCCTCTTTTTCCTATGATTTTCTCTCCATTGGTTGGGGGAGGGAGGGCATCTTTGTCCAATATCAAAGTTTGGAGGCTGGTGTGGAAGGAACAAGTTTCTTGACATAATAGTACAACTTATTTCCATGTGAAAACAAAAAACAATTGTCCAATATCACAAGATTTTTTGGTGCGTGCTTCTACCAAAAGGGACTTGAAATGGAAATTTGGAGCGAAGGTCATTTTTTGTGTTTCTAGTTGTTTTCTTTCTTACCTTTTGTTATAGAGAATTTGATAATGAAATTAGACAAGGAAAGAGCTGGTGACTACTAATTACCACATGCACATAGGGCCTCTGAAGTTTGGATAAGTACAATTCATAAATAGTATAATCCCATTAGTCATCCGAAGCAGTTAGCCAAAATTTCCCCTTAGAGAATAAGCAACTGAGATTATTTGAGACATCAGTAATGCCGATACCCACTACATTGAAAGTGCATTACGGTGTTGGAACCGTTCGTGAAGGTCCAAATGGTGTGGACTTGAGTGGAGGCTGACACGGTACATGGAGGAGAGGGAGAACAGTCACGCCATAGTAAGGGTATAGGACAAGCTGATGAAGGAGAGCATATGGAATACATAGTGTTTCAAATGGAGAGTGATGACCGAATGGTTGGGCTAAAGAGAAAGCTGTACAGGAGGATGACGAGGACAGTTTGGATGAGCACGAAGCTTCCATCCTTGATGGTAAGGGTGTTGTCGCACATGACGAGCATTAATCACCGTGGGAGTATCATGGCACAGAGGTTCGGTTGCATTCAATGTTTGTTGACAAGGCATCGCTGCAGGATTCCATCAAGCTGTGGGCCCTGTCTATGTAGTGGACTTTTCAGGGCGTGGAATCTAACCAGGAGCAGTACACTGTGAAGTGCGAGTAGGTCGGTTGTCCTTGGAGGGTGCACACAAGTTGACCGAAATATGAGACTCACTGGATTGTGTCGAAGGTGGAGCCACACTCTTGCATTCTCAGTAGTGTTTTGGCGAGGCATCGTAACCTAATGTTTGCCTTTATAGCCGATCTGATGTACGGAGAGATAGTGGAGAAGAAGGATATGGAGGCTACGCACATCATGCTAGATATCGAGAAGAAATTCAAGTACAAGATTAGCTATGGGAAAGCGTGGCATGTGAAGCAGAAGGCATTGAAAAAACGGTTCGGGTCTTTTGAGGCGGCGTACGATAATCTTCCTCGTATGCTTCAGGTGTTGCAGGACAGGAACCTGGGCACGTATATCGCTGTGAAGGACAAGCTATCTACAAGGACGCCAAGTTCTGCGGCGTTGTAGAGGGCCTTCTTAGCTTTCAGTGTGTGCAATGAGGCATTTAGGCATATGCTGCCCGTAATCTCAGTTGATGAAACCTTTTTGACCAGCAAATACAAGGGCTAGATCTTTACGACCATTGGCGTTGACGGTAACAATCAAATTATGTCGCTGGCCATCGCATTCATGAAAAGTGAAAATTACGACAGCTGGTTGTGGTTCCTTAGACATGTGAGGATTGGAGTAGTCGGCGCTTGTCCTGTTCTGTGCGTATTCTGTGATCGCCACGTCGAGATTGTGAAGGCCATAAGAAAACTTCGGGAAGACCCTGAGGAACCATTCCCCTAGCCGAATATGAGGAACAGATGGTGCATCCGTCACCTAGGGGCGAACTTCTTTAAGCAGTTCCCAAAACAACCGTTGATGAAGCTGTTCAAGAGGTTAGCTATGCAGAACCATCACAGAAAATTTGATACTTTGTTGGCATTGTTGGATGAGAACAGCAGGAAGCATGTTGACAAGAGGAACAAAGGGCCAGCCATCCCTGGGGCGGCATAATCGGAATGTCTAACAACACTGGATGAGCCTAACGTAGCTGGTCTAAGGAGGAGGAGCTCACAAAATATCAAGTGTTTCTCGCAGTGGATCAAGGGAGAACCATTGAAGAAGTGGTCGCTGCTACTTGATATGGATGGCGCAAGGTACAACATGATGACGACTAACCTTGCGAAGGTTTATAACTGGGTTCTTAGAGGCCTTTGTTCTCAGCCCCTCGTCACCATCGTGGAAGGTGTTCTACACAGCACAATCGACTACTTTAGGGAGAGGCATGCGAATGCTGCACTTCATATAGCAAACCCACGAACATCGTACTCGTCAAAAATTATGGTATACATGGAGACAAAGGCACAAAAGGGCTAATTGCGCACGGTGCACATCATGGGCAATAGGGAGCATCGTTTCAACGTGGTACTCCAGGATAGAGCCAGATTTGGGACGGCTCGTGCCCTTATTACCACGAGGGATGCCTTGAAGATCCTATAAATGAACCTAGCTGCTCGTGCAACAAGCCGAAGCTGTTACATAAGCCATGCTCTCATGTCTCGCTGCATACGGGACTGTGGGCATAGATCCTTCGAACTTCATGTCGGGGTATTTCTTCAAGGAGAGGGTGATGCATGCGTGGTGTGGCGAGCTTAGGGGATTCAGGGTTGTGGGCAACTTTGCCACCTTGGATATTGCAGGGAGGACCTGAATTCTGGATGTTGACATGCTAAAGGGTGGAAAGGGTCGGCGACAGAGCCAGCGTATTACAAATGATATGGACGAAGCGCAAGCCAGAACACCTGGTGCATGCTACGGGTGATGCGGTCAGAAGGGGCACACAACTAGATGCATGCAAGGCATGTGCTGATCACTAGGCAGACCAGCATGGTTTCTACAACTAGTTGTTGGAGACTACAGATAATTGTCCGTTGTAATCTGTACTATCATACAAATTGTATCGTACATTGCATGTACCGTTTGTCTGATGAACTAACGATATTTGCACTGCAGGTCTTGTACCCCCCCCCCCCGATGAGGGATGTAGGGTCTCCCTAGGCCAGGACGACACGGACCAGTACTTTTTGAACTAGGCTGGCCAGGCGACGGGCTCCGCACCTCAGGCCACACCCCCAGAGGTTCTCTTCGGAAGTGTCCTTACCGGTGCACCAGTAGCCACACAAGAGGTGGTGCAGTCCACTCCTCTAGCTTTGGGACATGTGCAACGGTCTCCTGACCGTCTTACCTCGTCGGGGCACCATTACCCGGCGCTGAGGAAGACAACCGAGTGAGGCTATATGGGAGGACGCGGACGCGGAAACGGACGGGGACAGGGTGGTGGTGGAGGGGGCTGGGGATGTTATTGGGGGCGGTTAGTGCTGGTTAGTGTTGGGGTTGTGTACACTACTCCAGTAACTATCCCGACCGCCGTCTGGACACCGCCACTATCGGCAGCCGATAAGGACTACATGCACTGTGTTCCTCCTACTTTTTCTCCTTTAAAGTATGCACTAACAACCTCTCCTGTGTATCCTGTCCCCAGAACCTCTATGTGGTTACCGCAAATGGAACGATCTTGAGATCCACCCAGAAGACCAGTGGGCCCTCAATTTCGAGGAGTGGAACATTAAAAGGTCCTGCGAGATCTGGGAGGAGGAGCGCCACAAGCACAAGAAAATTGAGTGTATACATCGGGAGACAAAAGCTCATCTCAAGGTGTGAACGCTAGGGAGTACGAGGCTCGCGAGAGGGAGCACGAGAAAAAAAAAGAGAAATGGCAGCCAAAGCAAAAGAGGCCACCGAGGAATTCAACACCGAGCTCGCAAGAAAGGGAAAATAGCCCCGATCTTCGCAGTAGGTCGTATGAGCAGATGGGTTTATTGCATCGTACATGATGCTCTATGTTATGTATGTAATTAAACCCTACACGTCATGTTACTCCCAACTGTACTATTCTCATCTTTTTGCATTCAATTATTCCCGTAGCAAGTCATCCAACAACATTAACAAACCAATTCTCCTCCGTGTATAAATTTCTAGTAACATCACAATATCACTTACTCTCGTACTTACCGATCGTTCTTATTTCAATTATTCTTAAAAAAAGTTTCACGAATTTTTTTACACTACAACATACAATGATCGCAAACTCTTATTGTGAATCCAACATATTATTTGCCATTCATAATATACGAAAATCATAAATGGATTAACCCACACCGCCTCTTGTTTGCAGTCGCTGCACAGCTGAGCAATTGCAATTGCAGTTGCCCAACCATTGGGCGACATGCTGAAGTCGCCAAAGCATTCGACGACTACAATCTGTCAACCAACGGCCTATGGACAGCTTTTGTGTTGCGCCCCCATTCGGCGATAGGCTCTAGTCACTCGATGGTTAGGCGACTAGAGCCTATTTCTGTAAAAAATATTTGGGCGGGTATATTTTTGTTATTTTGATTAAAAAATATATTATGTATACAAAAGTTCATGATTGCATACCATCACACGTCCGTTATCACGGCACCCTCGGCTGCTAGTAGGTCTGTAAAAAAACTTGGGGCTTGCAAACTACTCGAGCTCAGCTTATTTTAGGTTTGATTCGAGCTCGACTTGAACTCCAATAAGCCAAGCTCGAGCCTGATCCCGAGCTCGCGAGCTTCAACAAGCTGAGCTCGAATAGTTCATAAGTCTTGAGTTTTTTTACATCCCACATATATATTAACTCTTACCGAGTTTACTTGAGTCGAGCTCGAGCTCAAAGTTTTCTATTGTTGAAAATTTGTGCATGTTGAAATATTTTTTACTGTTATCGAGCTTACTTGAGCCTAACTTGAGCTTGAGTTTTTCTTATAATAGAAAATTAGCGCATATTAAATTATTTTAACTGCTATCGAGCTTTTTCGAGCCAAGCTCCAGACTCGGACCTCAACTCAAACTCGCTCGAGCTTCTACCGAGCTCGAGCTTGGAAGGACAAGTGAAAGCATCTAGGCCCCTAAAAATGGTTTTAGTAATTAATGAATTTATGTGAATATGGGACTGACATGTTTATTAAGTGTTTAAAAAAGCCTTAGTCTTTAAAATGATGATGATAAGCATGCTAAGGATCAACATGAAGATCAAAGTGGCTCAAGGCAAAGGTATATATAGACTAGGATCCTTTTTCATTTTTACCGGTCTTAGGAGAAAAGATGGAAGACTAGATTATAGGCTAAATGTTGTACCATTAAGAGGGATCATGGCTAGTAGCTTGATAGCATATGCTTGTGCCATTTGGATCAATTTAGAATTATGCATTCATTGAAAACTAAAATTGGTAGCCAAATTTGTGCTCTGTCTAGAAAAACAGAAATACCAAAGATTCAACAGTGGAACTACCGTAGAGTGGTAGTATCGTAGCCTTAAACGGTACTTTCGACACTCGGAAGCTCCGAAAACTAAGCGGAACCTTTTTTTCCAAAGAGCACCCTCAGAATCGATCAGTGCTCTCTCTGGACAACCAGAAATACTGGCGTGCAAACCGCGGTACTTTCGCTTACCGGAAGCTCCGTCAAAGTCGAGCAGAATCTTTTTTTTCCAAAGAGCACCCTCAGGATGATTTTGTGTCTGCGGCAAACAGAAGTGCCAGAGTTTCAACGACGGAACTACCGTAGAGCAGTAGTACCGCAGCATTAAATGGTACTTCCGGAGCACGGAAGCTCCAAAAGCTCGGGCAGAACGTTTTTTCCAAAGAGCGCCAACTCTCTGCCTCAGATCAAATGGAAGTAGCACATTGATGTTTTGGAACTTCCGGTTATCAGAACTACCGGAGTTATAACGGCAGTAGTTCTGCGCCAACTTCCAATGGCTAGTTCAGAAGCTCTGAAATAGCCGTTACTGTTGTATCAGAACAGGTGCGAAAGTACCAGTCATTGCACTGCGGTATTTCCGCTTGCACTGAATTTTCTAGAGATTGCATTGTATTGGCTAATTTGGTTGGTGAGGGTATAAATACCCATCCACATGCCTAAGGACAGCAAGAAGAGACCCTATTGAATATCCTTGAGCATTAAGCATTCACTCCATACCTTATTTTCTCATTGTGCATCCATTTGAGGCGGTTGAGCCAAATAAGTATATTTCATCTCTATGTTGATCCTTTGGCACTTGATTGTCGTTAAGCGAAGTTGTGATCTTTTACTCTTGGTACTTGCTGGCACTTGAACGACTTGGTAGGAGTTCGTGCGGTGACTTCTTCAAGAAGGTTGTGAAGAAACCTGACATCGACTTGTGAGTGGTTTGGTGCCCACCATCTTCGGAGTGAAGGAAGGACAACCATTAGTGGATTGAGGAGCTGAGGCTTACTTTGTGGAGCCGGTCCAAATCACTTGGGCTTTTCTCAACGTGAACTAGTGGAAACCGACAAGTTTCCAATCACCACGGTAAAAATATCGTGTGCATATTGGTTATCTCTTTGTCTCTTCTTCAGTTCTTGTACTTATAGTACATTGTGATTACTTATTTGTGCTAGAGTCTCTTGTAAAGTCTTATACTTGTAGTGTCTTAAACACACTAGAATTGTGTAGGTTTCAATTGATTTAAATTACTGTCTTATTATGATTGTAGAATTTATTTAGAAGGTAAGAAAAGTTTTAAATCTCCTATTCACCCCCTCTAGTCGGTTATTTAAACTCCACTTATTTATAGCCTTACCTACCAACGCCACAGGAGCATGCCGTCGGGCTCGGGCTCCAGTCGCCCGCGCTTGCCTTTGACCCTTCATGCCTACCGCGACTTCGCCAAAAAAAAGTTGAGACGAGTGTCCTCAAATGCCCAGTTCTGGGGTTTAAAATGAGAAATTAAATAGCTATTTGGAATTTCTTTGAAACTAGCAAGTCTAAGATGCAACGTATACTGTTATAAATACTGCAACTCAAATATACAAAAGATGCAGTCTCAAATAAAAAAATGCAAACATGTCACGAAGCGAAGGTCTGTCAGATGATTCAGTTGGACGCATTTGCTAATCGTTCAAAAGTTCAGGGTTTGAAGACCACAATTCAAAACTGAAACTTCAAAAACCTTGTAGTGCTATGTTTCTGGAACGAATTTTGCTGGGGGAGGGCCTCACGGTGAGGCTGAGGCCCACTTGCCAGTCTCAGAAATCCGAAGGATGCAGAGCTCCAAATAGGAAACATGGAGAGGAACAGGAGGAAGGGGGTAGGGAAGCCTGATTCCACACAACTACTCATCGAGTTAGGAAGACGATGGTGGGCCGGAAGCCGCTCCGCCGGTGCCGTGTCGACCCACCTCCACCGCCGTTCGATGCCACGGTACGGTCAACGTCCCCTCGCTCCTCCACCTCCGCGGCCACTGTCGCCGCTGACCTGGACGAGCTGCTCCTCACGGCCCCGCCGCCGTCGGCATCAGAGCCCCGGAGCTTCCCGTACGCGGTGAAGCAGCAGTGCTGGGGGAAGGCGGAGAGGGTGCACGGGCGCGACCCGGAGAGGTGGCGCCGCGACGCGCTCGGCAACGTCGTCTTCCGCAAGCTCGTCGGCTGCTCCGGCTGCCTCTGCCACGACTACGACCATATCGTGCCCTACTCCAAGGTCCCAACACCAATTCCAAGCCCAAACCAGTTACTGAAAAACTGTTCATGCTGTTTGCTTGATGCGTGGTGATTCGAATTGCGAAAGATGGGAAATTCCAGTGGTTCCTGGAGAGTAATACAGCTTTTACGCTACGAGACTCGCTAGCGCCTTTCAACTGACTAATTTTAGTGTTTTTGCATGGTATGTGGTTTTGTGTCATGTGTTATATGACTGATCCTTTGAAATTGACAGGGCGGGAAGAGCACATTGGAGAACTGCCAGATTTTGCAGGTACAGGCATCTATTCCCTGTTCGATCACTCCACTATTTACCGAAAAATGTGCTATGTTTAGAGCAAGATAATGGGGACTGGTTGGTGCTTCTAGGCAATTGAGAGAACCGAACTTCCTACATCATTCCCACCTGTTTGCATGTTGTTTGTGCAAGTGTGCTTCTTTCTTCAGCCCCAGATCTATCAAACTAGTTGCTCATTGTTTTACAGTTTCTAATGATGTCAAAAATTGTCTCCAGTGTGTTATCTTGTTGGAAAAAAACGGCAAGTAGTCTGATTACTGTGATGCGTACCAGTTCATTTTACAAGGCACGACTGATGTGTCGTCCCTGCTTGCAGGCTACTGTGAATCGATCTAAAGGGAACAAGACTAAGATATCCAAATCTGAACTCGTACAGAAGAGTGCATATTGTAGGGTTTCAGGTAAGTAATGTCTATCAAAAATGAGCCTACTGCCTTTAGTGAAGCAAGTCACTGAGCACAGTATTTAAATTATTCAGGTACCTGACTTGCTAAGTAACTCTTGTCTGATACCTGCAGGACGTGATATGGATCTTCTTGAACTCTCAGCCTATGGGAATGTCCAACAAGGGCCAGATTCAGGGGGCTGCAAAATCCAATGAAGACAGGGGATATATCTGAAGAGAAATGTTAATCAGTTTCGAGTAGTTGCCTCAAATATGGAAAGAGAAAGCTTGGTTGATGGTTGTGTCAGATACGTTTAATTATTTGTCTGTAATTTGATCTTTCAAGTGATATATCCGAAAAAAGGAATATCTGCTATTTTGGAACCCAACATCATTTGTGTTCAGTACCTTTTCTTGTTACTCCAGTCCTATAGCATGGAATTTTTACTGTCATATGATCTATCTGGAAATACTAATGAGAGTAAAAACTATACATAGGAAGAATGCTCAATATGATATAATGTTCAAATTCAGATAGGTGACAGCTGACAATTTGTGTGTTCTGTTTTAATATCTGCGGTATTGTATACTCTTATAGACTTCTGGCGACTTCTTTTCTTAAATACTTCATCAATGTCATCAAGTAGTTGAGAAGCTTTTGTGCAATTGCCATCCACTTTCCGCAAGGATTGACCATCAGGAATGTTATTGAGTTGTCATCTTAGTTGTGCTTGACAGGGTGATGGCCAAAAATTCCAAATCCTGATTTAGGGCCCTTTTTTTGTATGCAATACCTGAGTTCAAAAGTGTGATCAGCGCAAACATGTATCGATGGCTCGATGCATTTGCTTTAATTGCGATATCACATTTGTGCCCATTTCTCCCACTTTTCTGCATATAGGATTGTGTGCACAGATACTGAAATCTTTCCACACGAATTGATTGAGCTAACGTTTGTATCCACAGATGTATGAGTGGATGAGGAAGCATGAAGATGTATGACCTTAATTCGCAACCCACAAATGTTGCATTGTCCAGATCTAAGGCATGACGATGCCACTGAAGCGACAATGACTGGTTATGTTGAGATTTTTTTTGGTACAGCCTGAAATCTTTACATTTTTACACTGCTTTTGAAACTTCAAACCTGAGTACGATTTAACGCTAGTATCTGAATCGGAGCATAGTGTAATCAATATTATGTTTTCTATAATTTGAAATATGCAAAATGACAATTTGTTGTATTGCTGTCATTCACTAATAGTGTAAATAGATCTGTTTTTCATATGTTAAGATAGTCAACTATTCACCGCATATTTGTGTTTCACATGTTTATTGATTGTTGATAAATTAAATTAATTCATCAAGAGTCACCATTGTTGACATCCATGCCGCATGAATTTCTCTGTGCCACATGTATTTCACTGTTTAAAATTTAGGTCTGAATCTCACATGCTAATTTGTTTTTACCTTTAAAAAGAAATATGCTATGATATTATCCCCAAATTTATCACCATTAGCTACCAAAATTAACGGTGCACTACACAGTGCTGGAAAGACTGTCAGCCGCCCTTTGCGAATCTCTCAAATCTCTAGCTCTCGCATCAAATGGAATGCATACACAGGATGGAACACAGATGTTTTTGGTGCTGCGTTAACCTCACTTGCAGCGTTTTCTTCTTCCTTTTATTATGCAGAAATCAAGACCTATTAACTTTTAGTAACGGATGTGGATGTAATGCATGCCGTTACAAGTATACCAAGCAACACTATATGCATGAAATGGATGGGAGTTACAGGGTATTGAATGATGAATGGCTGCATGGCTCTCACACAGATTGTGGGCTCATTCAAGAAGGAAACATGCATATGCTAAATTAAGATACTAGCTAACGTGCACAGTTACCAAAAGAATTAGGCGCAGGATTAAATGATCATACTAACAAAGACCGGTGGTAAAGGTTTGGCTAATGGCCAATTTCCATATTACCTGGCAAGTACCAGGATTAGATAAACTGGACAAGGCGCCCAAGTTATAGGAAAGTTACACCTTTCTCAGCCAACTATAGAATTGTCTCATATGTTATATGAAAACATGGGGAAAACTATGAACCACTTAATTTTGTGAAATCCCAATTCTTAACCCAGATAATATTGGGGGTTAGCATAAAAATCTAACCTAGCTCTACATGGACCTCGCTAGAAACTTGTATAAGCCATCTGATGCTCCAGATCTAGAAGAACTTTCAGAATGATCATACACTCTAATAATACTAAAAAGTCAAACATCACATTTTTGTCAAACTTCACTTTTTTTTTCATTGTTCTATTGTTCATGCATAGATAAATATGGAATTAAAATATTTACAAATAGCATTTTCCGGGTGTTTCAAGCGAGTCATCAACTTGCTTGGCATGTTTACTTTGTTTCCTGTTTCAATGCTCTGTGTCCATGGTGGGTAGTTGACATCTCACTATCATATATCTTTTCCTTTTTCTTTTATTCTTCGTTTGTTATTAAGCTTGACTTCATACATAAAATAGTATTCAAAAGCAAGTATGATGAGTTTGTTAAATACCTAGTGTGGACTGGAAAGTAGGTATTCTCCTAGTGCCCAGTGTGTCCACTTTTGCACTCTAGTGCAACTTTTGCTTACTTGCCTTTGATGGGAAAGTGCACTACAAAAGTTTGCTAAATGCACTACAAAAGTTTGCTAAAGTTAATGTCCTTAATGTTTTAGCTGCCAATGATGTGCAGACACCAAAAAGGCAATTGCTTATTGGGTTTGACCTTCAAATGTCAAAATGGATTGTTTCACATGTTTCATGGCCGAAAGTCACAAGGATAGACATGGTGTGCGCCCAATGCTTGAGAAAATATGGTTATTTTCCTGTCACATTGTATTAAGAAAAAAGAGATATTTTTCAACACGTTATACTAAACATGTGTTCTCACCACCAGAAGACTGTTGAAAGAGGAAAAATAGTCAGAAGATTGATCCTCAGAAGTATGCTAGTTAGAAAAGCTTTATGCCGTCTGTTTTCTTCCAGAAGTTTATTTTTCAATTTTTGATTATGTCTTTACCTGAGTTATTTTGGAAGGGAACGTAGATGTAAATTTTTTATGTGTTCTGATAATCAATAGGCTGGAAATAAGATGCACATTGGAAGTTTTATTAAAGGTCAAACATGCTGATTTATTAAATTGGTTGACAATGGTGTAAGTGGAAGTGGCACTACCAGATGTCAATGACTGAAAAGCAGGATGAATGGTGGTAATGATGCATGTTTTGAAAACATTTCAAAGCTGGGGTGTTTCCTAACAAATAGGAAATTTTGTTTAGTAGTATCTATGTTAGACCATGTGGCTAGGTTTAGAATATTTTGGTGATGAATAATTGACAATGGTTATTTTTGTGATGATAAATAATTGGCAATTTTGTTTAGCGTTGTTATACGAGTTGTGTCGCGTGTGTGCGGATTGATGTTGGTCAAGTTTAGATGAACTTGTGTCGGAAGATTGTTCTTTGGTCTTTGCATGTGCAGATTGGGCGTGGAAACGGTAATGGTCGGTGACGAGAAAGACCGAGACTAAGAGGGGGAAATCTGAGGTTCAAACGATTGAGGATGTCACGAGGTGGTTGGGCTCACGCTGGAGCGCATGGAGATCAAAGGTGGATGATGTATGGAGAAGCTATAGGAGGTGCGGTCCTGTAGGTTTCGACACGTGATGAGTTGGAATTTTAGAAAACTCGTATTAGAAAGGGTTTCGAGTCCCTTGAATAATAGTGGGCTAAAAGTCTTATTGAGATAAAAGACCTAGGCCCAGTTAGATGAGTTGTATTAGGGTTTCAAGTGGTGGATCATTATATTTTGTTTTCGTGTTGGCTGGTTATGGGTGGCGAGCCGTGACCAAGTTGGAAAAAGGTGCTCTTGCCGAGACGAAGCGAAAAAAATATTGAGCGGCGACTGCATGCATGGATACGTGATGGCTGATGGATGAACAGTGCTCGCGATTTTTGAATAAAAGTTTGTGAGTTTTTAATTCGCATATATTATCTTTTTCTTGGTTTTTTTAATTTCTAGGGTTTCTCCATGCACTGATCTCTATCCATGTTTTTTTGCTTATATATATGAATTAGTTTTAATTAAAAATCAATTGCAAGATTGTGTAAAAATCGTGCCGCTTCTGATGCATCAGCCTGCAGCGATTTTTTCCTCGGTGCTACAGTACTTTGCTACAGCGACAAACAGTAATCGCTATAGTACCACTCAGTGCGATCGGAATTTTTTTTTCTATTTTGTGTTTTGTTTTTTGCTCTATTTTGTTAGATTAAACGATTAAAAGACAAAAAATTTGTAAAAAAGCTTACGCTGTGAATCACAATCATTTACCTTTCTTCTGATTGTCATCGACGATCGTACAATCTACCAGGCTATGTTTCTTGAAATGACGTGTAGAACTTTTTGTTCATATTTATGCATACATATGTCTGCAAATGAGAAATACTGTAAACAAACTTGTCTGTGTCATAACACATAAGGAGCAGAACCAATTACTAAATATCAAACTATCCATATTTTAGATAGTACTTCTTTGGTATTTTATGAATTCTAGAAAATGGAATTTCACCATTCTATCAGTTTCTTCTTTAGTTATTCTACAGAAACGATCACCTTTCGCTTAATCAGAAATTACTCTTCTGTCAGAACCTGATGTTTCTTCCTGATAACATGTTGAATACTGACATACACCTATCAGACATTCACATGAGAACCTGCGTGAAAAACTTTCTTTTTTGTGCTCATCTTTTCTTATTGGTTAGATTTTTCTGCAGGACAGTTGGAAGTATGTGTGAAGGAGATAATATATTCCACTCTCGCATTTAAGGTCAGTGGGACATCCGGTACCTGTCTTATCGCTTTCTTCCTTCCGTGTCTTCCTCCACTTTTTGCGTCACTTTCATGATCCAATTATCTCAATTAAAAAGAAGAAACAAACAAAGAAGAGAAATGGAGAAAGAAAGATGTGTAAAGGTACCAATAAATCAGATACTGCTTGTACTGTCCCTGCAAATTCTGGTACCAGAAGAAATAGACAAATGGAAACAAGCTAGATAAAGTGCACCAGTTTTCTACACTGGAATCAGACAACAACCAATTGTTCAGAACTTCAGATACTATTGCAGAAAGAAATCTTTTTGAGCCAAATATTTCAGTCATTATATTATTTATCTATAAATAAGGGAACTTCCTCTTCCTATCTTTCCCCAACCCAACTAGCTATCTACAAGTTATCTAATGCAGCTACAGGATTCGGTTGTAGCTATGTTGTACACTCCATTTCCCATACCTAGTTTACAATGCTCTAATGTACAAAAATTCAGCTGTATCACGCTACATGGTCTTTATAGCAGCAGAAGGCAGCATGAAAAAACAAATTCCAGATGATGCTCATGATCCCTCTTGGAAGGTCACTGAGCGCGACAATGCGGCTGGGTTCCCTTGCAAGAACGGTAAGCTATTGATCACTGTGTGAGTTGCCGTCTTTGCCTTGCCCTTCGGCTCAAAAACCCCTGCAAGCTTACACCCTCTGCCATCATCTGTCCCCACCTTGTCGCCCTTGATCCCAATAAGCGACCAGATAGAGCTCCTGGCCAGCTCATCTGCGTCGTCGATCCGGACTGTCTTCGGTGCCCACACCTTGCCATAACCCTTGGCATCTCCTTCCTCATCACCATCTCTAGGGTGCTTTCGTGATTTGAAGCAATTGGACATTGTGGATACTGGAGAAGCAGCACCAGGCGATGTGCTAGATTGAGACTGGGACTGCGGCGGCCATGGTGTGTTCCAAGCTCCCGGAACCATGCAGCCCCAGTAAGCAGCAGCAGCTGGATAGAACGGAATTGCTATGCTTGAGGTGTAATAGGCAGGTGATGGTGCACAATTGAAAGGCCACATGGTTCCCCCGTTCTTGCATGGATGCTGAGCAACATTTGTGGATTTATCAGGTGTAACTCTCTCCTTTAAGTTCACTTGCTTCGGGTCTTCTGCCTTTGCCAATCCTTCAGCACATGACCCTACTGACAGGTCATCGGTGTTCTTGATCCGGGTTATCGGGATGAGCTTCTCCTTTAGGTGCTTCATTTGCTCTGTGAGGTCTAAGGTGGATGTGTCAGAGCCGAAGCTCAGCACTGTGCCGTTGGTTTTGACTGGGGTGCAGAGAGGATCACCAGGTAGAGCAGCCCTGACCCTCCGAAGGAAGTGGGAAGCGGCTGATGCACTCTTGCTCTTGCGGCGACCTGCACCCACGGGCACGTTGCGCATGGCGCCACCAGCCGTCCAGTACCTCTGGCAATTCTTGCAGAAGTGGCGCGGCTGGTTGATGTTATAGTTGTTGTAGTAGCAGAACTTGGTGTCCATGCTGCTACACCGGGGGCACGGTAGGATCTTGTCAGGCTTCTTCAGCTTCTCCTGCTGGTTGGCCGTGTCACCCTGTTGTTGTTGTTGATGATCTGCTGATGAGTTGTTGACAGCAGATGAGTCGGTGTCGGCAACCTCTGGCTGTGGAGGTGAACCTGTGGAGTCCTGAGGGATGTTCTCTTGTACTTTCGGTTCAGTCGTGCTGCTGCCACTGTGTTGAAGGTCCTGGAACCATGCAGAGAATCTTTGCTGAGTTCATGGATAGATTTAAATTTGCAATTTTATTGTTGGGAATTAGAAGTTTACACCCACAGGGAATACTTGGGTTATTGCATCTGTGAGATCTGTGACTGCGCTTGCTTTCCCCAATTCTTAAGTGTAATTTCGGACAAAGTTTGCTTCTTGTTTCAATTCTAATCTTTTGCCGACCCAGTTCTACATCTATTATAAATTTCTAATAGTAGAGCAAGGTGATGTAATTCATAGTGTATTACATAGCCTACATGTTCTAAACTCTAGCTTATGAAAAGAAGCTAGTGTGCTGTAATTTGTAATAATTGATCTAGCTCAGATGCATCTGAACTTCTGGAGTCCAGTAGATTAAGAAAAGATATAGCTGCTTTCAGCAAGAATCCTTGGAGGCAGTGGGAAAAGTTCCAATCAAAAGAGGCAACATAGCTAGAAAAACTTCAAATTTTCAATGTCTTGTTCATTTTAGCTACGGTCGATGACTTTTGATTAAAGATAAATTACAGTAGCTTTAAAAAAAAAGGAGGCAAGCGATGCGGAAAGTAAGAGTGAAAGGAGTAGATGCGTGATGTACCCTTGCCTTATCCCGAGTAAGATGATCGAGAGAAGTGGTAAAACATTTTTGGGAGGCTGGGTATTAATATTGGTTTCTGTCAGGCCCTAAATCCTATAATAGAAGCTGCTATTAAAAGAACAGCGTAAACACTGTTATTATCCTTGAAGAGAACGTAAAAAGAAGACACTTTGGACAATTCTCTTGCTAATGGAAGCTAAACAAACCTACTTACATTGATATCTCCCAAAATAGACGAGAGAAAAAAAAAAGGAAAGGAGAGGAAATTGAACACCTGAAACCTCAAGGGAACAACTTTAAGGCCTGTGCAATCTGATTATACTAATTGTTCTCCCTATTGCCCATGATCAAATCCAAAACAAAGGTAACAGCCTCTAAAATCACCACATCCCCAGCTCAATAAATCAATCGAATTCCCCAAATTGACCGCCCTTTCGTCAAATCTAATACCCAATTCTGATTGTACCATGGCCAGATCACAGCACCCAAGCTCGTACCACTCACTTCAATTCCAAGTCCCCAACCGATATAAAACACCAACCTTATCAGCGTCGCCGGCGTCCGTCGCAGGGATGATGGTCTTCCCGAACAGCTTGATCGGGCAATCCCCTCCTCCTCCCGCCGCCCTGCTCGCCACCATCTCTCCGTCCTATCACTCACCAGCCACCCACTGTCCTGCAAAACTATTCTGTCTTCTTGGCTATTTCTTTGGTTCTTGCTTGAGTTGTTGAAGTTTTCTCGGACTAGAACTGTATTATACTTGCAGACAGCAAGTAGCCGGCAACAATGCTACGGGTTCATACGGGAGATTGAGATTTTGATTTCTTGGACTTGCTCCGGATCGATGGGATTGGGGATAGTTTTAAGGAGGGAGGGAGGGGGCACGTAGGCAAGGTGCGAGGGCTCGAGAGCCACAAGTTAGATTTGTGGCCTCAGGGGTGCGTTTTTTGATTCTCTCCGCCGTCTCCCTTTTGCCCCTAGGTCCCTCTCAAATCCTTCATTGCTGACGTGCACAGTTTTTTTTCTTTCTTTCTTTTTGGCTGGGCGAGTGTTGCTACATGAAAATTGCTTGGTGGATGACCGGAAAGTCGTTTTGGCATGCACAAATGTATGGCATGATCAGCAATTTGGCTACGAGAGTTTGTTCAGGTAGATGTCACGGATGCGCTACAGGAGCATGACCAGCGCCCTTGATTTGGGCGAAAAAAAGGCCTGAGTTTAGTAACTGACTAATGAGACTTGTTGTGTTTACACGACAAACAGTGCGTATGGGTAATTCAGGGACCCGTAGTTCGGAGCTTAAAATTCAAGATAGAGGAGTTGTGTAGCTTGTGCTTGATCTCAGCTCAAGTCCATTTCATATATTCAAAGTGCTCTCTCTTTTTTCGTGATGCCCTATGAACTATATTTATAGCCATAGAATAAGTTGTTTACACAAATACCCCTTAGGATTTTTACTATTAAGGTCAAACATGTCCTTTCGCTGGCATGATCTTAGTGGGTCTGCCTTTTAGTTACATACGTAATGGGCATTTTGGCTTGGTGGGCTGACTGGGTCTAGATGAGTGCCACTCCCCTAATAGGCCTATTTGATTTGCAAGATTCTAAAAATGCAGCAATAATAAAATTATAGTAATGTGATAGGAATGCATATGCAAAATAGAAGATTGGGAAACACATGAATTTTAAAGAAATGAGTGTGAGGATGGGTTGAAGGAAAATAGGGTGGGTTCGAATGCGCTGAGGCTTACGGTTTTCGGCTTACGCTTCCGTCAGTGGAGCCATAAGCTGTCCCGAACATAGCTCCATCGCCCCTTCCGTGAGATCCCCCTACCCTGCCTCCCCGTCGACCCCCTTGCCTCACCTCCCCCTCTGCGAGATCCCTCTGTCCCGCCTCCCTATTGGCGAGATCCCCGTGCCCTAGCTCCCCGTTACTGAGATCCCCTGGCCCCTACCCCTCGGCGACATCCCCCTCGCCCAACCCCCGCGCTGGCAACCCCATCCATGAAGGCGGTGGCAATCCCCGTAGTCCTGGGCCCGGTGATAACTGCTGCGGACGCTCCCGCGGCTTTGCCCAGTCAGGGCTCGGTGCTGCTGGCCGGAGGTGTGGCCTCGGTCTCTCAGTAGCAAATCGAGTCATCATTGCTTACGACTCTGACATCGGCACCACAGAAGCTGCGCTCGAGGAGGTATGAAGGACAGCTCGCGTCCTATCGGAAGCGCTTCCTACCTTCCCCGCCGTCGCCGAAGCCCTCGTACAGGCCGTCTCGCTGGGCTTTGTTCAAGCTCTTCTCCAATCCATCCCCAGCACTAGCACGAACCCTATGCGCACCCGCCATCAAGTAAGCTCCATGACCTGTGTGAGGATTGTTTGCCCTGTTTTTTTTATTGTTGCAAATGTTTCATCAGCCTGGAATGCGGTAGGTTCTTGCTTACTTGCCTCACAAATTGCAGTAATACATAGGAACTAGGTATTACTTCATCGCACTCGGCCACAGTTAATAGTTTGTCTGTTATTTGCACCCCAGATGGATCCCACGGCTGGCAATGCGAAGATTTGGGATGACGAGACTCACTTGGCGTTCCTTGAGATATACCGTGAAGAGGTCCTCGCCAGAAACCAAAAGACATTGTGCCTCAACTGGCGAGGCAAGGTTAATCTCATGACCAAGTTCAATCAGTGCATAGGAAAGTGCTACACCTAAAAGCAGTTCAAGAACCATTGGGACAACCAGAAGGCTTTGTATGCAAAGTGGCGCATGCTGAAGCACAACGCGACAGGTTTGGGCATCAACCCAAAGACCGGTAGCATTGCTGCGCATTCCAATTGTGGGCACAATAGGAGATGGTAAGAATGATGCCGCCTTATTGCAGTATCCTCGTGCTCTATTCAAAGTGTCCTAACCCCACCTTGCACATCGTTTTGCAGGCCCTCTATCCACTGAGATGGTTTCAGGATGCGCCATTACCGCACGAGGACCTAATGGCAGACGTGTTCGAGGGTGCTATCGTTACCAACGAGCACACCGATGCACCGACAGGGTCATGAAGGCGTATGCAGGATAGCTCAGACGAAGATGAAGACCTGCTAGTCGAGTCCTGCACAGGCCCGGCCCTGAGGGGGGCGAGCGGGGCGGCCGCACCGGGCCCCCAAAATTTAGGGGCCCCTAATCCCCCATATACATAGTATATATACTATGTATACTATCCGTCTATGAGTCTATCCGTCTTCCGAATTCCCGGCCGGGCCGACTTCTCGTCTTCGGTCTTCTTTCTGAAATCTGACTTTCCGACTTCTTAGTTCTTCCGTGATTCCGTCTAGCCGTAGGCACGCCGCACGCCGCGCCGAGCCGCGGAGGGTGGCCATCTCTCTCTCCGCCGCGACAGGCGAGCCGATACTGCGACAGGCGAGCCGAGCGAAGCGAGCGACCAGCTGCGGAATTCCCAAACCAGCAGGTCCACATCTACATCACTTTGTCATTGCTTCTTGTAGTTTGCATATTAGGAATTTTTTAATCAATAATTAGTGCTTTGTAGTTACTAATTATACTATTGTTCTTTAAATTTTCAGAATCATTTAAGGTCAACAATGTCTCAAGAGAGGTTAAACGGTTTGACAACTTTATGTATTGAGAAGAAATTATTGGATGAGATTGATATCAATACCATCATCAATGACTTCGCATCTAGAAATGTTAGAAGAAATTTTTAAGATAATATCTATAAACTCTTTGATATGAATTTTTCTTTAATACATAACGCATTTTAAGTGTTTATTGGTAAAATTAGATAGATATATGTGTGTGTGTGTGTGTGTGTGTGTGTGTATAGATTTATATTTAGAAATTTATACTAGACCCCCTATTTCTAGTTTCGCCCCGGACCCCTAAAATCCCAGGACCGGCCCTGGTCCTGCAGCTCCACTGGGCGTAGGGCCGACAAGCAGCCCGCTCATACGGAGTCCGAGGACACACAATCCAACAAGCAGTCTAAGGGCGACCACCTCTCAGATTGCATGGAGCATGTGTGCGGCAACTACAAGGCTCAATTGGTGGCCACTGCCATGAAGAAAGATAGCCTACACAACAAGCCTGAGGAGCTCCTTAACACGGTCATCACAGAAGGCTACCCCATGGGCTCGGAGGTGTGGATCACGGCCACAATGGTGCTACCGAGAAAGCAGAAGCGCGACATGTTCAAGGCAATAACCGACCCGGCGCTTTGCGCTGACTGGCTGCTTCGCGCTTGGGTGATCCAACAGTCCAAGTAGTCCGTCTCGTGTAGTCGATGTTCTTCTTAGGTAAGCTTGTGTCGTTCCATTTACGGAACTTTCGTTATGACTGTCCTGTTTGTGCAATTTATTATTGTCCATTATTAGCTACTTCATTGTGGTTGAACATTGAGAATTTTTGGTTCTTTGCTTGTTTTCACTTCAAATGCTGCTACGCAATGTTGTTGTTGTTGTTGTGCATGAGATGATCTCGTACAATCTTGTCATAAGGTAATATGGTTCCATTTCGAAGCCACAAGAAATGGGTCATGTACATCTGTCTGTCATTGTTAACTCATACGTTACTAACATACGTGTTCATGAACCTTTCTTAACACTTTGTTACCTTTGGTCATATGTTACGGGTTTGTCATAGTCCTCTATATGTCACAAAACATATGCTTCATGTCTCAAAATTAGCAATAAGCCATAAGCCATCAGCCCAATAAAACATAACAGCTTCAGCTATAAGCCATCAGTCCAAAAGAACACTACAACTGAAGTCAAAAACCATAAGCCATAGCCATAAGCTCAGCCCAAAAGAACACACCCATAGAGTAACCTTTAAAACGAGGTAGGAGTGGATGTGAATGTTGAGATTCCATTAAAATTTCTATGATATTGTGAGAATGGCACAGTAAAAACTAAGAATTTCCATCGATCGATACCTACATCTCAAATGTAGCTACAATACAAAATCCTATAGGAATGAGATTCATGTGTTTTTCGTTTGAATCGAAGAGGCTCCTAAGGTTAGTAAAAGACTAGACCACAACTAAATTCATGTAGTGTCTACATTTTGGTAACCAAGCATGCTCCTTCCCACAAGAACACTACAATTACATGCCTTGCTCCAATTAGCTTATGGCTGTGGTTTTTGGCTGAAATTATATTGTAGCGGTTGTTATCTTTTTCTGAGAATTTTTTAAAAAAATTGAAAAAATTAAAAAAACCCATTATATTGTGACGGACAATGCAAAGAAATAAGAGAAAAAAAGAAAAACTAAAATAAAGCAAAATTTGAAAGCCGATGTGTTCCAAGTGGCTTCTGGCTTAAATAAGCCAAATGCCAAAAAAAGTTAGAAGTTGAAGCCATTTGAAACGGGGCCAAAATCATGTGTGTGATGACCTGCGTCATTACCGAAAGATAATAATACTAGTCAACGGATTATTATTCGTTTGTTCGATAAAATACTACTCCAACGAATAATAAGCCCATCAGAGTATTACAGCAGAACATAATATTAGATAAGCATAGCCATGTAGAGTTAAGTCTGATACAAAACCACAAGCGCTTGAATATCACAATACTGAAATTAAACAGTTCTAGTTCAACTCCTAATTATACAAGAACTAGGAAGTATAAGACAACACATTAATGTACATATATCCTATGGGTTGTGCCCGTGTTGCTAGTAACACTCTAGTCATCCTAGGTCTCGTATAAGGTATCCACCTCATACAGTTCGTTCTCAAAACCACCTCCCTCCCACTCGGGATAAAGTTCATTTGCGTAGGCCTCATCCACCCCAAGTGAGATCCCAAGCTGACTATCCTTTAAACAAAGGAAAATAATAGCGAGAGTGAGTACGGAGTACTCAGTAAGCTTATTTAACAAAAAATACAGTGTATGCTCATAACCAACATTCTCTAGGACATCCAATCTCAATCTCATGATATATAAAAAATACATGTTTTGTTAGGTTGAGAAAAAGTTTTGGATTATTAATTTAGAAATATACTGAATACTTGTATAAGTGGATAAAAAACCTCCACTGGTTTTCATAGCCTCCAGTCCAAGAGACAGGCATAAAATCATGATTTATTTAGCACTGCGTAGACTTGTACCACTTCATCTATAGTCACCCTGATTCTTATAGCGAGAGGATCTTCGCATTTTCTTAGATATGATGCTCAAATTAAAATACATAACTTTTACATCTATCTCAGTGTATTATATCTCTATCAAACTATTCTTAACTGGTGGCCCGAAGCGGTCTCTCACCCTCACCCGACACCCACCAATCTTGAAGTAGTTGTTGGTTGAGGCGGTCTAACCCTCATCCAACACTCCACTATGTTAATATATGTGCTTAGGATCCACAACTTCTGAGCTTTATACTAGTTCTTGGTTTCCCTTGCTTTGGCTTGCATACTTTTGGGCTTTATACCAGTTCTAGGTTCCTCCTAGATCCCCCACTTCTGAGCTATATATCAGTTTTAGGTTCCTTCACCTAGTTATATTACTTACCCATATAGAGATGATAATAATTTTGATAGAGTTACTGATTCTGCTCGTCTTCTGATGGAACAATAGTTTATACGACTGATACGGTCCGTTACACAAGTGAAGTTTATATGTCATTACTATTATAAAAAGAATGAGTTGGTGGTCGTACATCCCTTCTCCTCCAACCATCCCATTCTCAACTTTTCATCACTCTCTACTTTTCAAGTGATCAGAGTAACTCTCTTCCATAGCATGATTCTCTATATATCCAATAAATTTCGTTGCAACGCTCGAGCATGTGACTAGTCTTTATATAATATCCACATGTAGGGAGTCCAAATCTATCCTTTTTTTATCCGGGGACCCTCCACCCACCTCTTATCTATCAGTACGACAATGGATTCTCCAACTGTCTGCCATTATCCCTTTCATTTTTTCTCATAGCATTTATCTAATTTAAACATGATTTTAATTTTTTATGCCGCGTGATAAAATTTTAATAGGTAAATACTTATTTTACTGAAGATAATTTGATCATATGCTCAAGTGTATGCTTGCCTTAGTACGGATTGAAAAGATGTGCCGTGCCGACCTGGCCTTAAAGGGCCAGCCCGCAGCCTATTAGGCACAGCCCCCGCCTGCTAACCACCTCGTTCAGTAGGTCTCAGCCTCCTGCGTCCTACCCTCTTCCCTTGCTCAGCTGCTTTCCTCCGACTGCTCACTGCCCCTCGACCTCGAGCCCCCACCTTTTTTGGCAGTCCGCCTGCCCCCTCCTTCCCCTCTCCGACGCCCACCTCCTCCCCCGCTCCCTCCATCGATCCTTCTGTCCCTTCTCCGCTGACGCGTTGCCGAACACCCATCTCCTCTATCGCTCGACCCATCGCCCACCTCTCTGTTGCTTGGCCCACCCCCACCTCTCTAGAGTGCCGCCCACCGCCCACTCCCTTCACCGCCAACATCCTCGGTTCCTTCGCCATTGCCTCTCGCTAGATCCGCTGCCGAACCGTCGTCGGCTCAGATCCCACAACATAAGGCTTAGCAGGCTGTGTCGTGTTCACCCGTGCCTAGCATGGTACTATGTGTGTTGTGTCGTGCTGTGCCAGCCCGCTAGGCCAAGGTTGCAACACAAACACGACACACCATGTCAAGCCAAGCCAGCACGACCCGTTTAGTCCTGGGTTGTGTCGTGTCATGTCTGGGTTGGGCCAACAGAACCGTGCTTCAGGTCGACATGATTAGCCCGACCCATTTAACCACCTCTAATCATGGACATAGTGGCATTGACACTAGGTGCGTTTAGGAGCACTTTGCTTTGGCTTTGGCTTTGGCTTTAGCTTTGCTTTGCTACAGTAACCAGCTTTTGAACAATACGTTCGTTTAAAGTGAAATCTACAAGTAAATTGTAGCAAACACTGTATCAAGTTCAGCTATACCGGCAAAAATTATATGCAACTATTTTCCTCTACATATTTTCTCTCGCGAATAGGCGGAATTCAAAAATTTAAGCCAAAAGTTATAAGTCACAGCTCAAAAGAACATACCCAGTATCTCCATGGAACTTCTTTATTGTGTCGGTTCATTTTGCTTTACAAGAGGTTCCTTTGGTAATTTTAACGGAAAAACATGTACTTTTGCGAGATCGGATCCTTTGTAATTTTGGTACGCTGTTCCCTGAAATTTTAACGAGGTTATGCAAAACCCTGAAGCATTATCCATTTGGTGGGGCCGGCGGAGGGCATAAATGGAAAACAGTTACGAGTTTGTGAAGTTGAGCGCCGCGTTTGGTGGTGTGTGATTTTTTTTTTTTTTTTGATAAGTGGTGGTGTGTGATTTGCCAAGCGGGAAAGAGAGAGAGGAAAGAAGGGGACTTCGTTATCCTGCCCGTCAACTAATAGGTAATGGTGAAAGTGCGACGGTAGGTAGACCTGGTTCACATGCTTGTATTCGTCGCTGCTCAGATTTCCTTGTTTTCTCGAGCTTCATGCGTTGTTGTAACGCGGAATTTTTTTTCTGATTTCTATAGAAATTAAATTGTTTTCTAGTGATGTTTCTGAGCTCTAAACGAAGCCTTACCAGTTACCATAGACGACTAGGATTGGAGACTACAGTCTATCATATATATTAAGTGTTTTTTATCGACTAAGTATGTGTAAGCAATCTCACTAAATCAACTGCCAGCAGAAAACTAAGGGTCTACAGGGTCTAGCACTGAGCTTTACCCAACATGAGACAGTTCATACAAGGGAGAATTTTTTTAAATTAATCTAGCTCAAAATATTATACCATAACTAATATACATAGAGGACTCTATAGTAGAACTGTTGTAATTTGTAAATCCTAGCAAATAAAAAATAGACACAAGTTACAACCCGTTCTCTTCTAGAAAGTTCACTGAAACAAAACTTTATCCTTTGCTTTTTCCCTCTTTGCCTTTCCTTTTCTCACGCAGTATTGCGCGGTGAGCTGATGTGCTCCTATTTACTTTAGGTTTTCTTATTAATGAATCTCCCTTTATGTTTGCAAAGTAGCCCCCATATCTATCCATCAACCTTAAATATTAAAGCCATCACTCTCTGTGAATAGTGCCGATCTAGTGCCCAAGATTGTGCAGAGTATTTTACGTCTCATGTGTTCCTTGTTAATTACCTTAAATTCAGACAAATAAACACCTGCTTTGGTCGGCGAGTTTAGCATACGTGGAGCTCTGCAACATATTTTGATGTGTAACGTTGTACGTGTCAAACGTTGACGGAAGACCTACGGTCCTGGATCCTGATTTTTTGGAAGAAACGAACGTACAAGATGATGGTATCTTCACAAAGATTGATGGGATGTCTCAGTAGAAAAGATTATCCTGACCGGCAGGATTTTCCCATAAGCTGGTGCACGTGGAAGAAGCAGAGGATGTACAGGTGTTTCTTATCTTCTTACGTGCAACCAAGGGAAGGCGAGTTTTCGAGGGGTCAGTGACAAGGCACCGTGCGAACGGTGACGACGAAGGTCACGTCCAGGTACGTATTTGTCAGCCTTTTCCCTGTTTTCTCGTGCTCTCGTGGGACAAAGAGAAATGAACGGGTAAGGAAAAGGACAAAAGGGGCACTTGGATGATCGCAAGCGTCTGCAGAAAGATCAACGAGTCTTCAGCAGAAAGTTGGAAACGCAAGAAGAGGAGGTGTCCATCGGAACCGGGCTGCTGCGATCTGAGTGAACCACAGAGAAAAATCCAATGTATATTAAAACGAAGGAAACAAAAGGTTTGGGTTTGCTTGCTTGTACCTTCGGCTTTCGTTTGCTTCTCTTCGGTTGCAAGAAAACGATGTGTAAAGCACTGTTCATGTTCTTACATTATGCTCTCCTCCAATCCAAAGCCCATATCTCAGCCACGTCAGGCCAGCCAAGTCAGATCGAGATCCACTAGTGTTCACGGACTGAGTAATTATTACCAGCCTGCAGGGGCAGTAAAATGCAGAGAGCATTGGAAGGTTGTTACTATTATAACTTACTTCTGGGATTTACCTTGAGCGCTTGTTCTGTTTCCTTCACACAAAGAATTGCTTGCAGTTACAGGATGCAGATCATGAATAGGGAAGGAACAAAGAACCCATCATTTTGCAGCTGCTATGAACAGGGATTAGCTGTCCCAGCGAAACCGAATCCCAGCAAAACGAAAGCAAAGGCCTGGAGGTAGATGTACAGATAGTAGTGCCTGGCTCCGAGCACAATATCGTAAGAGGCGCATACCAGGAGGTAGAGCGCGACCAGGAGCTCAGGAATGTAAATCCTGCAGGGGCCAAGGTGAAATCAGCAAGCTTATATAGTGTTAGGCGTGCATTTTCAGTTTTTCACTGTTCTGCTAGCAGACGGCAATTACTGTTTTGTGTTGAAGTTCATTTTTTGTACCCCTCGACGCACTCTGTTGGCTTCAGTGGTTCAAGGAGGGGGGCTTCAAGCTTGTCCTTCACATGGTCTCCTACCTTCTCAGTGACCACCCACTCGTTGCCATACATGGTCTCGAGCAAACCGGTTAGGGCTGTGCGCATTCGATGCACGGACATGACGTTCTCGAACAGAATCCATAATGGCATCAGATGGAGACACCTGGCATATATTGAATGAAACCCGTAAACAAGCGAAAATATATGGGCAGGGCAGATAGAGAGCTGTTCTCTGCAGGAAGAGTAACATTTTACCCAGGATTTCTGATGGCGTTCATGATGGTAATGGCAGTGGGAATGTAGACCATCCCCCAGACAGGAATGCTAACTTCAGGGACCATGGCGGACAGTGGAATCACAACGCAGAAGAACAGGAATGTCAGTATGGGAGCGATGACCCTTCATACAAAGAACAAGCTGTACAGAAGATGAAGTTTCTTCCATGCAGATACGCCCTGCATCACGCATGGTCGGTAAAGAAACTTATTGTTTGACAATCCTGTAACTTATTTCGTTGTGTCGTACTCAAGAACGCTTGCCTTGCTTATAACAATTTCCCGTGCCATTTTTCTGAAGAGATTGGCAGCACCACAAGTCCACCTATGCTGTTGATATCGGTAGGCCTTGAAGGTGCTTGGGAGTTCACTCTTAACCTGTATAAGATTTGTTACTGTAACAGGTTACAATATACACGTGCTTATTCAAGAATCAATGATTTGAAAGTTGCAGAAAGGCATACCCTTATATCACCAACATACAAGAATTGCCTTCCCTTGAGGCCTGCCCGTACAGCCAAGTCCATGTCCTCCACAGTTGTGCGATCCTTCCATCCTCCTGCTTCATTAATAGATGATACACGCCACACACCAGCAGTACCTGAAAAAGGATAGTTCTGTTACGAACACACAGGATCTCACATAAAAGGTTTTGAGTTTTGACATTGGCTCTTACCATTGAAACCGAAGGACGCGTGCATAGATGAACCTGATTCCTGCTCTACTTTGGAATGATAATCCAGTGACATCTTCTGTATCCTTGTCACCAGGCAAACTTCATAGTTCACTGCAAAATTGCCCGGCAAAGCACAGGGCAGGAACATCCTGTAATCAGAACGAACAAAAGTTCTCACTTCAAATCATCAATATCACCGCATTAGTGCATTACCCATTGGAAAGCTGAACAAATTGCATCAGAGCATCAGCAGTAGTGAGCCAAATTTAATGCTTAATAATTTAACTGTACGACATGTATTATCAAGTGCCTATGCTGAGTTTTTTTTTTGCTAAACTTTCTTTGGTCGTCATTTCATGTTGTAAGTTCTTCATACTTCAGTCAACTTGATGACAGGATGAAAACCAACAGGGTCTGAGAGTTGAGAACCAAAATGGACAAACAAAGAGTTGAATAACCAAGTAAACAGAAATACCTTAGATGAAATGCAAGTATTTCAGAAAGTTCAGGGACTGAATTAGTGCTATACTGCTTCATTTTCCAATCATATCATTTGAAAACGAGAGTAACAACTGTAACAAACGTATTTAATTTAACTAGTCTCTCATGAAAGAAACTAAGTCATGGAAAAACTTGCTTACCAAACTCCCTGTTATGAATATTGTGTGTATTGTGTGTATTGATATGAGACTCAAAGGGTCATATATATAGGAGAGTACAAGAGGATATGCCATATAGAGATAAGGCATATATGGAATAGAATACAACTCTATCTTCTTAACAACTCTATCTCCTTAACACCCCCCCCTCAAATGCAAGGCGTATGCAATAGCGTTGCATTTGAAAAAGGGTGAACACTTAAAACAAGATAAATCCGAAGTCCGAGTCTTGATGATGTCGTCGTTGCGTGCGGTTTTTGAATAAACTGTCAAATCAAGCTGAAGAGGAATAGATAGATGCATGACGGTGCAGATCGAAGCCCAAGAGGTGGCGGCGCAGTGCACAGAGGACGCGCGGCGGCCTTTAAAGCTCGGGGCGGCGGCTAGAGAAGCGGCGGCATCATAACGACTTCTACGATCTGCACGCGGCTCAGAGAGTAGAGCGGCGGCTGCTGCCATGCAAAATAAAAATCCTACACTTCTATGACTGACAATAAATTTGTGGACTCGCACGACTTGGATTAACTGAAAATAAAACTACGGACTTAGATGAATGTGACGGGAACTTGAAAGAAAAGACTCAAAAAAAAATACTAGGAGCAGATTTTTTTTCCTTCATAACTTCCTCTCTCCCGCACAGATCCATATCGGGCGCCACCCACTCCCCACTCCACTCCCATCTCTCTCCCTCTCTCCCGCAGAGAGATGGAAGACGAGCCGGGGGATCCTGGATCCGGCGACGACGGCGGGGACGGCGATGGCGGCACGCGAGCGTAGGCGGGCGTGGACGGCGTCGACGCGGGAGCGGAGGCGCGGGCGCGGCGGCCGGGAGGCGGCGGCGCAGACGCAGAGGCGCGGACGCGGCGGTGAATCCGAGTGGGCTTGCCGGCGGTTGAGACGGCCGGATCCGGACTCGGCGGCGTCGGAGGTGACCAGATCCGGGCGCGGGCCAAGGTGGAGACGGCCGGACCAGGCGGGCGAGCGGACGGCGCGGCGGCCTCGGGCGACGGCAAGGCGACCTCGGGCGCTGGAGACGGCCGGATCCGGACTTGGCGGCGTCGGAGGTGGCCAGATCCGGCGGCGGCGCGGCGGCCTCGGGCGCGGGCAACAACGGCAACGGCGTCATCAGCGCAAGGCAGCGTCGGATCTGGCGACGTCGTCTCGAGACGACCCGAGCGGCGGCGGCGGCTCAAGACAGCGGCCGTGCGGCGGCCGGATCCGGCGTGGAGGCAGCCATCTGCATGGCGACGAGCGCCGTGGGGGAGCCGGACCGTCGGCATCGGCCAGGAGACGGCGGACGGCGTCGGTGCACGGCGATGAGGAAGCTGACGGATCCGGCGACGACGGCGAACCGGAGACGAGGAGGCGGCCGGTCGGCGCAGCCCAACAAGGTGGCCACCCCCGGGAGAGGAGATCGATCCTCCCGGGGGCAGCAGCAACAGCGGAAGTAGATGATGTTAGGGCTTCAACCTAAGCTCTGATACCATGTTATGAATATTGTGTGTATTGTGTGTATTGATATGAGACCCAAAGGGTCATATATATAGGAGAGTACAAGAGGATATGCCATATAGAGATAAGGCATATATGGAATAGAATACAACTCTATCTTCTTAACAACTCTATCTCCTTAACACTCCCAACGTGTCTGCACCAGAGCAATCTTTGGGTTGTGCACAAGAAATGGTACAGTTTTTAAAGGAAGTCAGATTCAGGATGGAAATCTGCATCGAAGATGGCAACAAAATCACATTGTTGCACATAGCTATGTTCCATGCCCTTCTTTAAGGCTCTTGCTTTGTACCCCTTCCTGTTATCTCTAATCTCATTGTTGTAGGGGTGGCCCCCACCTAAACCCAGCAGGCCTGGTAGGAGGTTGTAAGGCCCAGAATAGGTCATGTGTAATGACATAAATGCCCCTGAAGGGGATGATCAACTGTAAGGGTATAATTGTAAAAGCACCCCCCATGTGTATATATATATATGGAATACAGGTCATGGGGAGGAGAGAGGCCATTACTCATCTCCCTCACTCTCCACTACCATCTCTCTCTCTGTTTGGTCTGTAGCCACAACAGTTGGCGCCGTCCGTGGGGAGGGACAGGAGCAAGCCTGAAGTTCAAAGGATGATGGCACCGAAAAAAGCTTCATCGGCGACGGCGAAGGGGAAGAAGACGGTTGGGGCGGAGCGTTGACGCTCGCACTGCGGCAGCCGACCCAGTTACTGGCACTGCGGCAACCGACCCCGTCACCGGCGCTGCGACGACCAACCACGTCACCGGCACTGCGACGACCAACCACGTCACCGGCACTGCGACGACCAACCACGTCACCGGCACTGCGGCGACCGACCCCGCCGACGCGACAGCAACCAACCTCACCGCCTTCGCCGCGACGCTCGCCGGTAGCGCGGACCGGGCAGTTGGAGGTAGCCACAACGGAGCGACCGGCAGCTCGGGAGCTCGCGACGCGGTCGTGCCCGCGCCAGTCCGTCCGCTGGGCGTGCCGGCGGCCCCGCCCGCACAGGCGGTGGAAAGCGCCCTGCTGGTGGCCCTCAAAGCGTTCCAGTAGGAGCTAGGGGATCTTCGCGGGGCCGTCCGAGACATACAAGAGGCTCGGAGCCAGCAGGTCGCGCCAGAACCCACGCGGGAAAGGGCGGACAGCCGCGATGCCCCCACATCCAGTCGTGCCCCGCTGCGGCGCGTCGATCCAGAGTCCCCGCTCTCGGCAGGACTACAGCAGGCGGCGTGGCCCGAAGATTTCAAGTTCCCCAGTGTCATCGAGCCCTACAAAGGCGACACGGACCCCCGCGAGTTCGTGCGCGTGTACGAAACCGCAATCGAGGCCGCGGGCGGTGATGACACCACTAAAGCGAAGGGGCTCCCCTCGCGTTGCAGGGAGTGGCGCTCTCCTGGTTTTTTACCATAGAGCCGAACTCCATCTACGCGTGGGAGCAGATCCGCGACTGCCTTCACAACAACTTTCAAGGCAATTATGTCGAGCAGGTCGACGCGGACCAGCTCTTCGCCGTGAAGCAGAAACCCTCGGAGAAGCTCCGGGACTACTTCAAACGTTTCGCGAAGATACGTTGTCAAGTCAAAGACGTTAACGAAACCACCGTGGTCAACACGGCCATACAGGGCCTTCGTCCGGGCCCGATGGCCGAGTATAACGCGCGGAAGCCGATCAAGACAGTGACGAAGCTCTTTGACAAAATGGAGGAATACGCCAGGGCGGAAGAGGACGCACGGCGGCGACAAGGCGACGACTCCGACACCAACCAGGCCGGTGCCTCGGCAAAAGCCGAAGATCCGTCAAGGGACGGTTCTTCGAAGGGAAAACGTAAGCAGAAGTCGTCCAAGGACGCGCCCGACCGCAAGGACGCCCCGCGCAAGGAGCCGTCCGACAAGCCCAAGCGTGGCCAGCAGAAGTCGTGGCGAGGCCGGTACGTCCTCGACATCGAAGGCGGTTCCGACGACAGCGCTCCCGCGGGTCGGGGCGGTCGGGGGCGCCGAGGCCGGGGACGCGGCCGTGGCCGGGGCCGCGACGATAGAGGTCAGAGAGATTACGACGACCAACACCAGGGGCTGTGGTGCGTAGTCCACGGCCGCGGAAACCACGACACGCGCACATGCACATCTATCGCGGCGCTTCGCGACAGCGTCACCAGGGACAGGAACCCGGAAGTACGTCCGCCTGTGGTGGCCCACGTACAGCACCCATACGAAGCCCCCGTGCACATACAGGCGCAAGGAACGCAGCCCCACGAGGGCCCTCTGCAGATCCAGGCCCACGTGCAGCAGCCTCAGGAGGGCTTTCTGCAGCTACAGGCTCCGGAGGCCACCCACCGCAGGGTTATCAATGTTATCTCCGGAGGCTCCTCGGTGGAGTTCGCCTCGGCACGGCAGCGGAAGGCTTACGTGCGGAGGCTACACCACGTGGCGGCGTACCCAGCGCAAACACCGCCGGACTGGGCACAGAAGGAGGTCACGTTCACCCCCGCCGAGGCCCAAGGAGTGGAGCTTCCTCACCACGATCCCCTGGTCGTCCGGGTCGTCGTAGCGGGATGCGACGTGAGACGCGCCCTCGTTGATGGCGGCAGCTCCGCGAACATTCTGTTCGCGGCAGCCTTCGACCAGATGGGGATCCCCCGAAGCCGCCTCGGCCCGTCGGGAGTCCCGCTGCAGGGTTTCGGCGGACAGCCTCTACGGGCGCTCGGCCAAATATGCTTGCAGGTCTCTTTCGGTCAGGGCGACAATGAAAGGGTCGAAGACGCTACATTCGACGTCGTCGATCTCCCATACCCTTACAACGCCATACTGGGGCGTCCGATCCTCAACTCCTTCGGGGCAGTACCGCATCACGCCTATTTGTGCATGAAGCTCCCGGGGCCGCGGGCCATCATCACCGTTCGGGGCGACCAGGACATGGCCCGGCGCATCGAGCACGGCACCAGATGTCCCCGTCGCGACGGGCAGCGGCACACCTAGGATCGGCACTGCCGTGCGACGGCCCATGGCGCCATCCGGGGGCGACTCCGCAAGCCCTGCCGATAGTGCAACTACTAGAGGCTACGGCCGCGCTGAGCACAAACGGTTAGTGCCCCCCCCCAGTCGTATGTAATCGCTTACCCGCGCAAACGGGAATGTAATAAAGTTCCGTTTGTCGCCAACATATCATCGTTGTGCAAAAATACGCGGCAAGTACACGCGGAGGCCTCGCCTACGTGTGTACTCCCGCACCATAAACCAAAGACGCACGTTCGCGTGTGCACTCTCCGTAGCCAGGGGTACGGGTATGAGTATAAACCAAAGACGCACGTTCGCGTGTGCACTCTCCGTCAAAGACGCGGGTATGAGTATAAATCAAAGACGCACGTTCGCGTGTGCACTCTCCGTAGCCAGGGGTACGGGTATGAGTATAAACCAAAGACGCACGTTCGCGTGTGCACTCTCCGTCAAAGATACGGGCATGAGTATAACCGAAGACGCACGTTCGCGTGTGCACTCTCCGTCAAAGACACGGGCATGAGTATAACCGAAGACGCACGTTCGCGTGTGCACTCTCCGTCAAAGACACGGGCATGAGTATAAACGAAGACGCACGTTCGCGTGTGCACTCTCCGTCAAAGACACGGGCATGAGTATAAACGAAGACGCACGTTCGCGTGTGCACTCTCTGTCAAAGACACGGGCATGAGTATAAACGAAGACGCACGTTCGCGTGTGCACTCTCTGTCAAAGGCACGGGCATGAGTATAAACCAAGACGTGCAGGGGGACGCCTCTGCACGCACTCCACGGAGTATAAATAAGACGCGGATGTTCTCCCTGCGCACTCTACTGAGTATAAACAAGACGCGAACTCTGCGCACGCCAGGGACTTCGTCCATGTGCGTACTCTCCGGAGTATAAATCAGACGAGGACGCCGATCTCACGCGAATCCTGCGCGGCTGCCAATCGCGCACCTGCGATACACCAGAGGCTACCCCCACCTCGGGGTGGGGGGGCGAAGGTCCGCCTTCGCACGCGCCAGTCCACGAGACTTTAAACAGGTCGTAGTGCGGAGGTCCGCCTTCGCACGCGCCAGTCCACGAGACTTTAAACAGGTCGTAGTGCGGAGGTCCGGCTTCGCACGCGCCAGTCCACGAGACTTTAAACAGGTCGTAGTGCGGAGGTCCGCCTTCGCACACACCAGTCTACGGACTCTAAACAGGTCGTAGTGCGGAGGTCCGCCTTCGCACACACCAGTCTACGGACTCTAAACAGGTCGCGGTGCGGAGGTCCGCCTTCGCACACGCCAGTCCACGAGACTTTAAACAGGTCGCAGCACGGAGGTCCGCCTTCACACGCGCCAGTCTACGGACTTTAAACAGGTCGTAGTGCGGAGGTCCGCCTTCGCACGCGCCAGTCCACGAGACTTTAAACAGGTCGTAGTGCGGAGGTCCGCCTTCGCACACGCCAGTCTACGGACTCTAAAAAGGTCGCGGTGCGGAGGTCCGCCTTCGCGCACGCCAGTCCACGAGACTTTAAACAGGTCGCAGTGCGGAGGTCCGCCTTCGCACGCGCCAGTCTACGGACTTTAAACAGGTCGTCGTGCGGAGGTCCGCCTTCGCGCACGTCAGTCCACGAGACTTTAAACAGGTCGTCGTGCGGAGGTCCGCCTTCGCACGCGCCAGTCTACGGACTTTAAACAGGTCGTCGTGCGGAGGTCCGCCTTCGCGCGCGCCAGTTTATGGACTTTCGGTAGCAGGCGGCGTTCGCACGCTTCACACTAATGGCGAACTTGGAATGTGGGGATCTCGGCTCCGCACAGCACGCCCGCGCATGCCCTAATTATCAGGATATCTATATATCGGGAAAATCTTTCAAGTACAGAGGCCCGCCAACATCCCTGCCGCTCTAAGTAGCTATTCAGCAGGCTCGTCCTTAACACGCGATAGGGACGGGGCTCCGCCGGAAGAAGGTCGGCCCGCCCAAAAGTCCAGCGACTCTTCGGCCCTTCGCCAGCGTCGAAGGCGTCGCCGAGTCGCAAGGTCGGCCGCAAGAAGTCGGCCCCAGTAAGGAAGTTGCCCGGGACATAGGCGAAAGTCAGAATTTATGAAGCAAGCGTGTACTTCGTTCACAAAAAGAGGGGGCATTACAACGCACGCCTACACCCAGGCACCACGGCGTCAGACCTGCGAGTTCCCGGCGCCTTCAGAGGCCTCGGCGCCGCCCTCGTCGCGTCGAGGGACCCCGTCCAGGAATTTGCCGAGGCTCCCCTCCCCGTAAAGTGACTTCCGGAGTTCGACCCGTGCAGCGTCCGCCCCGACGTAATCCCAGATCCGTTCATAGAAGGGATTGATGGCGCGGCGAGCGGAGCGGACGGCGCCGGACATTACTCCGGCCCCGCCGGGCATCTCCAGCTGGGGGTCCTCTAGCCTGGCGACGTGCGGGCAACCGCGATGTTGCAGGAGCGCGCACACCAGGCATGCCGATGTGTACACGCAGTGGTTGCCGAAGGTCGTCGCAGCGCCGTGCGCGACGTTGGCGGCATCTCCGACCCAGCGGAGGGTCCGCAACATCTCCTCCGGGCCGAAGGCGTGGTCCGGCACTTTCGCCACAAGCCCTTGGAGATGGCTTTCCAGCACTTGCATGGCGTCCCATGCAACCACCGAAGCCTCGCCAAGCGTCCGGTCGCGCTCCGCTAGAGTCAGGGCGAGTTCGCCTTTCTCCTTCTCTAGCGAGGCGACTTGTTGCAGAAAGTCATCCCGCTCTGCCGCAAACTCCTGCTGCGCAGCCTCCGCGACCGACTCCCGCGCCGACGCAGCAAGTCCTTCGGTGTGCGCCTTCGCTCCGGCGCATTCCGCTTCCAGCCGGCGGATGCGGGCATCCTGGGCAGAGCGGGCTCTCGAGGCTTCGCGTAGCTCCTTCTCGGTGGCCCGCAGCCTATCCTCAAGCGCCCTTTGGGCACGAATATAGGCCGTTTGCAAGGCCTGCCCCAGCACGAGTGTCTGCAGAATGAAGAGACTTAGCAAGCTCAGCCGACCCAGGCGTGGTCGTATGAGTACTTACCCTCACACCGGACACCTCGAAGGCGTCCCCGAGGCGTCCCGCTCCGTAGGCTTGCAGCGCTTGTTGCTCGACGCTGGCAGCCGCGTCACCCACGATCCCGCGCCACGCCCTCAGCGTCTCCGGGGGAGGCACGAAGTCCGCGGGGCTCACACGTGCGGGGGGTCCCGTGTTCCGCAAAGCGCTCCTCCTCCGGAATGAGCAACGCTGTAAACAGGGATGCAGGTGAGCAACGCAACGCATAAAAGAATACATCAGGGTAAGCTAAGCCACCCTACCTTCGGTAGCCGAAGGAGGGCTTCGGGGACCTGCCCTCTACTCCCAGACGGGGCCGCGGTGGCATAAGCCCCCGCAGAAAGCATGGTCCCGCAGCGAGCAGAAGCCTCCTGTTCGGGGCCGGCGACGACCATTCCTGCACGGTGGAGTCCCACAAGCTTCTGATGCTCGTCGCCACGACGAATCCTCGCGGCGTCCGGTGAAGCTCCGGCCGTACACACGGCCGCTTAGCCGGGGCAGGCAGCAGCGACACCGCCCCTGCAGTCACTGCCGGCGAGGCCCCCACGGCTGCAGCACCCGGGGACGAAGGTTCTGCTGTGGCAGTTTCCGTAGGGGGCACCTCGTCTTCTGCTGCTGCTGTCGGGGAAGGCAGCACGGCTCTGTGCGCCCCCACGGAGGGCGTCTCCGGCACCACAGCGGCCACGGTCGAAGGCTCCACCTCAGCAGCGCCGGTCCGCACGGATTCTGTCTCGGCGACTGCGGCGGGTGGCGAGACTTCCCCTCTACGGCTGCTCGCGGCAAGCCCACCGCCCAGGGCACTCGCCGAGGATCCCTCGTCTCCGGCGTCCGCGCCATCCAAGCCTGAATCATCATACCTCGCCGAATCCGACTCCGCGTCTGCCGCGCCCTCGGGAGCATCAGCAGCAGCGGTAGCAGCTGCCGCACCGCGCGCGGCAGACGCCCCGCCTCGGCCCCTCTTCCGAGATGGCGCCTTCTTCTTCGCCGCACCTTCATCCGGAGCGGCACGGTCCGGCACGGCAAGGCCCAGGGCCTCGCACACGCGATTTATTCGCCCCAGCCCCGCCTCGGCGGTGGCGGACGCGCGCTGATCGTGCTCCCTGCCGGTATATGACCCAAGAATACGCGCGCGGCCTGCTCCGCCTCCGCCAAGCTAATCCCTGAAGCAAAGGAGCTAACATCAGCATATAACGCACTTCGCGTGAATAAAGGAGAGACACGGTCGAGGCTTACGAAGACCAGAGGGCGCCGGCAGCGAGCAGACCGACGGCAAAACGTTGTCGTCTCGACGCTTCTCGGCGGTAAGACCGCCAGTCGAGGGCAAGCGGCGCCACGCCGTACATCACGTACTCTTCGGCAAGGTCGTGCATGTTGAAGCGGGCGGCCACGCCTACGAGCCGCCGGGCCCTCCGCTTGTCCTCATCGTCGAGCGTTCCCGGCCGGGCGAGGGCTTGAACGCGGATCGCTCGGCCCGTGCACTCAAGACCGCTCCCGCTCTCCACACGGTGGTAGAACCACCGCTTCATCCAGTGAGACTCCCACTTCCCGCGAGTAGAGTTTCGCAGTGAAGAGCTTGCTGCAAGTCCGAACGAAGAATAAATGTGACGCTGCCGAAACTCGACAACATCCCGTCCTTCCGATCCTTGGGCTGGCACCGGGCCTCGTGCAGGTAGGCGAACAACGAGGCGCTGGGCCAGCACGCTCCTGAACGTAAGGGCCCAGCTGTATACCGCGAGCCGGGCCACGGCGTTCGGAGTCAGTTGCGCCAGCTCCAGCCCGAAGGTCCGCAGCACGTCGCCCACGATTGCCGCCCGCCAGGATGCGGAGCCCCGCGTCGAAAAAGGCAACGAATACGACCGCCTCCGACCCCTCGGGGTGCAGTTCCCTCTCATCGGCGGCAGCAATCGTACCTGCCTGGCGCTCTGATAGCTTCCCCGCGCGCAGAAGCCCTTGGATCGTCTTCTCGGTCACGAGCGACGGGCCCAGCTCGCCGGAGAACACGCCTTCCTTCTCCGCCGCCAGCCACCGCTTGTCCGCCACCGCCGGGTCGCGCTCTTTGAGCGTGTACTTCACCTCTAGCGGTGAAGATCGCCGGTGAATGCCGCAGCCACCAGCCGCCCGGCCACGTTGTCGCCAGACGCCATCGCTTCCCGCAATAGGAGAATAGCGGCGAAGAAAGTTGCAGGAGTATGGAAAGCGATGCCAGCAAGAAGGGGGCGTACAACTGCGGGAGCGCGGCCACGAGGGCTACTTCAAGCCGCCTCGCCCCAATACCGAAGCGTCGCGACGGCCCGCGTACGGGACGCGACCGCGGATGCACAAAGGCTCGTCCCGCACACTTCCCCATAGCTGAAGGCCAGGTGTCGACGACTCCAGCCGCCATTAAAGCGCACTAATGGACCATGGGAAAACAACAGCTTCGACGCTGCACCATTCATCGACCGCCCCGTGTCCCCCTTCCCTAGGGAAGAGGCGAGCCGCCACGAGCACGCAACCGTCCACATCCCGCCGCGCACTAGTTATAATCCGCCGCGT